>CAJQZP010000723.1:25000-1225000 GCA_907164705.1 Parnassius apollo | reverse complement strand
ATTTAAGTTAACAAATCTTAAATACACATACTCTCTGGACTACTTGAATAAACCTTTTGCAGTAAACCAGTTTTGCATTCAAATCGTGAATGTATGTACAGAAACTGAAATAGGATAAAAGGCACTCAAAATTTATTAACAAATAACGACATACCTAGTTTCGGAACAAATTTTTAAACTAAATTACGTAAGTCAGCCTTGGTAAAATGCTGTAATTTTGTCTCTCTCTCTCTCTCTTTATATATATTATATATATATAATATATATACAATATAGTATTAAATAATATGTATTTTACTGAGCCTAACTTATATGAGCTTATAAATCTACTACCGCCTATGGCAATATTTATATATTTTATTAATAAAACTAAAATGTAAGAATAACTAACATAACACTGTATAATTCTTTTTAAAACTGTTTTTACTTGTTCATAGTGCGTAGAGGGGGTGGGAGATCATTCCAAAACTAAGACTATGCCATAAACTTAAAACTGCCCCGAGAAAGCCGATGTTTTATGTGTTTAGGGACGCATAAAACTTTAGAGCATAGTCGAATTTTATATAAATGTTGGTACATTTCTCCAGTTATAGTTTTTTGTATAAATATTCTGGGTTCTTTGTATTTATTACGCCGAATAGCAAAGAAGCATACAAAAAGTTTGAGACGCCCCTGCGTTTTTAACATATTCGAAGCGTTAAGATACGACGTGACATGAGATGCGTCTCGGTATGTAAAAACAATAGCGTGCACAAGCATTCTGTACCCTTTGGATTAATTTTTGATGATTTCTTAAGCAAACAAGGTCCGTAAACTCAGTTATACAATAATTTAATTTAGCCACATTAAAAATGAGTTTACAAAGTTTTACACGTAAATTAACTGTAATGAATTGCCTAAATTTGTATAGAACTTTTAATGTAAAATGCTTTTAGTGCATTTAAACATTTTTTTATATTATAGTCCTGTGCAAGTGGAAAAGTTGACGAAAGGCGACGACCTCTTAATTAAAAACGGACCTAGTTCGGCTACTGAGGGACCACTAGTAATAATAAATCAGAATAGTATAACACTCTACTCTTATGTAGGTACGTCAGAATAACATTACACCCTTTTCACTTCACCGTAGTCGGTTAAGTTATGTGAACAATCTCCTTTATAAAATTCCAGTGTGTGACATAACAAACACCATAACACACGTAACGAACTGGAACAAACACACTCGAAACTTCAAAATTCAACAATGAATACCGGTCACAAATGATGCGCGATTTACTTAATGAAACTTGATATACACTGGTAATTGACTATAAATTTCGAATCAGTGTAAACGATATCTTTGTACTTCTCACATAGAAGTGACATATACACTGCCCGAAATTTATGCTCTAAATTATGGAATTTACAATTGTTTACGGTCACGACTACAAATGAAAAAATATGTCAAAACTGACATTTGACAGTAAGCCTACGGCATTGCCTCATCGAAATTAGGTCAATAATGTTGTTTAATATTGAAAACAAAAAATCTATCCCATATTGAATCGGAGTAACACACTGGATAACTTTTGGAGACACAAATTAGAATGAGGTTTTTTTCCACTAGCATTGTATTATTGCAATAATTTATACATTATCATCATCATCATCATCATCATTACAGCCCTTCACAAGTCCACTGCTGAACATAGGCCTCCCTCAAGTAATGCCACAAAGCACGGTCCTGAGCCACCTGCATCTATCGACTTCCTGCATGTCTTACCAGGTCGTCACTCCATCTAGTGGAGGGTCGCCCTACACTACGCCTACCGGTATGAGGCTGCCACTCGAGAACCTTTCTTCCCCTTCGGTTATCGGTTCTTCGAGCAATATGGCCGGCCCATTGCCACTTCAGCTTACTAATCCGTTGGGCTATGTCGGTCACTCTGATTTTACTGCGGATATTCTCATTTATGAGTCTATCACGTAGAGAAACTCCGAGCATAGCCCTCTCCATAGCTCGCTGAGCGACCTTGAGCGTCCTCATACGGCCAGCAGTGAAGGACCACGTCTCTGATCCGTAAGTCATCACTGGCAACACGCACCGGTTGTACACTTTAGTTTTCGGAGATTGAGGTATACCTGACGAGAAGATGTGTCGTAATTTCCCGAACGCGGCCCAGCCGAGTTGAATCCGTCGATTGACCTCTCGGTCGAAGTTGGACTTACCTAGTCGGACTATTTGTCCCAGGTAAACGTACTCGTCAACAACTTCGAGCATAGTGCTCCCAACAACTACCGGCATAGGTGTGACATGGACATTGAACATGATCTTTGTTTTATCCATGTTTATCTTAAGACCTATCCGTTGGGAGACACCATTGAGGTCATTGAGCATGGTGCTAAGGTCCTCCAGCGATTCTGCCATAAGGACTATATCGTCGGAAAATCGAAGGTGAGTGATGCACTCGCCATTGATGTTAATACTGTATCCTTTCCAGTCCAGCAGCTTGAAAACGTCTTCCAACGCAGCGGTGAAGAGTTTCGGGGATATAACGTCACCCTGTCTTACACCTCTCTGCAGTTGGATAGGTTTCGAACTCCGGTTCTGTACTCGGATAGCCATCGTATCCCTACTGTACAAACACTTCAGCACTTCGATATACCGACAGTCAACTTGGCACCGCTGAAGGGACTGTAGCACCGCCCAAATTTTGACGGGATCAAAGGCTTTCTCATAGTCCACATACGCCAGGCAAAGTGACAGATTGTACTCTTCGGTCTTCTGTACAGTCTGCTGCAGTGTATGTATGTGGTCTATGGTACTGAAGCCTTTTCGGAAACCGGCTTGTTCGGGAGGCTGGAATTCGTCGAGTCTGCGTGCGAGACGATTCGTAATGACTCTCGAAAACAGCACGTAGACGCGGCTCAGAAGGGAAATCGGTCTGTAGTTCTTCAAGAGAGCGTTGTCGCCTTTCTTAAAGAACAAGACCACCGCACTTCTGGTCCACGCCTCTGGAGTAGTGCCACCATGGAGGACGGAATTGAAGAGCTTCTGAAGGACTTCAAGTACCGGTGTTCCACCCGCTTTCAGAAGCTCCGCTGTAATTCCATCCTCGCCTGGGGCCCTGGCGTTTTTAAGGTGCTGGAGAGCCATTCTAATCTCGCTCAGACTGACGTCCGGGATATCATCGGAAAAGTGTCGGGTAAGATTTGCTCTTGTATTGTTACTTACACTTGCGTGTGGTTCCAACGATGATGTGTACAGCTGCCCATAGAACCTCTCAATATCACTCAAAATCTCAGGTGTCCCGGAAACGATGCTGCCACACTCAGTCTTCAGCTTGGACAGTTGGCTCTTTCTGGCAGACAGATCTCTGGCAAAGACTTTGGAGCCCTGGTTCCGCTCGATCGCTTCTTTAAGACGAGCAGTATTATAGTTGCGTAAATCTCGCCGTATGCCTTTGGAGTTCTGTCTGTTCAGTTGCCTGTATGCTGTCAAATCTGTTGACGATTGCAGCCTCATCTCCCGTCTAACAGCCATGAGATTAAGAGTGTGATCGGAGAGTTTTTGTGTTCTTCTGCGGCGGGTCTTGCAGAACTTAGCTCCGACCGCATGGACAGTTTCCACGAGCTTGTCATTCATATCGTCCACTGCATTGCAATCTTCTAGGCACTGAAAGGTAACTCGAGCTGAAAAGTCTTGGGATTCTGGATTAGAGCACGAGGGGGGACGGAGCGTTGACTTCATTAGACGAGACCTCTCCAACTTAACGTTTAGGTTCAGTGTGCCTCTAACCATTCGGTGATCCCTGCCGGTTTTCACCTTCATGGAATCACTGAACAGTTAGCGTCTGGTCGTCATAATGAAGTCAATCTCATTTTTTGTCGAACCGTCGGGGCTCGACCAGGTCCACTTCCTGTGGGGCCGCTTCTGGAAGAAAGAGTTCATCATAGAGAGTCCCTCTATCTCCATAAAGTCAGCCAGCTGCTGGCCCCTATGGTTCCGTTGCCCTACTCCAAATTTCCCTAACTTCAGCTCACCGCCTTCTCTTGTGCCTAGTTTTGCGTTGAAGTCTCCCATCAACACCGTGTAGTGGGTTTTGGAGGAATGCATGGCTCTAGAATTATCCTCATACATTTCCTCCACCTCCTCATCGGGATGTGCCGAGGTTGGTGCGTAGACCTGTATGACCTTCAGCGAATACCGTTTGGTGATTCTGAGTATCAGGTACGCGACCCTTGTCGACACACTCCCAGTCTTTACAACGTTGTTGACGAGAGACTTGTGAACGATAAATCCGACACCTCCTTGGGACAAATGGTCACCCTCCTGGTGATAGAACAAGTTGCCGGACTCGAGGATTACCGTGTCCTCCCCCTCTCTTCGGACCTCAGATAATCCAATAATATGCCAGCGCAAATTGTCTATCTTTTCTTGCAGCTCCAGTATCTTCTCGTCAGTCCTCAGGGTTCGTGCGTTATACGTTGCCAGGTCGAGTCGTCGTAGGTGGCAACCGAACCTCCACCGGAGATTCTTAGCACCCCCCTGCCCCGCCGTTACCATGGTCGCCACCGTAGCCAGGAATAGCGGGGCCGCCGGGAACTGGGGGCCGTTTATTTACATCGTTGCTCATGGGGGGATATTTGCCATAGTTGCCACGTTTGGCGAGCGGGTTGGCAACCGCAGTTTTTTATTGTTATTGTTGTTATTAGGAAGATGCTGCTGCCCATCTCCTTTCTGTGTCCCTCTGTCGCGTCTTACGACACCAACGGGAAGATATGGGGTAGTGGATATTCTCAACCGCCACTACACGGCTGCACGGCTGCACGGCTACATTATCACACGGCATGTTTATTGCTTTTAAAGAGAACTACAATTTTAAATCTATAATGCTATATTATTTTTATTTATTGCATTTCTTTATCAAGTAAGTTGATAGGAGACAAATAAATTTTGTATGCAGCTTTATTTTGTTGATTCAAAAATAATTTTTATGTTTAAGCCTCTTGAATATTATGGTTATTTCTACATTATTCTAAACATGATTATCAATGTTTTATTAATTAATAATATTATCATACTTTTTGTTAGCGTATGGTATTCAGAATCAAACATGGGCCCACTTAAAACTTTCAAACAGTACATTTTTTTACGACCTTACGGTAACCATATATATATATATATATATATATATATATATATATATATATATATATATATATATTTTATATATATATATATAAAATCACATTTTAAAACCTTTTATATATATACTTACTTGGCACACACTGAATAGATGCATCCCCAGTAAGAGGTTTCGGACATTCGCACACAAGTGTGCGGAACGGTAACGTGTTGGCAACGCGGCATGTTGCGCGATCTCCACATGTGTTTGCATCACATGGATTCTTGCATGAACCTTGTAGACATGCTAGATCTGGTCCACAATCAGCATCGCTGTCACATTCCACAGTCGATAGCACTGGAAGTATAAAAATAAATAAGTATTCTGTTATGTACACATAATGTAATGTGTTATAATAATTTTAGTAATGCAATGTGAGGAAGTTGCTAGTAAAACTTTACTAAACTCACCCAGTTCACATTTAATTCTTGGGTTGCCTTGTGTACCTCGTGGGCACTCACAGATCGGAGCATGGCGCATGACAGTACATAGTGCGCCCTGTGCGCAAGCTCCGGGACAAGGATCCTGGCAGGTCTTTGATCTACAGGCCAGCCAACTCGGACAATCTTCATCTATTGTACATTCGTCTCTACGGCAAGAGGTCCATGGATTTCCCTGAGTTCCAGGATTGCATTCACATGAAGCACTATGTCCACGTGCGATACAATGAGCTTCAAGTCCACAGCGCAAACGTGAACAAACCTTAACACATGATCCACTTTCACAGCTTTCATCATCAGGGCAGTCATTATTACTATGACATTGAACTGCAAACAAAATACGTTATTTAGTGAAAATGATAAAATAGTTTAAAGATAACATAAATAAAATGATAGGTAAATTACCAGAGTAACATCCCGAGTATGCGTCTCCTTCGTAACCTGGTAAACAAGTACAGCGAGCTCTGTGTTGCTTGCCAACACAATTAGCGTTAAGGCCACAATTACTTGGTCCACATACTGGTACACATCTAGAGTTAACGCAAGCTGATATATCAGGACATTGTTCGTCATTTACGCATTCAGGCTTTGGTGTTTCTACCGTGGTTGTAGTAATGCGGTGGCAGCGTACGAAGGAATTACCAGTGTAACCAGGAGGGCATGAACATACAGCGGTATGTCTGATTCCTGTGCAAATTGCGTTGAGACCGCACGCGTTAATACATGGATCTGCACATTTTCTGTTGATACAGGAGCGATCGCCAGGGCAATCATCGTTAACAGTACATTCGTAATAAGTACAGGTACCGTCGCGGCATGTCCCTCTAGGTCCACAAGGATTAGGATCGCATGGGTCGTGCACGGATGGTGATACAGCTGAAAACAGAGTAGTTTCTTATAAAATGTATAAATACAATGAATCAGGTGTCAAATAATGTGAATAATAAAAGAAAGAATAATGTAGAAAAGGTAGATTTTTTTAAATATTCCATTTCATAATAGAATAAGTAATTATATAAATGATTTTAAAAAGTTGGACAAATAAATATAAAATATTCTTACTTCTACAATTAAGGAACGGATCTCCTGTAGTTAAGGGTGGGCACGAACATATTGGGGCATGATCGAAGACCCGGCAAGTAGCGCCGTTTCCACAAGCACCAATACATGGATCAATGCATTTGTTGCGAACACAAGCACGATCACGAGGACATTCTGAACTGACAACGCACTCTGGCCGGCAACCAGTAGTTGCTGCATCACCGCTTGTTCCACTCGGACAAGAGCACACGGCAGTTTTGCCAGATTCAGAGCACAATGCACCAGGACCGCACGGTGACGGTGTACATGGAAGCGCTAAAATGGTACAAAATCTTTTATTTATTTATTGTTTTAATCATTAATAAGTTTCATCTTTAAATTTTTTCAAATGCCTAGAACAGGCAGACAGGATTTGTACTGATTAAAAATCATCTTCAATTTATACACGTAATTTTTAGTAGTATCATTTACGCCCAGCAATTTAAGATTACAAATAACAATTTACCTGGCGGGATAGGGTCGCATTTCACGAAAGCATTTCCTCTAGTACCCGATGGACACGAACAAAGTGGGATGTGGTTGACAGTTTCACATTCTGCTCCTATACCGCAAGTGCCCTCGCAGGGGTCGCGGCAGTGCGAGCGCATACATGCTCTTGTTGGTGAACAATCAGAGTCCGCGAGACATTCCGGTCTGCATCCGAAGTAAGGGTCGCCTCGTAATCTCGGTTCGCATTCACACGTCGCGCCTCTTCCTTTAGTTTTACAGATAGCACCAGGACCACAGGGCGATGGATTACATGGTGTGTTTTGTGATATTTCTGTAAATTTAAGCATGCATTTAAGTATTGGATAAAAGTTTGGTGTAATGTGGTAGCAAACAATATAAGCGCTTAGTGTTAAGCGAACGAAAAATTAAAGTATGTTCACCGGCTTCCTTTGTTTCGCTAGTAAAACCCATGCCTAAGCTTTAAAAGCGAAAACATAAGTTTGCCGTTGAACAACTATCGGTCTATTTATGGCTAGCAACATCTATAAAGTGGGAATTTCGTTGATTAAAAGCAATCTTCCAGTTAAGTCTGTCTTACGAATTGTTTCGATGGGTCGACATGCGTAAAGAGGATTTCCTGTTGTTTTTGGAGGGCAATCACAGCGAGGATTGTGCGCGATGGAAGTACAAGTAGCGCCTTGGCCGCAAGCACCAGGGCACGGATCAACGCAACGTTTGTTTAAGCACGTGAGACGCCAGTCACAGTCACTGGAACTGAGACATTCGTAACGACAGAACGGAGGTGCTCCGAAAAAGTTGATTCTGCAGCGACATTGTCCATCGACGCATTCTGCATTTGGTCCGCAATCTCGACATGGTGACACATTCTTCGAATCTGTATCGAAAGCGACTGTAACAAAATATTTAGGTTGTAGTATAATACAATTTTATTCTAAAATATATTTGATTATATTTAAACATTACTTGGTAAACAGCGCGTAAATGGATCGCCTGTATAGCGCACTGGGCAACTACAAATAGGTGAATGCATCGATGTACGACATATAGCGTGTGAACCGCAAGCGCCTGGGCAAGGATCGTGACATTTCCCATTGCGACAAGCGCGGTCTGGTGGACAATCAGAATTAACACGGCATTCAGGTCGGCAGGTTGGCGGCTCATCATACATTGGCGGTCGGCATGAGCAGTGAGCTACCGTACCGCTAGCTCTACATATGCTGTTGGGTCCACAGGGATTTGGTGAACATGGATCTGCCACAGCTTGCTCTGTAGACAAAAAACATTAATAGTGTTTTTTGTTAACTGTTTTTCTTTTACTTTACGTATATAATCAGTAATTATCATACCTATAGCGCGATGACAAGCAATGAAAGGATCTCCTTGCAATGGTACTGGACACTCACATATTGCTATATGGTTGTGGACATTGCAGATTGCGTCCAAACCACATGCATTCTTACATGGATTAACACATTTGTAATTGATGCAAGTTAGTTGTTTTCCACAGTCGTTGTCGGTCGTGCATTCTGGTCGGCACTCGATGTAAGGGTTTCCATGATATCCAGAAATACATGTACAAGTTCCGTTGTTACATACTGCATTGACCCCGCATGGAGATTCAACACAAGGATCTCTTGGTAGTGGCTCATTTTCTGTAGATAGTAAAACATGAGAAGAAGCATTTATGGAATGTTTGGTATTATTAATTAACATTATTATAATATAATAATAATATATTCAAATTAGAACAAGGGAGATAAAACAAATCCCCTTACAAAATATATTACAGTAGGTACAATTTGGTTGCGTGTCGGTTAAGATTTTTAATTTTTTTTTAATTTGTCGTTACAAACGTACAGTACTTATATATTTAAATTGCACCGGAAATATAGACTACACAATTATTTTCAAAACAATTATCTATGGATTTTACAATTATAGGTTATTTATTATTTCTAATATAGATAATATATGTATAATCGTATAAATGAAAGTTTATAACTAAGACAATAAATGTTAATTATTTTCATTCTGGAGAAATATATTATTATTATATAATTATTAATACAAATGAATTATACCTTTATAAATATAGCATCCTACGAACGGATCGCCTCGATAACGAGGTAAGCAAGTGCAGATAGCTAGATGGTTCATTGCACGGCAGTTGGTGTTAATTCCACAAGATCCAATACAAGGATCGACACATTTTTCTCTTACACATGCTTTATCCTTAGGACAGTCTTCATTAATTGTACACTCTGGGCCACACTTCGGTGGAATACCAACATATCCTGCTTTACAACTGCATATAGCTGTGCCATCTACGTCTCTACATGTTGCGAAAGGACCGCAGGGGTTAGGTTCACATGGAGTAGTTATTGTCGGTTTTACAACAGTTTTTACACACAATGAAAATGGATCTCCTTCAAAGCCAACCGGACAAGTGCAATACGGGCTATGATGATGAGTACGGCATTGCGCGTTTTCTCCACAGGTTCCAATACAAGGGTCTATACACTTCTGTTTAACGCAAGCTTTGTTGAGAGGACATTCTGGACTCGTTACACACTCAGGACGACAGTTAGGTGGATTACCAATGTATTCACGTAAGCAAGTGCAGATCGCTTTTCCATTCAGATTTTTGCAAATACTGTATGGCCCACAAGGTGATGGATTGCATGGATCTGATGGTGTTTCTGAAAAGTATTTTGTGAAGTTAATGAGGTTATCCACGACTTTTTCTGAGACCAGGGCCACGCCACTTAAAAGTGAGGTGTAATATTTGACAGATTTCACAGCGGGGAAGTTATTTTTTTATAGAATATGTGTGACAAACGAGCACACAGTCCACCAGATGGTAAATGGATGCTGTGATCCATTGACATCTACATTTATCTTCAATTAAGAATCAAAATGCAGATACGCTGCCAGCCCAGAGGACTGAGATGGAATGCCTTGGTTTCAGTAAAAAGGATCTCCGGTTCTCTAATCTCATCATACGAAACACAACAGTAATTTCCGGCAACGCACCTGTAATTCCCCTGGTGTTGCGGTTGTTCATGGGCTGTGGTAGTTACTTAACATCAGGTGAACCGTATGCTTGTTGGCCCCCTCTTCTATAAAAAAAGCATTAAGCTGCTATTTTACGCTGGTATTCTGTAAGAGCCTGGTCCTACCCCGGTCGAACCGACCCATTCGTGCTGCAACCACAATATAGCTGTAGCATGGCTCTAACACGTAAAAAATTTGTTCTAAAAATATTAAGGTTCATGTTTCTTTCTGTACTGTTATTTATATTTTATATTAATTATATTAAAAATAGATAAACAAAAGCACAGATATTAGTAAGAGTAGAAGAATTAAAAAAAGAGTTTAAAATGTGCAAAAAAACATTAAAGAGCAAACTACTGAGGCATTGTTTCGTGTATTATAATATAATACTCTAGAAACTGGCAAATTTTTATTTAAAACTAACTTTTCAATTAAATGACATTGTGTGACAAAAAACTCGGTGTCGACTAGTGACATCTGGTGAGCGGAAGATTATTAGCCTTCATTGCATTAAGCTTATTTTAATTGAAAAGAAAAAACGTAAATAAATGTAAGCATTTGAAAATCAATAACAGGTGCTTTTTTGAGTATTAAAAAATTCGTTACAAAGTAAATTAATTCTAATTTATTACGTTTAGATTTTAATATTAATAATTGCTTTTGGCTTAAATGCAGTTATTATCGCTTCAGAATACTTCCGTTTCTTTGGAGGCATTTCCACTGGGTATGTACAGATTTCGTATTATGTTTACTCTGTATGTATTTGGCTATAAATTAATTCATTATTTTGAGTTTTTATGCAGGATGTGTGATCAGAATTGGAAGTAATTTAAGTGTAATGTGCAAACAAAAATCACAAAATCATCATATCACTTTCGGTGGGTTTCTTATAAAAAAGAAAATAGAGTATGACTCTCTAATATTGTGGTAAGTTGTTAAACATTTTGAATTTATTGACCGTTATTTGTTAGGATTAATACTATATTGACTCGAATTTTATCTGTTTCAGATCATGTATTTGGGCTGAAATAAGTTTTCACCGTGAGAATTTGGCCGATGCCGACACTTTAACAATACACGTGACAATGACATTGCCTTTGCCCATTGACATAGGGTAACTAATTTTCATTTCATATTCTTACCTTCTATTATACGGCAACTATCATAGGGATTACCAACATATCCGGATATGCAAATACATTTAGGCACGTGATTGACCACTTGACATCGAGCGTTAAAGCCACATAATCCTGGACATGGATCTTGACATTTGTTGTTTATGCATGCAAGATGATCAGAGCAATCTGAGTTAATTACGCATTCTGGTCTACACCCTTCGTTAGGCTCTCCAAAGTACCCACTGATACATGTGCAGCTAGCGGCATTGTTACGCTCTTGACATATCGCATTTGGACCGCAAGGATTCGGTGAACAGGGTTTATTCGAATCGGATGGGTAATTTGCAACTGCAAAATAATAAATTGTTAATAAGTTGTGTTGGAACAGATCAAAATATTATTCACAAGAACTTTGTCATATTTAAAAATAGTTGATTATACACACCTTTTATAGGATGACATTGATCAAATGCGTCACCTTCATAGTTTGGTTCACACCTGCACTGCGGCGAGTGGCTTATAACTCTACAGATAGCATTAATACCACAAGCCCCAACACATGGATCTGCACATTTATTGTTTATACAAGACTTATCAAAACTGCAGTCGCTATTTGATATACATTCTGGGCGACAATAAGGTGGTGATCCGACATATTCTGGCATACATGAACATGACGGTGAATTTGCTACAACTTTGCATATTGAATATGGACCACAAGTAGATCGTTCGCATGCAGACTTTATTGGTGGGATTTCATCTGAAGATGAAGGAATAAAATTAGTTTCTATAATGAATAGCGTTATTTTAATTTTTAGTTTTAGTTTTAATTTTAATAAATAAAAACGAAATTTTAAATACCTGGTATTATAAATGTGCATTGAGTGAAAGGATCACCAGTATAACCACTTCGGCAGTAACAGATAGCTTTATGATAATGTACTTTGCATTCCGCATTAAGACCACAAGTTCCTAGGCAGGGGTCAATACATTTTTGATTAGAGCAAGACATTAGACTTGTGCAATCAGAATCCATTAAGCATTCAGGTCTACATGAAGGTGGTAATCCCACGTATCCAATTAAACACGAGCAAATTGCTTGTTCGTTCATAGTTCGACATGTGCTGTATGGACCACAAGGTGATGGCATGCATGGGTTCTTCATTTCTGGTTGAACTGGAAAAATTTATTGCGCGTTTTTAAATTTTAATATATTTTGTTTTATTTATCAAATATATGAATTAATAAGAATAATTCAAAAAAAGATGATCACACTTTGAATAAAATATGTATTAAATTATTTTGTTTTGTTTTCAGAATAGAAGTTTACGAAATTTAAAAAATTTATTGTGTATGTATTATACTTATATGATAAAAACAATAAAATAGGGCTGAATATAATTGTACCTGTAATTGCAGTACAAGAGAAGAACGCATTTCCAGTCGTATTTGGTGGACATGAGCACATAGGAATATGGTTATACACTTCGCACAGGGCACCTTGGCCGCATAAGTTGGTGCATGGATTCATACATTTGTTATTGATGCACACTAAATTCAGAGCACAGTCGGAATTATGAGAGCATTCAGGCCGACAACTCAAATAAGGATTGCCGAAGAAATTTGGTTTACAAGTACACAGTCCGTTATTGCAGTCTGCGTTTGCCCCGCACGGGCTCGGATTGCACTTATCATACTCTGTTGGCACGAGATCTGCAAGTTTGTACTAACATTAGTAATCTATAGTTATAAAAACGATTTATAAGAAAAAAATCAAGCATATTTACCTATACTTTCTTTGACATAACAACTCTGGAATGGGTTACCAGTGTATCCTTCAATGCAACTGCAAATAGCGGCATGCTGGTGAACTTGACATACTGTTTGCAGCCCACATGATCCTTGACATGGATCGCGGCATCGTTGATTTATACAAGCCAATGTACTTGGACATTCGGAATTAACTGTACATTCTGCCCTGCAGTTTGGAGGCGTTCCCATATAATTTTCTATACAAGTACACGTCGGAACTTTATTTATTGCTTGGCACAAAGAGTTCGGGCCACATGGTGACGGTACGCACGGATTTATTTCAGCAGATTGCACTTCTACAAAAAAAAATATATTAACAAATGTTTACGATAACTTTTATCGGGGCTACAAATAATATAAACCTTATAATAATATAGTCTGTAAACGTCTCTTAAGGGCAAATGCTCTTATTTCTTATTTTTATTTTTTATAAACATTCTGCCAATATTTTTATATCTTTCATTTTATGAAACCGTAATAAAACAGAGAAACACTCCCCTACACTTCTCCAATTGCACCTACATAGTACCTGTGCTCACATATCTTCAAAATATAATTTGTTTCTCAAACATTGAGGTTTCCCTCATTCAACGCATAGTTGCTGTTAATGTTACCTATGAATTAAGCGTTTTCTTATTAGAACAAGAACGTTAGCCCACTGCTGAACAAAGGCCTTCCCCATTGATTGCCTCATAGTGGGGATATTTACCATAGTTGCTACGCTTGGCAAGCGGGTTGGCAACTGCAGTTTTTATTTTTAGTCATTATTGGGAAGACACTGCTGCCCGTCAGATTTGTTTACCTCTGTCATCAACTAAGACGCCCACGGGACAATATGGGGTAGTGGGTATTGTTACACCGCTTAACGGCTACAATGGGAACACACTGACTAAAATGGAATTTTGATACCTACCTATGAAGTTGGAATTAATTAATTTTTTTTTCTATAAAGTTGGATTGAAGTTCAAATTAATGCCATATCAAATTTTATTAATGTTGCCGCCGTAACGTTTTCGTGAAATTTGTAAATCTAAAGCGAATTCTCATTTGTGATGAAAAGGTCTTGTAAGATTAAGTCAAAAGGATCTACGGCATTATTCACAAACAGCGAACGCAATTACATTTACAATAGTTATTTAAGATATGTCACAACAGTTACTGCAGAGGTATAATAACAATAATTGTAAACAAGGACGAAAAGGTTTTTATCAAACAATCGAGATTTGCGAATTGGTTCAGTTCACTACGTTTCCATGAAAATATTCGAAAATCGACTGCAAACTCTTCGTCATCCACCATACTTATTAAACCTAGTCTGTAATGATTTCCATTTTTTTTAAATCGAATTATTTTCTCAAATTTTAACTCCAATGGGATGGTGAAAAGCACCTTTAACGAATTCATAGATTTCCGTCTACAAGGTTTTCAAAATCTGTAGTATGAATCAACTTCCGTCAAAATAGCAAAGCTGCATTGTCAATAATGGCCGACTTCTTACTTCAATTAATCTTTATATAATTATAATCGTGAGTGCGTCTGTTAGTGCTCGTGTAATTTTTCAACGACTTGACCGATTAAAGTCATTTACACAGTATATTTGTTTTATGAGAGATGGTACATAACAATGCCATTTTACAAATTCTATATTTAAGGCCTAAGAACGATTAATATTCAGAATATTTGGTTTCGTGAGTTGGTTTGAGGTTTACTATATATAAATTGCCATAACTATATAATAAAAACAATATTGAATAATATTTTTTTATTCGCTAGAACATTTTGTAGAGTAAATTTACAGCCTTTGATATTCCATAGTTACAACCTATTTATGTCTGACTGCTGAGCACAGGCCTCCTTACATTTTTGAGAAGATGAGAAAGAACATAATTTAAAACTAATATTTTCTTAGATTTTAGTTTTATGGCCAGATGATATACTTACTTTCAATAGCTGCACACCTAATGAATGGGTCCCCTTCAAAACCTTTACGGCATGAACAAATAGGTGAATGATTTATAACTCTGCATTCAGCATTTTGTCCGCAGACACCAATACAGGGATCAACGCATTTCTGGTTCACACAGCTCTTAGTTGATTCACATTCAGAGTTTACAGTGCATTCTGGTCGACAACTGGGGGGAGTGCCGAAGAATCCGGGCAAACATGAGCAAGACACCAAACCATCATTGCTCTTGCATACTGAATTACTTCCACATGGGTTTGGTGTGCATGGGTTGTTGGTCGTGGGTTCTGAAAAAAGAGCAGCATATTTGTATTTAAATGAGGTACATACATACGTATAATAATTTACTATTGGCCTTAGCCTCGCACGTTGTAATGAGGTATGCCTTAATCGTTACGCTTCGCTGGTGGATTGATGATCGCTGTACTCGTACCAGCCAGACTTTTTGCGCCTTTGAGGCTGATGTCTGTTGTCGTACTAAGCAACGTATGGCGTTCACAAGACGCTTATATCACCATCTATCGAAAGCCATAATAAAAATAAAACTAGTATAGTAAAATAAAATTACAAAAAGAACATAATAAAAATATAAATTGAATTTGAAAGGTTTTGAAATTTTAATGCATCTTTTTTTTATAGGATAAGGGTGATAAACGAGCACACAGTCCACCTGATGGTAAGTGGATGCTATGGCCCATAGACATCTATAGTTAACCTCTCTTAAGAATCAAAATGCAGATGCGTTGTCACCCTTGAGGACTAAGATGAAATGCCTCGATTCCAGTAAAACGGGTCTCCGGTTCTCTACACTCACCATACGAAACACAGCAGCATTAAGCTGCTATTTTACGCTTTTATTCTGTGAGAGCGTGGTCCTTCCCCGGTCGAGTCGACCCATTCATGTTACAGCCATAATAGCTGCAGTGTGGCTCTACCACGTAAAAAAATCGCTTGTGATTTCGTTTCTGCACTAAAATAAAAATATTCTAATTATTCATTATTCTAATTTCGTTAAATTATTTTTATTTATAAATACCTGGATCTCTTATTATGATGTGACAATATTGATATGGATTTCCAGTGTATCCCGCCGCGCAATTACACGAAGGTATATGATTAATGACATGACACGTCGCTGTTGCTCCACAAACTCCAGGACATGGATCCTCACATTTATTTTTACGACAAGCTTTATCAAATGGACAATCGTTGTCTAAAACGCATTCAGGCCTGCAAAACTCATACGGATTTCCAAAGTATCCTTGCTCACATACACAGGCAGCTATGCCATTTCTTGAAAGTTTACATCGCGCGTTGGCACCGCATGGCGATGGGTCACAGGGATCTGTTGTTTCTATTTGTTGCATTTTTGGGACACAAGCAGTGAATGGATCACCAGTGTATCCTTCTTGACATGAACACATAACTGTATGCAGACGAACAGTGCATATTGCTTGTGAACCACATGAGTCGGGACAAGGATCCCTGCATTTATAGTTAATACATGCTTTATCTGTGGAACATTCTTCACTTGTTGTACATTCTCGACGACAGTTCGGTGGCGATCCTTCGAATGTTGGTTGACAGGAACAGATTGGCGAATCTCTGTTCGCTGCAGGTGTACAAATGCTGTTAGGTCCACATGGAGACGGTACACAAGGATTTAACGGTGTTTCGTCTAATATTTGAGCTGCAAAAATAAATGATATGTTATATTATCTCATTTCTGAGAGGGGTTTAGGGACTGGTTTTTATCATCTAAACCTAAGGTAAAATTAAAAAGTGTATTTACCATAGCAATGGGTGAATGGCGATCCGGTAAGTTTGGACGGACATGTGCACACAGGATTGTGATTATAAACTTTGCAAATGGCATTATGTCCACACGAACCAGGACAAGGATCTTGACATTTTCTATTAATGCAAGCGAGAGATGGCGAACAATCTGAGCTTTGAATACACTCTGGTCTACAGTTTGGTGGATTGCCTACGTAACCGTTTATACATGCACAAGTAGCTTGACCTTGTGCTTCCCTGCATATGCTATTTGGCCCGCATGGCGAAGGTTCACAGGGCCTGGTTATCGGTTCTGAAATTAAATGATAATTTTATTTAAACGGCTATTGTATTCACAATATTATATTAAATATATTAATTAATACGTACTGTCTACTTTAGCACACCGTACAAAAGCATCGCCCGTCATACCACTTGGACAACTACATACAGCGACGTGATTGTATACGTTACATTCAGCGTTCTCTCCACACATATCTCGACATGGATTCATACATTTAAACTGTATGCATGCCTTATCAGGCGAGCAGTCAGAACTGAGAACACATTCGGGTCGACAGCTGTAATACGGATCTCCATAGTACTCAGGCAGGCAAGTGCAAACACCGTTATTACATTGAGCGTTGGAGCCACACGGTGAAGGATGGCAAGGGTCAGTTTTCTGAGGTAATTCTGCAAGTGAAAAAAAATTGTATAAATATCTGCAACGTACAGTTGATAATTTTTTTTATGGTGTGGATGGATTCAAAAACATAACTGTCGTAGGTTAGATATTATATTTACCTTGTGGTTTCATGCGACAACTCACAAATGGATCGCCTTGGTAACCGACTGGGCAAGAACAGACAGGTCCATGATTAATCACATTACACAAAGCATCCACTCCACAAGAACCTTGACATGGGTTTTGACATTTCATATTTATGCAGGCTTTATCATTGCTACAGTCAGTATTTACCACGCACTCAGGCTGGCAATTTGGTGGGCTTCCAAGAAATCCGTTTCGACATGTGCAAGAAGGAATACCACCGACATCACGACATTCGGCGTTCAATCCGCAGGGTGATGGTACGCATGGATTGACTTGTTCCATAATTATAGGTGATGTTTCAACGACAGCGTAGCAAACAGAAAATGGATCTCCACTATATTTAGGTTTACATGTGCAAATTGGATTATGCTTAATGACCCTACATTCAGTATTAATACCACAGCCCTTAGGACAAGGTGATATACACTTAAAGTTCTCACAGGTTTTGTCAAGGGGGCATTCAGAACTGGTCAGACACTCCGGTCGGCAGGTAGGGGGCGATCCTTGGTAGTTACTCAAGCAAGTGCATATCGCCAATCCATTTTTATTTTTGCATTGACTATTAGGACCACATGGCGATGGATTACAAGGGTCAGAATTATCTTCTGAAAAAAAGGTATATATGTATATTATTGTCATATATCTAATAATTTTAATAGTTTTATATGTAAAAAAGAACGTGTAAACTCGCGTCAATTTGTTTATGAAATATAAAAATGCCTTACCATATATTTTGAATGTACATATTTTATATGGATCACCATAATGTTGGTCGACGCAGCTGCAAGTGGGGATGTGATTAACTACGTTGCATATTGCGTTAATACCACATGTGCCAGGGCAAGGGTCATGACATTTGTTTTGGTAACATGCCTGGTTTGAAGGGCAATCAGAGTTGATTAAGCATTCAGGTTTACACGCCAAGTAAGGATCTCCAAAGTAGCCGGGTTGACACGTACACGATCCGACGTTGTTTTGTTCCTTGCATTCTGCATTAGTACCACAAGGAGAAGGTACGCAAGGTGTAGGACGTTCTTGTATTGCAAAAGCCACTTGTATGCTGCAATGTATGAAAGGATCCCCAGTGTAGCCATTTTGACACAAACATATGGGCGTGTGACTCACTACTCTACATTCGGCGTTAATTCCACATGAACCTAGACATGGATCTCTGCACTTTCTGTTTATACATGACGTGATAGGAGAACATTCTGAATTGCTTGTGCATTCGGGACGACAGTTAGGTGGTGCGCCAATGAAATCTGATAAACATTTACAATCTGCTTTGTCACCATTTTCAATGCATTGAGAATTTGGTCCACAAGGGGAAGGTAAGCATGGATTAACTGTGATTGGCGGTGTGGCAGCTGCAAGAAATTAATGAAACAGTAAATAATTTAGCTGAATGTATGTGTTTATAAAAGTAACATTAATTTGTAGAATACTTACGTATCGGTTGGCAAATTGAAAATGGATCTCCAGAATACCCAGGCAAGCAACTACACACTGGGTTATGGTTAACAACAAGACAGTTAGTGTTTCTTCCGCAAGCACCAGGACATGGGTTAATACATTTTTGATTGGAACAAGCTTCGTTCAATTTGCAGTCAGAGCTGACAGTGCATTCAGGGCGGCAATTAGGTGGGCTGCCAGTGTATCCTTGAATGCATACGCATACAGCATGCCCATTTATTTCTCTGCATTGACTATTTGGGCCGCAAGGTGATGGCTGACATAGGTTTTCTGGGGTTGACGTTTCTAGTGATAAAACAAACAATTTAATACCGTTTTATTGGAATCATGAAGAGAAACACAAGATCGCAAACTAATACACTTACCTTTTATTTTAGTGCAATAAAACATTGGAGATCCAGTCATTCCCGACGGACATGAACACATAGGTATATGATTTATGACTTCACATATTGCATCGGTTCCACAAGTTCCGGTGCATGGATTGCTACATTTATTATTTATACATGCCCTGTCTCGTGAACAGTCTGAATTAAGTATGCATTCCGGTTTGCAACCGAAATAAGGATCTCCTTGGTACTCGGGTAAACATTTACAAGCACCATCTTCACAAATTGCATTTGGACCGCATGGGGAAGGATGGCAGGGATCGACCGGCTCAGCTTCTAAAATAAGTTTGTCAGTTGAAACAAAACCACAATATTTCAATTAATAGCTAAAATAGCTTTCTTGTGTATATTTATTATATATTATATTTTAAATAATAAACAACGCATTAGGTATAGAAATAATAACATATTTAAGCTATTACCTCCCCGCATTGGAAGACAATTTGTGAATGGATCTCCGGTGTAGCCAGGTACACACGAACATATAGGCATATGATTGTTAACGTGGCACTGAGCATTATTGCCGCAAGCTCCCGGACAGGGATCGACACATTTGTTGTTAATACATGCCATTATCGCATTGCATTCAGAGTTGACTGTACATTCTGGCCTACATCGAGGTGGAGTGCTTATATAGTTTGGTAGACATGTGCACCGCGCAGTGCCTTTATGTTCCTGACATAATGCATTTGGTCCGCATGGTGAAGGTACACACGGATTGACTTCTTGTGCTACCGTTGATATAGATACTATTACTGAAAAATATTAAAAATATTATTATCTTGTCATGTCATGTACAAAGTATATTTGATAGGAGAAACTGTAGATACGTACTTGGCACGCAATTAGTGAATGGATCGCCAGTAAATTGTTCTTGACACGAGCAAATTGGATTATGAGCTATAACTCTGCAATTAGCATTTCTTCCACATTGATTAATGCATGGATCGACACATTTACGATTTTTACAAGCTTTATCGCTGACGCATTCGCTATTAATTGTACATTCGGGTCGACAGTTTGGCGGAGTGCCAATGAAATCAGTCTGACAGCTGCATACAGCTTGAGAATTTACTTCCTGACATTGACTGTTAGGACCGCAGGGCGATGGTGTACAAGGTGTAGCCTTAACAACTTCTGAAATAAATTTTGATCAAAAAAGGAATTAATACTAAAAATACTTTATTAAAATATAAACTTTGTTTAAAGCAAGCTTTTATAAAGTCCTTTATAGGCATTCAATATTGCATTGATATCAAAGTTACGTAAGTACGCCAAATTTCAGCCCAATTTGATGTCAGCCAGTGCTTCAAAAATCGATTTTAATTTTCGAACCGAAAGATCATATGAAGTACCTAAGCAAGTTAATAAAAAGTTTGTAATAAATAATTAGAAAGTTAAACAACTAACCTTCATATTCTTTGCAGAAGGAATATGCATCTCCCGTAAGTCCGGGTGGACAATAACATGAAGGGAGATGGTTAATGACTTGGCAAATTCCATTAAGAGCACAAATACCTGGACAAGGATCTTTACATTTATTTTGAATACATGCCAATGTCGGGGGGCAATCGCTGTTTATAACACATTCTGGGCGACAGCCTTCATATGGATTGCCAACATAGGAATCAACACATTTGCAAGATCCAGCCCCATTTCTTTCTGTGCATATGGCATTTAGTCCGCAAGGTGAAGGATCGCATGGCGAACTATACTCTATAATTGTATCTGTAAAAGGAGAATACAATGAAGTAAATTACTTTTATGTTTACAATAACTTTACGAATGTTAAGACTACCAGTAATTATGTTCAAAGTACCTTTTAATGGATTACACGAAATAAGTGGATCTCCAGTCTGCCCGTATGGACAGGAACAAATCAGCGCGTGGCTTACAATCTTGCAGTCAGCGTTATATCCACAACTACCAGGACATGGATTTTTACATTTCTGGTTAACACATGCCAAATTAGTAGGACATTCAGAATTACTGCTGCATTCTGGATGGCAGTTTGGCGGAGCGCCGATATAAGCGGTTTGACATGTGCAGGATGGTGACTCCCCGATAACTTTGCATGATGAATATGGGCCACATGGTGACGGTGTACATGGGTCTATTGGTGGCAGTGGCGTAGAAACTTGTAAAGAAAAAGTAATTATTTCAAAATTATGTTTTGGGAGATCGTGAAATTCTAAATAATACAAATCTAACGATTACTCAAAAACAGTACACTTTGCTTACCTATTGGAATACAGCGTGTAAACGGATCGCCTGTGTGTTGAGGAGGACATGAACAAATAGGGTTATGGTTGATAACTTCACATCTTGCCCCATACCCGCAACTACCCTTGCACGGATTTATGCATTTTTGATTGTTGCAAGCCTCGTCTGGAGGACATTCGGCACTTATTGTACATTCAGGTCTACAGGATGGTGGTGTGCCAATGAATGAGGGTAAACAAGAACAAATTGCTTGATTATTTATTTCACGACACTGGCTGTTTGGTCCGCATGGACTTGGGTTGCACGGATGAACTTCAGCAACTGCGAAAAATATTTAAAATATAATTGATGGCATAAAATGTAATTTGTATACTTGTATAATAAGTCAACAAAGTCAAAGTAAAAATATTTTCACATTCTACTATTGGCCTAGAATCTCTTCTTATTTCTGAAGATGTTTATTTTGAATTGTATACTTCTAATGTAATAAATAACGGATTTGTAAATTGAAGGAACAATGGGCCTGCATTATAGTTCAAAGAATCGATAACTGATGAGGAGAAAAGGTTCTCGAGTGGCAGCCTCACACCGGTAAGCAAAGTGTAGGCCACTAGATGGAGTGAGGACCTGGATGTAGATCGAGTCGACGAATGCAGATGGCTCAGGACCGTGCTATGTGACATTCTTTTGTTCAGACATGGACTTGTGAAAAGCTGTAATGATGTTGACAATAAATTTATTAAATATGCAAACAAAACTTACCTTCGTTCATATGGCACTCGGTGAAAGCATTGCCAGACATATTTTCTGGACAAGTACAGATAGGAATATGGTTGTAAATAGTGCAAATTGCATTCGAGGCACACGTTCCAGGACATGGGTTGACGCATTTGTTCCTTGAGCACACTTTGTCTAATGCACAGTCCATATTTGTAACACATTCTGGTTTACATCCTACGTATGGATCTCCTTTATATTCAGGTAAACATGTACAGACACCATTTGAGCACAAAGCGTTGAATCCACACGGCGATGGGTTACAGGGGTCGAGCGGCAACTCTTCTAAAAATCATATTACCAATATTTTTTTAGATAACGAAAGTAACAACAAATTTATTGGATAATTACGTTATACATACCGTGAACTGGTTCAATTACATAACAGCGGGTGAAAGGATCACCTGTATAGCCTTGAGAACAAGTACACGCTGGGTAATGGTTAAATACTGTGCAAACTGCATTTTGTCCGCAGCTACCAGGGCATGGATCCTTACATTTCATGTTTATACATGCCTTGTCTGATAGACAATCTTCATTAATTGCGCACTGTGGCCTACAGTTTGGAGGAAGACCTTCGAAATCAGGCATGCAACTACATGAAGGGAAACCATTAATGTCTCGACAAAGAGCGTTTTCTCCACAAGGATTCGGTAAACATGGATTTTGTTGCGGTTCAGGGATATGTTGTACTAAAGCTAAAACAATTAATAAGCCGTTAAAAATAAATTAAAAAGAATACAATTGATAAAATAAAATATATATGTAAAATTACTAGACTTACGTAGTTTATAACAACGGGTGAATGGATCTCCTGTAAATCCTAGTCTACAAGAGCATATTGGGCTATGTGTTATAACTCTACAATTTGTGTTCGTCCCGCAATGATTAGGACATGGATCTACGCATTTACGGTTAACACACGCTTTGTCAGACGGACACTCTGAACTAATTGTACATTCCGGTCGACATCCAGGCGGAGAACCTATATAGCCAGCCATACATGAGCATGCACTTTGTCCGTTTGCTGGACGGCATACACTGTTAGGACCACACGGATTTGGTACACATGGGGTCACTGGTGCTGGTGATGACTCTGAAAATATTACCATACGTATTAGTTTGGTTTATTTATATGAAGTCATTTGAAAATTTTGGTCAATAAAATGATAAACTAACCTTTTAAGAGATCGCATTGGCGATACGGATCTCCTGTATATCCAGATGGACAGGAGCAAGAGGGTAAATGGTTGACAACTGTACATGTGGCGAAAACTCCGCAAGTACCTGGACACGGGTCTTGGCATTTATTTCGAATACACGCTTTATTTTGAACACAGTCGGTATTTACTGTACATTCAGGTCGACATCCTTCGTATGGGTTTCCAATATATTCAGATATACAACTACAGGAACCAACTGATTCACGTTCTTTGCATTCAGCATTAGGACCGCATGGTGATGGAATACAAGGAGTCGTTTTTTCTGGAATCGATTCTTGTTGAAGCTTGCAATGGCTGAAAGGATCTCCTGTATACCCTGACTCACAGAAGCACATCGGGGAGTGACTGATTGTTTTACATTGTGCGTTTAGTCCACATGCATTTGTACAAGGATCTTTACATTTTTGATTTATACATGCTTTGTCAGAGGGGCATTCACTGTTTGAAGAGCATTCTGGTCGACAATATGGTGGCGATCCAAAGAAGTTTGGTAAGCAAGCGCATGAAGGCGATCCTGATACTTCTTTACAAATCGCATTAAGGCCACATGGAGATGGAGAGCATGGAGATACGTCGGCTAAGGGAGCCCCTAAATAATTTAAAGAAGTTATTGATTATATATAATCGATAAAAAGAGAGCTTTTTCAAAATAAATTAGTTATTTATAAAACTTTAGTATATTATCATATTATAAATAGTCAATCATTTCATGGGCATGTGTCAGTAATTCTAAAAACATTTAAAATAAAGATACTTACTAAACGGCACACATCTTACAAAAGGATCTCCTGTATATTTGGGTGGGCACGTGCAAATTGGGTTATGTTTTATAACTTCACATTTTGCTTCAACTCCACACGAGCCTTCACATGGATTTATGCATTTCTGGTTACTGCAGGCTCTGTTAGGTGGGCAATCAGAGCTAACGACACATTCTGGTCGACAAGATGGCGGACTGCCTATATATCCTGACACACATGTACATACAGCTTGTCCATTTATTTCTCTGCATTGACTATTAGGTCCGCAAGGAGAAGGATGACATGGATTTGTCACAAGTGGCACTATAATGAAAATACACAAAATATTTATAACTTGCATTATTCAATAAATATATTATGCATTGAAATTAAAAATAGTATATACCCGTTATTGGATCGCAACTATAGAAAGCATTTCCTGTTTTTCCTTGAGGGCAGCTGCACATAGGTACGTGGTTAATGACTTCGCAAACAGCTGTTGCAGCGCATGTATTTGTGCACGGATCCACGCATTTGTTTCTTACACACGCCTTATTTCTTGGGCAGTCCGTGCTCAGTACACATTCAGGTCGGCAACCAATGTAAGGGTCGCCTTCGTGTTCTTGAATGCAAGTGCATGTACCATCTTTACATACTGCGTTTGTTCCGCACGGCGATGGATTACATTTATCGTAAACTTCGTCTTTAACTGCAACAATACTTATTTTACTAATTGTGTGTGTCATTCTCTTATTTATATCAATTATATTTTTATTAAATACAATATGAAATACTAAATATTATTAAATTTATTATTTGTGATTTTAAACGCCATACATACCAGGTGGTTTCAGATTGCAAACGTTGAAGGCATCACCAGTATAGCCTTCTGGACAAGTGCAAGTAGGTGTATGTCGAGAGACAGTGCACAGTGCGTTTATACCACATGAACCTAGGCAGGGATCTCTGCATTTTTGATGTATACAAGCTTGCGACGAAGGGCAATCTGAATTCAGTGTACATTCCGGTCTGCAGTTCGGTGGGCTTCCGATGTAATTGGCCATACATGTACACGACGGTATGTCTCCAACCTCTTGACAGATGGAGTTAGGACCGCAAGGTGATGGTAAACAGGGATTCTTGTATGGTTCTAATTCAGCATTAGCAACAGGAGCTAAAATAAACAAAATATGAAAATGCCGGATCTGATTATATTCTTGTATACAAACAGGGCGCGTTAAATTTTTTTGCGTTGCAAATTTATTAAATTTTGTTCTAAAACTACATCTCAAAGCACCATTATATTAAAAAAATCGACTGCTTATATTTTGCTTTATATTTTGTTTCAATAGAACTATACGAGTAACTAAATTGATACTGAAATATCTACATTGCACTAAATATATAACTTAAATTATGAAAATCCCGCCTATGTTTATTATAAAACATGAGAGTACATTACGCTTTAATATAATTGATGATTTCATTTTAATACGTACGTGGCATAGGGTAGCATCTTGTGAGTGGATCTCCAGTGTAGCGTGATAAACATGTACATATGGGCCTATGATTTATAACACGGCATTCTGTATTTAATCCACAAGCGTCGCGACAAGGGTCTTCACATTTTTGGTTTATACACGCTTTGTTTTTGGGACACTCTGTGCTTATTGTGCATTCCGGATGGCATCCAGGAGGCGAACCGATGTAATTAGCTAGACAGGAACACACGGCTTGACTATTTACTTCTTGACAGCGACTATTCGGACCACATGGGGACGGTTGACAAACATTAATAGGTTTTTCTTCGTCTGCAATTAAACAAAATAATGTTAAAACTTATAAATATTAACAGTGCTATTTATAGATTTTGATTTTGGGATCTTGCTTAAGTTTGAAACATTTTATGCTATACTAACAAAATACTAAGATTAAAAATAAATATTTACAGAAATATATATATCTTATTTTAAATTACATTATTAATTGAGAAATGCGCTATTATAAATTCCAAATTTTAGTGTTGAATAAAATATGTATTTTGCATACCTTTTGGAGAGCAGTGTCTAAATGGATCTCCAGAGTAACCGCGGATGCATGAACACGACGGTGCGTGATTTACTACTTGGCAAATTGCATTTAAGGCACATGCTCCGGGACATGGATCCTGGCATTTATTCTGAAGACATGCTTTGCTTGACGGACAGTCAGTATTTATAACACATTCAGGGCGACAACCTTCATAAGGATTGCCATGGAAATCTGGTAGGCAAGCACAGGCGCCGGCTCCATTAAATTCTTTACAAACAGCATTTGCACCACAAGGTGATGGTTGACAAGGGGTTAAGGTTTCTTGAATAAATTCTATTTTAAGACATTCTATGAAAGGATCTCCCGTGTAATCTGGCAAGCAAGCGCATGACGGCGAGTGGCTGATAACATGACAATTAGTATTAGACCCACATGTTCCGATACAAGGGTCAACACATTTTTCATTTATACAAGCTTTGTTTGTCGGACATTCAGTATTACTGATACATTCTGGTTTACAGTAAGGTGGTGCGCCTATAAATCCAGCGAGACATGAACACGAAGCAGAACTTAATGTTTCTTTGCAAACAGAATTAGGACCGCATGGTGAAGGAATACACGGATTTAAAATTTCTGGTTTAAACTCTTGCATGACACATCTGACGAATGGATTTCCAGTATAAGATGGCGGGCAAGAGCAAATAGGGTTATGGTTTATAACTTGACATTTTGCGTCTACTCCGCATGCTCCTTGACATGGTTTTATACATTTTCTATTGCTGCAAGCTTCATCAGGCGAACAATCGCTACTAAGTATACATTCAGATCTGCACGAAGGCGGCTGGCCGATGAAACCTTCTAAACAAGAGCACACTGCTTGTCCGTTTATTTCTCTACACTGACTGTTTGGTCCACAAGGACTCGGTTGGCAGGGTCTTGTTTTCTCAACTAAAATCAAAATTAAGTATTAATTAGTGAGGAATAAATTTTCCAATATTTAAACTCGGCTTTCATTTATACTTTAATTAAAAATCAAGTAAAACGTTATTACCTTCAACCTGAGTGCACTGTACGAAAGCATTACCAGCCATGTTTTCTGGACATCTACACATAGGTACGTGGTTAATGACTTCACAAACTGCATTGCTGGCACATACTCCACTGTTACAGGGATTTACGCATTTGTTTCTGTAGCACGTTTTGTCGTGTGCGCAATCTGAACTAAGCACACATTCCGGCCGACATTCGAAGTAAGGATCACCTTGGTATTCAGGAAGACAAGAACATTCGCCTTCAGTGCAAATAGCGTTTGCCCCGCAAGGTGATGGATTACACAAATCAATTTCATCGTGTGTAATTTCTAAAAAAAAAGAAGCTTATAGGCAAATGATTTCAAATGAATAATGTAATGATTTAAAATAAATTAACGTGGGAAAGCTATGTTGCGGCTATAATATTATAGTTATACATCGAATGGGTCAGTTCGACCGAGGAAGGACCACGCTTTCAGAAAAAATATATAAAATAGCAGGTTTATGCTGCTGTGGTTCGTATGGTGAGTGCAGTTATCCAGAAACCCTTTTAAATGGTATCAAGGTAAGTATTCAGTTCATTACATCTTAGCCCTCCAGAGTGACAACGCATTTCAATTACTAATCGAGGATAGATGTAGATAACTATGGACCACAGCATCCATTTACCATCAGGTGGACTGTGTGCTCGTTTTCATACTTATTTTATAAACGAAAAAAAAACTATATCGGTCGTACTACGCACTAGATATGGCATTCCGAACATTCACTATGTTCAACTAAACTGTACTGCAAACCATGCACCTGTTATTGTGGCTTCGATATTCATGCAGTGCGGAGCAGCATTACTAATAATTTTGTATTAAATTAACACATATGCAAAATAAACGAAAATTAAAAAAAAATGTACTAGATTAATAATACAATCTAAATAAACAATTATGTATTATGACTATTTTCGCGCGTTTATATCAACTGCACATGCGCGACTCTACTGTTTCCCGCGCAAGTGCGGATACAGAGTATTATCAGTACATCTTTTGTTTGGAATAGCTTCTCTAGTACGTAGTACATATAACTCAATGCTTGTATCTGTGGAAAATATTCGTAGAATAATTTTTAATAAATAGTTATATTAAGATAAGCCTTTCTGAAAATATTTATTTACCTTTTCGTTTGCACTCAGTAAACGCGTCGCCAACGTAGTTATCAATACAGGTGCAAATAGGCATGTGATTTTTCACTATACACTGTGCATTCAGTCCACACGAACCAGGACAAGGATCTTTACATTTTTGACTAATACACGCCAAGTCGCTAGGACAATCAGCACTTATTAAGCATTCTGGACGACAGCTAGGCGGTGATCCGATAAAGTTAGGTAAGCAAGTGCAAGAAGGAATGCTATCAATCACTTTACATTCACTATATGGACCACACGGTGAAGGCAGACATGGGTGTTTTGGTTGTTCAGCTTGAGATGGGGCTAAAACAATGATCGGATAACATCGGCTAAAAGGATCACCCGTGTGTTGTTCTCTACATGTACATATTGGGCTGTGGTTTATCACTTGACACTTAGTATTTTGCCCACATTGTCCAACACATGGATCAATACATTTTTGTGCTACACATGCTCTATTAGTTGGACATTCAGAACTAATGACACATTCAGGTCTACAGTTAGGAGGAGTGCCTTGATAATCTGGCAAACACTTGCATAGAGCCTGCTCATTTAATATTTTACATTCACTATTCGCACCACAAGGGGATGGGCTGCATGGGTTCGACGGTCGTTCAATATCTGGAAAACAAGTTTAGAAGTAAAAATAAACAAAGATTTACTATTAAAGTTATAGTAGGTAAATTAAACAACAATATCAAAAGTTAACGAAAGAACAATAACCTTGAATTATTACACAATTTTGGAATGGATTTCCAGTATAGCCTCGCAGACAAGAGCATATTGGTGAATGGCTTATTGTGTGACATTCCGCATTTGTGCCACATGTACCTGGACATGGATCTTGACATTTGTTTTGTTGGCACACTTTGTTTGAAGGACAATCCGTATTTACGCTACATTCTGGACGGCAGCCTTCATATGGATTACCAAAATAGCCAGGCGAACAAACACATGAACCAATATTATTCTTTTCTTTGCAGATAGCGTTGCTTCCACAAGGCGACGGAGTACACGGTGATAATATTTCTTGAGATAATATACTTTGAATGCAGTTTATAAAGGGATCTCCAGTATACCCAGGAGGACAGATGCAATTCGGCGTATGACTTACAACACGGCATTGTGCCATCTGCCCACAAGCCCCTTGACACGGGTCTCCGCACCTATTTTTAATGCAAGCCATGTGGTTTTGACACTCGCTGTTGCTTGTACATTCTGGGCGACAATTTGGTGGTACTCCGATAAATTCAGGCAAACATGTGCAAGAGGGTGAATTATTTACAGTGTGACAAATTGAGTTAGGACCACAGGGTGTCGGTTCACAGGGATTAACTTGAATTGGTAGTTCAAGAGCTAAAAATAAAAAGACATACATTAATTTAAATTATGCATAACTTTATGAAAATATTAAATAAAAAATAAGTATTTTGTGAAATTTACTTACGTCTTGGAATACATCTACTGAACGGATCTCCTGTAAAATCATTGGCGCATGAGCAAATTGGATTATGATTCACAACTTCACAATGCGCGTTCACTCCGCAAGCTCCATTGCACGGATTGAGACATTTATAATTATTGCAGGCTTTGTTTAGTGGACACTCGGCACTAGTGGTACATTCAGGTCTACACGTCGGAGGGTTTCCTAAATATCCAGGAATACACGAGCAAACTGCTACGTTATTAATTTCGCGACATTGGCTATTCGGTCCACATGGGCTTGGATTACAAGGGTTTGCTGGCAAGGGGTCTAAAAATGAAAAGAAAAATGCGTTTGTATTAAATAACAAACAGGATAAGTGTTAATGTGGTATTAAAATATGTATTCAAGCTTACGAACCTTGGACTATGTTGCAAGACACAAAAGAATTTCCGGTATAGCCTGCAGGACAACTACACATTGGAACATGATTTATTACTTCACACACAGCGTTACTTCCACAGGTATCTGGACATGGGTTTACACATTTCTTTCCTACACAAATTTTACTTCTATCACAATCTGAGCTTACTGTGCATTCTGGCCGACACCCGATATATGGATCACCATGATAATCTGGTAGGCAAGAGCATTCTCCATTACGGCAATTGGTATTTGAACCACATGGTGATGGGTTACAAAGATCAACTGGTACTGATTCTGTAAATAAAAATATGCGCGAGTGCGTAAATACATACATACAGAAAGAATAAAATAAGAAAGTGATCACATACATAATAGTTATAGTTATTTGATATGGGTAATAAACATACCTTCAACAGTTTTTATTTTGCAGTAAGTAAATGGATCGCCTTTATACCCTTCCTGACATGCACATATAGCTACATGATTAATAACTGAACATTGTGCATTAAGACCACAGGATCCAGGGCATGGGTCAACGCATTTTTCGTTAATGCATGATTTCGAACTAATGCAGTCTTGATTTGTCACGCATTCCGGTCTACAATTTGGCGGACTTCCAAAGTAACCAAGCGAACATGAGCATATAGCTTGACCTCCTTTATTTAAGCATGTAGCGTACATTCCGCAGGGGGATGGAACACAAGCGTCTCTAGTTTCATCCAGCACTGGTTGAGTAGCTAAAATTAAGAAATAATTAAAATAAATGTAATAGTAAGATTACTTAAAAATCGTAAAAGGTATAATATAAAGTAGAATGAGAATGAAGAATGGAGAAAGTATGTAGTTGATTCTTATAAGAGTCCATTTCACCATATTATCCCGTGGCTGTCGTAAGAGGAGACAGAAGGTAATGTAAGAAGAGATATCACAACAGCAGCTTATTCCTCATCACAACTCAAAATAATTATATGAAACTGCGATGCCAACCCACCTGCCAAGCGTAGCAGTAATGGCAGTTATGGCAAATAACTGCCGTAAGATAGATATAATATGTTCAGCAGTAGACTTTTGAAAGGCTGTAACGAATAAATGAAGGAATAGATAAGATTAAGTATACATACCTGGCTTTATATAGCATCTTGTAAATGGATCACCTGTGTATCCCGTAATACAACTGCAAATTGGGTTATGATTGAAAACGCGACATTCTGCCTTTTGTCCACAAGGGCCGGGGCAAGGATTTATACACTTTTGGTTAACGCAAGCTGCGTTTGAAGGACATTCGGAGTTTAATAAACACTCTGGTTTGCACAATGGTGGTTGACCAATGTAGTTTGATAGGCAACTACAAACAGCCTGATCGTTGACGACACGACATTGACTATTTGGTCCACAGGGATTTGGAGAACATACATTCACAGATGTTGGTTCTTCTGCAATTATAAAAATATTAATGTCAGTAACACATTTCTACGTTTAAATACATATAAATAACAATTAATAAACTTTACTTACCAAGAATAATACTGCATCGTCGGAAGGGATCACCAGTGTAACCTACTTTACAAACACAGGTGGGTGCGTGATTTATAGTGTTGCAGTCAGCATACAATCCGCATGTACCAGGACACGGATCTTGGCATTTATTACCAATACAGGCTTTATTACCTGGACAATCTGAATCGCTGACACATTCTGGTCTACAACCTTCATATGGATTTCCGAAGTAACCATCACTGCATGTGCACGATCCCACATTATTTTGTTCTTTGCAAACTGCATTAGGTCCACAAGGCGAAGGTTGACACGGCGTCAAAATTTCGACCGCTACTCTGAGGACACATTGAGTAAATGGATCACCTTCATAGCCTTGTGGACAAACACACATTGCTGAATGGCTAACAACGCGACAGTCCGCATTCGTGCCACAGGCTTGTGTACACGGATCTTTACATTTTTGGTTTATACACGCTAGATGAGTCGAACATTCACTGTTGCTTATACACTCTGGCTTACAGTAAGGAGGTTGACCTTTAAACTCGGGCATACAAGTGCATGATGGACTTCCGTTAATTTCTTTACAAATTGAATTCGGGCCACAAGGTGATGGTTGACAAGGATTGATGATTTGGGGTGCGCCTAAAAATTAGATAAGGTTATAGATGTTTTATCTTAAGAAAACAATCACTAATAATTTAAAAAAAAAAACAATCACTAATAATCTAAAATAAACTTACTTGTTACGTATAAACATTCGATGAAAGGATCGCCAGAATATCCCGAAGGGCAAGTGCAGATGGGATTGTGATTAATTACTTCGCAAGTTGCTCTTAACCCACATGCTCCGATGCATGGGTTAACACACTTCTGATTGATACAAGCTTGATTTTGTTGACATTCTGCACTAACAACGCATTCCGGCCTACAGGCTGGAGGTACTCCCAAGTACGTGGGTAAACAGGAGCAAACTGCTTGATTATTTATCTCCCTGCATTGGCTGTTCGGTCCACATATATCAGTATTGCAAGGATTTTCAGCTTGTTGTTCTGTTGTGAAAAAACATATTTGAAATGTATTTGGACAAAATGTTGGTGAAAATATTACAAATAACTGTTAATATATTTACCTCTGATTGGGCTACATATGATAAAGGCATTTCCTGTGAACCCATTGTTACAACTGCACATTGGTATATGATTAACTACTTGACAGTTTGCATTTTGGCCGCAAGCACCGATGCATGGATCCATACATTTTCTTTCTATACAGGCTTTATCTTTGTCGCAATCGGTACTAAAAACACACTCCGGTCGACAATTAAAGTAAGGATCTCCATGGAACTCTGGTAAACATTGACATTGTCCATTAACACATTCAGCATTAGACCCGCAGTGAACATCCATGCATGTGTCAACAAGAGTTGACTCCACTGTAAACAGAAAAATAGAATGTACAATTAACATTCACATAACTTTAATAAAGAGATAATAATTTTAATATTTATTTATAAACAGTTTTTACCTTCTAGAGGTTTCAGTTTGCAACTAGTGAAAGGGTCACCAATGTAGCCTTCTACACATGTACAAATAGGTATGTGGTTTAGTACTCTGCAGGTGGCTGATATGCCACAAGCACCTGGACATGGATCTCTACATTTAGACATTATACAAGCGCGATCACTGGGACAATCTGAGTGTATTGTACACTCCGCTCTGCAGTTAGGAGGACTTCCTATAAAGCCGGGTAAACATGAACATGATGGACTATTTCCAATATTTCGACATTCAGCATTTGGACCACAAGGAGATGGTAAGCAAGGTATATTTGTAGCAGGTGATAGTTCATCTGAAAAAATACAGTCAAAAATGAGCGAAACATATCTATAACTAATTTTTATAAGATGAATAATTACTTATTTAATACTTACATCTTATAGGAGTACACATAGTAAATGGATCTCCAGTGTACGCGTTCCTACAAGAACATATTGGACTATGATTAACTATCTTGCAATCAGTATTAACCCCACATGGTGTAGGACACGGATTGACGCATCTGTTGTTAACACAAGCTTTATCGTGAGCGCATTCGGAACTTGTGATGCACTCCGGTCGGCAGTTAGGTGGAGTTCCAACGTATTCCTCTAGACATGAGCACACAGCTTGTCCCTTTACTGCTTTACATTGACTATTAGGGCCACATGGTGACGGGTAACATGCGTCGATAGGGTTTGATATAGGTCGTAGTTCTAAAAGAGAAAAGTTGTGTATTATTATACACGGTAGAATTGGTGATTTTAGTGGTATCACATTTCACACAAAATTATAAACAATAATTATTATTTAAATATGAAAAAAATACTGACCTTGGTAAATACAATATCTAAATGGATCCCCTGTGTATCCGTTAATACATGTACAAAGGGGCGCATGGTTTACCACTTGACATACGGCATTGTTACCACAACTGCCAGGGCAAGGATCAACGCATTTATTGTTGACACAAGCTCGATTGGACGAGCAGTCGGTGTTAACAACGCATTCTGGCCGACACCCTTCATATGGATTACCAACATGATCTTCAATGCAGCTGCATGAGCCAGCATTGTTTTTTTCTTTACAGACTGCGTTAGCACCACATGGTGAAGGTGAGCATGGACTTGTTGTAGGTTCTATTTGTAAAGGTTCTTGGATACAACCAAAGAAAGGATCTCCGGTATAACCGTAAGAACAGAAGCATATTGGTGAGTGGCTCACAACTTTACATTCAGCATTTGCTCCACAGGTGCCTTCGCATGGATTTTTACATTTCATATTAAGACATGACATCTGAGGTGAACATTCTTCGTTGCTGCTGCATTCTGGCCTACAATATGGTGGTTGGCCGTGATAACCTTCTAAACATGTGCATGTTGGTACTTCATTAAATTCCTTACATAAGGAATATGGCCCACAAGGTGAAGGTGTACAAACATTGATTGGCTCCGGTGATTTTTCGGCTGTAATATAATATCATGTTTATTGTAAACAAAAAAGCTAGATGAAGTTTTTATAATGATTTTAAAAATGATAGGAATACATACGAAGTTTGAAACACCGTGAAAATGGATCACCGGAATATGATACCGGACATGTACAAATTGGGTTGTGGTTAACCACTTTACATTCAGTATTTTGGCCACAAGCACCGATACAAGGGTTAATGCAGCGTTGGTTGCTGCACGCTTGGTCAAGCGAACATTCTGCGCTTATTGTGCACTCAGGACGGCAAGTTGGAGGTGCGCCGATGTTGTTAGGAGCACATGAGCACGCTGCTTGACCATTGACACTTCTACATTGACTGTTTGGACCACATGGAGACGGCTGACACGGATTAATATTCATAGGTTCTAAAATTAAAATGTTTCATTAGACCTTTTATACACAAAAGTAATCTATTTTTGAAAAGTTTATAACAACAAACCTGAAAATGGCCGACATTCTAAAAATGCATTGCCTGTCATACGCTCAGGGCAACTACACATTGGGATGTGGTTAATAACATTACAAACAGCAGTACGAGCACATGTTCCAGGACAAGGATCTACGCATTTGTTTCGAATACATGCTTTGTTATGATCACATTCTGAATTTTGTGTGCATTCCGGACGGCAACCGATATATGGATCTCCTTGAAATTCAGGTAAGCAATGACAGTTTCCGTTTGTACATTGTGCATTCGGACCGCACGGCGAAGGGTTACATAAATCAACTTCATCTAAAAAGGCAAGAGTACATAATTACATCATAACAATATTTCAATAATTGCACATACAAATATTGTATTTAGGTAATGAAATGCCACTTCTAAAACACTTGAAACGTCAGAAATTTAAAAAATAAAAAATTTACGCCATAAAAACCGAAAACATCTATTTAATTTAAGAAATTGTTTTATTTACTAAAGTAAATTTACCTTTTTGTGGTACGCGCGTACACTGGGTGAATGCGTTACCAGTAAAACCTTCAGCACAAGTACATACGGCCACGTGATTCATAACGTGGCAGTCAGCATTGATTCCACATGACCCTTTACAAGGATCATTACATTTCTGATTAAAGCATGCAAGATTACTAGAACACTCTTCGTTTATTGAACATTCTGGTCGGCAATTAGGAGGACTTCCTTCAAAGTTTGGCAAACATGAACAGGATGGAATGCCTCGAAGACTATGGCATTGAGAGTTGGGGCCACACGGTGACGGTACGCATGGATCGGTTTCTGCCGTTGGTGCTGTTTGGGCTAAAACATGGTTTATAACCTTTTATAATAAGTCAATAGATTTTAGCAAATATTTAATTATTATTTCTTATTTAAAAAATCTTTTGTATGTGTATATATTGTAGTAATTTTAAAGTACTATTAATAATAATCATCATAGTAGTACGATGTTAATCTGTTACCTGTTATTCTGTAGCAATTTGAGAAGGGGTCTCCAGTATATTTTAACTTGCAAGTGCATATTGGACTGTGGTTAATTACTTTGCAGTCAGTGTTTTGACCACAAGGCTCGGGACACGGTGAGACGCAATTCTGATTTTTGCAGGTTTTGTCAGCTGGACACTCAGTACTCACTACACATTCTGGTCTACAATTCGGTGGTGAGCCACGGTACTCCGGCAAACAAGAGCAAACACTTTGACTGTTTAAAACTCTACATTGACTATTCGGACCACACGGAGAAGGTTCACATGGATTTGTCTGGACATCCGATTGAGCTAAAATCATCAAATTAATTTAATAAATATCTTTGCGAATTGTGGAATAGTATTTTCCTTTTTAAAATTAAAAATAATGTGTACATACGTTTGAAGAAACATTGCTTGTATGGATCGCCGGTGTATTCTGGGCGGCAAGTGCATACTGGAGAATGGTTTACTACTTGACAATCGGCATTGGCAGCACACGTGCCTGGGCAAGGATCAGTGCATTTATTTCTTGAACACGCTTTATTACTTTGACAATCTGAGTTTACTAAACATTCGGGATGACAACCCTCATATGGATTTCCAAAGTAACCATTAATGCAGAAACAAGCGCCAGCACCTGAACGTTCCCTGCATTCTGCGTTGGGTCCGCAAGGTGATGGAGTACAAGGAGATATGGGTTCATTAATTATAGGAGCGTTGGGGTAACATTGCATCGACGCATCACCTGTGTAGCCTTCAGGGCATATACACATTGGTGTATGGCTCACGACTTTGCACTCTGCATTAGTCCCACATGCTTGTAAGCATGGATTTTGACATTTTTGATTGATACATGCCATTTGCTGAGCGCATTCACTGTTCGCGATACACTCTGGGCGACAATTTGGAGGTGAACCAATAAAGTCAGGCATACACTGACAGGATGGAATATCTGATTCAGATGGTTGACATATAGAGTTAGGTCCACATGGTGATGGTTGGCATGGGTTGGTTGATACTACAGTATCAGATATAGCTGAAATAGAAAACAGCAAAGAGATTTATAAATGGTTACTTTATTGTAGAAGTATGTAATACGTTTTCATAATTTATCATAGTTATGTGACATTAGATTAATGTATTGAAACTTACGGATTCGCATGCATCTTGTAAATGGATCTCCTGTAAGTCCGTTTGGACAAGTGCAAATAGGGTTATGATTAATGACTTGACATTTGGATGCAACACCGCATGATCCAACGCACGGGTTTATGCATTTTTGGTTGCTACATGCTTTGTCTGTTGGACAATCAGAACTACCAACACATTCCGGCCGACAAGCTGGCGGTGAACCCAAATATCCACCCAGACATGAACAAACAGCTTGTTCGCCGTAAATACGACACTGGCTATATGGTCCGCAGGGACTAGGTTGACAAGGATTGCTGTGAACTACATCTGTGGAAAATACATCCGGAATTACAAAAGCACGAAGAAAATCATATTGTCATTTAATTTACATTAACATATATTAATATTAAATATTACAACTAAGTTTTAAATAATTAAGCATATGACTACTGTCGTTAACTATCCCTAGCCAGTATTAGAAGGTGGTTTCACGTCAATGGAATAGCGGATTCGAACGTGCATCGCTTATTTTCGCCATCCATACTTCTGTAAAGCAATTAATTATCTTGAAATAATCACGATAGGGTTTTCCTATAGAAATAACAGTATCGAAGGAGTACACAATCCACCTGATGGTAAGGGGAAGGTGTTGCTTACAGACACATCTACCCTCTGTTAAGAATAAAAAGTGCGATGATGCGTTAATATATCTGTGGATTAAAGTGAAATGCCTCATTATTAGTCATCATTATCATCATAATTGTTACAACCCAAGGAATGCCACAAAGCTTATGGAACGTACTATGCTCGGAGATTCTCTGCGTGATAGACTTCGCAATGAGAATACCCGCACCAAAACTACTAGGTGAAGTAAAGATCTGACCTGGGAAGACGAGTTGCGATGGATGCAGGTGGATCAGGATCGTTTCCAGTAAAAAGGTAAATTAAGTAATATAAGGTAAAATATAACATCAAATTAAAATAATTACCTTGTACAGGTTTACATTGTATGAAAGCGTTTCCAGATGTTTTGAGTGGACAAGTGCAAATAGCCATGTGTTTAATGACTTCACAAATAGCCCCCGCACCACATGTATTAACACATGGATTTATGCATCGCTGCCTCACACATGCTTTATCCAAAGGACAATCGGAACTTGAAGTACATTCAGGTCGACATCCAAAATACGGGTCACCATTATAATCGGGTAAACAAGTACAGATGCCATTATTACATTCTGCATTAGAACCGCAAGGGGATGGATTGCAGGGGTCTTGGGGTGTTTCATCTGTTAATAAAATTCACATTAAGATTTTATAATAAAAAAATAAATAAAGTGGTAATTTATTTTTAATTATAATATTTAACGATTGTATTACCTTTCAATGGTTTGACGGAGCAACTGTTGAAAGGATCGCCAGTATAACCCGCGTAACAAGTACAGATGGAGATGTGGCTTTGCACTCTACACTCGGCATTTATACCACAGGATCCAGGACATGGGTCGACACATTGTTCATTGATACACGCCTTGTCACTAGGGCAGTCCGAGTTTAGTGTACATTCAGGACGACAATTTGGTGGACTTCCACTATAACGCTCTAGACAAGAGCAAGACGGGGACCCATTGATATCGCGACATTGTGAGTATGGTCCGCATGGCGATGGCAAGCACGGGTTAGACGAAACAAATGTCAAATCAATTACTGAAAAACAAAAAATATTATTGTAACAAAGGTTCCCTTTGAAAAAATATAACTAATATTTTGATAACCAAGTACAAAATTTATTTTTCATTTTATATAACTATTTCATTGATGCTGCATACAATATCCATTATTTTATTTTTCTATTTATACCAGTCAATAGCATAAAATACATCTACCACATGTCCACTTCTATTTCACCTAAATGAAAGTTGTGTAATTCGGGTATGAAAGTATTTATGCTGTTAGTTTGTACATTTGCATGTTTCTGTTTTTTTTTACTTGCTTTTGACCTTTTTTTAGATAAAGAGCGAGTTGATTGATAGATTTCGAAATACGTCGTTGTTAAATTATTTTTTATAAAAACTCATTATTATACATAGAATAAAAATCATAACAACTATTATATATAGTTGCTTAGCTGTATTAAGGAATTCATTTACAAACTCAAATTAAATATTCTCTCAGCTTATTAGAAATATTTATCACAAAATTATGTGCAATCTATTTATCATTCAAAAGAGATGTTTCTCACCTTTATAACAATGACTGAAGGGATCACCAGTGTGTTGTGGTCGACATGAGCAAACTGGACTGTGATTAATAACTCTGCACTCAGTGTTTTTTCCACATACTCCTTCACAAGGATTCTTGCATTTTTGATTTATACATGCTGTTTGTTGGGAGCATTCTGAGCTTACAAGACACTCAGGTCGACATGACGGTGGTGAACCTAAGTATTCAGGTTTGCACGTACATAATGCCTGATTATTGGATTCTTTACAAATACTGTTTGGACCACATGGAGACGGATTGCAAGGATTAGTTTGCTCCGCGGGTAATTCTGAAAATATATTTATTCTTATTACGTATGAAATCTAAATAATTAATATAAAATCATAATTTTTATTTAATTTATTGTAAGTATAATATAAATTGAGAGACTAACGTTTTATCTCGTGACATTCTTGATAAGGACTTCCAGTCAACCCTTCTAAGCATTCACATTTTGGTGTGTGATTAACAACGTTGCAAACAGCATTTCTTCCACAAACATTGATGCAAGGATTTTTACATTTATTCTGTATGCAGGCTAAGTTGATCGAGCAGTCTGAATTAACGGCGCACTCAGGACGACAACCTTCATAAGGGTTGCCTATATGATCTGGTAAACATACACAAGAGCCTGCTCCTCTTAATTCTTTACAAACAGCATTTGGTCCACACGGTGATGGTGAGCATGGTCTTAACTGAACATCAAGAATTTTGCATTCTATAAACGCATCTCCTGTATAACCAGGCTGACAGATGCACTGTGGAGAATGGCTAACTACTTTGCATTCCGCTCCTGTACCACATGTTCCAGGACATGGGTCTTTGCATTTCTGATTAATGCACGCCAATTGATTTGGGCATTCAGAATTTGCTATACATTCTGGGCGACAATTTGGGGGACTTCCTGTGTAATCGTCGAGGCAAGCGCACGAAGGAGATCCATTTATTTCTTTACAAATGGAATTAGGACCGCAAGGTGATGGTTCGCAAGGATTAGTATATGGTGGTACCTCAGTAGCTGAAATAAAAAAAATTATTAACTTAATTTTCATAACTGTAGTGAACGATAAAATACATTCCCAAATTAAAAATACAAACCTTGCAATACACATCTAGTGAAGGGATCACCAGTTAGTCCTGATGGACAAGAACATATTGGATTATGGTTTATCACTTGACAAATAGCACTAGAGCCACAATTTCCTTTACAAGGATCAATACAGCGTTGGTTGGAACATGCTTTGTCAAGAGCACATTCTGAACTCGATATACATTCTGGTCTACACGTTGGAGGTGCACCTTGATATCCCGGTAAGCATGTACAAATGGCTTGGCCGTTTATATCTCTACATTGACTATTTGGTCCACATGGACTAGGGTTGCAAGGATTTACGATTTCTGGTACAGTAAATGGTCTACATTCAAGGAACGCGTTGCCAGAGTAACCATGAGCACAAGTGCACATAGGCACATGGTTAAAAACGTTACATATTGCTCCTCTTCCACATGCTTTGATGCATGGGTCTATGCATTTGTTTTTGGCACACGCTTTATTCGGTGGGCAATCAGAGCTCATCAGGCATTCTGGACGGCAGCCAAAGTAAGGATCGCCTTGATATTGAGGTAAGCACTTGCATTCACCATCACCATAGCATTTAGCATTCGAACCACATGGTGATGGATTGCAAGGGTCGATTTCACTGTACACCTCTGAAAACATAAACTGATAATTGTAATATGTACTACAAATATAAATATTAATCTTGTAAATTTTAAAAGTAATGTTTACCATCTTTCTGTATTTCACGTTGACATTGTACAAACGGATCTCCAGTGTGTTGTTCTAGGCAACTGCATTGGGCGATATGATTAAAAACATTACATTGAGCATTTAAACCACAAGCACCTGGGCAAGGATCGCGACATTTTTCGTTGATACATGCTTGATTACTAGGACATTCGGAGTTCAATGTGCATTCTGGTCTGCAATTAGGCGGATTACCCACATAACCAGATTTACAGGCACAAGAAGGCGCGTCTCCTATATTTCGACATTCCGCATATACACCACAAGGAGATGGTAAACATGGATCGGGGTTTGCTGAACTATTTGGCGGCAAAGATACTGAAACAGGGAAATATTAAAAATATTTAACAATAAATATAAAATTGTTTATCAATCTCCTTCAGTTAATTTTACTTACTTTTTACTGGATAACATTTTGTAAATGGATTTCCAGTTAAGCCTTGCTTACATACACAGATAGGACTATGGTTGATAACATTACAGTTTGCATTTTCTCCACAACTTCCTATACAAGGATCTGAGCACTTTTGATTTAAACAAGCCAAATTTGCGGGGCATTCCGAGCTCACTACACATTCTGGACGACAGTTAGGAGGCGATCCAACGAAATTTGATAAGCATGAGCATACTGCCTGGCCGTTAATTTCTTTACACTGACTATTTGGCCCACATGGAGATGGACTGCACGGGTTTTGTACAATTTGAGCTAAAATTAATATAAATAAGTAAATTAAAGTTATCAACTTACTTGTAAATTTTAATTGTCGCTACATAAGTCAAAATTAAATTCATACTCACGTTCTTCCATAATAACACAGTGGCTGAAAGGATTTCCTGTATAACCAACCTGACACAAGCAGTTGGGTAAATGATTATTTACTTGACATATAGCATTTGAGCCACATGTTCCCGGACAAGGGTCAACACATTTCATTCTAGCACATGCTTTGTTTAAAGGACAGTCGGTATTGACTACGCATTCAGGACGACACGATTCATATGGGTTGCCGGAATATCCCTCTAAACAAGTACAAGCGCCGACACCATTATTTTCTCTGCAAATTGCATTTGAACCACATGGACTGGGGTTGCACGGATTTAGAACTTCGGTAGAATCGGCGATAGTCAATGGGCTACAGTATGAAAATGGATCTCCAGTGTAGCCCGGTTGGCATATGCACATAGGGGAGTGACTGACAACCCTACATTCGGCGTTAGATCCACAGCTTCCAATACATGGGTCACTGCATTTTTGATTAATACAAGCCAAATGGTTATCACATTCACTGTTACTTATGCATTCTGGTCGACAGTTCGGGGCGGACCCTTTGTATCCAGGCAGACAAGCACATATTGGACTATTGGCCCTAATTTTGCAAACTGAATGGGGTCCACATGGCGATGGTTCACAGGGGTCAACTCTAGGCGCCATTTCAACTGAAAAATAGTTTAAATCCCTGGTTACATTTAATCACTTAAATTAATATTAAGAAGTGAATAGAAACAAAAAACTTACCGATTACAGTACACTGTATAAATGGATCGCCCGTGAATGAAGGTGGGCATGTACAAATTGGATTGTGATTGATAACATCACATATAGCAGCAACTCCACATGCTCCTATACATGGATTTATACATTTTTGATTGTTGCAGGCTTCTTTAAAAGGACACTCAAGGCTAACAACACATTCGGGTCTACATGTTGGCGGGCTACCTTTGTAACCCGGTATGCAGGAACATACTGCTTGCCCATTGGATTGCTGACATTGACTATTTGGTCCACATGGCGTTGGATTACATGGGTTTTGCGCAAGAACTAAAATAAAGAGTTGTCAATAAGTCACTTCTGTTTGACATGATGTCATAAATATAATGAAATAAATATTCAAAAATATTTATAAAATTTGTAGGTCTAGTATTATTACTATTATTATTGTATGTGTGTTACATGGGTTTTGCGCAAGAACTAAAATAAAGAGTTGTCAATAAGTCACTTCTGTTTGACATGATGTATTTATTAAATTTGTAGGTCTAGTAATATTACGGGGGGTATCAATATAGTTTTCTCATCTGGTTGGGTTCTATAAATATATAATTATAAATGGAAATGAAAAGATAAATATACATAAATATCAATAAAATTAAATAAATATAAAAATACATTAATAAATAAAAGCCCAACCAGATGGAGGCCCTCGGCAGGGGAGACCAGACGGCCGAGGGTTAGGAGGAAAGGGAAAAAACCGGCGGACGATGCGGGCGCTATCGAGGAGCACCGCCTCTGCATTTGAGCCTGGAGCGGTCCGCCACGTAGTCCCAGCCGCCTCAGATGACCCGAGAGGCTGACTGGGATTAGCCCGTTTGCAGAGACGACTACAGGAATAATTTCGGTCGGCAGACCACCCCACATATCGGTCACCTCGTGAGCCAGGTCCAGATATTTTGTTTGCTTATCTGTTTCGGCTTTCACGAGGTTCTCGTCATACGGAATGGTAATGTCGACCAAAAATATCCTTGACTGTGACCGGGCACACATCAGCACAATATCAGGCTTATTCGCAAGAATAGTCCTATCTGTGACGACGGCCCGGTCCCAATAGAGCCTAGCGCGATCATTTTCGAGCACGGCTTCCGGCAAGTACTTGTAATACGGCAATTTCCGATCCACGAGACCGTATTTCAGAGCGAGTTCCTGGTGAAGAATTCTGGCTACTAGGTTGTGCCTGTGCAAGTACTTAGAGTTAGAAAGCGCCGAACAACCGGAGATGACATGCCTAAGTGACTCACCGGGATGACGACATGCTCGACAGATGTCGACGGTGCCATCCTTTAGGATGTACCTCCGATAGTTGTTGGTCTTAATAACCTGATCCTGTATTGCACAGACAAAACCATCGGTTTCCCCGAAGAGGTCACCAAAGCGTAGCCAGTGGAGGGAGGCTACTGTGTCTACGAAAGGCTCATGTAGAGCCTTGCAGAACCTCCGAAATACTCTGCACTGCCGGGTCTTGCCATTACTCGTTGGCTAAGGATAGAGGGGTAAGTCCTTTATCACAAGAAATGACGTCCTTATGAATGGATCATCCGATCTAGCCAGGAAGTAATTACGGAGGCTGCACACTTCGCGATTATGCATAATGAGCGCGCTCAAGAAGCCACGACCACCATGCTTTCGCGGCAAGTACAGCCTCATTACCGACGATCTCGGGTGATGCATCCTATGGGACGTCAGGGTAGTGCGGACTTTTCTATCCAGGGCGTTAAGTTCAGTCTGAGTCCACCTGAGCATGCCAAAGGTATTCATGAGGACAGGCATGACCCAACCATTATATGCATGTGTCTTATTCACACCGGACAAAAGGCTCTTAAACACTTTGGTCAAGCGTGCATAAAACACGTCGTAAACTGACTGTTTCATACCAGCTTCATCGATACCGATACTCTGTGACATATCCACGTATCGGTATTTTTCAGCCTCGGAAAGGGTTCTTAAGTTGACGAGCATAGATAAGTCTATGCCCTCAGAGTTAGCAACCCTTCCCCTTTCAACATGGAGGACCGCACACTTATCCGTCCCCAGCTCCATTCCAATGGAATTGCTAAAATCACAAGTGATGTTTAGCAATTCCATAAGATGGGAGCGACTGGGGGCGAATAACTTGAAGTCATCCATATAGAAAAGGTGCGTCACTTTTGTCCCTCCCTTCCGTAGCGGAAATCCCCTCCCGGAGCCCTCCAGTAAGGTACTGAGAGGGTTCAGAGAGAGGCAGAACCAGATTGGATTCAGACAATCGCCCTGGAAGATACCCCTTCTTATCCTTATGTGGTTCTCCGTAGCCATCAACCACTCGCCCAGATGACAAAGGATCGTACTCCACTGCCCCATACACTGCTCGAGGAAGTATCTAACTGTACAGTCTATCTTGTACAGCTCGAGGACTCTCTTTAGCCATGTATGGGGTACCGAGTCGAATGCCTTTCTGTGTAGACTATCCAACGGCGGTTGCGTTTCACCACTTTGCCAATGACCGTGTCAATGAGGAGTGGTTCCTTGGTTCCACGACCACCGCCCCGTTATCCATTTTGAGCGCGCGACATCACCTGATTTGAGTCCAAGTGACGAGTGATTCTCGAGCTCAAAATGGATGTTAGTGTCTTATATATGGTCGGTAGACACATGATGGGGTGGTATTTGTTCGGGTCTGTGGTACCCTGCCAGCCAGTAGTGAAGAGGCTCGGGAGCGACTTCTGGTTGAGAGCCTCTTGAAACTGACGGGCGAGCACAGTGTGACACACCACGAACCCCTTCAGCCAGTAGTGATGCAGCCCGTCGAGTCCCGGACTTTTCCAGTTCGGGGCCCTACGGACCGCCTCAGCTACGTCATCCGGTGTTATAATGACGGGGTCCATGGGCGTTATACTCGCACACTGACTCGCCACAACTTCCGTCCAAGGACCTCGCTGTGGTTTACGGGCTCTGACCATAGGCCGCGCCAGAATGCTACAGTGTCGGCCTGATTCGGTGCTGGGCCCGTTCCACTTACCATTGGTCGCTCCAATGATTCATAGATCCTCTTCTGATCACTCTGGAAGAGACGATTCTGGTTGAACCGTGTCGACCTCTCGGTATATCTCCGAATCCGCTTTCCCCAAGCAGCGATTCTCTGCTTCAGATCATTTATGGGCTCCGTCAGTTTTTGCGTTATATCTGGCTGGGACAAACTGACATTCATCCCAGCAAACGCCATCCTGACGGTGCGCACAATTCTTGGCCTGTTATTGCCTGATCTGAAGCATATCAATCTGCAGATGAGAGCTCTAGCCTTTGCGATACGTTCCTCAATTCTTCTTCTCCATGCTGGGATAGCGCTACTTTGGCCAGTAGCGCGTCGAGCCGTGGAAACCTTGGCGCCTATAATACGGCTGACTGCCAGCGCGGCGCCAGAAAGAATTGAGTCCGTCTTGCAAAGGTCTCGGCTGGCTTCCAAATAGGTCACCAGCATTGGGTTCAGAGCCCTCACGACAGCCCGATTCCGCTTACTTAGGGTTATGCGGGGAAGTCGCGGTTGATTTTCGAGAGGCGTACTGCGCGTTTCCACAATCGCCTCTTCCAATGTACTCCTCATTTGCTCTATTTCTATTTCCTGGGTGAATGTCCCATCATCATTTGAATCAGTAACCACTGAGGTATTCACGGCGGCATCCACGGGTTGTTCTGCAACTTGTCGCCCCGTATCCTCAGTCATAGCATTTTCATTTGATGAGGGAACAGCCTCACGTCGTAGCCGTTCGAGTTCGGCGCCATCGAATATATTTGAGTGTAAGGTATACCGAACTCGGTCTGCCAGGTTTTGCTCGGTGACGGTAATAGATGGCTCCATTTATTACAATTATTATTGTATGTGTGTGCATGTGTGCGTAGTGTGTAGCCAGCATTAGGGTATTTTTTATTTTCCTGTTGTTATTAGGAAGACGATGTTGACCATGCTCTAGTTTATTCCCCAGTAAATATACAGTTTAAAATGATAGGAATAATACATTAAATAAATAAATTTACCAATTGAAGGTCGGCATTCAACAAAAGCGTTTCCGCTCATTCCTTTTGGACAAGAGCACATTGGCGTATGATTTATTACGTTACAGATTGCGTTTCGACCACATGTCTCAATACATGGGTTTACACATTTATTACGTTGGCAACCCATATCCTGCGGACAATCTGAGTTATATATACATTCAGGCCGGCATCCTAAATATGGATCACCGTGATAGCCTTCTTCGCACGAACATATACCATCTTTACATATAGTATTTGAACCACATGGACTGGGTCGACAAGGATCTATTGCAACAGGTTGTTTAGTATCTGGAATGAAATAATAAACATTAATTTGTAATTTAACGTATAACGATATTTATAATTTCAATTAAATATAATAGGTAATATACCTTCAAGTGGTTTAGGAGTACATTCTCTAAATGGATCTCCCATGAAACCATCAGGGCACAAACAAACTGGAATATGGTTGTTGACAAAACATTTTGCGTATAACCCACACGATCCTTCACATGGATTTCTACATTTCTCTGCAATGCACGCTAAGTCACTAGAACAATCTGAATGAACTACGCATTCTGGTTTACAATAGGGCGGGGAACCAATATAAGATGGTAAACATGAACAAGACGCCAATCCATTGTTATTGCGACATTCCGCATAAATGCCGCAAGGAGATGGTAAGCACGGATCTAAGGGTGCAGCTACAGATGGGGATGTTTCTATAAAAACAAACAAACAAATAAATAAAATTTAAAAATCGAATTCAATAAAATTCTCATTCGTAAAGTAAAAATATAGTTAAATGTACTTACGTAATATTAAACTACAAATTGTAAAAGGATCTCCGGAATATCCTCTTCGACATGAACACACTGGACTATGATTTATAACCTTACATTCTGTATTTCGACCACACGGAGTAGGGCATGGATTGACACATTTGTGATTAATACAAGCTTTGTTAGATCTACATTCAGAATTAACCATACATTCTGGCTTGCAATTTGGTGGAGACCCAACATAGTTCGGTAAACATGAACAAACTGGCTGATCATTTACATTTTTACAGATCGCATTTGCTCCACAGGGTGATGGATTACAAACGTCAAATATGGCAATATCTTTTTCTGAAACCGAAAAACAATAATGGTTTAAGACTTTCGTAGTTTAAATATTATTATAAAGGTTTGAGTTTGTGAAAACTTACCCAGTATAGGCAAACATAAAGAAAGTGGGTTACCAGTGTATCCACTCTTACAGTTACACAGAGGCTTGTGATTTGTTACGTAGCAATCTGCATTTTGTCCGCATACTCCAGGACATGGATCCATACATTTATTTCTGTTGCAGGCTGTGGTTAATGGACAATCAGAATCTGCCAAACATTCTGGCCTGCACCCTTGATATGGGTCACCAAAATAATCTGGTAGGCATGAGCATGACCCAGCTTTGCCATCAACTTTACAAAGTGCATTTGGACCGCAGGGCGACGGTTCGCATGGATTTAAGTACTCAGTCTTTGTTGGAGCTGAAATATTTTAGAAGAACAATGAATTCACTTACCTATAAATTGAATAAACCACCGTAGAAGCACTTCCTTGGTCCGAAGCGTTAGTTGAAGCTATCTGCCACGATGACGTTTAGTGATTCTTTAATCCGACGACGACGTCGCTATCGTTAGCCGCACTATCAAAAAGCGGCCGGCACAGCAAACGGTCCAAGCTAACTGTAAGTGCTGTGTTATCTCCGCGTGCTCCGGTCATAAGCAAAAGGCATTAATTTCACATAAATAGTTATTATACATGTTACGTCCCTTCTGAAAGCATTTAAAATTCTAGATGATTAAAATGACATCTCACCATCCTGGTCCAAAGGCCTTGTTTTAATATTTAAGCATTTAAGAATAGAAACTGTGGAAGTATCAACACCTACAAACCAAGCGGCAGGCATGGTTACCACTCAGTCCTAAAGTGAGAACACTCATACAGCACCATTCTTTTGACATTAGTAAGTCGTGTGAGGCGTGACTTCAAATATTTTTTTATTCTTTTAACATAAGCTCATATTTTATGCATGATAAATCACGCTTAGCTTAAGCATAGGGTTAATGCAAACTTTCAATGAATTATGTTTTTTTAATGTTATTTTTATATATATTTTGTTACAGAACCCCTGCTCTTGTCATACCCCTGCTCTTATCATAAAATTTACATCAAAACCTTAAGTGCTATTTTTTGAGACAAACTTGAAATTCGTATATCGTACGCACTAATATGTAAACAGCGTTGATGGTGCTTTTCCTTACCTTTAGGTTGAGAACAACCCTCGAACGGATTGCCTTCTAGACCAGGTTCACAAGCACAAGTTGCTCGATGGTCGATCACTGAGCAGATAGCTCGAGGACCACATGCCTGCAGACACGGGTCCTTGCAACGCTGCGCTACACAGGCAAGCGCAGCTGGACATTCAGCGCTAATTGTGCACTCTGGTCGACAGTTTGGTGGTGAGCCGATGAAGTTAGGTTGACAACTACAGGCAGGCATTTCCCCAGAGCTTAGACATATAGAATTAGGTCCACACGGTGATGGTTGACAAGGATCAATAGGGGCAGAGGGCGGAGCTAAAAATAAAGTTTGAAAATGATTTTATTGTCCTTGTGTTTAATGTAAAGGAAAATTATTACAATATGTAAATTACTTACACGGCGCTAAATAGCAATAAGTGAAAGGATCTCCAGTATAACCATCGTTGCAAGTGCAGATAGGCGAATGCGCAACCACTTGGCACCGCGCGCCGCGGCCGCACGCACCTTCGCAGGGATCACGACATCGCCGGTCTATACATGCCAACTGCAGTTTACAATCCGAGCTCACGAGACACTCTGGACGGCAAGACGGAGGGGAGCCAAAGTGGCCAGCACGGCAGGAACAAGCCGCTACACCGTTTGGACTCACCGTGCATTCGCTATACGGACCGCAAGGGGACGGGGAACATGGTGCCGCTATAAATAAAAATATAAAACTTTTATTTTACCTACTTGTATAGAAATTATTTACAGAATATCATCAGGCAGAAAGGCTAATGTCCAAAAATAAAATTTAAAGTACTAACGAAGAACTGAAACGGAAATCGTGAGATTGTATTATTTAAATGGATTTTATTTTAAATAGTGCCAAGGTTATAAAAAAGCTTACATAAAATACTTAGTTGTTTTTACCTGATAGAGCTATCTCAGTGCAAAATGAAAACGGATCTCCTGACATGCTAGGTGGGCATGAGCATGATGGAATATGGTTGTTTACAGAACACAGAGCATTTGTGCCGCACGTGCCAGGGCATGGATCTACGCACTTTCCTCCTTGACATGAGCGGGTAGGAGAACATTCACCGTTAGTACTACATTCTAGTCTGCATCCTTGGTAAGGATCACCAAAGTATCCAGGAGCGCAAGTACACGCTCCTTCATCGCATATAGCGTTGCTTCCGCAAGGTGACGGATTGCAAGGATTTTCTTGTACATCTTGAACTAAAAAGTTAAAACAAGGGATTAAATTATTTATTCTAAATATTGTTAGTTTAAGAAGAGATTGGCTGAGCATATCTGCTACAGGATTGCTAATAATGCCAGAATAATAAATATATCAAAATTAAAAAAAGGCTATTGCAACTAATTTTGTAATGCTAACCGACAAAATTACTTTTGCTTGTTTTATTACTTATGAAAGTGATTTGTAGATTTAATTAATAAAACATATTAGCATGAGTTATTATTATTTACACGTTATTTTCTACGGACAATTTAAACAAATCATGGTTTCATTTACATTTAAACATACTGATTGTATCTACTATATATCTCTAGTGGAAATAAAATAGTTAATTAGCTCAGTTTGCTTGCGTCTGTTCTGAAAGAATTAACTTACCTATAACTTCCGAGCATTGAATGAAAGGATCACCCGAATATCCTGTTGGGCAACTGCAAATCGGAATGTGATCCTGGACGCGACATTCTGCTCGGAATCCACATGAACCTTCACAAGGATTAGTACATTTTTCTGCTATACATGCCAAGTGTGACGGGCAGTCTGTGTTCACAAGACATTCTGGGTGGCAGTTAGGTGGAGCACCTAGATAGCCAACTATACATGAACATGAAGGTTGTCCATTGACTGGTCGACATTCACTGTAAGGTCCGCACATATTCGGCCTGCATGGTTGCGCGTTTGTTTCTATCACACTTTTTTCAATTTCTAGGCATTTGCTAAATGGATCACCACTAGTACCCGCGGGGCAGCTACACAGAGGACTATGATTTATAACTTGACAATGGGCTCCAATACCACATGTTCCTCTGCATGGATCAGCACATTTAAGCTTATGGCATGCACGATCCGATGGACATTCGCTGCTTACTGTGCATTCAGGTCGACAATTAGGAGGCGCTCCTCTGTAATCAGGGAGACATTCACAGGAGGCAAGTTCTCCATTCTCTCTGCACACGCTATTTGGTCCACATGGAGATGGATTACATGGTCTTATTTCATGTGGTGGTTTGATTGGGTTGCATTGTACAAACGGGTTACCAGCATAACCCTTAATGCATGCACAGGAAGGCACGTGATTGATTACGGTGCACTCAGCGTTGGACCCGCAAATGCCTGGGCAGGGGTCTGTGCATTTATTTTTGATACATGATTTATCGGCTGAGCAGTCAGAACTGAGAACACACTCAGGTCGACAACCATCGTATGGATTTCCATAATACCCTTCTAAACAAGAACACGCACCAGCATTATCTCTTTGACTACAAATAGCATTCGCTCCACATGGTGACGGATCACATGGATTTTCTACAGCGTCTGAAAAAAATATTAAAAATAATTAAATGTGAATGTGAAATTATTAAAATTTCTTTCAGTAACAAGAATGTTACGGTTATTATGTTTATGATGATTTATTTACCATTTTGTTGTATACATTGTAAGAAAGGATTTCCGGTGTACTTTTCTCGACATGTACATGATACTGTATGGCTCACTATGATACAATCCGCATCTACTCCACACGAACCCGGACATGGATCAATACATTTATTTCTCACGCAAGCTTGATTTGATGGACAATCTGGATTAATGACACATTCTGGCCTACAGTTTGGCGGCTGGCCAACGTAGTCATCGACGCATTTACAGTCAGCTTTGCCATTTCGTTCCATACATAAAGAGTTTGGCCCACATGGTGAAGGGTTACAAGCATCTACTGGTTTTGATGGGATCATTTCATCGTAACAACTGCTGAATGGATCGCCAGTTTGTCCTGGATTACAGCTGCAAATAGGGCTGTGATTGATAACTTCACAGCGAGCTGAGATACCGCATGCATTAATACATGGGTTAATACATTTCTGGTTAACACAAGCTTTTGTTGCAGGACACTCAGAGCTCACGACACATTCTGGTCTACAAGCTGGAGGAGATCCTTGGAAACCTTCAATGCAAGCGCATACCGCTGCATTATCATTTATTCTGCAAAGGCTGTTAGGACCGCACGGAGATGGCCGACATGGATTTTCATCATATTCAACGATTATTGTCGGTTGACAGTGAGTAAATGGATTGCCAGTATGGCCACTCATACAAGAACAGGTTGGTATATGGTTTATAACGTCACATTTTGCGTTTTGACCACAAACTCCAGGACAGGGATCTCTGCATTTGTTTCTAAAGCACGCTTTATCTCTAGGACATTCTTGACTTCCAGTACATTCTGGTCGACATGATTCATATGGATTACCGCTATAATCTTGTATACACGTACAGAAGCCATTGTCGCACTGTGCGTTAGGTCCACATGGAGAAGGATTACAAGGATCCGACGGACCAGAGGTTGTTGGCGCTGTAACAAAAATATTTTCACCTTTTAAATTAAAATTTTTGATACATTTTTAAGGACCAGTTACAAATAAATACATCAATCCATTTATTCATTATATCTCACATAAAGTACACGACTGACCTGACTGTTAATAATTGATTCAATTATTTTAGAGAACAAGGAGGCGATGGCGATAGGCCTATAGCTATAGTTGGATGGATCAGAGTGGTTATCTTTTTCAGGGATCGGGTGCACGAGGGCTGTCTTCCATGATTTCGGGACCACGCCGAGGGAGTAGGAGTACCGGCAAAGACGCGTTAAAGCCGATGCCAACTCTGGAGCACACGTCTTCAGCACAATAGGAGGGACTCCATCCGGCCCACTCGGCTTCTTGACGTCCAGGAATGCAGGAGTGCTCTGCGCACTGAGCGTTGGATAAACAGGACATCCTGCATAGAGCACTCACTTCGCGGGATGGTCGGCGGTGTGCGCCATAGATACGACCCTGTATATGCCATAGTTGCCACAGTTGGCAGGTTGGTTAGCAATCGCAGTTTTTATAATTTTGTGTTATTAGGGAGATGACACTGCCTGTCTTCTGTTTAGTTCCCCCTCGCCTCTTACGACATAGACGGATATGTGGTAGTGGATATTTTTACACTGCCACTGCATAGTTAAAAATAACACATACATATAGGCTATTAAATAATAAAAAGATTACCTTGAATAATAGGAGTACATCTTGAGAATGGATCACCAGTAAATCCCTCGTTACAAACGCACACTGCTACATGATTCAAAACGTGACAATTTGCTTCAACTCCACAAGAACCTGGACAAGGATCTTCACATTTTTGTCGAACACATGCTAAAGAAGCAGGGCACTCAGAGTTAATTGTACATTCAGGACGGCAAGATGGTGGTGAGCCTACATAACCAGGTAAACAAGAGCATGCTGGTCCACTTGCTAGCAACTGACAACGTGAGTGAGGTCCACATGGAGATGGGGTGCAAGAAGGACTTTCAGTTGTTGGTGGAATATCTGAAATCAATGTAAACATTATTATTAAAAATATCTTTTATTAGCTCTTTAGAAACAAACTTATCACCGTTGATACTTACTGTAGCAAACAGTGAAAGGATCACCGGTCATACCCGCTGGACACGTGCAAATGGGGTTATGATTCTTTACTAGACAGTGAGCTTTCAAGCCACAAGTATTTGGACAAGGGTCGTCACACCTCTGATTTATGCATGCTTTAGATGTATCACATTCACTATTCACAACACATTGAGGTCTACATGATGGCGGTGACCCAATATAATTCGGAAGACAAGAACAAACAGCTTGCATATTGACTTGTCTGCATTGACTGTTAGGACCACAGGGAGTTGGTTCACAAGGGTTTAGTGGTGGAGCTGAAAAAAGTTATAAATATTTTAAGCAATGTCTGCCAGTAAAATGTTATATATTAACAATATATTAAGTAAAATAATGCGCTTACGTTCAGTTACTACTCTGAGGCAGCGGAAGAATGGATCGCCTGTATGATCAGGTGGGCAAGAACAAACAGGAACGTGTTTTTCAACTGTACATTCTGCCAAATGTCCACATGTTTTTGGGCACGGGTCGATACATTTAAATCTTGTGCAGGCTAAGTTCAAGGGGCAGTCGTCGTTATTTTCACATTCTCGTCGACATCCAGATGGACTATAGGGATCGCCTTCATAGCCTTGGGAACAGAAACATGCACCAGCTTCATTGTATTCACGACATTCAGCGTTGGGGCCACAAGGAGATGGAGTGCAGGGACTTGCTCTTTCTGTTGCTATAATTGAGGCAAGGGATAAAAAAAATTAATATTGGACTGTAATTAGAAAAAAAAACATTTTTGCAGTCATACTTACTAGGAGTCATAATTTGAACACAGGAACTGGTTGCATCTCCAGTAAATCCTTGCTGACAACTACAGACAGGCTTGTGATTCACCGTTAAACAGATGGCATTTCCTCCACAAGCTCCCAGACACGGGTCCTTACAACGTTCGTTAATACAAGCTGTATTGCTAGGGCATTCTGCATCAATAGTACACTCTGGTCTACAATTTGGTACCCTTCCTATATAGTTAGGTAAACAAGAACAGGCTGCTTGATCGCTTATAACACGGCATTCAGAGTTTGGTCCGCATGGTGACGGTACGCAGGGATTAATATGATCTACTTGTCCTAAAAGAGATTGTTTTATGAAAAATCATTGATATAATATTATTTTAGTAATATTGCCTTACGCTTGGTATAAAATTTTGCCATTGTTGTTATAGATAACATTAGTAATATTTGGTGAATAAATATTTCGTTAGTTTATATAATATGATTGTATTGAAGATTTAAAGTACTTACTCTGTTCTTCTATACATTCTGTAAAGGGATCGCCAGTATAACCTGTTATACAACTGCAAATCGGATTGTGAGTTATAACTTGGCAGCGTGCGTTGAGTCCACAGGTATTCGGGCATGGATCTGTACATTTTTTATTTACGCAGGCCTTATCCTGCGGGCATTCGGAGCTAACGATACATTCAGGACGACATGATGGTGGGGTGCCGATGTAACCGATTTCGCATGTACACACACTATGACCATTAATAGCACGACATAAACTGTTCGGCCCGCAGGGTGATGGCTGGCAAGGATCTGTTTGAGGTATATTTAATTCTGAAAAAAGTAGACGTTAATGCTAGTGAAAAATTGTTAGTGTAAAAATATTTGTATAAGCTCTGAAAAACGTTTGTATAAACTTTGATTAACAAAAACTTCAATTGACTTACTTTCTTCCTCGCATCTAATGAGCGGATTGCCGGTATATCCTGTGAGGCAAGTACACGTAGGAGAATGGTTCACAGTTCTACATTCGGCATTGATGCCACATGTTCCTGGGCACGGATCTTTGCACTTGTTATTTGTACAAGCCTTATTACGATCGCAATCAGAATTTGACACGCACTCTGGTCTGCATCCTGTGTATGGGTCTCCAAAATATTCTGGTAGACATGAACACGCACCGACACCGTTTCTTTCTTTGCACACGGCATTAGCACCACAAGGAGAAGGATTACAAGGATTTGGTGGAGGTTCAGATGTATCTGTAATATGTTTTTAATTAAAATAGTCTGTTATATTCAATTTTTCGTTTTATCAGAAAGAAAGAGATATTTAGTTTTCTCGTTCTCGTCCTGTAGAATCGTATAATGTAACAAAAAGATTTGACACGATTTCAATAATTGGACGTCAATGTCTGTGGGTGTGTATGTATCTTCTTATGAATGATGCAATTCCGTAATACAAAATTATTATAAAAATAATTCCAACACAACCTTAATATTAAATTGGCACAAACATCTATTTTATAACGGCACATATCTCGTTCTTTCTTTTATATGTGTATATAATATCAAAACTCACGTTCAATTATAGAACATCCACTAAATGGATCACCCGTATGTCCAGGTACACAATTACATAAGGCTACATGGTTTGCAACAGAACATTCGGCGTTGAAACCGCAAGACCCCGGACATGGATCTACACATTTCTCATTTTGGCATGCAAGATTACCAGGGCATTCGGCATTGATAGAACATTCAGGTCTACAATTGGGTGCAATACCAACGTAATTCGGTAAGCATGAGCATGCAGGCGCTTCGTCGACTACTTTACATTGAGAATATGAACCGCACGGTGAAGGTACACAAGGATTTCCTTTAGGTCCCATAAAGATAGGTTCTAAGAAAAAAGAAGTACATTAGAAATAAAGTAGAGTATAAAGCTAAAAGAGAATAAGAAAAAGAATTTATAGATTGTGATATAAAAATGAAAAACATGCATGAAATAATTTGAATAAAAACACAAATTGGTTTTATTTTATTAGATTTTATATCCTTACTTTTCTCTAACTGACAAGTTACAAATGGATCACCAGTGAATCCCGCTTTACATGTACATATTGGATTGTGGTTTATAACTTGGCAACGTGCATTGACGCCGCAAGTTCCTGGACAAGGGTCCTTGCATTTTTGTTGTAAACACGCTTGATGTTGCGGGCAATCCGTACTGGTTACGCATTCTGGTCTACACGTTGGTGGCGAACCTACATAACCTTCTATGCATGAGCATACTCCGTGGTTATCGATTATTTTACAATGACTGTATTGACCGCAAGGTGATGGTACACATGGATTTTCATCTGCCACGGTTGCTAAAATAAAATTCAATAATTCATTTCGACGTAAAATAAACTATATATCAGGTGTTACTTAACTGAAGAAAAAATACTAACGACTCCTCTGTAGGTGGCATGATATTACAGGATTCCCTTCATAACCATCGATACAGAAACACATCGGTGTATGATGCGCCACGTTACAGCGTGCATTTTTTCCACAGGCTCCTTGACAAGGATCGATACATTTATTATTCGAGCATGCTCTGTTTAAGGGACAGTCGTTGTTTGTGACGCATTCTGGACGACATCCTAAATAGGGATCTCCGAAATATCCTGGTAGGCATGTGCATGACCCGGCAGAATTTCTTTCTTTACATAAAGCATTTGGTCCACAAGGAGATGGATTACAAGGATTCGTCTCATCTTCACTAGTAACTGTGACTGAATAATAAAAGTATTAGTTCTCAATGTGTGGTTTTTTCATATACACATTATCGATAAATTATGACTTACCTATGAAATAACAACCATTAAATGGATCACCCGTATAGCTTTCCTTACAATGACAAATTGCTTTATGAGAAATAACGACACATTCAGCATTTGATCCACAAGATCCTTCGCATGGATTCATACACTTTTCACGGATACAAGCAAGGTTACTAGGACATTCCTCATCATATATACATTCTGGACGACAGTTTGGTGCTCGCCCTATATAACCACTTAAACAGGAGCATGCTGGAGTTTCGCCTACTACGCGACATTGTGAATTTGGTCCACAAGGTGATGGAATGCAAGGATTACCTGAAGGTTTTGGTTCCGGTCCTAAAATCCATTTGTTACTTTAAATTGATTCGGTTATTTTAGATTTATTATGTTTAGCTTTTAGTATTCATTTAATAATTTAAACATATACAAAATATAATAAAACGTCAGTTTAGTAGGTGTTATATTCAGATTTAAATGTACGTTAAGTGTTTTAGTATTATTTATAAAATTTAAGCACTTACGTTGATCATATGAACATTGAATAAAGGGATCACCGATATAATTTTTGGGGCAACTACAAAGTGCATTGTGATTAACAACTGTGCATTTGGCGTTGTTGCCACATGCTCCATTACAAGGATCTATGCATTTCTGGTTGACACAAGCTTTATTTGGCATACAGTCGCTACTGACCATACATTCTGGGCGACATAAAGGTGGAGAACCAAAATAATCTTCTTGGCAAGAGCAGATTGCATAATCGTTGCTTACTCGACACAAGCTATATGGTCCGCAAGGTGAAGGTGAACAAGGATCAACAGGTCTTTCCACGCCTAAAAATAATTATGTTTTAAGAGAGCGACTTATATATTTATTTTATTTTATATAACGAACGTTTATAGTAAAAATCATACTTAAGTAACAAGACGTAAATGGGTTTCCCTCGTATCCGGGAAGACAATTGCAAGAAGGAGCATGATTATTGACTCTACACTCAGCGTTCATTCCGCAGACTCCCGGGCATGGATCTTTGCATTTGTTATTTGTACAAGCCTTATTCTTAGGACAATCGGAATTTAAAACACATTCTGGTCTACATTCCACATACGGATCTCCATAATATTCGGGAAGGCAAACACATGAACCTGCGTCATATCTCTCTTTACATATAGCGTTAGCGCCACAAGGTGATCTCGAGCAAGGGCTTTCTTGTTGTGGTTCGATAGCTAAAAGTAAACGATTTTTACAGTTTTTGTGTCGGATACAGCAAACAAATTTTTTATAAATTTTTTAACTTACATAATATAGTGGAACATCCTGCAAAAGGATCTCCAGTAAATCCTTGTTCGCAAGTACACATCGGTACATGATTAACAACAATGCACGTAGCATGAATACCGCAAGAACCTGGGCATGGATCTCTGCATCTTTCGGATATACAAGCTAAATTACTCGGGCATTCAACGCTTATAACACATTCCGGTCTACAATTGGGAGGCCGTCCCACATAATTATCCAAACAAGAGCAAACGGGTACTCCATTTCGGTCTTTGCATTGTGAATGCGGACCGCAGGGATTCGGTAAGCAATTATCAATAGGTGTCATTTGTTCTGTTAAAAGAAAATTCAATTTTATCTTGCGTTTTCAAAAAATAATATTAAATTATATGTTTTCAAATTATTTGTAACTTACTTTCTTCATAGTAGCAATAAACAAAAGGATCCCCAGTGTATCCTCTTTGGCAAGAACATATGGGATTATGATTCACGACTTGACACTGTGCGTTCACTCCACACATACCCTCACAGGGATCTTGGCATTTTTGACTTATACATGCTTTATTTGATCGGCAATCAGAACTAACGATACACTCAGGTCGACAATTAGGCGGTGAGCCAACGCATATATCGAGGCATGTGCAAACGGCATGCCCGTTAAACGTACGACATTTACTATAAGGTCCGCAAGGTGTGGGGTGACACGGATCAATTGGTTCCGGAGGAGCTGAAGTAAATATGATAGATAATATAAGGAAAACTTAAGAAATATGAAATAATAGAAAGATAATAAGAAGGAAAAAGAAAGAAAATTCTTACTCATAATAGAAGTGCATGCATGAAGAGGGTTTCCATTGTATCCAGGTAAGCAGTAACAAGAAGGTGCATGATTGGAAACTCTACACACAGCATTCTGGCCACATGTCCCAGGGCATGGATCTACACATTTATTATTGAAACATGATTTGTCTACAGCGCAGTCAGTGTTCATGACACACTCTGGGCGACAGCCTAAATATGGATCACCATAAAAATCGTCTACACAAGTACATGAACCGACACCACTCTTTTCTCGACAAATGGCATTAGGTCCACAAGGTGACGGGTTGCAAGGATGACGGGGTACTTCTTTTGCGACTGAAAGCGTATTTATACAATTTATTTTATTACAAGTCACTACAAATCTGAAAGCATGCAATGTGCACTAAGACTACAAAATCATGCCAACATTGCATAAAAATTCAAGCGCACTTACTTTCGATTTGATTGCAGCCAGCAAATGGATCTCCTGAGTAACCTTCGTCGCAGGAACAAATTGGTTGGTGATTTTGTACGCTGCAACGAGCGTTGAAACCACACGATCCCATACAAGGATTGACACAGGTACCGCCGAAGCAGGCAAGAGCGAGAGGGCAATCTTGATTAATAACACATTGCGGGCGACAGGTTGGTGGAGCGCCCAACGTGCCAGGCTCACATGCGCACACCGCGCGGCCAAGTTCGTTGCGACATGTCGAATGTGGTCCACATGGTGAAGATAAGCACGGATCAGGAGCAACGACTGTAATATCTGTTTTAAAGAAGTAATTATTACGTATTAAAACAAATATAATAAAGTTGATAAACAATTTTGTAATGATGTTACTTTTAATTGCTGCGGCTACATTATGGTTGTAAAATGAATCAGTCGGTACATCTTGAAAGGGCTACGCTCTCACAGAATACCAGCGTAAAATTGCAGCTTAATACTACTGTATTTTGAATGGGGAGTGAAAAGAACTGAAGACCCTTTTTACTGGAACGAAGCATTCCATCTTATTCGTGATAAGTGACAAAGAGGATAGATGTAGGTCTATGGGCCACAGCATCCACATAGCATCTAGTGGACTGTGCGCTCGTTTGAATTGCTTAGTCTGTAAAATTTTAAAAACGATAATCTCCGAACACAAGCTAACAGTTGCTGCAAGACGCGGTAGAAAAGAACTTCAGACTAAAGATTCGCAGAAGTTATAATTTTAATCACTTAGCCACGAAACTTTTTATCTATAAATTTTACATATTGAACACGTTTAACTAAATACAAATTTAAAAAAAACATTTAAGTACTCTTTTGTGGAGAAGTTGTGAACATATCTTACGCACTGACGCATATATTAAGGTTATACCAAATTTTTATCCAACATGGGTTATTCTGCATCCGCGCGTGCGGGTCACGGGTACAAGCAACGTAAATTATAAGATAAGGAAAATTAAAATGACAAAAAATTACTTAACGGTCAACTTTAAATATTGTAATAATTCTTACTCTTTCTGTAGCATCTGATGAACGGATCGCCTTCTGGGACATGCTCTGGGCATGTACATATCGGATTATGACCAACCACGTGACATCGTGCATCTAGTCCGCAACTGTGAATACAAGGATCTTGACACTTGTGATTTATACAAGCTCTGTTCGTTGGACATTCCGAGCTTACGGCACATTCAGGGCGACAAGCAGGTGGAGTGCCAAGGAATCCCGCACGACATGAGCACGCAGCGCGTTCACCAACAACATGACATTCACTATTTGGACCACATGGTGTTGGTTCACATGGATTGATCGGTATTGCTGCAATAAAAAAATTGTATTAATTTTTTTGTAACTGTATAGTGTGTAGGCGGCGTAACAGAATCCATGAAACAATTTTGTCCAATAATTGTCGTAAGAGGCGACCAGGAGGAAATGCCGGAATCTCATGACTTGCGATAGATACTATCATATTTACGCTTGACGTAAAATACTTTGATTTCACAGGAGACGGGCGGCAGCGTTAAAGGCGATCATCAAACGGCCATAAAGAGGGGCTTTTAATAACATAATTTTGTCCCTCATATAGTTGAAACTCATGTTCAGCGGTGGACTCTTCCGGGTTGTAATGAAATAAATTTTAGAATATTTCTAGTTATGTGGACACATTACTGTACACGGCAGCTTTACTGTTGCACGTATGGGCTGGCTCAAACCGGGGTGGTACCACGACCTCACATAATACTGCCCTGAAGTGGAAGCTCTGCTTCCACGTTTCGTCTGTGAGTGCAGCAGACCAGAGGCCCAATTATGTGAACGGGTCGTTGGTCGATTGGTCGAAAATTATTGATTATGAGTTCCTAGGTTTGAAAACCAGCTCGGATCAAAATCAATTACTGGGTTTTTCTATCAATAAATTTTGCTATAGCAGCCCGGAATCACGAAGTTCGGTGTTTGAACCTTGTGCCTCAAAAAATAAATAAAATCGTTTGTACTGCGCCGAATCTCTCTCCGATCGTGTCTGGATTACCGACCCATCGGACAATGAGAGTGAGGGGATAGAAAGTCTACCTGTGCTTTCGCGTACACTCGGGCACTATAAATATAATCCTACCCTGCGCAGACGACTAGTCTCCGATGAAACGGGCCGTCGTGATAGAAATTCGGTCTGAATGACATTAATACAAATTAATTTTGTAATATTTAGAGAAATTTGATGCGAAACGAAACAGTCATATTTAATCGGTCTATAACATACATAATATATTTTATAAAAGATATCGAAAATTAAAACTTACGTGATTTAGTAATCTGGCGACACGATGAGAACGGATCACCCTCATATCCTTTGAAACAAGAACATACAGGAACGTGATTGGTGACAGTACATTCTGTGTTTACACCGCATAAGTCTTTACAAGGATCTCGACAGTGATTTGATAAACATGCAAGGTTATTAGGGCAATCTGAATTTGAAGTACATTCAGGTCGGCAGCCACCAGCATAAGGGTTTCCAATATTCGGTGGTATGCATGAGCATCTAGCAGCGTTACCCACGATTGTACATAACGTATTTTCTCCACAAGGTGAAGGGTTACAGGGTGTAGTATCGTCTGTCAAAATTTCCATACATCCTATAAAGGCATCGCCTTTAAAACCCTCTAAGCAACTACACAAAGGTGTATGGTTTACGACATTGCATTTAGCATTACTTCCACATGCGTTAATACATGGATCAACACATTTTTCATTGATACAAGCTTGGTTTGAAGGGCATTCTTGACTTATTATACATTCTGGTCTACAGTATGGCGGGGTACCAGAATAGTTTGGACGGCATGAACAGACTGGATGATTAGATCTTACTTCACAGACAGAATTTGGTCCACACGGTGAAGGCAAACATGGGTTATCCCCTGTAGGTGTTTTTGTAGGAGTTTTACTTTCTACAGTCTCGCCACATGCAACGAATGGGTCGCCAGTTTTTCCTGGATCACAACTACATAACGGATTATGGTTTACTACAAAACACGTAGCACCTATTCCACAGCTACCTTGACATGGATTTATACATTTCTGATTAACGCAAGTCAGTTCTTGGGGGCAATCTGAATTACCTACACATTCAGGTTGACACATAGGAGGCATTCCACCATGTCCAGGCAAACATGAGCATACTGCAAATCCAGATGGTGAAACTAGGCAACGGCTATATGCTCCACAGGGTGAAGGATCACAGACAGATAATGCTGGTGGAGTAGGCATTATATTTTGGCATCTTACATATGGATCTCCAGTTTGACCAGGCTGACAATAACATACAGCATGGTGGTTTATAGTTTCACATAACGCTCCAATACCACAAACATCATTGCAAGGGGATTTACATTTGTTGTTGAAACATGCTGCATTTGTCGGACAGTCACTATTAATAGCACACTCTGGTCGGCATGAAAGATATGGATTTCCGAAAAAGTCTGGCAAACATTGACAAGTAAGCAAGCCGTGCGAATCTTGACATATGGCGTTATCGCCACATCGTATATTATCACATGTTTCATATATTGTGGCTGTAAAATAATTATAATTTAGTTAACATTTATAAGTAGTTCATTGAACATTAATTATTTGTGTAAAAAATATACATACGACTAGTGGTAGGCTTGCAATGTTCGTAGGGATTTCCTTCAAACCCTTCTCTACATCGGCAAATTGGATCGTGGTGGTATACTAAGCAATCTGCATTGACACCGCAAGATCCAGGACAAGGGTCAACGCATTTATTTCTCAAACAAGCCTTATTAAATTCACAGTCTGAACTAAGAACGCACTCCGGTCTACACGCTGGATTATTTATATCCTGAGATCCGACACAAGGTACACAGATTGCAATCTGGTCACCATAAGGATCACACTGATCATTAGAGTTGCACGGATTTGGTGAGCATGGTTGTATTGTTGTATTATCAGGTGTAATTACAATTGCTGAAATGTAACAACATAGCTTAAATTTTATTGTGAAAATATATGGTTTTAACAAAGAATACGTACTGGGGGGTAAGATTACTTTTCTGCCTTGGAGCCCGTCTGGGTAGCAAATCAAAATAGGTGAGCAAGTGGCACCTATTTTGCTCACAAAAAGCAGTGATCCATCTTAGTCCTCACGGGTGACAACGTATCGGCATTTTGATTCGTAATCGAGATAGATGTAGATGTCTACAGGTCACAGCAACCACTTACCATCAGGTATACTGTGTGCTCATTTGTCACTCCGTCCTATAAAGAAGGGCCTGCACTGCTGCTTTCATTCTAAGGGTAAAGAGGATGTATAATATCAGGTTGTGAGACATTCCATCTTAGTTCACATAGTTGACAATGCATTTCTAACCAAATTCAAACAAAGAAAGTGTGAAGTTAGCTGCGAATTGCCATTAACTGCAGTTGTCATTTACCATTAGGTGGATACAGTCCACCATCAGTCCATTTTGTATTTCATTTCAGTTTTATATTATAAAATACGCATATATCTAGGTAAACGCGTTATTTAATAATTCAATACTCACGTCGGTAAACGCATTGAATTTTTGGATCCCCAAAGTATCCGTCTGGGCACACACAAGATACTGTGTGATCTGTACAAACACAAGTTGCATTCATTCCGCAAATATTTTTGAATGAACATGGATCGACACATTTTTCATTAATGCATGCTTCATTGGATGAACAATCCGAATTCATTAAGCATTCTGGTTTGCATTCAATAGTCGGATCGCCAACTAAGCCGGTTGGACAAGAACATAAAGCTTTATCTCCAAAATTTTGACAGATAGCGTTTAAGCCGCATTGAATTTGGTCACAAGGCCGGAAGGATTTCTGATCTTCAGGTGGCAAACAGCATACGAATGGATTACCAATTAATCCTTTTTCACAAATACAAACAGGTCGGTGTGATTCTACATGGCATTTAGCATTCAGGCCGCATACTCCAGGACACGGATCACGACATGAAAAGCCGATGCAAGCTTTATTTGCCTCGCATTCATCGTCAACCTCACATTCAAGTGAAATGCAGCCGCTTAATCCATATGGATCTCCTGTGCTGCCTGCAGCACAAGTACATATAACTTGACCATCATAATTAACGTTGCAAATTCCTCGAGGTCCACAAGGATTGGGTATACACTGACTTCTTTCATGTTCACAACCAATGTATGGGTCTCCACTAAAACCAGTTTTGCAGAAACACATTTCTCTATTATTGCTCACGTAACAATCTGCGTTTTGTCCACAGGGACCCGGCTGACAAAGAACATTTGACTGAATATAAGGATTACATGACTTATAAGGATTTCCAACTGTATTTTCAGGGCAGTAACAAGCAGGAATTCTATTAGGGTCACAACGTGCGCCATCGCCGCAGGTGTTTGGTTCACATGGATTACGTGCTTCTATACAACCTCTGACTGTATTTGGGCTTTCGACATAACCTTGCAAACAAGTACATTTAGAGAATCCGTTTGGCAAAACTGTACATTGTGTATTAGGTCCACATGGTGACGGATTACAAGGATTTTGTGGAAGCTTGCAAGGTTGTCTTGGTGGATTACCCTCGTAATTTGGTAAACAGAAACATGCCGGTTTATTGTCTATTATTCGACATCCAGTGTTCGGTCCGCAGGGATTTGGTTCACATTCATTTCCTTCCGGAACTAAAAAGAAAAAAATGTTTTTATCATTATAGTACCTATATGGTAATTTTGATATTACCAAAATAATAGAGATTATACTTACTGCAATTTTTGAATGGGTTACCCGTTAAGCCTTTAGGACAGAAACATATAGGATTGCCATTGTCACTTTCACATAATGCGTTTAGTCCGCAAGGATTAGGTATACAAGGATTGATTGGTGGTTCGCAGCCTATAACAGGGTTACCAGTATACCCAGGTAAACATTTGCAGGAGGCACGGTGATTTAAAACGTCACATACAGCATTTATGCCACATTTACATGGCGAACCACAGTTTCCATTGATACACGCTTCCGAGTTTAGGCATTCATTGTCGGAACGACATCCTTGTACTGTTAAAATTAAGTATTTAATATGTTATTGCAATTTTAGTGGGATAAAACTTCAGTTTACTTTTAAATTTAACTTACCTCTATAACATTCTAAGTAGGCGTTTCCTGTAAAGCCAGCAGCACATTTACATTGAACACTATGGTTTTCTGGGATACATTCGGCATTGTCACCACATTTGTTGACAGCACACGGGTTAATACAAACTCTGTTCATTCGGTCACAAAGTAAGTCTGGAGGGCAGTCTTCATTGTACTGGCATATTGATTGTGTGGGATTCCGAACTAATGAACAAATTATATAATTAAACATTGACTTAAGGTATTTAAAACCAGTATTATGTTTTCAATATCTTACCTGAAACACACCCAACGTATCCATTTCCTTGAAATCCTTCTGCACAGCTACAGTCTGAGCCATGGTTTGTGTTTATGCATACAGCATTAGGTGCACATGGATTATGAATAGCACATGGGTGTTGACATGCGTTATTTATACAAGCCTCAGTCAAAGAACAGTCTTCATTTCGAACGCAACCAACTGTGTCAAATAAATAAAGAATATCTTAAAGTAATATGTAAAAGGTGGTTAATCAGGAAATGTATATTTATTTACAAATGAAATAAATGGATAAAAAACGAATATTAAATATTAATTATGATTTTATTTCACAATTTCGTTTATCTAGATAGCTAGATCTTGTTAAATTTTATGGTGAAAGATCATCAATTGTATTCCGATGTTTAACTTACGAACTAGACTTCTAATTAATTAGCTGGTTAAGCATTTGTGCAGCGAACTACACACAAATAACAATTTTAAGACCCGGAATATATTCCGATTTTCATTTTATGATTTTTTCAGGTCAAATTTCGTTTATGGTAAGTGCCCCAAGTGTATGTACAAACACAAAGGTACGATAACATAGGTTGAGATGCAATATCAGAGACACGGGTATAATCACAATACAACCGCACCCGGAAACCAACAATTTATGTTTTTATTCAAATGCTTACTAAAAGCTTAAGACCAGGACGTTAAAAATGGCCAGTTACTACAAATAGAAGAAGTTAAGGATTTTACAGACTAGGTTTTCATGAATATTTTGCACAAAATATAATACGAATCTACGGATACAATATACATTAAACATTTCTTAGCTCGCCTAGACCTCGTTCCTTAGTCAACAGAAAATATTTTCGCTGATAGGTTTAGTAATATCACTGTATTATAATGTTTAATATGAATCTCCAAGAGTCGATAGATGAACCCATGTTATTTGTAAGTCCTTATTTTTAAGTTCAAATAAAAATATTAAAAATATTTTTGATAGTAATATTGCAATTTAATATTAGAAAACAACTAAATTAATTAATATTACTCGTATTTCATGAGTACGTAAAATAATATTAATTTACGCATTTATCATTATTATTATTATTACAAATCATTACCGAGGCTTCGGTCTCGTATTTTTTTAGTTACAACTGTTATAAAGATGAGTACTTTTCTAACTATCAATCTGCCTGGGTTGAGATATCCATTCTTATCTATTTCTGCCGCTAAGGAGAAGATTATTTGATGCAATTGTCTCAATTTGTAATTACATACTATGGGGCATTCCATCATAATATGCGTGGCTTAAAGAATTTTGATTTTCTATTCAATTCATAGTATTTCATTTATTAACATAGACTTATTATACTACTGCGTATTTATTTCAAACAAAACACGATGCTCTAAAAAAATTCTTAAACATTATATTATTAACAATTTCATTGGTGCCAGCGGAAATCGAACCCGGTTTGCTCGCGTGCTGTGAAATTTACAGCGAGCGCTAACCATCTGATTTACCACGTGCTCGGCGGTGAAGGAAAACATCGTGAGGAAACATGCATGTCAGAGAAATAAGAAAAAAATATTTCGAAGACATGTTAAGTTCGCCAACACGCATTGGGGCAGCGCGGCGGACTATTCCTTGCCCTAAAACCCTCTCAGAAATGAGCAGAGGCCTATGCTATATAGGCTGTAACTTTACTTTACTTATTATATTATTGTAATGACATAATTGTCATGACAGACAAATGAACGCACACGAAATGGGTGTCATCAGTGCTAAATTTGCTAATATGGACAGGGAACATTATCTACATATAAATAGATTGTCATTAACATTAAACGTTGGCACAAAGTTTTTCAACGAGCTTTATCTCTTTCAAGATATGAAATAACTTGGAAATAAAGTCCTGTGGGTACTTTTGGACAGTCATTTAATATCAACAAATGTTTAATATTACTTACGCCAGGAATTATGTACTTACAAAACAAAAGACCTAGTCTTAAAATTTTGAATATAGCTTTATTCCGTAACTCGAGATTGTAATCGTGTCCGAGAAAAAAAAACATATTTATTACCCTCTCAAAGTTTGAAGTCACTTGCTTTTTTTAAAGAAATTGATAATATTTGTATACTTCCGAAAATTTTATTTATCGTGCTCTGTTTTGTAAATAGCCTATTACTTGTAATATATATTCTCGTGGCGATACAAACAATGAATATTAAATATGCATATACATATTAACTTATTTTATAATTGAAGGGTTCGGAATAATGTGTCAAAATGTGTGAACATTTAAAACAAAAAGATATTTGATGAAAAACGGCATGGCTTTTTCGGCATCTATATAATTTATTTATTAGCCCCTGCTATGTATCTCTTTTTTCTTTTTCTTAGTTTTTTTTTATATTGTAGGGAGAATTTGCCTTAATTGTCTCTTAATTACACGAAATGGGACGAATTAGGGTGATGGATTTTCTAACGCCGACACACGACATTCTTGTATTTTAAAAAGTCGTTTAAGACTTAACCCCCCTCCCCCCGACTTCCTTTAGGATGTTTTCATATATTACATTACTTTAATGTGTATGTATTATAGTATTCTATGGTATAAAAGCGTAAGTAAATAAATGTAAATGTAGTAAATAATGTTTAGCATTATTTGTAACTAGATTTGCAATTATTGATAGACATTATTTAAAATTAATTGTATTATGTTATAATATTATAAGAATTAGTTTTAATTTGGCTTACATATTTTAGGTGAACATTTGACAGCTGGATCTCCGTCGTATCCCAACGGGCAAGAACACATTGGCCTCTGTTTTATTGGTTGACAGTTAGCACCGACACCGCATTTGTCAAATTCACAAGGATTTTGGCACCATCCCATAAAACAGGCTTCTGTTTCTATACAATCCCGATCAGAATGACATGGCTCTGGTGCCTTTGGTGTCCCCGGTGGTGCTATTATTTTACGTGCATTAGGAATTAGTATATTAATATATTATGAATTATGAATAAAAGATTAAGCATGTTTCTATTTACAAAAATGTATTAATATGTTTATTTATGGGTTTACTATACAGTTTAAAACACATTTGTCCGATAAAAATACCACAATACTTAAATTTTATTTACAGCTTAAAGTTGTACATAGATGATAAATATAAAGAACTTTTTAATATCAAAGAGTGTGTGTATGGTACTACACGGTATGCAAAATAATTCATTTTACGCATACCTCTGATACAGAAGTCCCCAGCAGCTTCATCGCATATACAAACAGCAGCGTGGTTGATTACTTTACAGGAAGAGTTCTTTGTACACGGTCTCGGCATCACCTCACATGGGCTTTGACATACTCCATTCAAGCAGATTTCATGTGTCGAACAGTGAGTATTTGTTTTACATTGTATGTTAATTTTGAAGTCAGTCGTATCAGTAAAACTGGTAGTATCTGTTGAAGTTTGTTCAGTATACATAGTCGAGTCAGTCCACGCAGGTATGTCTATGTCTTTTCTTCGTGATGATAAGTTTTCAATAGATGTACTTAAGTCAAGGGAAATTGTGGAAGGATTTTTATTTTCTAATAATCGTGTTGTTAGAGTTTCTGTCGTTGTATGTGGCAGTTCTGCTGTTAAAGTAAAATTCGATTCATACATCTCAGTTTTTGTAACTTGTGCTATTGCTTGAGTTACAGTTTGCTGTGCAATATTATTATTTGTATTTAAATGTTCCTTATAAAAAGCAGATGTTTCATCTGGGTTTACTGTAGTTGTAAAATCTTTCTTGTATGCTGTTACTGCTTCGGTTACTTGTTCCAACTTATTTCTCGAATCATAATTAGAGTCTAAGCCTGTTGTCTTATAAAGTGTTGTAGTACTTTCAGTTGTTTCTGTGTCATGAACTTCCTCTGGTACTAATGTCACAATGTTTCCAATGGTAGATTCAAAATCTATCGTCGTATATTTTAAAATCTTGACATTGTCTTTCTTGTCTGTGTCTGTCTCTGTATTTAAAAATATTGTAGGTGTAGTATTTTGGATAACTTTCGTCATGGATTCAGTGGAACCTGTATCATTAGCAAATATATTGGTCTCATTTGTAACGCTCAGACTTTCAAGAGTTGAAACCTCAGTATTGATAGGACTACTATGACCATCCAATGTCTTTATGTTAAATAAATCATACTTTGTTTTTAATGTGGACTCTTTTTTATCTATTTCTTCTAACTTTTTTATACTGGAGACAGTTGGTATATTTAAATCTATATAAGGTGAATTTGCTTTAGTTTCGTATGGCTTAAAAGTTGAGGTTGATTGAGGTATATCTGTTGATTTTGTTATCAAATTGCCCTCATAACCGATCTGTTTCGTCGATAAATCATCCAATATTTTTGTTGATTCTTCTATCGTAGTATGTATGGGTAATTCGGTTGTTATAATAGAAACTTTAGTAGTTGGTAAAATTTCTCTAAAACTATCTCCGGTAAATTGATACACTGTTTTCAGTGTAGTTTCTTCCGTGATTTTATCCTTAATATCTGTTACATCATTTCGAATCAATGTTGTGGGTGTAGAAAATAATTCTGAATGCTCGGTTGTGAAGTCGTTTTTCGTTTCGGTAGTCAACGCACCATAATTAGTTACAGACAAATTAGATTCTTTGTCACTTTTTAAAGCCACTCTTGTAGTTACAGAGGTTGTAGAATCAATTTCACTAGACAATACCATGGTAGCTTTTGTAGTTTCTAATAAGTCTTTTGGTGTTAATAATTCTGACCTTGATAACATCGTTACTTTAGATTCCCTTGTTATTTCTTCCGGAGTTTGCTCATAATTATTACCGAAAACTGTCTCTGTAGTCTCAAATTGTAATTTTTTTACTGTTAAAGGAGTACTACTTATGAAAGATGTTTTTAGTTCGGAATTCATACTCGTTGACTCTAAAGAATAATTATCGTTTATTGAATTTTCATTTGTGGTTAGTAAACTTCCTATATTTGTAGTTTCAAAAATATCATTTTCTTGAGTCTTGGCAGACATATTATCATCTGATTTGTAAGTTGATTCATAAATAAGATTTATATTTTCAGTTGTTTGATTGTAATTTGATTCATTAATGGTTTTCGAGGTGGTGGTATCATAGAAATCTGAAATTTTATCGTAATCTTTTATTGATGGTGTAAATTCCAGAGTAGATGTAGGACTTGAGTCTGAAAATTCTTCCGTAATAGAACTTTTATTTTTGTAATGAGATTCCGTAGAGGGCTGAGCGTTTATTTTTGAATCAGTACTCGAATCATATTTTTTGTTTTGATGATTATCACGACTTTCTATATGTGATTCGATTACTAAGTCATTAATAGACGTTTCAATTGGTTCAGTGTTATATGTAGTGGTTGTAGTAGTTGATTTGTCTAAAGAAATATTGTAAGTAGAAGTTGCAATAGTTGATTTATTTACAGGATTTTCTTCCAACTGGAGATACGTATCAGAGTTCATAGTAACATTTTGTGAATCGTCAGTAAACTCGAAAGTTGGTAAAGTAGGGGTTGTATCATGCGCCATCGGTACTATGGTTTGATCCATAAAAGATGTTGTTGATTTAGATTTTTCATTATTTTCTATTTCTGGGGTGTACTCATGATTTATTAAGTTGGTATTTGTATCATTAACGGAATTATTAGAAACATTCTGATAATTTTTTTTATTTTGTTTAATGGATTCAGTGGTTGTGTTTTCTATATCCATTATATTACTAGTTGTCAAATCTGTTATTAGATCTTGAGGTAGGCTTGAACTTAAAGAAGCCGAGTTTGTTACGATGTTAAAAGTAGTTTCTGTATTTGTTATAATGTCGTGATTATCAGCGTGCAAAATTGTTTGTTTATCATAATTTTTTGGATCCACAACATTATCTATATTATCAGGGAACGATGTCACTGAAGTTCCATAAATAGTCGATGGGGCTTGAGTTGAAAGTTTAATCATGTTTTCCTTTGAATATTGTTCTTTTTCAAAAGATATTGAACTTAGAGTCGTGAAATCTGCAGCCAATGGCATTTCCGTTGAAGTCAAAGTTGTTTCTAGTTGATTAGGCGTATGAGTTGGCAAATAATATGAATCTTTTGTTTTCTTGTCTAAATTACCTGACCTAGTAGTCTCCAAGTAAAATGTTTGTTCAATGTTAATCGTTGTACTTTCAGATATAGTTGTTTTCCCTATTTCATTATCCAAACTTTTGTTTATAAATTTAGGGTTTGTTTTAGCAATCATTAATTCGGTAGTTACTGGTTCTTCTGCTGAACTTGGAAAAGAATGGCGAATAGAAGTTATATCATCAGATAATTGAGTATAAGGCGAGAGAGTGGCTTCAATAAGATCATTTGTCGTTAATTTTACAGCAGATTCCATAGTACTATCTTTGACTTTATGTTGTTGTTTGGTAGTAGAAAGAACATCGGAGTTCTCTGTTTGAGTTTCAAAGTTGTAATTATTTTTTGCTTTTTCACTATATCCGTAACTTACTTCTGTTATTGGTTCGTCAGAAATATGAGTCACTATTACCGTAGTATCCGTAGGTGTATTCGAAACATTCAGATATAATTTTTTGTTTTGTGTAATTGTGTCTTCAGTGGTTGTGTTTTCTATATGCATTATATTACTAGTTGTTAAATCTGTTATGAGATCTTGAGGTAGGCTTGAACCAAAAGAAACCGAGTTTGTTACGATGTTAGAAGTAGATTCTGTATTTGTTATAATGTCATGATTAGCAGTGGAATACAACATTGTATGTTCATTATTTATTGAATCTACGACATTATCCTTGTTATCAGGGAACGACGTCATTGAGGTTCCATAAATAGTCGATGCGACTTGAGTGGTCATTTTAATCCTATTTTCATTTGAATTTTGTTCTTTTCCAAAAGGTGTTGAACTTAGATTCATAAAATCTGCATCTATTGGTGTTTCGGTTGAAGTCAAAGTTGTTTCTTCTTGATTAGGCGTATAAGTTGGTATATTACCTGATCTAGTAGTCCCCGAGAAAGATGTTTGTTCAATGTTAATCGTTGTACTTTCAGATATAGTTGTTTTATCTTTTTCGTTATTCAAGTTTTTGGTTATAAAATTAGGGTTTGTTTTAGCAATAATAAATTTGGTAGTTATTGGTTCTTCCGTTGAACTTGGAAAAGAATATAGAGTAGAAGATATATCATCAGTGAATGATAATTGGTTATAAGGCGAGGGAGTGGCTTTAGTAAGATCATTTGTCGTTAATTTTACAACAGATTTCATAGTATTGTCTTTGGTTTTATGTTGCTCTATGGTAGTAAAAAGAACATCGGAGTTCTCTGTTTGAGTTTCAAAGTTGTAATTATTTTTTGCTTTTTCACTATATCCGTAACTTACTTTTGTTATTGGTTCATCAGAAATATGAGTCACTGTTACCGTAGTCTCCGTAGGTGTATTCGAAACATTCAGATATAATTTTTTGTTTTGTGTAATTGTGTCTTCAGAGGTTGTGTTTTCTATATACATTATATTACTGGTTGTTAAATCTGTTATGAGATCTTGAGGTAGGCTTGAACCAAAAGAAACCGAGTTTGTTACGATGTTAGAAGTAGATTCTGTATTTGTTATAATGTCATGATTAGCAGTGGAATACAACGTTGTATGTTCATTATTTTTTGAATCTAGGACATTATCGTTGTTATCAGGGAACGACGTCATTGAGGTTCCATAAATAGTCGATGCGGCTTGAGTGGACATTTTAATCCTATTTTCATTTGAATTTTGTTCTTTTCCAAAAGGTTTTGAACTTAGATTCATAAAATCTGCATCTAATGGTGTTTCGGTTGAAGTCAAAGTTGTTTCTTCTTGATTAGGCGTATAAGTTGGTATATTACCTGATCTAGTAGTCTCCGAGAAAGATGTTTGTTCAATGTTAATTGTTGTACTTTCAGATATAGTTGTTTTATCTTTTTCGTTATTCAGGTTTTTGGTTATAAAATTAGGGTTTGTTTTAGCAATAATAAATTCGGTAGTTATTGGTTCTTCCGTTGAACTTGGAAAAGAATAGAGCGTAGAAGATATATCATCAGTGAATGATAATTGAGTATAAGGTGAGGGAGTGGCTTTAGTAAGATCATTTGTCGTTAATTTTACAGCATATTTCATAGTACTGTCTTTGGTTTTATGTTGCTCTATGGTAGTAAAAAGAACATCGGAGTTCTCTGTTTGAGTTTCAAAGTTGTAATTATTTTTTGCTTTTTCACTATATCCGTAACTTACTTCTGTTATTGGTTCGTCAGAAATATGAGTCACTGTTAACGTAGTATCCGTTAGTGTATTCGAATCATTCAGATATAATTTTTTGTTTTGTGTAATTGTGTCTTCAGAGGTTGTGTTTTCTATATACATTATATTACTAGTTGTTAAATCTGTTATGAGATCTTGAGGTAGGCTTGAACCAAAAGAAACCGAGTTTGTTACGATGTTAGAATTAGGTTCTGTATTTGTTATAATGTCATGATTAGCAGTGGAATACAACATTGTATGTTCATTATTTATTGAATCTACGACATTATCCTTGTTATCAGGGAACGACGTAATTGAGGTTCCGTAAATAGTCGATGCGGCTTGAGTGGACATTTTAATCCTATTTTCATTTGAATTTTGTTCTTTTCCAAAAGGTGTTGAACTTAGATTCATAAAATCTGCATCTAATAGTGTTTCGGTTGAAGTCAATGTTGTTTCTTCTTGATTAGGCGTATAAGTTGGTATATTACCTGATCTAGTAGTCTCCGAGAAAGATGTTTGTTCAATGTTAATCGTTGTACTTTCAGATATAGTTGTTTTATCTTTTTCGTTATTCAAATTTTTGGTTATAAAATTAGGGTTTGTTTTAGCAATAATAAATTCGGTAGTTATTGGTTCTTCCGCTGAACTTGGAAAAGAATTGAGAGTAGAAGATACATCGTTAGTGAATGGTAATTGAGTATAAGGCGAGGGAGTGGCTTCAGTAAGATCGATATTTGTTAATTTTACAGTGGATTCCGTAGTACTGTCTTTGATTTTATGTTGTCGTATGGTTGTAGAAGCAACATCGAAGTTCTCCGTTTGAGTTTCAAAGGTGTAATCATTTTTTACATTTCCACTGTATCCGTAACTTACTTCTGTTATTGGTTTGTCAGAAATATGAGTAACTGTTAGCGTAGTTTCCGTAGAAATGTTATTTTCGGTATTAGTATTGAATTCGGTATTTTTATCGTATACTGAATAAGTTTGGAATAAAGTTGTCATTCTTTCTGTAGATCTCGCAAGTTTTTCTTCATCATTCTTATTTAAATCATTAATACTCAGGTCATTTCCAGGTTCCACAGGACTTGTTATCTTATTATTTTGAACTGGTGACAAAGTAATATAGTTTTTATTTGTTTTTTGAGTTATTGCGTCAGGTTCTTTGTATTCGCCATAGTAATTTGTTGTTAGAGTTGGTCTCTCAGTATGTTTATAAAACGATTTCATGCTATTTATTTCAATAATATCTTCTTTTAAACCCTTTTCTGTAATGATATTTGGCTCAAAAGGTGTGGGTTCTAATGTTGTAATATCATAATTTTTAACTGGTTGACCGTGAGTTTGAAGATTAGTAGTAAATATATTACTTCTTAGACTGTTACTCTCCATATCATTTCTAGACCTAGTCGATGTTTCTAAATTTTCTGGAAAATCTGTGCTATCTTCATATTTTATGTATAAACTTTTTGAGGTTGTAATGAGTCTTACAGTATTTTCTGTAGTTATAGTCTGAGATGACTTTTCAGTTGATGGTTTCAAAATGGCTTCAGTAAATGTATTTTTTATTTGATTGTTTACCAGTGTCGATTCAGTAAAAATATTATCAGAGCCGGTTATCGTAGCTTTTAATAAATCATTCGTTTCTCCTTCATTTAAAATTAACGTCGATGTACTTTCATAAGTTGGCTTTGTAACCAAATGTTCATTTTCTATAGGTTTTATTGACTTAAAATCCGTAAAGTCTTTGTAAATTGTCACTTGAGAATTGGTGTCAAGTTCAATATTAGTTTCAGTTACATTTAAAAATAGTGCGCTAGTTGTGATATCATTATCTAATTTTGAATTTTCAGTACTTACGAATAAATCATTACCAATATTAGTTTTAATTTTATTTGGTGTTGTAGTGGTAGTTGATACTTGTTCTATTATATCATTTTTCCTAATAAATTCCGGAACAGAAGTTATATGCGTATAATTATTGTTTAGTTTTCTTTGATTCTCTGGCATTTTATACAGTTTGTTATCATTTGAATATTTTATTGTACCATTTGTTTCGGTACGAGAAGCAAACGGCTTAACAGTACTTTCGGAGTTAATTGTACTGCTACTTTGTACGAGTTCATCAGAATCTAATGTTGACCTAAATTGATTATTAAATTCTGTATATAAAGGAATTGCTGTTGTTGTATCTTCTACTACTAAATTATATGTACTTCTTGTAACTGCTTCACTTCTTGACGTAGTTAAAGTAAGATCATCTATAGTTGCATCTGATCTTGTTATACCTTGCAGTGTATAACTTTTGTCTTCTGAAGTTGTAATTAAATAGCCTTGTTCCATTTTGTTGTCAAACATTTCAGGGTTTAAATTTTCACTTGCTGTTCTTGTTTCATAACGTGTATCCGTAAAATGATAAGTCATAGGTGTTGTACTAAGAGACGCTGTATCAATATTTTTATCTTTATCGTTAGAGTCTAATAGTGTACTTGAGGAATTATAAAAGGATTCCGTTTTATTTTCTTTGTGATCTTGCGCATTATTTAGTGTATTTTTTATTTCACTGGGGTCATTCTGTGTAAATTTAAAGTCTGTTATTTTATGATTTTCAGTAGTTGTCATTTCTGTATTAGTAAACGCATTGTAGTCAAAGTCAGTTACTACAGTGTTTTGAATGGGCTTAACTGTCGATACTGCCAACTCGGAATCAATAGTAGTAATGTCGGAGTATGTTAGTGGGACATTTTTAGGGCGATCATCTGTTAATAGGAACGTAATAATAAACATGTTAATAAAAGTTATACAAAATAACAAAAAAAACTGATAAAAAGATGATTAATTAAAAAGCCTTCATGTGAAACATACATATTATGAGGAAAAATCCGCATCAATAAACCAAATGAAGAAAATAAAGATATCTTTACTTGCATCCCAATCCAAATAAAGAAAGAAAAAAATTAGAAGAAATCGGTATTTAAACTTAACAGAAACATTGATTACATTTTTAATATGTTAGATAAGTGAGGAGAAATAAGTATAATAGGGTGATGAATGTTAGTATATTTAAGGTAGAGTACGGTCTTCAAGTCTAAAAACTAATTAAAATAGCTAAAACAAGAGATATATTGCTACAGCTGATACTATAAATGTGTGTCAAATATTGTAACAATATTCCATCTACAAAATGACTATGTTGTCTGCCGGGTCTGCCGTGATAGTGTAGCCAGTATTTTGTGGCGTTTTATCGGACAAATTGGTATGTTAAAATGTATAGCAATAACCAGTTCATCTGGAGTTAGTCTTGCTATTCACAGAATATATATAGTAAATGCAGACATACCAGTTTTATAATAGTAGTCCGCCGTAATTTGAAATACTTATGTGAATTTAGCAAATACATTAAAGTAAAAGTCTTGCCAGAATACATTTATAATTAGCTAAATCACACAAGACATTAGCACAACTATGGCATGTCAAAAGAGTCAGGCCTTAACGTAAAATACTATAATACTTACTTTCCATACAAGCTCCCGAAAACGGGTCACAGGGTACTCCGGGTCGACAGTGAGCGCAATGTGTCCCAGGCGCATCTAATTTTCAATAAAATAAAATTCACTTCAGAAATACAAAAATTAAAAAATCTTTATAGTTGTGTTTAAATAGGCTTAGTATCTATATGATTAACCCTCTCAAAAATGAGAAGAGGCCGGTGCCTAGCAGTGGGCTGTATTGCATTTATTGTTACCGCGTAACAGCGGTGTAAGAGAATTTACTTCCTCTTAAAATCCCGTGAATATTGTAAGAGTCGACAGAGGGAAACTGCAACATCAGGATAGGCAGCAGCAATTTGCTGATATTAACTCAAAATAATAATAAAAACAGCGGTTGAAAACCTTTCTGCCAGTATGGCAACTATGTCAAAATTCCCATATATGATGCTACCTATGGGGGAGGCCTTTGTGCCTTAGTGGACGTTTGATAGGCTCTGATTAATAAATGAATAAAAACTGTATAGCTATATAATATAACATAATAACTTTTATTCATTATATATTATTACTAATAAAATAAACTCGTTGAAAGTCATTTATTTATTTATTTACCATTGGATCTAGCTGGCTCTATTCTGGGTAGAATCAGCAGGGAAACCAGTGAGACTATTTTTTAGACATAAAGTTAAACAATAATTTTGTATAATAACGTGGTAGAGGCATGCTGCAGTTATATTAGTAGTATAGTTGTAGCACGAATGGGTCGGCTCCACCGGGGAAGGACCACGCTCTCACAGAATACGAGTGAAGAATAAGAATACCAGCGTGAAATAGTAGCTTAATGCTGCTGTATTTCGTGTGTATAGAGAACCGGAGACCCTTTTTACTGGAAACGAGGCATTCCATCTTAGTCCTCCCGGGTGACAACGCTCCGCATTTCGTTTTGTAATTGAGGATACATGTAGATGTATATGAGCCGCAGCAACCATTTGCCATCAAGTGGACTGAGTGCTCGTTTGTCACCCCATATTACAAAAAAAATTATTTATATCGCTAATGCTCATGCTTAAAGCAGCAAGGTAGTGATCACGATATTCCCAGTTTTTTTTTTATTCATGTATTCCTTAATATTATAATTACACTTTTATATTTTCAATAAATTTTTAGTCTAATGAGTGGCATTACAAGCTTTTGTTTATTTCTAGTATTTAAAGTATGTATATCTTTATTCTCATTAAACCAATTTATGTTTTTATGTACATTTACATTTTCGTAAATGAACTGCAATAGAATAAAACTAATTTTACGGATTTTATCGTGTTTAATTTTAACTTTTTTTTTATTCCCGACGTTTTTCAGTATAGAAGATGGCTGGGTGCTACCATCTGTTTGGGATCCCATAATTATTAATAAAATTAAATCCAAACCCGTATGCTTAGGTCTACTGCACAAGACTTCAAAATTAGGAGTACCCTTAACCGACGAGCATGTATATGTATATGTATGTATATATAGGTATATGGATGTGAAGGAGGCGAGAGAGGTGTGTCAGGATCGTGCCAAATGGAAGTCTGTAGTCTCTGCCTACCCCTCTGGGTAACAGACTTCAGTGTTTATGTTTTATGTACTTCACGATAGGTACTGTAAGCTCGTTGTGCGTAGATCGGACCAAAAATTTATAATCTTAATATATATAAATTACGTATCACGTTGTTTGTCCGCGATGGACTCCTAAATTGCTAAACCGATTTTAATCAAATTTGCACACCGTGTCACAGATTAATAAATAGTTTACCAAACCGTGTGCAGTTTGTTCCAACTTGAGAGATAGGATACTTTTTTCGCCCACAATTTTTTTTGCGAATTTAAGGATTTTTAATAGGACATGTTTTCTTCGAAACACAACTTTCACAAATTGTCGTCGAAAAGGGCAGAACAACGCCTGGCAGCTAGGTATAAGGGTCGAACTAGCATCAGACGAATTGCTCCTGTAAACCCGTATTAATCATTTTATTTCATGTGTAGTATTCACATAGGTAAATATAAGAAATCATTAATTTGCGATGTAAAAGTGTGTATATTTATCCAATACCTTTCAACGGGCAATTCTTGTATATATATAATCGGAATCTCGGAAACGGCTCCAAGGATTTTCATGAAATTTAGTATGCAGGGGTTTTGGAGGCAATAAATCGACTTAGCTAGGACTCATTTTTAGAGAATATCGTTTTATCCATGTTTTTAGGCAATGAAAAACTGGAACAATATCATTAGCATACGAAAGTAAATTTTGCCAGTGCCTAATAGGTTGCAACAGCTCAAATAGAATATCGGGCGGTGGTGAAATCATAAAACGCCGGTTCGAGTCCCAATGTCTCCGGTTTGACTCTTTTCATTTAATTTTTAATAATTTTTCCTTTAATTTAATAATTTTTCCTTTTTTTCCTTCTTTTGTGACAAAATATATTATTTGGAGCCCTTTTTTAGTATATTTTTTTAAAACACGAAAAATAATGATCGATAAGATCGAAAAATTTTATTCATATTTCATCAGTTTGTAATTTGTATCTAAATATAATTTACAAAAACAGGATTTCCAAAAAAAATACCGGTCATCAAGGTACTTTCTATAAACTTTTCACTGAGGGACTCTTTACAATTTAGGTTATAAATTGCCCGTAGGATCCTCTTAAGCAACACAAATACATTTTCAATGTCAGTCGCGTACGCCATAGCAAAATTCCATATTGTAAATTTTATACACCTTGTTTTGTTGTCGTTTAAAGGAAGTTTGTTGACGTTAAAACAATATACTAATTTCGATAGAACATTATTCACATCGTCATAATTAATTGATTGCCGTAATGAATTAAGATTAATTAAAGATTAAAGTAACATTTAGATTTATAAAAAATTTTATCTTAATACTTGTTTCAAAACTACTACACCCACCTGCCACACATGCGCATCCGTCACAACGCGTATTTGGGTATCGAGAGCAGTCAGCGGCGGTTTGACACTGGCATACTAGAAAAAAATACAATTAAGAAATCATTAGGTTTTATTTAGGTAGAAAGTAGCATAATTATTAATTAGAAAAAAAAATTGTTTCGTATACGCAAGAACGGCACATAAAATTTAACTAGAATAAAGTTATATTTTATTATGTGTCGTGTTTGGTATTAAGTAGGTCGTACACGCTAAACAAAAAGTAAATTTAACTTTATTAGTATACGAAACAATTTTTATTTCTATTTAATAATTATGATACCAAGAAATATATCAGTTACCAGTTCTTTTTAAGGACTAGATAATGCAAAATGTGAATCTACAATATTTTAGTTTAACTATTATGGTTGAGTCAACATTAAAGGATAATGTAAACACACCTTAACAATATTATTCAAAAACATCTTGTTTTATACTTGTAACTTTTAACGGCAGTTCTGTGGTGGCGTAAGAGAATCCAACATCCCTTATTATCGCTTGGATGTCTTAGGTTTTAGAGAAAAATACTAAAAAGATGGCTTCCTCCTCTTGACGGGCATCGTGACACACGAAGTCAGTCACGTCAAGAGACGAAGTCAATCATGTTCGTCGTCAACATAATATGTCAGTCTTAAAATACACAGTCCTGGTGATATCCGGATTATCTTATACCGATTCGATAAACCGACCCCCTTCCTTCCCCAGAACAGTGAGGAAAGTCGAGAATACCGACTCGCATTAATCTCATTTCGCTTCATATTCATTTTAATATTCGAATAACTTCACTAAAATTGGTTTGTCGGAAAACTGTAAAAACGAGAAGTAAATAAGTCGGACATTAAGTGTTTTTAAAAAGTTTTTATAGGACAGATTGAAAAAAGAACGTCGAGAAAAAACAAAATTCCTCTTATTTGCTAATTTATTTAAATTTATCTACACACCATTATCTTAAATGGAAGCTTAAAAGTTTATTAGCAACAGGTTTAAGATTTCGGGATTGTAAGAAATTCAAAGGATAGGTCTGTTCTATTTCTGTCTTTATTTTCTATTTCTGTAATTATCTATTGCTGTCGCGCTGTGCCCGAACAATCGTTAAAGGTAGACAACCGAGGGGCTGAATTATAGCGATTTTAATTATCTTCCAAGAACAATATACATACATACATAAACATGTATATTGTTCTTGGAAGATAATTATATATAACATTTGGTTGCATCACCACTTACCATCAAGTACATATATATATATATATATGTATATATATATATATATATATATATACATATATATATATATATATGTACTTGATGGTAAGTGGTGATGCAACCAAATAACTGCTAAAAGCCGTTTCATTTTTGCTTTGAAGACACCCACGTTTGCCCTAAACTCCACCCAGATAACCTCTTAAGAAAGGAAAAAAAACTACTGTTGGTTCTCTTACGCCGCTGCTGAATTAAAAGCAATTAAAAGTGTTATAAAAAGTATTTAGATTAAGGAATACAGGCAAAGTACCCTTAGAACAAACAGGCTGGTGGTCGACAACAGAACAGCGTTGACCAGCTATGCATGGACCACCATTAGCGCAAGGATCTGCGCACCGTCCATTTACACATGCGAGTCCTGTTGCACAATGCTCGTGTGCACCACATTCTAAAGCTGTACACATTTATTTAGTTAATACTAAAATATATAAGTATTCAAGTAAATTTAAAAAAATATATTATACAAAAAACTGAAGTATTAAAAAAAACAATGTCTTGAAATGACAGTTGTAGTTCACAAAATAAAATAAAAAATACTTTCTGTAAACTAAAACAAAAAATTACACTACAGAAATGGTTTACAATCACAAGAAAATATACGTAAAAGTAAGAAAAAGTTGAAACTACAATAACCGATTATAAAACAATAAATTAGTAATATACACACAGACACATAAATATTGAAAAGTACAAGAATAATAAAGGCTATAAACCTCGTAGTTGCAAACTCTGTCTCGTGGCAGTTTTGTTGCAGCTAGTATTATGCCAGAGTTTCAAAGCGTTAGTATAAAATGCCCAAGCGCATCCGCCACCAGAATGTGAAAGTTACCTTCAAAATGAATAATATACACATAGTAATATGTAATAACATGCTACAAAAACTACCTGATATAGAATAAATTCAAACTGTGGAAAAAGATAATCATGCTAGAAACGTAAGAAAGACAGAAAGAGCCGCATGAAGTAGAAATTATCTATACCTCCTGCAATATGAAGAAAATATATTAAGACTCATTTAAGACGATAAAGTACTAATAGAAATTCTATAAAATATTTACATTTTGTTATGCGGCAAAATTACCTTTAATGCAGCCATGCTTTTCATCATGAGTAAATCCACTAGGGCAAAACTTGCAAACGGGGTGATGATCTTCAACTGAACATGGAGCATCACCACATGCATCTTTGCATGGATCCTTACATTGAAAATCAACGCAAGCCAAGTTTTGCGGACATCCATTGTCTCTTAAGCAAATCGATACGGTTGGATGACAATCCTCAACGCAAACGCACATTACTCGGTGCTCTACTACTTCACATTGCTTTCCTTGGGGACACATAGGCTCACGTGATGCTAAACAAGGATTTACGCATTTTGAATTACGACAAACAGCATTTGATGGACATTGATCGTCCCTTGTGCATTCTGCATGTTCTGGGGCGCACGTTAATTCCCCTTTTTCATTCAATGCAAATCCATTACGGCATACACAGACAGGTATATGGTTTCTTACTTCGCATCTCTGATTTGGCCTACAATTCTGATATTCCATGCAAGGATTACGACACTGGTTAGTGTTTAAGTCACATGCCAGTTTGGGTGGACATGGCTTGGTGTCGGAACAGGTGATGGTTGTATTTAGTTCAACTGTAGGCTTGCAGGTAGGATCGAGGTGGCAAGCTAGGCGCGGCTGACCCACATAGCATTGTGGACATGAACACTGAGCTCGATGCATGACAGACACGCAGAGCGCATCTTCACCGCATACGCCTCGTATTGTACATGGGTCGACGCAATGTAAGCTCAAACACGCTTTGTCTACTGGACACTCCTTGTCACTCGTGCATTCGATACCTAGGAAGATGTGAAAGAAGAAAGCAGAGTCGAAAGAGCTGTACCTTCAGCCACGAAGAGGAAACTTTCTCACGAGACAGTGCATGCTTTTTGAAACTGATAGTTTATGATCAAAGATAAATAACGGTATATTATAATAAAAGCGATATGTACATGAAGCCGAACAAAATGTTACTGACTGGATTTAAGCACGAACGGTGAGAATGCTTCCACTAATATAAACATAATTTATTCTTTACTATACAATATTCAACACAGATTGACATAAAAATTCAAACATAGAAATAAGTTTTTTGTACAAAGGAAGTGAAATCGCATAAAACTGGATTTAGTAGGAACCTCACCAAATAATTTTTCCACAAAAATTTTACAAATAACTTAAAATCTTTAACCAATATCCTTTTAAGCAATTTCATTACGTTTAAAAATTAATTTTTAATGGAATTATATTTTATATTTAAAATCGTGTAACACAAGTATACGGACCAATGTTTATAGAGATAAAATGTATCGTGCGTTTTTACACGTGGCAAGAAAAATATGAAATAGCAGCTTTTTAACTTACTGGTATGACATTCGATATCAGCTTGTCCTTCTGTACCAGGAATACAACGACAAACAAATTCTGCTCCCTCTCTCAAACATTCTCCGTTTATTCCACATCCAGTTGTTCTACAATCAACTACACTACGTTCTTGATTACCTGTAAACGATATAGTGAATTCAAGTTATTAAGTATTATTATTTTATTCTGTAATAATATTAGTACTGGTTTAATAGAGTTTGAGTAGTGCAGTAACTTACATTTAATGTTTGGATCTCCTTGAGGATAATTACGAGGACAATAGCAATGAGGTTGTCCGTTATATCCTACGCGGCATTGGGCATTTATTCCACAGGTTTTATGTGCACAAGGCGCCATGGTACCACAGAAACACTGTCGCTGTGGATTACCAGCGCATCCAGGTGGACATGTGCACTCAAAGCTGCCGTCATCTAAATCACGGCATCGGGCATCAATTCCGCAAGGATTACGCAAACAGCTTCCCGTTGGTTGTTGAGAACACTCTACTTTTGGATTTCCTACATAATTTGGTGGGCAAGCACATTGTGGAATTCTGTTAACAGAGCGGCATATAGCGTTAACACCGCATTTGCCAAAGCAAACGTTCTTGCATCTCCCTTCTTTGTTACATTCTTCATCCTCTCCACAGTCACCGTTTTTAAGACATTCGTACTGTTTACATTCGTTCAAAGGATCTCCTGAGTAACCACTGGCACAACTACATACTGCCCGATGGCGCGTTGCTGTACATAAAGCATTCTTTCCACATGAATTTTCTCTGCAGACTGGCACACACTGTTTTAATGAGCACATCATTTCATCTCCACAATCTTTGTCATTATTACAGCCTGGGACACATACACCTTGTGAGCATATCTGTCTCTCTGGGCATTTACTCCTAGGGGAGCATAACGATCTACAGCCACCGTTGAAACATTTCTCTCCACAAGAGCAATCTGAATTATTTTCACAAAGTGAAATACAATAACCACTGTCATCACAAGGGCAAAATCCGTCACATTGTAGTCTTTTCTTTTTACATTCCACTAGAGAATTACCGGTGTAATTACTTGAACAACTACATTGGGTATGATGATTAATTACTTTACATTCAGCACAAATACCGCAACTTCTACTATCCTTACATGGATCTAAAATTATAATTGATTATTAATAACTAGAAATAAATTAAAATATTCAACTTGAAAATAAATAAACGCAAAAAGTTTACCCTTGCACTGTCCATCCAAACAGGCTCGATCGTCATTGCAAGCGTTATCATCGCGGCAACCTTGTTTGCATATTCTATTTTCACATATTTGGCCATCATTGCATGCATTATCGCTATTACACACTACCCTACAAATTCCTCGAATACACTTTTCATTCGATAAGCAAACGACGTCGCTGCAATCAAAACAATTAAAATATAACTAAGGTGAATTGAGTTAATTACAAATATTAAGGTAAACTTATTATACCCATATTACCTTCTGCATGAGGGATAACACGTATCTCCGTAACACGTAAATCCATTAGGACAGTTTTTATTTGAATCGCAAGGCAAACTTAACCTTCTGCAAACTGCTTTAGGGTCACCCGACAATGTTTGAGGGCATGTACAGACTGGTTGATGGTCTTTGGTAACACATATTGCATTGGCGCCACAAGTTGCCGGCTCTGCACATGGATTTACGCATTGTCCTGATATGCAAGCAAGATTTGCAGCACATTGGGAATTAGACCTACATCCTAGTACGCATAATCGACCGTCGCAAATTTCATCATCAGAACAGTGTTCATCTGAAGTACAAGCATAGCGACACACACCTGATTCACATCGTTCACCTTGTAGGCACTCTGATCCATCGATAGTACATGCAGGTCGGCAACGATCATCTTCGCATCTCCAACCAACACCACAATCTTTATGCATACGACAATTAACAGTAAGCGTTCGTACGCAGCCAATATTGGGCGTAGGATTTGGTATTAGACCATCCAAACATGAGCAGGAAGATTTCCTCTCAATAACAGAACATACAGCATTTGGACCACAAGGATTGTTGTTGTTTGAACAAGGATTTTGGCAATAGTTGTTCTTGCATATTTCCTCGGGACCACAATCCTCGTCATGTCTGCATCCATATTGACAACTATTTGCTAAGCATATATGCCCCAAAAAGCAGTCATTATCCACGCGACAAGTCACTGTAAATTGTAATAATATTTTTATTTATTATTCAAAATTAAAAAATTAAATTAGCTTTTTTATATAATGTCAAATTATTCTCATTGAAGGCTGCTAACAAAACTAAGCTTTTAATAAAAAGTAAAAATTAACTTCAAAGAAATAATAAGCTAAGTATATTCGGAGCTTTAAGTTCCGACTTCGGAAGCCGTTATATTTGCTGAGCCCATTTAGTGGTGCTTTGAAGAGAATGATTACTATATGTGAATCTTATATAGCGGCTGCCCAGAGGCTTATACACAACGCTGTAAAGAGTGAATTTATGATATTTATATCGGATAATTAGGGTTACTGGGGGTTATTCCGTTTATCCACCCTAAGAAATCCACCCTAGGGTGGATACTCGGAAACGCATGTTCATCTATCCACCCCAGACGGGGTGGACAATCGAAATTCGCGTTTATTTGTTCTTCCGACTTTTTACCCTCATCAAAGTTCAACACATACACTACAATTTTTAATAACTGCTATACTACGTATTGCATTGAAATCAAATTAAACTTCCTTATTTTAAATAGTATTATTTCCTTATTTTAAATAGTAATTTAAAAATTCTGTAATATATCCAGGTAATTACCAACACTAATTTTATTATGAAAATATGAATAGACGTTATTTGATATCCTGGATAAATTCGTCACTTTAAATGTACATTTGCAATCGTTTTCTAAATTTCTTTGCTACAACGAATATGTTAGCGAAAGTCTAGTCGTTTTTTCATACATTCATTCTGAAAACGTTACTTTTGTCTTTAACTTCATTTTAAATTATTTTATGCCAAGATTCCAATGAATCTGCAATTCTGTGAGGAACTCCTTTTTTTCAGCATTGACCTTTCAAATAAAAACTATGTATAAATTGTATACAGGTAAAGTCTACTAAGTATCTTTGGTCAGTTCTTATCATGTTTTTAAAAATAAATGTACACAGCTGAGGGAGAAAATCGGAAGAAAACTAATATAGGTATATGAATTCAGTTTATCCAACCCGTCTGGAGTGGATAGATAAACACGTGTTTTCGAGTCTCCACCATAGGGTAGATTTTTTAGGGTGGATAAATGAAATAACCCGTTACTGGGTCACGTAAGATAAAAAAGACGACTTGGATATGAGACGACTCCATGGCGCAGTTGCTTATCATTGAGTCGCAGCGCTATGGGCCGCGGGTTCGAATCCCGCACGAATCAAGTATTTGTATGGTCTATAAATTATTGTTTAGGGTCTGGATGTTTGTCCTTGTGCAATTTATGTTTGTAAACTGCCTCCACGATACAGGAGTAAATCCTAGTGTGAGGGTAACATTTAAAAAAATAAAAAGATATATAAATAGAGAAGTGCGCTGTCTGTCCGTTGTCCAATATGTTGGCCCACAGATTTGCACGATGCTCTAATCAATTTAAGGCTATGCTTTTAAAAGCTCATTGCCAGTTCTTTTACACGTGCAGTCAGTACAAAAACATACAGAACCTCTCCATTTTTTGGAGTCGGATAAAGATAATAAAATAATTACTTCAGAAGTCGGTTTACTTCTAGAAAAAATTAAGAGCTCACATCAGAAACTTAGCTTTTTAGATCTTTGAATTCTGCTTTAAGTTTTTATTAAGAGTTAAGTTTTTTACCTTTTCGACTAGACTAAGTTATAAACACATCTGTCAACTTTTACGTCACGTGGGTGTCGAAAGAGGCCACAGAGGGAAACAATGGGCAGCAGCGTCGTTCTATTAACGATTAAAAATATAAAAACAACAGCAGTTTTTTCCGCTTGCCAAGCGTGGAACTATGGCAAATATTTGGGGCAATCTGTAGGAGAGTCCTATGTTCAACAGTGGACTTTCTTAGGCTGTAACAGTAACGGTAACGGTAACGGTACAAACTCAAGGTAACAACTAAAATTTCGCCTTAATAGTTGCTTTAAAAAATTGATACACTATTTTCTGTCTACTTCTTTTTAATGGAATACCCCAAACTATTTAAACTATTTAATAAAAAAATCATTAAAATGGAATCCCAGTTGACGAAGATATCGTGGAAAATACATACAAAAAAAATATAAAGGTACAGTCGAATTGTGAATTTTTTTGTAGTCGCCATTATAACACTACAACTTTAATAATATCTACTCGTATATACATACATAAACAAACTCCTTTCGAACATTTTTCATTTATAGCACACTGTTCATCGGCTTGACATTGAGGTACACACATAGAGTTATGACATTGGTATCCATTATCACATTCCTCGGCAGCACCGCACAATCTCGGAACTAAAAGCATAATAGTAATTAATATACATAATTAATAACAAAAATGAAAAAATATGAAATACATCAAATTATGACATGTCTATACTTCGAACACATTCAATGTCTTGATTTCCGGTAAAACTATTGGGGCAACTGCATTGCACAATATGATTCTCAGTCCGACAAACGGAATTTAAACCACATGCCTTTTCCATTTCACAGGGATTTAAGCATTGCCCATTGATACATTTTTCACTTGTTCCACATTCTTCATCAAGCAAACATAAGGCTAAAAATATTTTAAAGTTATTAATATTTTATTTTTATTAAATTAAATTTCAATATAAAGATGGATAGTTTATAAAAATTTGTTACCCTTGCAAAGTCCCTTATGGCAATATTGATCACTGTGACATTCTGTTTTACTCCTACATGTAATTTCGCGCAGACTACAACCCTTTTCACTGTTGGCATTGCCAATGTAGCCATTTTTGCATTTACATTGACCTGTATGTCTTGCAGCTACACATTCGGCGTTAGGTCCACATTTAACACTTTCACATGCATCTAAAAAATATTATTTTCAATTTTAATTATTTTATAAATATGCGTGATAAAAATGAACTAAATATGAATGAATATGAATGAATAAATGAATTGTTTACAAAACTAATAAACTGCCATTTTGAATCGTAAAATAACTAACCTGTACATTTTCGAGTACCATCAATTACAGTGCATCGACTAATTGTTGGACAGTCCCTATTAAAGCGACACTCTGGAGCTTTGCTACATTTCTCTTTATATGGATTTCCAATTGTTCCAACAGGACAAGTGCAAAGTGCTCGGTCTCTGGTATTTTTACATTCTGCTCCATACCCGCAAGGATTTGATGCGCACCAATTTATTTTAACACAACCTTTTACAGGATCTCCGGTATATCCAGGTTGACAGTAGCATGTATGAGTATGCTTTTCAGAGGAACAAACGGTATTTTCGCCACAATTATTTTGTACTAAACACGCAATTTTACACATATTATCATCACATAGTTTATCTTCTGTGCAATCAGAGTTGATATTACATTCTTTACGTTTGCATCCTTTCAAAGAATCACCGAAAAATCCCTCTTTACATGAACAAGTTGGTTCATGAGACTTTCCTAAGCATATAGCATTTCTCCCACATGGATGATTTTCGCATATTTTAATACACTGAGCAATTCCATCCGTATTAATAACGCACTGCTCGTCTTCATTACAATTGTCATTAGAAAAACACTGGACGTCTTTCGTGCAAATCCTATTTAAGCAGAATTGAGACTCAGGACAGGTACTGTTTTCTGAACACGTTACTCGACATGTGTTTTGTATACACACTTGGTTCTCCAAGCAATCCCTTGAATTTTTACATATACCTGTGAACATAACATTCACAACAATATTATTGAGTTGCACTACGTACATACTTATATGTATGAACTAAATTGCTTAACTTACCAACGCATAAATTATCCACACATCTTGTACCAGAAGAACATTTATTATCGTCTGAACAAAATTGAATTGGAACACAACCTAGAACGGGATCGCCGGTGTATCCTGGTGAACAAGTGCAGTGGCCTATGTGATTTTTTGAATAACAATCGGCATTTCTACCACATGCGCGTGGAATGCTACAAGAATCTTTACATTTGTAATTAACGCAAGCTTCTTCAAATGGACAATCTGAATCTTTAGTACACTCAAACTTAGTGCATTTTTTATAAGGGTCGCCTTGACTATTCGACGGACATTCACAGACTGGTTCATGTTTAACGATTCCACATATAGCATTTTCACCGCATGGTAATTCGTTACATGGATTTTCACAGTGTCCATTTCTGCATTTAGTTTTTTCGGAACACTCATCGTCCGAAGCACACTCTCCAGGTATCTTACAATTACCATTAACAACATCTAATACCGTGCCATTTATACAATTGCATATGTAAGATCCTGGATTATTTTCACAAGCTGCATTCACTGGGCATGGATTACTTTTACATTCATTAATATCTTCACATGCATTGTTTACTAATACAAATCCTGTTTGACATATACACAATTCTCTATGATCTTCAATTTTACAAGAGCCGCCTATACATGCTAGTTCGTCGCATTGATCTGTAAACGATAAAATAAATATGTTTTGTAAACATTTAATAAATACAATTAATATAAATGAAAGAATGTAAAAATAAACGTACCAGTACATTTATTGTTTTTGGTGTTACACCTTTTATCTGTAGGACATTCAAAATCACCTACACATTCGACTTTAAAACATCCAATCTCTTTATCAAAAGGATTTCCTAAATGTCCTTTTTCACAAGCACATGTCATTCGATGCTTACTTACAGAGCAAATTGCATTAGTTCCACAAGCAATTGTTGAGCAAGGATTTGAGCACTTTCCTTTTATACAAGCAAGTGAATCTTCACATTGTGAATCACGTCTGCATTGGTTTGATAACAAACAACCCGTCTGATAAGGATCGCCTATGGCTCCGATTGGACAAATACATTTAAATGAACCTTGGGACTCAACACATTGTGCTGATGGATGGCACGGATTATTAATACATTCATTTATGTTAATACATTCATTGTTAATAAGTTTAAATCCTGTTATACATGAACATTGTTTTGTTTGGCACACTTGATTATTGAGACAATCTAAGTCGGTCTTACAACCTGGTATACAAATGCCAGAATTGCAATGTTCGCCGTGTAAGCAATTGCTACTGGAATGACATATTTTGTGACAAATGTTATCGCTACATTTTTCTCCGATAGCGCATCCCGAGTTATCTTGACATGGAAGTTGACATAAACGGCCGATACACATATGATCCGGAGGACAGTCTGATGTCCGAGAACAAGTAGAAGGTCTTCTTACGCATCCTTGTTGTGGTGTTGGTGTACCTTCAAAGCCAAGTGGACATTCGCACTGCACAACATGATTTATTCTAGAACAAATAGCATTTGGACCACAAGCTCTTGTAACAAGGCAAGGATTTACACATTTATTATTTATACATGTTTCATCACTAATGCAGTCCTCATTATTCTTACACCCAAGTAAACATTGCCCTCCCACACAGGCTTGTCCAATTCCACATTGCGTGTGTTTGGTACATTGCGTTATGCATAAATTTCGGACACATGCTTCATCTGTATTACAATGACTGGAATTACTGCATGCAGCAAAGCATTGTCCATTAAAGCAGGTATCACCGTCACAATCATTTTTATTTGCACAAGCCAATATCTTTTTCTTACAATTGTTATCAGTTTTTGACTTTTCGTAACCATCGGGACAAGTACATATCGCTTTTCTGTTAACAATTTTACATAATGAATTTATTCCGCAAGCTCCTTCGCATGGATTGACGCAAAGTTGATTTATGCAAGCCGCTTCAGGAGGGCAATCTTGATCACCATTATTACATTCATTTAATTTCGTGCACCCTGTTTTCATCGGATCTCCGAAGTAACCAACAGGACATTTACACGTATACGTTGAAAGTCGTGATTCACAAATTGCCGTTGGGTGGCAAGGATTAGGGTTACATAATTCTATTTTTCTACAATTAACCTCAGGTATAGGATCTGGTTTATATCCATTAGGACACAGGCAACTTACTCTGTGATTTTCGGCTATACAAACAGCATTTTCGCCACAGGAATCATTAGTGCATGCATTGACACATGTGTGTGTCATGCGATTACATAGTTCATGTGATAAGCAATCAGCGTTATAGATACAAGGAACTGATTGACAGCCTTGTTCTAAATCATTAGGGTTACCAGTAAAAGGGCCCGACGGGCACTGACATTTTGCTATGTGATTATTTTTAACACATATTGCATTCGGGCCACATATCATTTGATGACAAGCATCAACACATTTTTTGATATTACCAATATATTTGCACATTTCACTTTCTCTACATTGCGCATCATCAGAACACTCGTTTTTATTTAGTTCTATACAGCCGTGACGGTCATTTGGATTTCCTGTATAACCATCTAAACATTGACATTCTGTTTTATGGTTTCTAGTAACACATTTTGAATTTTGAGGACATGTAAATATCAAGCAATTGTCTACACATTTTTTGACTCCAAGAACGTCCCTTTCACAAGATTTATTGTCATCGCAATCACTATCTTTCTGGCAATTAGGAGTTGTAGGTTGTTCGCAGCTAGAACTAACGGGATTCCACAGAAAACCTTCTTTACAATCACAACGAGCGCTGTTATTTATTACGTTACATACTTCATCAGCGCTGCAAGCTACAGTAGAGCATAAATCAAGACATTTCATGGTACCATCTACCGCTACACATAGCTGTGGTTCAGTGCAATCACTGTTTAAATTGCATTCGACTTCATTTGGTGCTTGTTTTAAATGACATCCATATTTAACATCATTTGGTTTTCCAACGTAGCCTTCAGTACAAATGCATTGAGCTTGATGATTGGTACTTACACATAACGAATTTGGTCCGCATTGTAATTTACTACATGAATCAACACATTTACGCACGTTTTTACTAATTTGAAGGCAAATTTCAGTATCTTTACAATCACTATCTGTTACACATTTACTGTCAAAATTACAGCCTTCTTGCAAGTCGTTGGGATTTCCATTATATCCGGGCAGACAAACGCATTGTCCATCTTCACAAATAGCATTCTTCCCACACAACATTGTGCGACATGAATCCACACATAGAGACTTTTCACAGTAGTACCCGTCTGGGCAGGTATTATTTTGAGAACAAGTACAAACGGAACCGTCAGTACACTTAGAATTTGAAACTTGTGTACATAATTCGTATGGATTTCCAAAGTATTGACTTTTGCAAATGCAACTGAAGCTTCCCGGAGTATTTATGCAGAAAGCATTTTCAGCACAAGGTTTAGAAGAGCATTCATCAATATCAATACATTGCAAATTTGGATTGCCAATGTAGCCAGGTGGGCACAGGCATTCTATATGTGATTTAGTCTGCTGACATACGGCATCTATTCCACAAGAAGTTTTTGCACAGGTTATTTCTTTTCTCATTAAGCATTTTGAATAGGGATTTCCTGTATATCCTTTATCACATTTGCAAATATTAGTTTGACCGTAAACACAATGGGCATTTTCACCACAACCTGGTTCGCAAGCTGGAGGAGCAACAGCTGTAAAAATATTCAGTCGTTAATCATAAATTCTAGAATTCTTATAATTTACTTAAATAAGTTCCATTTACTCACGTGGCATACATAACAACTCTGGATTTCCGACAAAGAATGCATTACAAACACATAGACCACTATCTTCGTCACATGATGCACCTATGCCGCATACAACATTTTCACAACGTTGTCGACATCTACCTGCTAAACATGTAAGGGGGTCCTCACAGGGCACTCCAGGTCCACAAATATCTCTCCTGCAACCACCACCAGGAAAAGGATTTCCGACCATACCCTCTGGACAAATACATGTAGGACCATTTTTCGATATTATACATTGAGCACCCGTAGCACAGGAATATTTATCACAACCTAAAAGAAAATATAAACAATAAGGATAATTTGTATTTGCATTTCTATTTGGTTTTTAATTTTAATAAATAGATATTATATTAAAAGTAAAAAGTAAATTAAAATAAAGTTACAGCCAATATACGTCCCACTGCTTGGCACAGGGTACGTATATAAGCTGTAACTTTTTCCCTCATTTCTGAGAGGGTTTTAAGGCAAGGAAGTATCCACCGCGCAGACCCAATGCATGTTGGCGAACTTTACGTGTCTTCGAAATATTTTTTTTATTTCTCAGACATGCAGGTTTCCTCAGAATGTTTTTATTCACCGCCAAGCACGTGGTAAATGAACCAAGGTAGCTCGGATGGTTAACGCTCGCTGTAAATATTAAAAGTATTCACCTGAAACGCATTTTCCACCCTCGGGTTTAGTGTATCCAGGATTACAACGACACCAGGCAGCGTGATTTTCAACTTCACAGAAAGCATTCGGTCCACACGTTACACTGGCGCATGGAGAGATGCAAGTACGGTTAAAGCAAGCAAGATTATTGGGACACTCGTTATCTGAACTACATAACTGTTTTTGTGATGGTCCTATACCAAATGAACCTAAAAATTAAATGCATTTGTTTATAAATTTGGTTACATATTTACTAAAATAAATTACATTTACTGATCATGTGTTAATACGTACATCCAGTTTTGTATGGGTCTCCGACCATGTTTTGGGGGCAAACACATTGATATCCTCCTTTTTGATCATGACAAATAGCGCCGTAGGCACATGGAGAACTGTGGCATTCGTTCCTATTAGTACAACCAATATAAGGATCACCTTCATATCCCGTCATACACATACATCTTGGTGGATCGCTAGGCGTACATTTAGCGTTAATACCACAAACAAATCTTTCACATGGACTTTTGCATTTCTGTCCATCTTCGATGTCTATGTAAAATGGTGGTGGACAAACGCATTTACCTGGTTGTATACATTTCTCATTTGGAAAACAATCAGAATCGCTTATACATCGCTTTTGATTCAAAGTACAATGGCCTGAAATTGAATCTTGACTATAACCAGATGGACACTTACACGTGTACGATCCAGCAGTGTTTATACATTCGGCTCCAAAACCACAAACAGGTTGTCCTGATAAGCATTCATTTATATCTTCGCAAGCGCCTTCGCCTGATTGAGAGAATCCAGATGGGCAGGCACAATAACTGACATTCTCTGAGATAATAATGCATTCAGCGCCCTCTCCGCATTTATTTCCCTTTGCACAATCAGATAAAACACAGTTTCCATCAACCACTTTATATGGTGGGTGACATTGACAGCTGACATCACTACACAGTTCACAAAGCGTATACGGATTCCCACTAAATTCTGTGGGACACTTACACTCATAACTTCCAGGCAGGTTTTTGCAAATGGCATTAAATCCACAAGGAGAACGTCCGTACAAAGTACATTCATTGATGTCTTCACATAATCCAGTTTCTTTGTTGCGTGTAAAACCTTGGGAACAAATGCAAACATTTTCTCCATCATGACCAACGCATTGTTCGCCTTGTGGACATGGATTCGTATTACTACATTCACTTGGATGTTTACTTGAAATGCATCCATCAACGTAAGGGTCACCGCTGAAACTCCCAGGACATTCACATTGGAAATGGCCGGGCAGATTTTTGCAAACTGCTCCCAAGGCACAAGGACTGCCTTCACATTCGTTGATATCTTGACACCCATTACGCGATGACGGTTGTCCCGTAAATCCATTTCGACAAATACATTGAGCAATTTGGTCACTCAATAAACATTCAGAATTACTACCACATCTTAAAGTTTCACAAGGGTCTGCAAACAACAATACCGTTTATTAATAAAAAAATAAATTTATATATATATATATATATATATATATACAAAATAAAAATTATTAATACTTACGCCGGCAATCATTTCCAATATTTGGTTCAGGGCAAAGACATCTGGAGTTTGAATCGCAAATAGAATTCCCAGGACAATCATTATCATTTTTACATGTTAGAATTTCTGAACATCGTACTCGAGGATCTGGATCAGGAGTGGTACCATCAGGGCATTCACAATCGTAGGATCCTTCTTTATTTACACATTCGGCGTTTATTCCACACGCATCCTCTACTTGACATTCATCAACATCGAAACATCCTGTATAAGCATCTCCAGAGTATCCATCAGGACACTGACACGTAAAACTGCCTAACGTATTTGAACAGCGCGCATTTATTCCGCAACGCCCTACTGGTCCTATAGATGTGTCGCATTCATCAATGTCCACACAACCAGCAGCTATATCAGTCGGAACATACGTCCAACCTTCTTCACATACACAATATGCTTCAACACCATTGGGTTTGCAGTATGAGTGCTCTCCACATTTAACATCTTCACATGGTGCACGGCAGGCTACTTTAGGTGGTGATCCTACAAAACCATTTGCACACTCGCATTGATATCCACCGAGAGTATTAATACATAAACCATTTTCTCCACAAATTGATGTGTTAGTGCATTCATCGACGTCATGGCATACGGCACCCTTGGCATTAAATCCTTCTTTACAAAAACATTGATTTTCAATACATTCCGCATTGTTAGTGCAATCAAAATTAGATTTACATAGTATATTCACATCCACCTGCAAAAAATGACATTATTTATTAAATGTTCAAATGAAAACTATATTTTTATCCGTATTAAATTATATACCTGTTCACAAGCAACTTTTGCATCCGGTTTTGCTCTATACCCTTGTGGACATATGCAGTTGTAGCCAGGTGAAGTATTTTCGCAAATTGCATGTAAGCCACAAGGATGCTCGAGGACTGTGCATTCATCCAGATCACTGCAACCGTCGGGTGAACGCGCATCGCCCGAATATTCAGGTTCACATGTACAAACGAAGCTGCCGATAGTGTTTGTGCATACAGCGTGCGCGCCGCATACTTTCTCGTTACTCCTACATTCATCCACGTCTGGTATAACAAACAACTCACGTCTAATTATCTGCCGTCTCCGCGAACATAAACACATACGTACGTACTAGATACTCCGACAGCCACTACGAAAAGGAAGAGTCAGGCACATAGACATTGTAATGAAAGATAGATAGACACTGAAATCAAGAGTAAGATGCTGTTGATATTATCTCTCAAATGAAACACAGCTTAGTCGCTGCAGTTGGAACGTGCTGCTGTAAAAATAAAGCAACGATATAATGTGGCACCAAAGAGTTGATTGGATGTCGTACAGTGCTGAAGTATGTGTCCTTAACCTGAAACTTTTTAATGACATTGCCAAAAAATGTTTTGAATTTTTAGGTTAGTTAGTAGTTAGTGTAGCGTGAAGCTACCGCTTGACTTTAGGCGGTAGTATTCAGCATATTTTGTTAAAACGCTGTCATTAGAAACCTCCAAGCATTAGACCATAAACAAGAAAAAGCCCTTGTACTGAAATAAAACTTATTGCGCTCACCAATGCATTCGATTTCCGGATTGCCTTCGAAACCTGGTGGACATACACATCGATGAGTACCGGGAAGATTTTCGCAAAGAGCATCGCGACCGCAGGTACTGCGTGCGCACTCATCGAGATCATGGCAGCTGTTTCGGGGATCGCCCTCATATCCTGGTGGACAGATGCATTCATAACCGCCAGCTACGTTCCGGCAAATGGCACCTGTTCCGCACGCTTCACTGTTCTCACACTCGTCCACGTCCACGCACTAGTATGAAAGAGAACAATTTACTGTTTTACTGGTCCAGTAAAATATGAAAAATTAGTTTAAAAATAATCACTTACTCCGTCAAATGGATTTCCAGTGTAACCTGCTTGACAAGCGCACGTATAGTTTCCGGGGTAGTTTTGACATACTGTGTTAGCGCCACAGGCTCCAGGTCGTCGACATTCGTCGATATCTGATTTTAAGTAATGTGTATTTACATTTATGTTGCACAAAATAATTTATTTAATAAAGTACTTTAATGTTAACTCTGAATGATGATGTGAATGATAATTAGGTTCATTTACGTGTACATATGTTATTTAAACGTACGTGGATAGTTTTCTTTCGCAAACTCTATGTTTTGCAATAAATAACAAATATTATATTATTGAATTACCTCGGCATTCCTCTTCACCGTCACCCTCGAAACCTCGGTTACACTTGCAGATGAAGTGTGCTGGTAGATTACAACATTCAGCATTTTCAACGCATTTTGATGATATCGATGGATCTTCACATTCATTTATATCTAAAATTTGGACAGTGTTGCAACTATCAAAATGCATGGAATAATACTAATCAGTAAAATTATAAAATTATAAATTACCTCTGCAAGTGAATCCATCGCCTTCGTAGCCTGGGAAACAAGAGCACTGAAAGCTACCCACGGTATTTGTACAATGCGCAAAAACATCACAGGGTCTGTCCTTACATTCATTTATATCTGTAACATATACCAATTGCATTAATATATGGCAATATAAGACAGCGTAAGGCAATATAAACGAACCGCTAGAAGCAGGCAAAGAACGTATTTGTTTAGGTACTTTATACAAATAGGAACTTTAAGGCCATTTAAAAATCAAACCGTATAATACAAAAACTATCTAACAACGATATACGGTTAATTAATTCCTTGATATATGTTTAATATATTATGTTTAATATATATCTTAAAACCCAATTAAAATAAAAAATTACTTCGGAAAAATATCCAAAATTCGGTATATATACTAATGACTCAATTGTTTTAATTTTTGCAAAGGTATAAAATAATTGACCCTTATGTATATTATTGTGGAGCAGAAGCGCGGTGGTCTTGTTCTTTAAGAAAGGCGACAACGCTCTCTTGAAGAACTACAGACCGATTTCCCTTCTGAGCCGCGTCTACGTGCTGTTTTCGAGAGTCATTACGAATCGTCTCGCACGCAGACTCGACGACTTCCAGCCTCCCGAAGAAGCCGGTTTCCGAAAAGGCTTCAGTACCATAGACCACATACATACCCTTCGGCAAATTGTACAGAAGTCCGAAGAGTACAATCTGCCACTTTGCTTGGCGTATGTGGACTATGAGAAAGCCTTTGATTCCGTCGAAATTTGGGCGGTGCTACAGTCTCTTCAGCGGTGCCTAGTTGACTATTGGTATATTGAAGTGCTGAAGTGTTTGTACAGTAGGGCTACGATGGCTATCCGAGTACAGAACCAGAGTACGAAACCTATCCAACTGCAGAGAGGTGTAAGACAGGGTGATGTTATATCCCCGAAACTCTTCACCGCTGCGTTGGAAGACGTTTTCAAGCTACTGGACTGGAAAGGATACGGTATTAACATCAATGGCGAGTACATCACTCACCTTCGATTTGCCGACGATATAGTCCTTATGGCAGAATCGCTGGAGGACCTTAGCACTATGCTCAATGACCTCAATGGTGTCTCCCAACGGATAGGTCTTAAGATGAACATGGACAATACAAAGATTATGTTTAATGTCCATGTCACACCTATGCCGGTAGTTGTTGGGAGCACTATGCTCGAAGTTGTTGACGAGTACGTTTACCTGGGACAAATAGTCCGACTAGGTAAGTCCAACTTCGACCGAGAGGTCAATCGACGGATTCAACTCGGCTGGGCAGCGTTCGGGAAATTACGACACATCTTCTCGTCAGGTATACCTCAATCTCTGAAAACTAAAGTGTATAACCAGTGCGTGTTGCCAGTGATGACTTACGGATCTGAGACGTGGTCCTTCACCGCTGGCCGTATGAGGACGCTCAAGGTCGCTCAGCGAGCTATGGAGAGGGCTATGCTCGGAGTTTCACTGCGTGATAGACTCAGAAATGAGGATATCCGCAGTAAAACCAGAGTGACCGACATGGCCCAACGGATTAGTAAGCTGAAGTGGCAATGGGCCGCCCATATAGCTAGAAGAACCGATAACCGATGGGGAAGAAAGGTTCTCGAGTCGCAGCCTCGTACCGGTAGGCGTAGTGTAGGGCGACCTCCCACTAGATGGAGTGACGACCTGGTAAGACATGCAGGAAGTCGATGGATGCAGGTGGCTCGGGACCGTGCTTTGTGGCATTACTTGAGGGAGGCCTATGTTCAGCAGTGGACTGAAGGGCTGTAATGATGATGATGATGATGATGTATATTATTTTATAAAAGTAAGCATGTCCAGTTGATAGTAATTGGATACTCCAGTTCATAGATACCTATATATACATCTTTTTTATACGTGGTAGAGCCACGCTGCAGCTGTATGGTTGCAGCCCGCGGGCCGCGGGTGTGGGTCGATTCGACCGGGGTAAAAAGCAGCTTAATGCAGCTGTGTTTTGTATGGTGAGTGTAGAGAGACCGTTTTTACTGGAAACGACGGCATTCCATCTTAGTCCTCAGGGGTGATAACGCATCTGCATTTTGATTCTTAATGATAAATGTAAGTTTCTATGGGTCATCAGCCACTCACCAAAGCATCCACTTACCATTAGGTATACTGTGTGCATGTTTGTCACCCAATTCTATTAAAATAATCTATCGTTGACTAAAAATCAAAATGCTGATGCTCTGAAAACCCTGAATACTAATGTAAAATGCTTCGTTGCCTTCTCAGTAAACACAACACTGCAGTATTTATGCTGCTGCTTTGTGCTTATATTAAATAAGAGTGCAGTTATTCCTCAGTCGAGGCGATCCGTTCGTATTGCCGCCATAATGCAGATGAAGCATTGCTTCAACTATGTACGCTACGCATTGCATAAATATAATTAATAATTGCTCACCAGGTTCCTGACAATTACAGCCGCCGAAGCCATCGTTACAATGGCATACACCGTTTAGACAGGCACCATTCACACAACGTGCCCCATCTTCTTTGGTACAGTCATCTTGTAAAACAACAAAATATATTTTTCGTATTTCACATATAAATTTTGTTTTGTTCTACGCCAAAACAAGTTATGAATGAATTATACGCACACTAGGTACTCAAAATTTTGTGAGAAAGTGTCTATCTTACTCTATATACATTTCCAATTAGCAAGGCTGTTTTACTTATGCTAAATTACAAAAATAAAAAAAAACCTCTTAAAATTATTTTTTTTAAAATTCACAAAAAATATAAATACATTATTACAACTTCTTTAAAGTCTAAAAAACTTTAATTAAACACAATGATTCTAATTTACAGAGTAGTGGCGGTGTAGCAATATCTACTACCCCATATCATCCCGTGGGAACCGTAAGAGGCGACAGAGCGAAACAAATCAGAAGATGAGCAGCAGCAGCTTCTTCCTAATAATGACTAAAAAAACTGCGGTTGCCATCTTGCTTGCTAAGCGTGGCAACTGTAGCAAATATCTATAAATATATACTAGGAGACAAACTATGGGGGATGCCTATTTTCAGCAGTAGACTTTAATAGTGTGTAACTAATATATTTTAATATAGTTAAATAGCGTGTAATTAATATATTTTTAATATTAAAAATAAAGTTAAGTAATATTTCTAAAGCAATTTTTAATATTCTAAAACGTATTTAATTTTACTAATCTAATATTTGCTTTATTTTTTTTTGTTTTGTATTTCTAATAATAATCGCACCAGCTTACCTGTGCATTTAAGCTCTGTCCTCAGTTCATCGGATGCTTTGTAGCAATCTGGAACTCCATCGCACAATTTTGATAGTTCATATAATTGTAATATTTGTGTTGATTCGTTTACTTGACAGCCAAAGTAACCGTCTTCTAAATTTAAGAAAAATACTTCTCGTTTTATACCTAAACCTATTCCATACTGGCTTTGCGTCGCTACCTGTGAATTATTGATGAATATCTTTAATATTTAGTTTTTTTAAATAATCATGTTCTTTTAAATAGTCTATCGAAAAATATTATGACGATGCATGCCGAGTGCATGCATAAAACAAACACAATTAAATTTAAATTATATGACCTACACAATAAACATTTGTGTAAGTGATAAAAATATAATATTAAAAAATTTGGATACTAAATGCTTAAAGTAAAGTAAAGAAAAGTTACAGCCTATATACGTCCCACTGCTGGGCACAGGCCTCCGCTCATTTCTGAGAGGGTTTTTAGGGCAAGGAATTGTCCGCCGCGCTGCCCCAATGCGTGTTGGCGAACTTCACATGTCTTCGAAATATATTTTTTTATTTATTTCTCTGACGTGCAGGTTTCCTCACGATGTTTTCCTTCACCGCCGAGCACGTGGTAAATCAGCACTTAAAATTGCAATTAACAATTTCATTGGTGCCGGTGGGGATCGAACCCGGTTTGCTCGCGTACTGTGAAATTTACAGCGAGCGCTAACCATCTGAGCTACCACGGCTCTACTAAATGCTTACTACAATAAATTTACTTACATGTGTTGTTAAGACTATGAGCGTCCAAACCACGAGTGGCAAGTTGGTTATATGCATTGTCTCTGAAACAGAAAAGAAATGTATTATTCCTCAAAATTCAAGAGAAGATTTTTTTATATAGAATAAGGGTGACAAACGAGCACACAATCCACCTGAAGGTAAGTTGATGCTGTGGCCCATAGACATCTACATTTATCCTCGATTAAGAATCAAAACGCAGATGCGTTGTCACCCCAGAGGACTAAGACAGAATGTTTTTTTTCCAGTAAAAAGGATCTCGGGATCTATACACTCACCATACGAAACACAGCAGTATTAAACTGCTATTTTACGCTGGTATTCTGTGAGAGTATGGTCCTTTCCCGGTCGAGCCGACCCATTCGTGCTACAACCATAATATAGTTGTAGCGTGGCTTTAACACATATAAAGATACCGTAAGATGGCGGCGTAAAAGTATTCTTCAACAGCCTTCCTCTCTATGGTTATCGAATTGACGAATATGAGAAATGCTACATCATCTTGATAACGCCGTCTTTATGTAAATCCTCCCTACATCGGGGGAGACCTATAGACCTTTATCAGTGCACTTTTACGGGTGATTTATTTTCACGTTAATGAATTAAGTTTTCTTTTTTTTTTCTCTCCATTCATACTCAATGTTATAGTAGATCGTAATGTTTGATAAATATGTCATAAGTCGCTACTCTAGGCGGCCTCGTAGACGTCTATTGTAGTATCACCAACTTTATCATCGACTCTTTACGTGAGAAGTATTCAACTGAGCGCCCATGGTTTTGCTACGGTATTTTTTTTCAATATACCTACCATTGAACACACTAACTACACAATAAATAATTTTCATTTGTCACAGAATTTAGGAGAAAATTTTGAAGAGTGACTTTCTTATGAAATTTTTGTGCAGAATTATATTTCCTGCAATATTTAATTGAATATTTATCATAACTAAATATCATAGTTTGCAAGATTAATTATTAGCTTCTTTATACAATTTACTTTATCGGCTTTATAGCTAAAAAAGAAAGATTTGAAAGCGCTACATTTTGTAAATATCTTAAGCGCCATTTTGTGTGTTAGACACACATATTGTTATTTTCCCAAGCACGAGATTTAAAGGTGTATTGCTATATCTTATTACTCTAAGTTTAATACCGTCAAGAGATCTTTACATTCACCTTTTGATAGAATAACATGACAACAAATGCATATTGCGTGTGAACTATGTAGTAAAATACTTGTAACTATATGTATTTTATGGTTTCATTGTTATTTAGCTTTTATGTATTTAGTTATCTTTATACTATATATGTACGTACTTTATACTATTACGTACTGTTAACGAGAGATAAATTTACGTACTATTTTTTATAATTTATTTTCGTCTATCCTACTGGAAGTCTCGAAGATAATAATAATAATAATCTTTATTGAGATAAAATGAGTTACAAATATCGTATGAAGCCTCTGAATCCTAAATTAGGTAAGAACCTGTACGTCAGGATTCAGCACCTTCTCCCGTGTTTCTTAGTCTAATGAGTTTATGTCAAGACAATTTTCAATTTTTGAAAGTGTATGTGTGTGTGTGTGTGTTTCATGTTATTCGGAATATGTGTATTACATAAATGCTTCACTAATCTATATCAGTATTTTTTCAGTATCCTCATAATCTAATGCAATTAGGCAGTTCTTTATTTTAGTTTGGCATTCGTGAAGTGATAGTGGATGGAAATTCTGAATTTCATTAACTTTATTATAAATGTATCCAGAAAGAAAACTTTGTCGTCCTGCTAATGCAGTACGGCATTTTAGCGATCAATAACATTAGTAACTGTACGCTTGTTACGTGATTTATTTAGGTGATAAGGGTTAGAAACATGCTGTTTGGTGATTATGTGGTATATAAATAACTGCCTTACTGTTAGGACTTGACACATCTTGTAAAGAATATTGGTGACGAATCTATAAGGCTTAAATGTCATTGTTTTGAGCAATTTACGTTGAGCTCTCTCAAGGTGTATGATGATGTGTGTTTTAATGATGGATTGAACTAGTGCATAATATGCAGTGCGAAGAAAGGTTCTAGGTCAGCAATATGTCTAAAATTCTTATTTTAGTATTAAAAACATGTAATGTCCTGGACGAATAATCTGGTTTTTTTTTTACATTTTCATATGTCCGTAAATAATATAAAAAGTTATCATTCAATAATGCTTTCATATTTGACTTTAATTTTGGAAAGTGAAATTTCTCAGGACATTTTAAATCAGTGACGAATTGTAATTATGGTGGTAACTATTCTTAGGTAATAAGAGTCAGTTTCTTTCTTCCCATTTTGCGCTATACGAATACAGCAAAATAAAGAACAAAAATGTCGAATATTAAAACATATCGTAGACAAGGCCAAAAGTTGAATACAAGTGTATCTAACATGATGACAATTAAACTGCGAAAAGCTGCTTGATTATTGATGAGCTTAGTTATTCTACAAGGTATGGAACAAGAACAGTTCGAACGAAATCCTGCAGTTAAACTCTGTACTGAATGGGATTTGTCAGATGACGGTTGCTAAATATTGGGTGACTTTCATTGTCCTACACGATGATTACAATTAGCCGAACGTTAGAGCAATGGCGGTCATATATGATTTTTTAAATGTTTCATTATAATTATAATATAATTCCAAGACTAAAAGTAACCTATTAAGAAATCATTAAGTAACGTATTAGTCTTTGAATAATACGTACATATAGAAATATTATTGTAATTAAGCCGAGAATATCCTAGGTAAAATATAATTCAGATAGCTTTAATTATATTGTTTTAAACTCTACAAAATAATTTTGTATACAAGGGAGTAAACTTTTACGCAATGCCATTAAATTGCTTATTTTACAGTAGCACATACATGGGTATATAATGGATGATTTACTTACACAAGTTATTTAACCCTTCAATCCCCATAAAAATCCCATGCAGTCGCATGCGTCCGGCATATGCCGAGCGGTCACATGCGACCGCAACCACCCACAGCACTTTAAACCACTAATCTTATATTTAGAGACTACTTTTCTATGAAGAAGTTTGACATTATAAAATCTATGCAAAATTCTCTATCCTGTAGTCTAAACAAAAGTCGGGCTCACTTCATTACAAAGTTTTTATTTTTTTTTATAACAAAAAAAATACATACCAAGCAGATGTTGGCAGCGTGAAAATCACAATTATCTCTATATATTACTCGAATTTATTTACGCAAAATGTATTCACGTAGTAAAAGTATTAACATAAAAACTTTTATTACAATTTTATAATAAAACACTATACTAAAACACTAAAAAATCCAAAAATCAACACAATAACATTCACATGAACATGGCGTACAAAATGAAGGTCGATTATAAATAAATATCCATAAACTAACCGACTTTTTATTCCACTAGAGGATAGAAAATTTCATATTGATTCTACAATGTCATAACGAAAAGTAGTCTCTAAACATAAGTATTGATGGGTTAAAGTGCTGTGGGTGGGTGCGGTCACATTTGACCTCCTGAATTTTGACGGAATATCGAAGCGGTCAAATTTGGACGCTTTCCGTTTGTGTTTAAAAACATTTTCCTGACATTTGCTTTAGAAATAACACTAAGTATATAAAAATAACTTAGGAATGTTTGGTTCTAAATGATTAAAGATTAGATATGTTAGATTAAAAAAATGCACTAATACAAATTGCTAAATATTTTAATCGTATATCGCACTAGAAATATGTTGTAGCACCTATTAGAATTCTTGAATCTAATGACTGTTCCTATGTTACTAACATGTGGTGAACAATAAAATACAATACAAATTTGTGTTTATTTATGTATAATCAAATTGTAGAAAATAAATAAGATCTTTAAACTTGTATCAATACACATTTATTGTTCATTGCCAAAAACGTTGTTGCCCATAAACCACATTCGATTTGGGATAATTTCAAATAAAAGTTTCAAAATCTGCAATAACGGTATATTATTATTTATATATTTGATTTTGAACTTAAGTTTAAAATTTGGATACTCTTTGAAAATAATCCTGTAAAGAGATATTTTTAAGTGAAATGTTACCAATAGTCGAAGTCAAGAAAAGTCGTCACGTTTTGTGTAACTTTCAAGCAATTATAACAGCTCCCTTTTCATTTAAGTTTAAGCGCTCTACGAAAGGCGAAGGTTGCGCTACGAGGTCAGGTAACTGTGCGAGCAGTGACTTGGTTCCACAATATTAACATAATATGAACGAACTTTAACGAATCATGCGAACGCATACATTACCTATCTCGGCACAAAAACGCGCGGATACCATTTTCATTCCATTTTCGCTTAGTTTAACGTTTTACCTAATGTGCGGTTGAATTTAATGGCATAACTAGTTACGTGTTCTCTATGTAACACCTTGTATAGGAATAGCTGTACGTAGATGTCATTGCACTGACTATAGTAGCAAATCATGCGCAATGCTCAAGCATTACCTAAATCGTAACAAATTGTTAACATTTTTTAGGCATTTGATAATTTACAGAATGTGTTTTATGTATCTTACATTAGTTTTACCGCAACAAAATAAAACTCTATTTAATATATAATACTTTTAATAATAATAATTTAAACCAATCTGTGGAAATTCAACATATTTATTATGCCTGTTATGAGTTTAAAATAATAAATATATGATGGATTCAACTGCAACATTATACTATCTTTCGTCTCTGTAAAAATAAAGTAATGAAATTACTTGATTTAAATCATTAATAAGATATAAATGAAATAAACGCTATGCTTGAAGGATGTAAAATTTTTACTGAATTTAAAAATAGTGTATTATATTATGTATTGTACATGCCATTATTATGAATAGTGTTCTACTGTTTCGAAGCTGCAGAAGTAGGTACACAAATATTCACATTGTTCTGTCTGCCCCACCCTTGACACCATATAGCTTTGCTAGCTGTTCGTGACAAAGGATTTTATTTTTATTGCCTATTCTCTGAAGTAACTTGTTAAATAATGTAAAATTGGTTAGTTACTTGAAAATGCATAATATTTTTCTATTATGGTGCAATAACTTGTCATTGTTGTTACTTAAGTACATATAACTAAATTTACCCTTTATATCATCATTTCTTTGCCATATTTAAAAGTAAGTGGTCGTATTTATTCTAATTCCGATTTTCGAAAAAAGATCACAATAGTATAGCGGCTTGGCGCTCACTTTAAAATTCATGATGTGAGTAACCTTAGCTATATTCCCTTCGGCACTTTTTATGTGCTTGCCGGTGAAGTAAATACCACGTAGGTGCTGGGTATTAAAACCTCTCGTCATATTAAATTTAAGGCGAGCAAATCCTGATTTTATTACTACCACATATTACCATCTTTTCGCCATTTTGTGGTTGCTAAGGAGTATCCATCTCGTAGACATTGTAAAAGGGTACTAGGGAAACTTGTAAGATTTGTGGCATCAAATAAATAGCGATAAAACGGTAAAGATATCAGATGGAGCATACTCAGACGCGCGAAGGGAACCGGTGTCAATGGTGTGAGACGTCTGGTGGTGCGATCACCAATCCAGTTGCCGAGGTTGTCGATTACGCCAAGTCAACTCTATGGAGAAAAACCCAAGTTCCGCAGTGCACTGCTTACGGAATAAAGGTTGGAGAAAGTTGTTTTTATTTTCTATTATTATGTCATTGCTCATTTGATAATGTAAGGAAATTTATAAAAAGATAATAAAAAATGGTAAAATATCTCAGATGAACATAGAACTTAAAAATACACTTTAAGCGATGCCGATGTCATGCTCACAACTAACTGCTGCTAAAAGCCCGCATAAGTTCAGAGCTGAGTCGTGAACTTTTGTGAGCCGTTTAGATGCATATGCGTGCGTGAGTGCGTGTTATTACAATAAGTTTGGAATGTTTTTGGAAAACGTCTATTTTCGATATAATACTTGTGTTATAGTACTTGGAATTGTCTTCTCAGATAGATTACCGCAACGTAAAATTCATTAGATAGACGTATTGTGGCAGCGTTTCAACGTGGTAGAGCCAAGCTACAACTACATTATGCCTGAATCACGCATGGGTCGGCTCGACCGGGTAATGACTACGCTCTCACAGAACAGTGATAATATCGCATTAGTGTCATACCGTAGGTGTTATAAGAGATGACAGAGATAAATGAAACACGAGGTAGGCTACAGCATCCTCCTGATAACAAAACAAAATACTAAAATACTGCGGCTACCAAGCCGTCTGTCAAGCAGGGCAACTATAGCAAATATCCTATGAGCCAATCTATCGGGGAGGTTCAGATGTGATTTTTGATATTCTGTAATGAATGAATAAATAAATGAAAAACCTATAAGATGACATCATCTGCAAAGCACCTGTTTCTACTGTTTTTTTTTATTCTTGCGGCTTTATTATTGTCTTGTCATTTCGTGTCTTGGCATCGAAAAATATCCGATATGGAACGCTATATGTACATGTTATTATTCCTCTGTATATTTGTTTCTAAATCATAGAGAAGATATAGTAAGATAATTTCATAAATTGCACAAGCAAAATATCTGTACTCTTCTCTTAACACCATATCTTTCCTTGACCGAAAGCAAACAATTTATTAAAAATAATATATAAAATTTAATTGCTTAGATCATCATGACTATGCGCTTAACTAAATATTAAGTATAAACTTAGAAATGAGGATATGTGCAGTAGAACCAGAGTGACCGACATAGCATAACGAATTAGTAAGCTGAATGGATGGCCGCATATAACTCGAAGAACCGACAACCGATGGGGAAAAAAGGTTCTCGAGTGGCAGGCTCGTATCGGTAGCCGTAGTGTAGGGCGATACCCCACTAGATGGAGTGACGACCTGGGAAGACCAGTCCAGGTGGCTTAGGACCGTGCTTTGTGGAATTCCTTGGGGGAGGCCTATGTTCAGCAGTGGACTAGTGAAGGGCTGATGATGATGATGATATTTAAAACCATTTCCATAATTGTATCATTTCGGAAGTAAAACTTTTCTACATGGTAGAACCCCTGTTCTGCCTATCCGGCTAGGTACGTTTCACCCTTTAAGCTATTCCGACAGCAAAAAAAAAGCGTGACTTAATTTTTCGGACCGAAGTAATTCAGTAAAATCTAAAGACCGTTTAAGCAGTTTCTACTTTGCCACTACCTATACTACTGTTACAACACGAGCACCTATTTAGTGAGTTAAAGTTAAAGAGTTAAAATTACAGCCTACATACGTCCTACAGCTGGGCACAGGCCTCCTCTCATTTCTGAAAGGGTTTTAAGGCAAGGAAATATCGAACTTCACATGTATTCGAAATTTTTTTCTCTTATTTTTCAGATATGTAGGTTTCCTTACAATGTAGTCCTTCGCCGCCGAGCATGCAGTAAATCAACACTTAAAGTTATAATTCACAACTTCATTGGTTCCGATGGCGATCGGACCCGCGTTGATTTAATGGCTATAATAAAGTATTATTATGACACATATTTACAATTTACAGACATTATACTTAAAATTATTTCTATTCTATTTTTATATAGCTTATAATAACCTCTAAAATAATAAATAAGTAATAACAAATAAAAATAATAACGAAATAGAAATAATTTACATACTTATTAACATTTATATTAATTAGTTTTACTTCAACCGCGAAAATTCTATACCTATACGTAAAAGAGCATGTCTTGACTGACCGATACGTCCGCCAACGCACAGCCCTAAGCAATAGACGTAGAAATCTGAAATCTGGAAAGATGTCTTTTATGACGTAAGCATCCAAAAGGGTGAAAGAGGGTGTTACCTTTTGTATGAAACTTTTTATTTTTCCGGGTAATTGACTCGAAACGTACTGAAAGTATACTGTAAATATGGATACCTTTTTCTTTTTTAAAATGTTACCCCCCCACTAGGATTTTCTCCTGTATCGTAAAGGCAGTTTACATACATAAATTGCACAAGGACAAACATCTAGACCCGAAACAATTACTTGTAAGCCATACAAATACTTGTTCCGTGCGGGATTCGAACCCGTGGCCCTCAGGGTTATAACTCATTGCTAAGCAACTGCGCCACGGAGCCGTCAATACCTACCTAGGCATTAAGTATTACTTTAGACAAACCCTTACTGCGTGAGTCCAGTTAATAACTCATACATAGTACAAGTAATGAACTGGATTACTTATCACATATTGGGGAGTTGTTGCCGTGGTTAAAAACTACCTGCATGACGTCGTCAACAAAATCGAAACATATCCAATAATTTAATTTATAGTAGTCAGAGCTAAAACAATTCACACAAACCATCGATCACAAAATTAACATTAAATGTTTTTCCGTCACGGATAGCTGCTGGCGGACATGTGGGTTCGCGTGTATGAAACGAATCGGACGTAAAATACGTCCGTGCACGATCGCTTGCGCCATTCACTTTCACGTCTCGCGTCGCTCCATTCGTACGGAAAGTAGGCTGCAAATAATACCTTCACACCGGTTTCTCTCTTGAGACATAATCCAACAACATTTATTGTGTTCTCCTACATCTCAAATGGTTCACTACGACTCTGAAGCTCAGCTCATCACATACCACAATTATAGCTCACCTCAAGCGCAAAGCGGAGAGGTTAGGCTTACTGCCAACTTGTCAAGGTCACGCTACCCGCTCTCATAAAAATCCGGTATATTTATTCCGAGAAAGAGACAGCGTAATGTATATGTATATATTTAAAGCACCGCCAATCCTTCACATTTAAGTGCTTTATGTTTACTCATATGTGCAAACACTATTGTCCTCATAAAGTGCCCAGGTAGATTCAAAACAACCAAGGTTTGGGCCGAGAAGTCGAGAGCATCACGAAATACCTCTTAATATGCATGTATTGGTTACTCGTGTCAAGGTGAAACGTTAAATAATCAACTTCTGCAAATATCAATGTGAAGGCTTCATTGTGAAGTTATTTTTTATCCTTTCGCACATGTACAATGTAATATTGAAAAAAAATATCTGACGAAATTGTTAGGATTATAATGTTTAATTATGTAATCTGTGACAGAAATAAACTTTTATCTATATCTACACTGTAAGTGATAAAGACCCGCCGCAGCACGACTCGGTCGAAAAAGGACCAACCACTCTATTTTTAGATAAAACAAAGTAACTTTAGTAAACTGTGACAAACATTGTGAAATCCTTTCATTTTTACCAATTTTCTAATTCAAAAAAGAATATTTAAAGAAGAGCTAAACTTGTTTTTATTTTATTTTTGAAATAAAATAATAAATTAAATATTGTTATTCAACCTTGAATTAAAATTAATTTTAAGCTACACAGGTTTTCAGACATTTGGATGGTTGATCTTGTTTTACTGGTTCTAATTTACATTTAATAGCCATTTAATTCAGATTTGTCTTTTAATCAAGCATTTATGCTAAAATTCAAGTGTTTCCAAATAACAGATAAAATAAAACTACATTATTTAATTACTAAATTTATTTTTATTATAATATAATCTATATAATAAAACAGGGAATGTAATTATAGCTAAAATTCTATATATTTATAGGTATTAAATACCAAAGAGATATCTTCTTTATTGATACAAGGTAGTGCCAGCCGTACACGGTCGTACCGTATCGTTTCGAACGGTACCTACCCATAGTTAGCGCGACAATAGAACGGTTGTAAAATTGTAGCGGAATTTAAAACGATTGATAATGCATTCCACAGAAGCAGTGTATGTGAGCATTATCATATATGTCTGTGAACATTCGTGGTAATTTCCGGAAAGATTTACTTCGTACATATCATTAGTAATAGTTCATGTTTTTATTGGAAAATAAAAAACGTATAGCACGAGCCGGTAAACATGAAATTGCCTTGTCATACACATCGAACTATATTATTAACGTATAGTAATACCTCAATGATCGTACATAGGATTTAGTTTGACTATTAAATGTAATATATTCTATATGCAACACAATGTTATAAGCGACAGTAGCCTAATGACAGGGCGCAGACCACGAACTCAAAAAGGTCGCGGGTTCGAATCCACCATTCGACTACTGGCGTGAACTACTCGTAACACAAGCAATTTAAGCTTACCACGAGTGGTTAAGGGGAATATTAGTAATGTTTATAGCATTGTTAATATTCTTTTAAAAAAATATTATTCATGCCTTGCAAAAATATTACAAATTTTTATTTTATTTTATAGGATAAGGGTGACAAACGAGCACACAGTCTACCTGATGGTAAGTTGATGCTGTGGCCCATAGACATCTACATTCGATTAAGAATTAAAATGCAGATGCGTCACCCCTGAGGACTAACATGGAATGCCTCGATCCCAGTAAAACGGGTCTCCAGTTCTCTACACTCACCATACGAAACACAGCAGCATTAAGTTGCTATTCTACGCTGGTTTTCTGTAAGAGCGTGGTCCTTCCCCGGTCGAGCCGACCCATTAATGCTACAACCATAATATAGTTGCAGCGTGGCTCCGCTACATAAAAAAGTAAAATAAATCGTAAAAAAACAGCACTAACATTTTAAGTAGATGTATAAATGCATGCGTATGTCCATATTACATTGCTTCCTATTTAAAATAAATTTACTTACTTAAAACTACAATTTTATCACATCAATTAATGTTTTCGGATAAATTGTTTACTTTATACTCTTCATTTCCTGTAGGAAAATGAGTAAATCCTGGCTTGTTAAAAATTAATAAAACTTTAAATTTTCAGAAATCTTGTTACCAGATAATTATTATTGCTAGGAATCTCATGAGAACTTGCTTTCAGCAGCTTTTAAAAGTTGAATTTGAAAAACTGCTTGTTTTTATTTACTGAGCCGGCAATGAGACAGTCCTCCACAATACTCGTTAAAATAACGTTTGATATTAAAACAACATTCGCACTTAGTTCATAGATGAACGTTATAATGATTGGTTCTATTATTTTACTTAATATGAAAACTTTCGTTTTTAACTTCTTTCATATTTCGTAAATGAGCGCTTCTTTTAGTTTTTCTAAATTTAAAAGGAAATAATCTATAAAACTTACATAATACATGTTGTGAAATATTGAACTTAGTAATGTTCTATATCTTTATATTAGTAGCAATAAGATTAAGAATATAAAACTTTATTGTATCACAGCCATTATGGTTCATGCAATCACAAAGCATACGAGAACGTTAATTAATTATCAATTTAACTACTATTTTATGACGTCAACGATACCAGGATTATGATAGCAAGAAATCGATTATTACTTTTTTATTGAAAGTAATATTAAGGGTACAATTAAAAATATCTTTAATAGATACAGAAGCTAAAACGCAGTTTCATTGTTTATTAAATGTTATTGTAAATTAGGGCTGCTTCTTAATTGATGTATATGACAGCAAAGCAACACAACCTTGACGTACCAAACCGCTGTCTACAGCGCATAATAAACAATCTTATGGTCGCCACACACGGTCAGTTAAACTGATCATTTAAACTGATCAGTTCAAACTAAAACTGTTGATATTTTTTAAAATATCGGATTTTCGATATATAGGTAAATAAACGTATATGTAAAACTCCGATACTAATGTATCTATAATGATCGATATATCGAAAATCCACTATTTTAAAAAATATCAACAGTTTTAGTTTGAACTGATCAATTGGAATGATCAGTTGAACTGACGCTGTGCGGGGTCCATTAAAGTAATAACATACATAGTAAACAACAGAAACTTCTTCATAATTATTCGCGACCTGACAATGATTATATATTTATTATACTATAATATATAGTACATGTATGTGATTACTCTAGAAGTACAATATACATACGACATCTGTTAAAACATTCTTTTTCAGTGACAAATAGTCGTCGATCTTATGATTATATTCTATATATATATATATATATATATATATATATATATATATATATATATATATATATGTGTGTGTGTGTGTGTTTGTGTGTGTGTGTATCGTTGACAGATTATATGATTGGTCACACACGCGTTTGTTTGTTAGATGCCAGGGGTACATTAAAATTGCATTAATTGCACGATCGAATTACGATGATGAATTCTAAATGACTTTTAAATCTTCATTTAGATTTGATGGATTTTTACAAAATAACGAGGTACTGTACAATTTGCCATCGGCATTTCTATAACCAGTGAGCGCTTGCAGAGGCGACGTATAACGAAATTTATATGATTTATCATTATAAAATGATGACGAATCGTACAATTAAAAATTGTACGCTGAAATCATTTGACTTAATTCCTGCCTGTCCCTTCCACCATCGAACAATCAGACGCATGGGGCAGTCACCACCCCTTTATTTCAACATACCACGCATTCGAATCAAACGGTTTGCTTCGTCATTCTTATTGCCTAATTTTTCCGGAATGTCTTGAAGGCATGAGTACTTCGATCAACAAGTTGGTATTGTTGATCGAAGCACGAGTAAAACTTTTGTTAAGGGAAGTCAGCGCGAATGAAGCCGGAAATATGAAAAGTTAAAATAACCTTGATAAAATCTCTAACATTAGTTTTATTTAAAATATTTTTCCTATTTATTTATATTTCTTATTTACATACTAGCGACCCTAGCGATCTATAATTATACATGTGGCGTTATTTAGATTTAAAGTAATCAGGCATAAAGACCAATTATTTTATAAATTTTTCAATTTATCAATATACATTTCATCTCGTATCATTTTATCGGATAATATAAAGCCTAAATCACTCCTATAATTGCTCTCTGTCTATGGACCACAATCGGTTCAGCGATTCTGCAGAATACTGACAAAATTTTAAAAATGGTTATTAATGTCCTAATAGCACTCAAAGAATACCCACAACTCAATGAAAAACAGTTACTTCGGTATGCAGACAAACATTTCAATTTTATTTAAATAATTAATAGATTGTTATAATTATAATTGTTATAATTTGTAAAGCAAAGATTTTGACCGTACATCCTTTTCGGTATTATAATAATAAGGTCTCTCTTTAGTAAATATATTCGTGTTTTTATTTAATATAGTTTTACTAGATCCATCTTTATTTTCTCCTTTACTTCTCTCTTTTTTTCTCTCTACTTTTCATCTTCAGAGTAATTAAGTGCGTTCATAGGTCTATGTCCGACTGTACGTAGAATCAATGAAGATCCGACTGTAAGCCAGTGGTATTCCACAGATTATCACTGAGGCAAAATCTTTTTTACATCTCACAACTGTTGATTATTTTCAATATTTACGAATTTCTATTTCTTAATTATGTGTGTAGGTCATATAAACATTACGATTATTCTTTCAATATTTTAAATTCTATCAAATTTCTATCTTAATATATATTATAAATTACCTACGTGTTACGTTGTTTGTTCGCGATGGACTTCTAAACTACTTAACCGAATTTAATCAAATTTGCACCGAGTGCAGATTGGTTCAACTTGAGAGATAGGATAGTTTTTTGGCCACAATTTTTTTCGAATTTATGGATTTTTAAAAGGACATTACAAAGTTCGTCGAAAAGGGCAGAACAACGTCTGTCTGCCAAGCTAGGTATATATATTTTCTTTCAAAATTGTAGATAGTAATTTATTTTCAGATAAATTTAGCTTCTATTTCATTTCGTAACATATCGTCGCTCCGTTTCATGCAGTTATATTGTACAAGTAGATTTTTTTTTTATAGAAGAAGGGGCAAACGAGCATGCGGCTCACCTGATGTTAAGTGACTACCGCCGCCCATGATCAACCGTAACACCAGGGGAATTGCAGATGCGTTGCCGGCCCTTTAAAAAGGAGTAAGCTCTTTTCTTGAAGGTCCCCAGGTCGTATCGGTCCGGAAAAATCGCCGGTGGTAAACTATTCCACAGAGAGGTTGTACGTGGAAGAAAACTCCTTGTGAAACGTACAGTAGTGGACCGCCAAGCATCCAGATGGTGTGGATGGTATCGGGACGTTTGACGTGTAGTGCGTTCACGAAATTTGGCGGCTGGGATTAATCCGAATAATTTCTCAGAGCACTCCCCGTGATAGATGCGATAAAATACGCAAAGAGATGCAACATCTCTTCGCAGCGCCAGTGAATCGAGCCGATCGGAGAGCACTCGGTCGTCGACGATTCGAGCCGCTCTGCGCTGGATGCGGTTAAGTGGAAGAAGCTGGTACTGGGGAGCCCCAGCCCAGAGATGGGAACAGTATTCCATGTGCGGCCGAACCTGCGCCTTGTAAAGTTGCAGGCGGTGTGAAATACGGCATGAAATACTGTCCCGCTCTGCTGAGCACGCCAAGCTTTTTAGAGGCCAATTTGGCCTTCCCTTCCAAGTGACCACGAAACTGCACGTCACTCGATATGTCGACGCCGAGGATTCCGATACTGGCTGAGGCAACAGGGGGAGTGCCTTGAAACTGAAGGGATACGACAAAGGGGTTCTTTTTAGCGGTTAACGCGCAAACTTGTGTCTTCTGGGGGTTAAACTGGACTAGATTTAGTCGCCACCAATCCGAGACTCTGTCCAGCAGAGACTCGACTTCAGACACAAGTTTGTCCCGGCACTCGGAGACGTTTTCCCGAGAAATATTGGCTCGGCCGGTGTAAAAAGCATCACCAGTGCTGTCATCTGCATAGCAATGAATGCTACGGGTATGCAACATGTCATTGATATGCAGAAGAAACAGCGTTGGCGATAGCACGCAGCCCTGTGGAGCACCAGCATTAATAGGCTTGCAATCGGAGCTTGCACCGTCTACAACGACCTTGATGCTCCGATCTGCAAGAAAGCTGGTGATCCAATCGCACAATTTCTCGGGAAGCCCATAGGAAGGGAGCTTCGAAAGAAGCGCTTTGTGCCAAACCCGATCGAAGGCCTTCGCAATGTCCAAACTAACAGCCAATGCCTCCCCCTTGAACTCTACTGCCTCCGCCCATCTGTGAGTTAGGTAGACCAGAAGATCACCAGCTGACCGACCACGGCGAAAACCGTATTGGCGGTCACTAATCAGCTGGTGATCCTCAAGGTACCTCATGAGCTGGCAGTTTACAATGGACTCCATTGTTTTGGAGAACAAGGAGGTGATGGCGATTGGCCGGTAGTTGGACGGGTCAGAGCGGTCGCCTTTTTTTAGGGATCGGGTGGACGTAAGCCGTCTTCCATGATTTTGGGACTACGCCTAGGGAGTAGGAGTACCGGAAAAGACGCGTTAAAACCGGTGCCAACTCTGGAGCACACGTCCTCAGCACAATTGGGGGGATTCCGTCAGGCCCACTCGACTTGTGGATGTCCAGGGAGAGGAGTGCTTTGCGAACCGAGCGCTGTGTGAAGTGCACTTCCGGCATGGAGCACTCACACCGCGGGATGGTCGGCGGAGTACTCCCCCGTCATCGAGAGTCGAGTTAGACGCAAAGAAAGAGCCTAGAAGACCGGCTTTCTCCTTTGCGGTATGGGCCAGTGAGTCGTCCTCCCTGTGCAGAGATGGAAGAGATGGCTGACAGAAATTCCCCTGGATAGCCTTGGCGAGAGACCAGAATGCACGGGTTCCAGAAGGAAGGCGAACTAGTTTCTCGCCAATTCTGCCTATGTGCTCTGACTTTGCCTTAGCAATGACTCTTTTGAAGGACCTAGAGGCGGAATTATACTTCTTTTTTAGAGCGCTGGTGTTTACATCCCGGGACGTTGATGCATCAGCCCAGGCTTGGTAGCACTCCTGCTTATAGCATGATGCTATTTTACAGGAGCGACCAAACCATGGCTGAGACTTGCCTCCAATGGGCACCACAGAGGAAGGAATAAAAAGTTCCATACCCTGAAGTACCACATCAGCAACAGAATCCGCAACAACGTTGGGATCATCCGGCGAGAAGCAAACCCGCCCCCAAGGGTAGGATGCAAAGAAAGACCGCATCCCATCCCAATCGGCTGACCTATAGTGCCAAACACGGCGGCAGCCTGCAGAATGCAACTGCGATTTCAGCGTGAGTGGCACCACACTCCGGATCAGACAATGGTCCGAGGAGCCTAAAGGGGCGTCGACGGAAATCTGATATCCGTCCGGGTGAGAGGTCAGCAGAAGGTCCAACAGGGAAGGTGCATGATCCTCCACATCTGGAATCCGCGTAGGCGAAGTAACCAGTTGTGTCAGACCATATGCCAAGGCAAAATCATGAACAGATCTCCCCGCATGATCGGTTAAACGTGAACCAAGCCATTCGGCGTGATGGGCGTTAAATTCGCCGAGGATCACGATCTCTGCGGAGGGGATCTGCTGTAGCAACGAATCTGCAACCATTTGGACGTGGTCGAATAGTCGGTCTGTTTCGGCATTACCGCTATGGGACCTATAAAAGCACCCGTGGACGCGCGGATGGTCGTCGCTGTCTACGCGTAGCCAAAGGATGGACAGTTCCGAACCTTCAAGTCTGCCGAGGCGTCGAGAGCAGATGACCTCTCTGACGTAAACGCAAACTCCAGCCTGAGGCACAAAGGAGTGTTCCAGTTTGTACCCCGGGTAGGAGAGATACGAGATATCAGCCGGAGAGGACACCTGCGTCTCGGTCAGAAAGAGCAGAGCCGGCCTCGCCGTCTCAAGATGGTAGTGGACGGCGTTTAGGTTAGAGTGAAGTCCCCTGATATTGCAGAAATTCACGGACAGCGTGGCAGGGGTCGCCGTGGTCTTGTTGCTCCGTTTGCCCCGAGCAGTTGTAGGCTTGAGCGGAATTTTGCCCCCCCCCCCCCAGAATACGCGGGGCAGCCTGAGCACCCACGCTCAGAAGTGGAGAAACATGGTCGTGGATGCTCAGCGAGGGATTTTCCAGTGGTGCTGGTACCCTCCTGGGGTAGTCGATCATTATTTAATTCCGCTACCATGTTGATGGGGGGGGGGGGATTTGGGCCTCCGGCCACCTGCACTCACCAGACGAAACGCGGAAGCAGAGCTTCCACTTCAGATTTAGGGATATATTGCGAAAACGTAGTAGTAACCGTCGTCAGATAGTAAAATTAACATCTGAAAATTGCTGAATGCAAAGTATCCAAAAAAGTACCTGCGAGGTACCACTACTCGGTGCGCTAATCATCCTTTTTAAGCATTAAAATCGTTCTGAAATTCTTAAAGTAACACAGTTAATACGTCAAAATGTCATCATTTTGGAATAAATTGTATTCTTTTGGTATAGCAACACTTGGAAGCGCTTATTAGCGCTTTTAGAGAGAGAGTTTTATAGTATATTGAGTTAATATTATTCTGTACGCATTTTTTTTCGACAACGAGCACACAGTCCCCCTGATGGTAAGTGAATCAAAATGAAAATGCGTTAGTACCCATGAGCACTAAGATCGAATGAAACTATATAAATAAATATCGTATTTAATGAGAGTATATTATGTTTTTGATATCGAACAGGTTAACTCTTATACGTGATACAGCATTGCTGCAGTTACATTAGTAGTGAAGTTATAGCACATACATACAGGTCCTCTCGATCGGGGAAGGACCACGCTCTCACAGAATACCAGCGTAAAATAGTAGCTCAATGCTGCTGTGTTTCGTATGAATGTCGTGGTGAGTGTAGAGAACCGGGGACCCTTTTTACTGGAAACGAGGCATTCCATCTTAGTCCTCACCGGTGACAACGCATCTACATTTTGATTCGTAATCGAGGTTAGATGTAGATGTCTATGGGCCACAGTTACCACTTACCATCAGGTGGACTGTGACTGTGACTAACCTATATAGAAAAAATAAATTATCAAGTTTAATAAAAAGCTTGAATATATTGTCGCTTACATTTTTGTACAATAATAACCATGCAGATATTCTAAAACTTAAATAATGTTCCTTTTGTTTTAAAAGAAAGATTCAAGTGGGTGGGATCTATTAATGTGGGGTTAATATGCATTTAAGATAATCAAAGAATTTTTACTCTCCAAGTTTTTCGGATAGAATATAACTGAAGTTTCATTACAATCAATTCAGCCATTTCGAAGGTTATCCCACACAGATTTCAATTTTATTTATATGTATAGATGTATGGATAAGTTGCTCACCAATAAATTTATGTTCTCCTTCTTCAAATAAGTCATTTTGAATGTCATCATTACTTTGATAATTAATGTCCTATCATAATTCATAAATTTTCATATATATAAGCGAAATACCAATAACTGAATGACTCATTACGGATCTCTAAAACTATACACCTAATCGACTTAAATTTAGTGTAGTTACTTTCTTAACGTAGACGCTCACTGAGAACAGATTTTACAATAGTCCTATCAAAAAAATGTTTATAGGTTCCGCAATTAAATATTATCGTGCGCCCAGTAAAGCGAGCATGTATCACCTAATGTTTCTGATAAATCTATATTTTGATTCTCAACATTATGATTTGTCTAATGTAAGTGCAGTTTGAGCAAAAGCTATAAGTTAATTAATATATATATATATACTGTCATTAATTTTTCTTCAGATTTTTTTAGAATTAGTTTATTTTTACATATTACTTATAATTTATTGTGCCTCCTAATGGCCTAAGGATTTTCGGGTCACATTACTGTTCACAGAACAATGAGAATAAAATAAAGTATATTGATGTACCGATAGACAGGTCGGCTGTTTGATTATTCCTCATGCACAACAACCGTCGCCGGCCGTCCGCCGTCACCGGAACTTGGACATATTACGGACCGCTCATTCTCCTTTAATAGATGCTATCGATTTCGAAACATGCACGACGTGCCGGCAGCCATCAGCCATTGCTTTGTCCACAAAATTTATTTGTCAGATATTAACGTAATGGTCAGTTACTTAAAGATTTGTTCGTTAGATATTAACGCAGTGGTCAGTTACTCAATGTGCGGAATACTATTGTCTATTTCCACTCCGGTCCCGTGACGAATTGAAAAACTATGAGCAATACGTAATGTGAACAAATTTGTAATTGAGGCAGCGTGTTTTAGTAACTTTATAATGGTTTTAATTCCTTATTGATTTGTATTTTTATAAATTTGAGAAACAAAGAAGCTAACAGTCCACCTGACCTAATGGTAAGTAGCATTTGCAAGTCGTGTCCAACTATTTTGTTCGTGGTTGATCACAAAGCACAAATTCGTCAGTTCAACCGGGACAAGACTCAGATGTATACTTACGTACGTATACTCTACGAAATAACCACACGAGTAACCTTTCCATTCATTCCGTCTTAGCTCTCAAGGGTGACAACGCATCTGCATTTTTAATAATCGAGAATAAATGTAGATTTACATGGAACACAGCATCCACTTACTATCTAGAGAATTCTATACTCATTTTTCAACCGTATTCCATTAAAAGTCCAACATAACAATATAATACTTCATATTATAAAGGCTTTATAGGAGTTAAGATGGAATGAATGGAAAGGTTACTCGTGTAATTATTTCGTAGAGTATACGTACGTAAGTAGCTTAGAATTTCGAAAGAAAGAAATATTTATTTGATCAAAACAAAAAAATAAAAAAAAATTAGTTTTGATCTTTATGCTTTTATATACGTATTACTATATTTATGTTCATTAAATGTATTTATGCATATGTAACATTATTATTTATTGATTACTTATTTATTATATGTAGGCTTAGTGGTTACTTGTTCCAATAGCTTACGTATACCCTTACCCTTACTCACATTACATCCTCTGCAGCCTAGTAAAGGGTGCTTCGAAATGAATAGGCCGTTGATTGTACCTTAATATAATTTAATATAATAATATTTTTTAGTAATAGATTGAGAAAAACATTACTATATCATCATTATCGTCATTACAGCCCTTCATGACCCTGCTGAACATAGGTCTCTTCCAAGTAATGCTACAAAGCACAATCTTTAGTCACCTACATCCGAAGTCGAAGAAGAAGAAACGAGTCTACAAAACTATTATAATTAATATATATTTTAGTGTTATGATGATATTTTTGGAACATTATGAAGTAAACAAAATGAGCTATTTATTATAACATGATGAAAGGACGTGTTTGTTTCTTAGCGTGCGAATATAGTTGCTAATTAAACATAAACTTAAAATACACGCGATTAAACGTACAAGGTGAACATGTATGATCCGGTACCATAACATCCTCAATACTTCATACCTTAAGACCAATAAACATTAGTAATTGCAATCGTGTGCGTAGTTAGCAGCGTATATTGTTTCTGATCAAAACATTTTACACATGAGTCAATAGGGGACTTTGCTAATTATAGTTTCCAACTCCTAAACTAACTAAGGGGATTTTCGAAAACTTTTTATAGATATATTACCTTTTTACTTGTGGACTGTGTAAGTGTAATGGGCATGACTTTCGAAACTTTCATCATGTCATTTATAGAGGAAATATTAAAGAAATTTACTATAGTCATGGAACTGACTGAGCCATTTGATTACTATAAGCTAAGATAATTTCACATACGGTACATGATTCACGTGTGAGAATATGGTATACCTTTTATTATTATTATAGAGGTACAGAATGACATAACGGGTCGGTGCGGTGCGTCCGCTCGGGCACCCACGGTCCGTGACAGGTGTGCTTAATGGAAAATCGTCATCTGCGGTATAAGTTGCCGACCCCAACTCGAGTAATCGAATGTATGTGAGCCTAGTACTTTAATTTGAAAGTTTCAACAGCCGTGGCTCCATGTCCACTGCTGGACGTAGACTATCAAAATGCACGATTAGGCAGCATATACTTTATACAGATCCTCATAATCACCTAGCTTGAGTATAATAAATAATGTAGGTGGAAGTGTGTACGTCGTTACTTAAATAGCTTCAGATTTTATAATAAAATGAAGAACAAAATATTAAAAAAGTTATCCTAAATAAAATTACGTTAAAATGTTACCATTTTTCAATTTAATAATATTGATTACGTCTGTTCAATTTTTGTAACTTTATTTAAATCTATAAACCTGTAAATGTAGTCATACGAGTGTATTCGTTACTTGAAAAATGTCACTTCGACACGTCGACATCAGTTGGCGTGGAGTTTTCCATCAAAGTTATATTACGAATACTTACCTAATGTACTTTGAGATAGATAGATAGATATTATTAGGGAAATTACTTTTTAATATTGAAAATTTCTAAAACTCTTTCTTATATATATATGGTGAAAAAGAAGCCTATGGCACTGCTATTTTACTATTTTATTTTTGTTTTAGGTTAACATATTATGAAAAATGATCTATTAATATATACTACTAATTTGAAATAATCTTTCGGCACTAAAAAACTATCAACTAAATAAATAAATCAATTAAAACTATCGAAATTAAAATAATACGTACCCAATTAGTATTATTTATTGATAGATCAATTTCATAATATATTAATGTAAAATAAAAAACTGGAAAATATTAGTGCGATAGGCTTTTATTTCGTTCACCTATTATACTCTTTTTTCCAGACGGTTAAAAAAACAATCAGTATATATATACTGGATGACCTTTTTTACCGTCTGGAAAAAAAGGGTGTAACATGTGAACGGAATGGAAGCCTATGGCATTGATATTTTACAAAATATATATAAATACAAGAATTTTGAATTAAATAAATTAATTAATTAAAATCTATCGAAATTCAAATTATATCGACCCTTCAATTCAATATCATTACGAAAGTCATTAAATAAAAACTGACAGTTCATTTGTTAGTCTTATCCTCTCAAGCTCTCAACAACGAGAAATTGTAATTAAGAGATATCTCTGTAGCGTTAGAACTACGTTAGAAATCGTTTTCCTAAATACCTCTCAGTTTTGAGTTCTCTTTGTTTAACTGAAATCAAATATTAAATGTAAAAGCGATTTAAAGTCAAACAATAGATTTTTTAATTAGGCGGTTATAGTCTTTGTATGAAACAGTTTTAATCACGAATCATGGACTATTTAGGTTAAGATTTAATTCACAGTGGTTTCTCTATGTTAACGGAAACTTTACTTCTTTTTATATATCTACAACCAAGGTATGTTCTTATAAATTATTAGACAAATGGATAGCAGGGCTATATTAGAGGCATTCTTATTATAAAAATAGTTAATTTAAATAAAAAAAATATTCTTAATTACCTATATTAAAAATAACAAATATGAGCTACTTAGCTATATGTGTTTAATATATTATATTTTTGATATAAACAATTTATATAATCAGTAATAAACTTCTAGTTAACGGACTAATGTGGATGGTTTGTTCTTATAAGATTGCTAGAAAAACAACAAAAGTTCAATTAAATTAAACGAGTCTCAGCGTGCGGCTATGATAATGTCTGTGTCGAAATGCTATAGGCAAACCTTCTTGATCACTCGTTGATAACCATTAACTGTTTTGTGGGAACAGATTGCGTTAAGAACAAAGGGTCCTTGTAGTGTAAATTTCCTTAGTCATTCCATACTCTAGCACAATCTCCTACATACTTAATACTAAAATACCCATTTAAACATTTGCTTAATAATGCATTGCAAATTATAAATTGCTAATTTGTTACATGATACATTAAAATATAATTTTTGTGTTAGCTTCTACAGATTTGATTCACATACTTATAAAGTTAGCAGCACAATGGTCATTAGATTTTCATCTTTTAAAAATATTTTGCGTCGTATTTTGTAACGTTTTTTATAACATATATATAAGAAATTTTATTTTATAATTAATTTCGTTTTATATCTTCAAAACTTACAATTTAAAAATGTGCTATATAAGGACATATGACTCATTTAATTTATTAGATTATTAAATTGATGCTAAGTGCCGGTGGTTTAAGACATCATTCTCTAAGCGGTGTATTTTTATTGGGATTAGTATATGAATATTGTATTTTTATAGCTTTACTGTATTTTAAGTCATAACTAAACAGTTAATCAGACATGATAAAGTGGCAAACATAAAAATTATTGTGTGTTGATAGAGTAAGGGAGTTGTTGTGGTAGTTTTATCAGTTAGTTTTATCATGCACTATCGTTATCATGTCACCTAATCGTGAAATGTGTATTTCAACTCTAACACTCATGCTAACGCCATCTAGTGTTAAATCAAGATAAACTTGGTACAAAAATATGCACATCATATATATCATCATCATCATTACAGCCCTTCACAGGTCCACTGCTGAACATAGGTCTTCCCCAAGGAATACCACAAAGCCCTTTAGCCACCTGCATCCATCGACTTCCTGCATGTTTTACCAGGTCGTCACTCCATCTAGTAGGGGGTCGCCCCATACTTCCCCTACCAGTACGAGGCTGCCACTCGAGAACCTTTTCTTCCCCATCAGTTGTTGGTTCTTCGAGCTATATGACCGGTCCATTGCCACTTCTGCTAACTAATCCTTTAGGATTTGTCATACACTCTGGTTCTACTGTGAATATCCTCCTAAACCACAAGCATAGCCCTCTCCATAGCTCGCTGAGCGATCTTGAGCATCTTTAAACGGCCAGCATTGAAGGACCACGTTTCAGACCCATAAATCATCACTGGTTACACGAACTGGTTGCATAATGTCATTTTCAGGTTTTGAGGTATACCTGACTAGAAGATGTTTCGTAAAATATGCACACAATTTTTAATTTATAGACCTTGTATTAGGCAGACCAATTTATCCATACGCACGTATTATTTGTCAAGTATTAACAAATACATTTTTTTATTTGAGCCACCAACTTTACCGAATAAACACCTGTTTACCAAAGTCAAAAAATATCTTATTTGAAATATAAAAATTATTCATCTTACTGACTTCCAATTAGAAAACATACATTAGGAGCGAACAACGAGTTGTCATGGTTCCTCTGCCTAACTTACATCCAGATTTATTTGGTTAGACTAAAATAGCGACAGTTAAAAATTTTGGCCACGTTAGATTTTTTACCTAATTTTGTAAAGTAGATGCTGTTAACGACGCTTTCTACTGAACGAACGAACTCGAACGATTCTACTGGAGTGTCTATTAAAACGACGATGACGATCGTTCAAGTCTTACATGCCAGTTGGCACATACTTAAAAGTAGTAAATTTATATATAAAGACTAATAAGCAAGACGTACTACTTTCAGCACTTGTACTTTTACTTTCAGTAGTGATAGTGTTGTTCACAAAACATGGACATATACCCAGTCCTGAAGTAATAAATAAATATTTGTAGGCAATACAAATTCTTGCTAAGTGCGGGATTCATGCCCTCGGCCCCGCAACGTCACAGCCAAGTGTAACAAAAGAAAATTAGGTGACTATATATTTATATAATATTTATTGATGACTTGATAGCTATATGGTGAACTGCAGAATGTGATGAACTACCAAGTAGAGAGTCAATGACTAATATAAAAATAATGAACGGTTACATAATGTTCTTATATTACAGAAATTTAATTAAATTTAATACTTTACAATTAAAGAAATTAGCAAAATTTTAGTGTTTTAGATTCATAAAACGCATGAAATACGGCTTGCAGCAAAATGTTGAAATTGCGAACTGTAAGATGCGATTCAAATACATGATTTAAACGAACGCTATTGTCAGTTCTCTTAGACATTCTTTACACACAAACTACATTTTAAAATGCTTTGCACGGCTTATGCTAATCAAAAACTGCCGTCCAGTTACAACAGAATAAATTCTTAGTCTTCTTGTGAAAGGTAAAGATCTTGTTATTTGTGAAACAAGCAGAATACATAACAATCAATAAAAATGTTCTTTACTACTTGTTTTCAGAGTAAAATAAAAGAAATGAACACAAAGAGCACTTTAAGTACTTTAAGTAAATTAATATACGTAATGGAATATAAATATCTTTCCTCATCTCTCACTATAATCCATCAAAAGCCCCCTGCGGAATATCGCTCTTCCTCATAGAATGTCTAAAGAGATAATTATCTTATTTGCCACGCTTGGCAGGCGGCTTGGCAGAGGCAGTTGCTAACTGCTACCTGCCAAACACGCTACTACCCACCTCCAGTTTCAGTTTGTCTCTAGCACCTTTTACAACACCCACGGATGAGATCAAGTAGTGAATTCGCTTACAAAACTATTTTTAAGTACCTGGATGACCGCGTTTTCCTCGGTATTTTTTTAGAAATTATATTTAGATACAAATTACATACTGATGAAACATGAATAATGTTTTTTGATCTTATTGACATAATAGAAAAAACTGAACTGAATTGCTCGTTTAAAGGTATAGGATAACTTATGAATAGCTTATCTTTGAACATTTTTTATAAAAAAAATAATTTTACAATATTTATCCATCATTAAAATACATAACATTGCAAAAATGTTTCTTTCTTCTAAATATAGATGTCGACTACTGCTTAAGAATATTTTGAAATGCCCAATTTCCTTAAGGACATATGTACCTGGTCCTCCTTCCAAGCTAACGTAAGGCGACATCTAGTTGCAGTCAGACTTGTTAATTCGTAAATTGCATTAAAACTTAAAGTCTCTTGTTTCGTAAACCAGCTACTGTAATCTTATAAGACATTTTTTTACAGTAACATATAGAAATACAAGCTTAGACTACAAATTTTATTGTCTAATTACGTAGTAGACAATTTTTTTATATTTTTTTGGTTATTAAAATTCCATATGCATGTAAAATTATTATTAAAATATTAACGAATGAGACTATAAGAATATTAGCGAAAAAGTTTTTCTAATATAGGTGTTAAAATGATTTTCTCTTAATGATAATATTAGATATACGGTTAAAGGTAGAAAAATGAATGTAAGTGAAATGAGATCAGAATAGAGCGTATGCGAGTGCAGCCGGGTCGCGTCGTGTGAAGTTACGACACCGCAGCGCAGGCGAACTCGACAGATACCAACCTTGAGATCATCGGTGAGTGCGGGAACGGTGGTGTACGGGGCTCATTCCTCCCGGTAGATGCAATCCGCCTTCCCTCGCCGTCAGGCGAACAGCCGTTAAAATACACCGAGGAATTCGCAGCGCACCGTAGACAGTCGAATTTTTTAGTGATACACAATAAAATTGTATGACTAAAAACACACTATCACAGCACTTCACGTACTCCTGAACTTGGAGCTAACCGTTTGTTAAACGAGCACTTGACAGGTGTGGTAGCGACAAAGCCAGTCGTATTCGCACACTCGTCCGGAAAGGTGGTCGGACTGTGACTGCGCGCAGTACGCTCGCAGGCTTCGGTGCACGCGCCTCCTCTGCCAATGCACCCCCTCCGCCCCACCTCCCCTTGCCTCTAAACTCTACATAGGCCAGTGCCCGCAAAGCCTCGCCCTCTATCGCACCTCCAAGTTATAAAGCTTTTAGATGTCCGACATCAATACTAGATAATAGCTCTACCAAGATAATGATATTATCAACTTGTGTATCAGTGTCCAAGTAAATTTTCAATAGCTTTTCTTAGATTTAATAACATTAACAATTGCATTTAAAGAGTTAAGAAATACATATTAAAGTATAAATATAACTAAAGTACGTACGATTAAATATTCTATGTAAAATGGTCGCAAAATTGTATATATCACATGATAAGCTGTGCCGATCGCTTGATAAGATGTGCCGATTGCGTTTTACTGCCTCGTTGGTCTAGTTGTCGTGAACACGACTATTGATCATTGGGTTCCGGATTCTAGCTCCGGGTGGGGACAAAATCGGTTATTGGGTTTTACAGTCAAGAAAATCTAAGTAGCAGCCCGGAATCAAAAAATTGGCGGTGTTTATTTTTTTCATGGGTCATATTTAAATTGACGTTTCTCTTTGTATAAACTCTATATATGAAAGTTGGACTTATTTAACTTTTGAAATAAACAAGTGGAAGTTATACTAAGGTTTTCATTGCTTTTAATTGATTTTAGTATTAAATTTGAATAAAAATAATATTACAAACCTTTTTTGGTCGTAATGATCAACCTATAGGTAAATATGATATGATGAATATAAAAGTACAATATAATTTCCAAATGAAATTTATTAATGTGGAATAAAACTAATATCGACTTAAATGATTGATTAGATTTATACATAAATAAATAAAAAAAAATCCAGACATATATTTTTCCGGTACCGACATTACGAATATAACGCGGGTTATACTTAAGACATCAACGCGCGCAGGTCTGAAGTGTGAACATTTTTTTGCATTAAAATATAATAAAGATTTTGTGACTTACACTCAGATTCTACATATTATTAATTTAATAAATAATTAATTTAAATAATTTACAATTTTTAACAAGATTATGGCACATATATTATCATTTGAAAATAATGGTAGTAGTGTTATATCCGGCAGCAGAGTATGTATGACATCATGTTTCTTTTTACATATTCTTTTCAGGTATTAAAAGCAAAGATCCGAAGCATTAAACTCCATATTTCGGCAAGGTATAGTCATCTACACCTATCCTTGATTACAAATCGAAATGCAGATGCGTTGCTATCCATGAAGACTTAGATAGAATGCTTCGTTTCCAGTAAAAAGGGTCTCCAGTTCTTTACACTCACCATACGAAACACAGCAGCGTTAAGTTGTTATTTTACGCTGGTATTCTGTGAGGGCGTGGTCTTCTTCTGTCGATCCGACCCATTCGTGCTACAACTATACTAGTGCAGCATAGCAGCATGGCTCTACCACGTAAAGGTATGATGAATTTTACAGATTCAACGGACTTGAGCATTTATATAATTTATCTTTATTTTTAACAGATGAATTTTTAACCCTAGTTCGAACGGGGTATTCGAATCCCTGTTACGACGGCTTAACTCGTGCTCATCCCCTTGGATAATGAAGACCACTCAGGAAAACTAGAGTACGGTAATAACGCATTATAATGCGACGTGTGTTGGTCGTTTGCAGGAGCGGCAATTTTCATCAGGTACTTGTATTTGTAATAGTAGATGATTGTGTAGTGGCACTGCGTTTGTGTACCCGCAACAGTCTACATAGACGACTATTGTAAAGATTTTCCATAATTGATATGCATCGTCAATCCAGCACTTATTGCCAAATTCAAAGGCATTACATCTTAGCCCTCTATCTGTAGCCTTGTTTATTTGAAAACGGCGTTATCTATGGCCTGCAGTGGCCACTTACCATCAGGTGGACTGTAAGTTCGTTTGTGACTTCAGTATTATTAAAAAAATCTATTATTATTCAATGATAATATAGATGTCGACTACTGCTTAAGAATATTGATTATCACTATCACACATATAATCATTATTATCATTATATATATATATATATATATATATATATATATATATAATGATTTCACAAGCAGACATATACTTTTTCGAGAAACCTTACCCTGCTACACATCACTAGATCTATCACTTTACTACGTGGTAGAGCCAAGCTGCAGTTATACTACGCTACAAACACGAATGGATCGGTTCGACTGAGGAAGGATTACGCTCTCATAGAATAAATACCAGCGTAAAATAGCAGTTTTGTATGGTGAGTGTAGCGAATCGGAGACACTATTTACAGGAAACAAGGCACTCCATCGTAGTTCTCAGGGGTGACAAAGCATCTGAATTTTGATTCTTCACGGAAGATAAATTTAGATGTATATGGGCCACAGCACATACTTACTTTGATATATTTTATTCACCAACCATGCGGATTCCACCGTTTTACCACTTTTTTAAAGTTAAGCATCAATAATTGCTCTACCGTGGTATTGCAGTTCATTTTAAAGATCCCAGTATGACTGGCTGTGGGGTTATTTAAACGTTGTAGTTCTTTTGTTTCAAGATTTGAGACTTTTCTGACTTTTAGATCGCAAGAGCTACTGACAATCAGCTGGACATTTAACTCTTATCTGCCGATGTAATTTTAAAACCTTATCTCTTTTGAAACTAATTGTTCGATTGTCATGACAATTAGGATAGACAATCGACGTTGCGTGAACAGTGCATGGATTAATTTTCATGACTAGCTGTTTTCATTGACCGCTGTAGCCCTCTTATTCCTGCTTATTAATTAATTTCATTATAAAAAGTAACTCTGACCTACCCTACTTTTATTCGCATCATGGACTTACTTTGTTTACTTAGGGTGGATAAATAACACATAGTTTTGTTTATTTAAAAATTGAAGAAACACTGAAAATTCAAATAATTGGTGTGAAAACTTTTTATATATACATGATATGATATATGACATTCTCTAGTATTATATACATATATATATATATATATATATATATATATATATATATATATATATATATATATACGTGTGTGTGTGTGTGTGTGTGTGTGTGTGTGTGTGTGTGTTACAATAAGATACGAGCATTGTTTGCCGCGCGCTTTGTTATGATTAGATTTTAAAAAATCTACAAAATAGCCTATGAGTAATAAAATGCTTGATTTAAAATAATTGTAAAAAATAGTTGTTATGTTGCTTAACAACTACAACAACTACTAACGACTGGTGGACTAACCTCGCTAAAACTGTTTGATAATTAAAATTTATCAAACTTCAGGAAGACAGAAATATGCAAGGGTTATTGGGCAATGAATTAAATTAGAAATCAATCAAAGTCCTAAATAAAATAACTTAATCATATTTAATAAATATAGGACAGATACGTAAAATTTTGATAATTTGGCATCGTGAGAAGTTAGATTATAGCCTTTAAATCTCTAGTTAATGACCTCACTTCATTAAGCCCACTTTATGACATCATTTTGCAGTCAAATAAAGGTGGGTGCATTTTTGATAAAATAATTGCTTAAAATGTTTTAAAGTTAGCATGTCTTATAATTTTTTGACATATTAAATTGCTTATAGAGCAAAATCATTTCATAATAATCATCAAGATATCATCAATCTAAAATTAAAGCAAGTATTCTATAACATTATTACTGTACCTGTTGTGGATTTCATTGCTCGAACAAGCGTAATGTTAGTTAGTTTTCTTTATCTGTCTGCCTATTTGTCGAACCGGATTTAACATAAAAAATACCATAAAGGAAATATTTTATAATTGCCATGGATAATAGAAACGACCAATTAAAAATTTGCTATATATTTTATTTAATGTCCATATAATAATTTCCTATAATATTTGCTCGTATATTACTTATTAAATAAAAGTAGTTTTAAAGAATTCTTTTGCGTTGATTTTGATTTACCCTAAATATACTTATATCTGGATTTCTCTTCTCAATTTCCTTATAGTATCCAAAGTTTGGAAGACTGACTTTGAGATGATGACTGGCTGTTTTTATTTCCTTGGAAGCCCTTAATAAATAAAGTTAAACCAAGAACTAATTACATTTTTTCATAGGATGGGGTGACAAACGAGCACACAGTCCACCTGATGGTAAGTGGTTGCTGTGCCCCATAGACATCTAGGTACATTTATCCTCGATTACGAATCAAGATGCAGATGCGTTGTCACCCGTGAGGACTAAGATGGAATGCCTCGAACACATGTCCAAAGGACTTCAAAATAAAGTTGGCTCTTTCACCATAAATCAAAAAAAATCTTAGTCTCTCCGTGATGAGCACACCACTACACAGCAGACCTGTACAGCACTGGAATTTAAAAAATTCAAAACAAATGAAAATATAAATTTATCAAAATTCGTAAAAACTTTACTCAATATCTTTTCTTAGACTTGACTGATTCATTTCAATTATTTGACGAAACTTGGGAACAATGTTGCTGACAAATCAATGACATAGGCAATCAACATTAACTTGTCATTTCTTTTTAAACTTTGAAATATTAGCCAGACCTTTTAACTGTTTCCATTTAATTTTGAATTTAAATTACTTTTAATGGTGGTAAGATATTAAGCAAAATGCGTTAGCAATTTCTCATTATTTTTAATTATTTATTTTACTTTATTTTAAATAGGATAATCCAATTAAAGTAGCAGCTGCGGTAATAAGACGTTCCTAATAAATTTCTTTTGCATTTGTAAATTCTCAATGTTTTCGTTTCACAGTTTAGTCTATGCTTGCGTCAACGGTATTCGACGAAGTGCGGTGTAGCGGTGTCCGGATAACGGTCATGGTACTTATACTAGCAGGGCAACTACTAGCAGGGTAACTAAACTTTGGAGCGGCGTACTTTTTCCGAAATTCGAGAATAGTTCGTACACAAGTCATTATCGTGACCCACGCCAGTGTCACGGTCGGATCGACATCATAACCGCGAATTACCATCACGCAAGGTTGCAGTCGCATATAAGCTTACACGTAACTCATAATAATAACACTTAGGTTATGCCTTTTCTTATATATTTATATATATATATATATATATATATATATATATTGTAAATTTTCTAAAATTCCATTCGTTTACTAATTTTACTTACAGTACTTGTCAAGGACATGATATGTCACTAACCAATATGTGATTAAGAACATTTATGTACAGCCCTATTTATAGCGTATCAAATGGTGCACATATAATATATACTAAGAACATTTATGTACAGTCCTATTTATAGCGTATCAAATGGTGCACTTAAAATACATAAAATAGACCAGTGACGAAAAGGTGTAAATCGCCTAGTATTGCAATCACCATTCCGCCTGCCAATACCACTACAACGGTAGAGACACATGTACAGATGTGGACATACGGACTAATGATTATAACTAAGATTTATTACCATATTATCATCCCATGGGTGTCTTAAGAGACGAAATTGGTTAATGAAACAGCAGAATCGACAACAGTGGACACTATGATTTAAAAATTGTGATAGAAGCGCCAGTCACTCGACGTTGGGTAATCTCTCGATTGCCCAAGATTTACTGTGGAGTACTTGAGTTATTAAATACCTATTAATAGTTAAAAAATATTATGGTCCATAAAGCAAACCCTTTTTTGATGAATAAATAATGTTTAATATTCAAAATTAGTTTTTAGTAAAACGTAATAAAGACTTGTATGCAACAAGTAAATAAACAATGTTTTTACCAAGTATATAATATTTTTAATATTGTATAATGTTTGTAGGCCATTCGACATATTGCAAAAACAACTTTTACTTGTCATTCTTCTTAAGCTGCCATTAAATTGGAGACGTTATTTCTCAGAGTTTTGGCACATAGGTTGTGGGTGTGATTTCGCCAGACGAGTGCAACTTTCTCCGTGTTTCGTAACGCATCATGAATGCCAGCGACGTATGCAGTGCTGCCTCGAAGAAGTATACTGTGACATTTTAAATTAAAATAATTTCCAAATATCAAGGCAACCAACTTAACATATTTTACCGGCTCGCTTTGGAAAATATTAACAAAAACACCTATCACTCGACCACGGCAACAACATATTAAAGGTGAATCATTTGAGGAGGTGTAGCATAAAATAGGAAACTTGTTTATTAACTTTGACTCTAAAAGAAATTCAAATTAAATAATGCTTAATTGTGAATGCTAGGCAGGAAGTTATGAGACAATCTACGCCTACTTTTAAATTAGAAGTAATTTTTTTAACCAGTAATGGCTTCTCGACATATAAGTATAAAATGTACTTAACAATCGTATCGAAGATTACAAAGATGGTCATATCATCACCTTTTTTATTTAATTATATAATTACTTGAACATGGAACAAAAAATAAAACAGGTATAATTTTTATATAAATTTGCTTTAACGATAATCAAACAAATATAAATAGACTATATTAAGCTAAGGCTTAATAAGGTTCTGGTATCAATTGCACAAATCATTCTTAAGTTGCGTAACGTCAATCGTGGGTAGAGTCCTCGATGACGTCGGCGCCCGCGTGGGTTGTAGTCGAAGTAACTGCCAACACCATCTGACATCAAAAATCAATAAAAGTGTGGGCTGAAAATGAAATTAATAATTACTAAGCGCCTTGACAAATAGAATGAACGTTTTACGGTCTCTACAAATACAACAGTTACCAGTGCCACTCACTCTCGATTTAATTCCACGTAGGAGATAAAAAAATTGTAGTTCATGTAATGAAACGAATTATTCCCGTAGAATAATTTGTCTGATTCTTACCATTACCAAACCAATTTTATAATACGCGTGTGCTATCACTGCCCCATTGGTCTAGTGGTCATAGGCGCAAATGTTATTCATGTAGTCTGGGATTCAACTAGGTCGGGTTAAAATCATTTATTCGTTTTTTGTCAAGAAAATCTTGATATCAGCCCAAAGTTAGAAAATTTGCGAGTTTTTCACCTGCGTGACTTGGAGAGCAATTAAAATCGTTGGTCCGATTTCTCTTCAGTCGTTTCAGATTGCTGTCCCATCGAAATATGAGAATAAATACATATAATAAATCTGTAGAAAAATGATTTGTGTATGATTCACGCAAAAACTACTGGACATATTTCCATGAAATTTGGTGTGTAGGCAATAGATGATGGCGTATAACATAGAGGTCTTTTATCCGCTTACGGAAGATTAAAAAAGAAAGGTTATGTTTTATTTTATTTTATTTTATTTTATTTTATTTTATGGAGCAGATACTACCCATAATGGATGTGGTGGTTCTACTAGCCATAAAAAGATTTAGCTATTCGTATTACCTTAAATGAAGAAGAAAGAAGAAGAGTACAATCTGCCACTTTGCCTGGCGTATGTGGACTATGAGAAAGCCTTTGATTCCGTCGAAATTTGGGCGGTGCTACAGTCCCTTCAGCGGTGCCAAGTTGACTGTCGGTATATCGAAGTGCTGAAGTATTTGTACAGTAGGGCTACGATGGCTATCCGAGTACAGAACCAGAGCTCGAAACCTATCCAACTGCAGAGAGGTGTAAGACAGGGTGACGTTATATCCCCGAAACTCTTCACCGCTGCATTGGAAGACGTTTTCAAGCTACTGGACTGGAAAGGATACGGATTGACATCAATGGCGAGTACATCACTCACCTTCGATTTGCCGACGATATAGTCCTTATGGCAGAATCGCTGGAGGACTTAAGCACTATGCTCAATGACCTCAATAGTGCCTCCCAACGGATAGGTCTTAAGATGAACATGGACAAAACAAAGATCATGTTCAATGTCCATGTCACACCTATGCCGGTAGTTGTTGGGAGCACTATGCTCGAAGTTGTTGACGAATACGTTTACCTGGGACAAATAGTCCGACTAGGTAAGTCCAACTTCGACCGAGAGGTCAATCGACGGATTCAACTCGGCTGGGCAGCGTTCGGGAAATTACGGCATATCTTTTCGTCAGGTATACCTCAATCTCTAAAAACTAGATTGTACAACCAGTGCGTGTTGCCAGTGATGACTTACGGATCTGAGACCTGGTCCTTCACTGCTGGCCGTATGAGGACGCTTAAGGTCGCTCAGCGAGCTATGGAGAGGGCTATGCTCGGAGTTTCTTTGCGTGATAGACTCAGAAATGAGGATATCCGCAGTAAAACCAGAGTGACCGACATAGCCCAACGGATTAGTAAGCTGAAGTGGCAATGGGCCGGCCATATAGCTCGAAGAACCGATAACCGATGGGGAAGAAAGGTTCTCGAGTGGCAGCCTCGTACCGGTAGGCGTAGTGTAGGGCGACCCCCCACTAGATGGAGTGACGACCTGGTAAGACATGCAGGAAGTCGATGGATGCAGGTGGCTCAGGACCGTGCTTTGTGGCATTACTTGGGGGAGGCCTATGTTCAGCAGTGGACTTGTGAAGGGCTGTAATGATGATGATGATGATTACCTTAAATAAGTCTGCAAAAAAGTGTGTGTGCGAAAATGAAATTCATCGCATAACCAACCAGAAAGAGTAGAATAACATCTGCCGGGCACGCTATATATGTATATATTTCTTGCACAGATGTTGTACCTAAGGAGGATCGCGTCCGTTTACGGCTTAAAGATTTCTCGCTAGATCACTAAGCCAATCCCAAAAGGTGGTGTTTAGTGGGTAAAAGTCTCCACATAACCACGCAACAGGCTGCGTGGTAAGCTATAAGCATTCACCACCTCCCTCCCCCGTTTAAGGAAGAGTAGCCATAATTTGCTTCGGGCGCAAAAAAAGCCTCTGTTAGCCTCCTTTGAGGCTGGCTATGGTGACCGAAATTTAAACGTAGGAATTCAAAAGTAGGAAAATCATTTTAATATACAGGGTTATTATTCATAAAGTAGTCAAATTTTAAACTTAAGTTCTAAATATATAAATAAAGACATACTGTTATTGCAGTTTTTGAGAATACGAGTAAATAAGTCTACTTTTATTTCAAATTATCACAAATTAAATGTGATTTATGCACAATAACTTTTTTGTCTGCCGATCGACCCTGGCGAATGATAGTTAAAATAATGCATTATCACGCATTTATATTATTATTTGTATGCATTATAATGCATTAAGATTGGGAGGACAGAATGTTTGAGATTTTTTTAAATTAATTTTTATTCGCCATTTGCCTATATTACTTATTCTGAACCTTCTCTACAAATTTGGCCAGTTATTGCAAAATAACCCTGTGTATTACTAGCTTTTCGCCCCGCGGTGTTACCCGCGTACAAGTTGTAAGGTCCAGACAGCCATGAGAACGCTTATTATGAGATAAGCATAATTCGAAGATAGATTTTGTCAAAATTTTATTATGAGAAAATATTTATATATCAAATAATCATAAACAGACTACACAGCAAACAGACTAAACAGGCTACATACAGCTAATTTGCGCCAGCTAAAAAATTAAAAAAAAACATTAATTGGTTTTTTCTCCTAACAAATTTGAACACCCTCTCCGGAAAGGGGTTGTTTTGTAAAAGCGCTGCATATATGTTCATTTATATTATTTACAGAGTATTATCAGTATGGCAATTTTATACGTGGTAGAGCCATGCTGCAGTTATATTAGTAGTATAGTTGTAGCACGAATGGGTCGGCTCGACCGCGGAAAGACCACGCTCTCACAGAATACCAAAAATAGCGTAAGTGCTCTAACGGGACCTTTACTGGAAACGAGGCATTCCATCTTAGTCCTCACATGTGTCCACACGGATTCGTAATCGAGGATAGATGTAGATGTCTATGGATCACAGCAACCACTTACCATCAGGTTGTCTGTGTGCTCGTTTAACCTATAAAAAATCGCCCCGTAAAGTAGTTTCATACAAACTGTAACACCCTTTTTCATCCTCTTAGGGGTTGCATTTTCCGAAATCCTTTCCTAGCGAATACATACAAGTACGTCATAAATGGTAGCTACTGTCCTAATTTCAGATTAGACGTCAAGCGGTTCGGACTGTGCGTTGATAGATGAGTCAGCCACTCAGGACATCCTCTTTTAAGTATAAGAAGGAGATATTAGTTTATATTTACAAGGAAATTATAACTACACTAATACATAGATATAGAACAAACTACTAAGGCAGCCTTCTTATTATACTCGTAGGTACGGAATTTTGTATCACTTGATTTACTTTGAAAAAATAACATCATTTTGCTTAACAAGCTTTGAGAAAACTAAATAAATTACATGATTAGTCAGATCTTAACTTTCAGAACCTTGTTAATAACAGATGAAGTCACCTACTTACATAATGCACGTCATATGGAGGGGCCGTACTTAACGCGTGCCAATGACATCATGACAACGACTTACTGTTACATAGAGCCAATGCCGTGATCTGAATTTAAAAAAAAACATGAATAGATGGGTTACGTATTATACGTGCATGTCTTAATTACAGAAAGCATAAACAATCAATAAGACCTTTTAAATTAACACAAAGGACTTTACTGCGCAAAATGTTTTTTCTTCATGGAGATGAAAATGTTAAAAAGTGAACAAGTATGTAAGTAAAGTGAAAAGTATAGGAAAGGAAGGAATGGTTTATATATCTGAAAATTCGATTACCATTTTGTCTTTAAATGTATGATGTAAGATAAATCATCATAAAAATCCTAAAGGCACACGGTTGTAAAGCTTGCATGAAGAATTAAGCAATATGTTGCAGTAGTACCTCATATTTTAAGATGAGCTCTTTTACTGCAATTTTGTTTGCGCTTATTCGCATGACGGCTTGAACGCGAAGCAAACGGTGACACAAAGCTAAAAATAGAGCTCGAACTCAGGGTCAAGCGATGTGCGGGCGCCAAAGCGCCGCAGCCGGACCTGTCCCGGATACCCCGTCCCTCACCCGATTCCCCACTACTCCCACACGCCATCTTGTTGATCCACAGACCGAAGCGAACAACAATTTTGATCTAGATGGCAAGGACATCGTGAACAAACTGAGGATGCCTTTGTTGGAAAATTCTACTACTGATGATTATTAAAAGTGCATCTAAAAACGCTGTCGCCAAGCAACTAAAGAATGTTTTGAGCACCATATAAATCGTACTAACATCAGCTTTTTTATACAGCCCGGTAAAATTCCTTTCAAATTGTGTAATAAAAAAAGTAACCGGTTCGCGCTGGATCTTGGTACAATAAGATTACTGCAACTCTTGTAACTCAACTGATGATACACGTAGATTTTAATGCTATTTATGTAACGAATTGAGAAGTTAATAATACATTTTATGAGAATGACAGATATTCCTTTGACAAATGATTAAAACGAACAAAATAAAAAGTTCATTTATCTAAATAAGTTAAGATTTAAATTATATAAAGCTATTTTATATTCATTACATTTCTATTGGTATATTGGTGCGAAGTTATACAACGTAAATACGCTCTTGAAACGTTGAAAGGAAATCATCGAGAATATTCCAGTGGGTTTTGAAACAAAGTGTTCGAATTCTTACAGTCACGTGAATGTAACAACCAAGTTCATTTAAAGCTTACCTCGACGATTATCCTCGCCTATATTGTTAATTAATAATATCAATTAGTACCGGAACATTGCATCAACCAATATTATGTTTATTACCTAAATGTTAAAAGAGTCGCAAATAAGACGGCCTCAAGCAGCACAGGAAGATGATGTCACTGATTCGACTGGTTTTTATTCGGCGGGTGTTTGACGAGAACCGAATACATTAGGCATACAAATTCGATACAATTTATGAATTTTGAAAAGAAAACTAAAGATATAAAACGACAAGAAATATGTATTTTCATTTTTTTTCATATAGTTTTCTGTTCTCTTCTTTCTTCTGCTTATCTTTTTATAACAATATTCTTGTCAATTTGACATTATATAACCAACCTTTATACGGTATTAAAAACGTACTAAGTAAGTAATAAGTAATAACTGATCTTTAATTAAAATAGTAAAAGTAATAACAATATAATAATTTATTACGGATCCAAATATCCCTACTAAAAGTCAATTTATGGGAAAGGCATATAAGTTACATAAGTTCATATGTAGGTTAGTAACAAAGTTTTGGCTTTTCAAGAATTCGCTAATTTGTACACATAACTTCAAAGATATGTGCATATATCACTCATCAGGCGCTATGCTGTGAAAGAAAATTTATCAACTATGAGCAAAGGACCGATATCCTCGTATTTTCACTACTGCTCCGCATTTATTGAGAGCCACTTTACTGGCAACGAGACATATCTTATTCCTCAGAGCTAACGAGGCATATTGATAAATGCAGCAGATACTATCTATTTCACTCCTAAGAAAATTTGTTTATTTTACATAAAATTACCTAAAATCATAAAAAATAATTGAGCCGCTAGCTAAAAATGTGCGGCTTGACCCTGATAACCTGATGTTTCCAGTTAACAGCAAAAGACGTTAATATTACCTACTCACTATTTTTACGCCTACTATTCATATTATAATAAAGGCGAAAACAATTTTAAGATAATATTTTGAATGAGATTTTCGGCGTCGATGTTAATATAACCAGTCAATTAAGTTAACTAATAAAGTTGTTATTATTAGTTAAGCAAAAAGTAAGTAAATATAATATAATTAATTAAAACTAAAGTAACAACTTTATGCATCGCACATCTTATGTGGTCGGTGTTAGCAAACGAGCGTTGGCACAGACATCCTCAGAGGGTTACGAAGCAATTAATTCGCCGTGGGGAGCACAATGCGTGTTTTTGAACTTCACTCGTAATATTTTATTTCCTACACATGCATGTTTCCTAATGATGTTTTCCTTCACCGATAAACACGTCGTAAATCGGCATTTAAAATTGCTATTATCAATTTCCAACTGCAGTTTCCAAACCGACAGGCAATCCATTGGGGAGGCCTATGTTACGCTCTGGACTTTTATAGTTTGCAAGAAATGAATGAATAAACATCTAAGAAACTCCTTTTCCGCCACTTCATCAACCCGTAAACAGTCCACTACCCTGATATCTCTCCGGTCGTGTCGGTTTACTGTCCCATCGGACTACGAGAGTGAGGGAACAGAGAGTGCACGTATGCATGCGCAAACACTTGTGCACTATAATCCTATCCTGCACCGGTGGCTAGTCTCCGTTGAGACTGGCCACCGTGACCGAAATTCGGTCTGGAGGACATTATTACTATATACATACAAATAAAATTTAATTGTCTGTCTGTAAAATTGAAATAACTAGCTTCTTTTAAGTTCAGTGGGTTATTTGCATGCTGCTAATCCTAGCCTAATCTCTGGAATCGATTGTGATGAAATTTTACAAACAGATAGAGAGCAATGCCAGGAGGGATCTAGGCTATACTATGTACCTCATCCGAAAAAATCAAATATTAGGAAAAAACTAATAATTGGAATAAATGGGCGCTGATTATCTTAAATCTAAATAATGCCACACTGATAGATCCCATCCAGGCAATGCCGGGGCGGCTCGCTAATCTTTTAAAAATAAATAATTGATAGAATCAGACGTCACTTTGCGAAAATCCATTACAATAAAGATATTGATTAATTTTCAACCTTCCGCTAACTAAATACAATGATGTGTGATCTTAGCGGTCAGCCGCCGTAGAGTCAACATCACCTGAGGATGCCTCGTATAGAGGCGAAACACGTGTCGTATTATCGTCGATGGTGTGTCTTTCCTAGAATAGTGGTGATGGAAGTAGTAGTGCCGGGAGTAGTGGTGTTGGAAGTAGTGGTGCTGGGACTAGTGGTGACGGAATTAGTGCACGCAATTGAGGGAGGGCGGGAGGTTCTCTTCAATCCAGGTAAAACACATCATTGTATTTAGTTGGCAGAAGGTTGCAAATTAATCAATATCTTTATTTTAAAAGTAGATCCAATAGTTGTCACCAAACTTTAGTACAATCAAGTCGCTTAATCAAACTCCTCCAATGTGCGATTCCCATATGTACAGTTTTTTATTACCGCTAGTAAAACTGTACCGCTATGGACATAAATCCCAAATGCCATCAATCAAAAATATTGTGACAACCGTAAGTATTATAAAACTCCAATCATAATCTTAGTCATAGTCACTGCAATTGAGTTTCTAGATTTCTACGTTACACAAAAGCACATACATTTGTTGGTTACTCATTATAAGTAGAAAAACTTAACTGATCTTGGTAATATTAAGACTGTAAGTTTTATTACAATACATTCAATAGAAATTGGATATTTTATAAAAACACTTCCATCGTTAAAGTTTTTGTTGATCTGTAGGTGATTGATATTGATTTTTTACGCATTAATCACATTTTGATGTTTTCTGGTGTAATTTGTTTCGGTAACCTATAGTTCAGCGTCATAGTTGATATAACGCTGAACGATTTTTATTTTCTAACAATGTACTCAAAATCTTCAAACTTCAATCATGTATTATATCACAAAGGATAAGGTCTGAATATAAAATAAATGTGCATTATTTATATCACTAATAATTACCTCAAAAACCATTTTTTTATCTTGAAATACGAACCAAAGATGCCGCTACAAAATGTAATAATAAATCAATTAATATATGAATAGTTAAACTTATAACAATATCTTACAATGTGGTGACTACGTACAAAAATTCATCACTCCGTATAAGTAATACCGATTAATCAAAACAAGTGCCCGGTATCGATATCAGTAAGAGTTTTTTTAAAGCAGATCCAGATCTCTGTCCAAAGACCTGTATTCACTCTGATTAGTGATTAGTGCAGGTGATTAGTGTAGGTGCTTATTGATTAGGAGTAAACATGTGTGGACAGCGATGGATTAGTGCAAGTGATTAGTGATCTGCGTATTAAAATTATTAGATGCACGTTCTCTTTTTTTGCGAGTGGGCTGTGAGTGTCCTCGTCCCGTACGTCCTCCCTTCTCCCTCACTTGCAGCAAGTCTGCCACTAAACACGTCTGGACTGGACAGCAGTGTTTAGTGTTTAACGTTTAGCGGCGGACGCTCGCTTGTGTTACAAAAAATGGCTAAGTGGATCGAAGACATTACTTATAATTGTGTGAATTAGTATCTAAAAAATTAATGTTTTTACAATATTAAATATCCTAACAGCAAAATTAAAGGAGCCCCAGATATGGCATTTCTACGTATAAGTGAAGCTATGAACATACTGAGGTTTGGTAGTAAAGAAGTTTGTACTGAAGTAAGAAACTTGAGATCTACATATTCGCAAGAGGTTAATAAAGTTAAACATAATACTTGCTGGCCAACGGCACACAACTGAATTTACCAAACACAGCCACTAAACAGAATTGGACACTACTTACACTACACACCTGTACTAATCACCCGCAATTACTAATCACCTGCACTCGCACTAATCAAAGTGAATACAGGTCTTTACTGACCAATCAACAAAAGGCCTTAGACATGGCGTCGATCTCTTGTTGACCAATCAAGAAACGGGTTAAAATTAAAATTTTATTTTTTACACTTAAACTTTGGTTTAGCTTATGACAAAAGTAAAAAAATCCAACAAAGTAATGAAACTACATTTAATACTTCCTTAGTCACACGCATAATTCACAATCTCATATTATGCAAAAAACATGATTTTATTCTAAAAGGATTATATTTACCTCTTAAACTTTAACTCACGCCATAGAAACCTTATTTTTAAGGCTACCTTTCATTTTTTTGGCATTCACAAAGCGAGGTAAATGCCCTAATGGGCACGCTAGACAAGGCGTATATACCGCTGTCGGTCCTGTCCGTGATCGGCCCATGTTAATTTATGCCTAACCAAGGTTGTTGAATGCACCTCCGTCAATCGATCAGAAAAAGTCTACTAATTAGCAGTATTCCTGCGTGGAAAAAACAAATTAAAAACCAAATGTTGCCCTATTCATAGCCAATGATGTATATAATCACGTTTTTCAACTTAATAAGAATGTTAAATCATACTAAATTTATTTATTTAAATGATATAAGGAATTAGTACATAAAACCTGTATTTATCTTGAGATTAATCTGCGGAGAGTGGGCGAATGGGTGGTAATAATTTTAAAAAACCGGCCGTTGTCAACGAACGAAAATAAATGAAACATCTAATTCGGACTTATCAATATTCCTTAAAAGCCTTGTTTATACGTTTTATGTCATAGAAATATTTGTTCGTCCTTTTTTTTAAACAAGACCTTACATTAATTATGAGACAAAATAATTTGTAATTTAGACAAAAGGTTGCTGATCTAGGACTAGGAGTGTTGGCAAACGAAAATATTCGTATGTTATTTATACATACACACAGAAACTTAATTTAAACATACAAGACAAAGCAGTGAAGATTTTTTAGCAGTTATTGTCAAAAATAAAATTGTTGCAGCAATTGTGAAAAAGCCCTATCCTCGTCAAGCTTTTGATCTCTCCTAAAATAAATTATTTTTAAATAATATTCATATTTGAGTGGTCTAAAGACAATTAAAGACTGATTCTTATTTAATCTGCAGGAGAAGATCTTCCAACTATTATGATATTCATGCAATTAGTAGATGATCACTTCATGCTACAAAATATCTTGACTTTCGTTAATAAGCAGATTTATATACATTTTAGGTTCACAGAAGTGTAATATAAAAATTATTTCGAAAGATGTTTTTAAATATTTTAAAACTATTGTAATTATATTTTAAGACGCTTCCAATCTAGAAGTGATTTGAGTTAAGATGTAAATGTGTCTGTAATATCTAGGTAATATGTTTAAGACTTTATATTTAGGTATCTAGTTTTTACTATATTTTCCGTCCGTGTTAAACCGAAGAAATATAATAATGTCATTGCATGGAGTAGATACTAAAGGCTTCAGATATTTTTAAGATTTTCTAAAGGTTCGAATGTATTCTTCTTCTTCCATAATAAGACGGCCAATTACTTTATTTTAGCTATTTTTATAGCGTAATTTCAAATGGAAATTTATTTTGGGGAAACATGATGGACGCAGACACTACGAGAATAATATTTGTGTCGTAGAAAAGAGCCATATAAACAATTTCTAACTTATATCCCAAAGAATATACATATACATGGTAAGAGTTTCAATTAAAAAATACTCAATTGATAGTGAAAATTTGTTTATTATTTAAACACGAAGTAAGGAGGACTAAGAAGGACTAGTGTGTATGTGTGTGTATTTTCAGAGTGTGTGAGTATTGATGTGGGAGATCGGGGGCGGGTGCGAATTCCAAACTCACGTACTTTTTGTTCTTTCAGGGCTGCTTTTTCTTCAAGTATTAATAATTTTATGTTTTAGCCTTCTCCTGTATGAAGTCATACCTATACTATAAAGAAGTAAGCAAATCAAGCCTGTCTTTTGCTTACAGTTCTCTTAACATAACGTTTAGCTACACGTTTAATTAACTACACGCTTCACACAAGCTTTTTGATCTGCGGGAAAACTGGCTTTTCGTGGTCCTAAAAAGTGTTATATCATTTGGTAAGACAACTTTGAGGTCCGTTTTATAGATCATGGATTAAATTACAAATATGTTGAAATATATTATTATTAATCTTTGAATATGAAGCGTAGGCAGGTCAGTTGCCAATCGCGGTCACTTAAGAAGATGTTGGAGCAAGTCAAAAAACTTATTCGAGTAAAACGACGAATTACATATTTATAACTTACCTCAATAAGCGTTTTTCGAGGTGAAACAGACCGTCGAATGGATTGGTGCTGACAAAAAAACGCTTACGGTATTCGAACTTTTTTTATAGAATAAGGGTGACAAACGAGCACACAGTCCACCTGATGATAAGTGGATGATGTGGCCCATAGACATCTACATCTATCCTCAATTACGAATTAAAACGCAGATGCGTTGTAACCCCTGAGGACTAAGATGGAATGCTTCGTTTCCTATGAAAAAGGGTCTCCAGATCTCACCATGCAAAACACAACAGTATTAAGCTGCTATTTTACGCTGGTATTCTGTGAGAGTATGGCCCTTCCAAGGTCGAGCCGACCTATTCTTGCTACAACCATAATATAGCTACAGCGTGGCTCTATATCGTATAATTACGAACTACCAATGAAACATAGCTTTATAGCTATGATCCCGAATAAAACGATTATCATCTCTATGGTGAAACAACAAAATGTGCGCGAATTACATAATTAAACCAATGGTCACCTTGTTTGCCTGCAAGACGGTTTATTTGGCTTCTGTGGTGCTAGAGCCTAGATAGAGGATCACAGAACGGTTTACTTTGAGTAGTTTGTGATATTTTATGCCCTATAAGTATGATCAGTTTAGTGTGACATGTTCAGGATCAAAATCTAGAATCCAGACCCTAATCATCTTCCTTAACTTTAACCTCTTGAAGCACGATAATGGACAACGCATCACCACATAGGCTTTCCAGAGCACTCGACGTTTTTAATTCAAAACATGATATACGCTTCTATCCTATCTTACGTGCCATTTTCCCCAACATTGTTGTTTTCATTTGTTTTAAAAATAAAAAACATGGATTTGAAAGCAAAGAAGACACACTGGCAGCTTATAATTCCGATATATAAGGTGTCTAAAGAAGAGTGGTCAGAGACTTTATCCAAGTGGTTTACATTAACATAAATATTATTATGTTTGAATGTTTAATTTCTTTAGATATGTCCAGAATTATTTCTTATGTTTAACATAACTCAACATATTAACACTACACATTAACAATAAAACGAACGATAAAAACCAGCTAATAAGTAGCAGATCTTAACTTCAAATTTAAGTCATATGTTTTTTTTTATTGAGTCGGTATAAATTTATATTATCCTCATGTACAGACAAGAAATATAAGATATAATTAAATGAAACCAACCATTCGGAAGAATGAAACCCAAAAGAGCTTAGTTAGAGTTTTCACGGATGGTTCTAAAACAAATTAATGTGTAGAATTTGGAACTTTCTCAGATAACCTCATATCTACATATTATGTACGCCACTGAGTACCCACAACACAATCTTTCAGGCATAATGTATGGGTATCATCCAAAGGGCCATAGCAATAGATGCCAGGAAGGTAAAAGAGTTCTCCATCAGAATACTGACCGACAGTATGGCGGTATGTATACAATGACAGCATTGTATAAATACCTAGCCTACTATCACTCTTATCACACGTATACCTTGGCCTTACCTAATATATATATATATATATATATATATATTTTTAGTATTTGCAAAATATTTGCATTTTCGAGGATAAATCTAAAAGAAGCGTTCATATCTGAGTAAATGCAGGTACGGTAGGTAAGTTTAAATCCTTTTTCCATTCTTAACATATTTGGAATGATAAATTCAGCTTTTTTTACTGCGAATTCAGAGCTTCGAACTAACTAGAAAGAAGTACAATAATTAAGATTAAAAAAAATTCGGTAGGATTTAAATCTTAAATCCAACTAAGCGCTTATTGGTAAATAATACTCTCATAATTCTGATATTAAATCACCGTCTATATAGAAGCAAATCGAGATGATAATCTATTAATAAGCGTCATATACTTTGAAATGTCATTGACGTGTTAAATGTCAGTGTTTCTAGAAAACTTTTGCTTTTAAAAACATGTGAGTAACATGTTTTTACCTTTCAATATTTATTTCAAAGATATTTTTTGTTGTCGTCAGTGTTAGTATTACTACTCTATTATCTATACTATTAATCTTTGATATTATGTCAAATGGGAAAATAAAGAAATCAATATAAATTAAATTAAAAAAAATATATTTATACTTAACAGTTCGGAATAAATTTTGTTATATATTTAGAAACATAATTATTATAAAAGGTATATCGAAATAACACCTAATTAAACATCAATAATGTGAAAAGGTTTGCAAAAGGATGACGTCACCCTAAAGACCTCGACTGACGACGTGATTCAAAAGTGAACCAGCTGCCAACTACATGGACAGAAAATAAATTATTACAATGGAAATAAATTTTTTACTTTGCACTAATACAAATAATTAACTCGACTATTGCTCATTTATTTAAAGGCTACACTTTTTATTTTCCTTGTGTAGTATTAACTAGTATATTGACAAAAACTCGCAGATGAAGATCATCCATACGGTCTAAAAAACAACTGTGACGTATTCGATTATAGATGAGAACGATGTTCCTCGAGTGTTTATAACAGTTGCTCTTTACTGTACACTATAATAACTACTGTAATGTTATGTGGTCTGGTATTATACACGCTGTTCACTTTCGAAAAATGTCAATCACGAATGAGTATTTTATAGCTCAGTATCAAAGCAACCTGTATATTAAATCTATGAGACTTTAGCGCTATATATTTATTTATTACATAATAATTTTAACTTGTTATTGTAATCAAATAGTTTCTGCTTAAACTTATACAGATTTTAATGTTTTTATTTGGGGTTTTCTTTAGTTCCAGATTAAACAACGATTGCGCAATGCAACAGCGTTATTAATTTATTCTTACTCTTGTCTTATTAAAATCAGAATCTCACGCTAATGTCTGCACTGACTTATAATTTTATAATTAAACATTTAAAAAAGGAAAAACTAACTGCAAAAAAAAATTCTAAGTACCTAATTTGTAAGCTTATAAGTCGAGACTAATTTTTTAATAAATTTTGTTGAGTAAGCAATATCCTTACCCACACACTCTGGGTTTACCAACTAGAACGTCGTCTAAATAGAATAAAATTTGTAATGCTACAATATTTGTACCCTATTTTTCACCCTTGAGGCCTTTTAATTAATAAGGATTTATTAATTCGGTTCACAATTGGCGATGATATCGCATAACATAAATACAAAAAATCGGTCGAATTGAGAATTTCCTCCCCCTTTTTCGTAGCCGGCTAATAAGTCAAAACTTTTCTTTTTATAGAATAAGGGTGACAAATGAGCACACAGTGATGGTAAGTGGATGCTGTGGCCCATAAACATCTACATTTATCTTCAATTAGAAATCGAAATGCAGATGCGTTGCCAGCCCTGAGGACTGAGATGGAATGCGTCGTTTCCAGTAAAAAAGGGTCTCCGGTTCTCTACACTCACCATACGAAACACAGCAACATTAAGCTGCTATTTTACGCTGGTATTGGTACTAAAGCTATACTGCTACATTTACAGATATTACGACATCTGTTATAGACGCTTTTTGATTTTGTTTTAATTTATTTATTAACTTTCATATTTTTGATAAAGCTATCAATACTAACTTAAGAGTAACACTAACGATTTAATAAACTATTTTAGGTAATAATAATAATACAATCTACTTTACAAAAATTTCGTATTAAATTGGATAAATTAGTGTCCAAGTCCATTAAAATATAATATTTATAGCTACAAGGATCCTAAAACAACTTCAGAACCTGTATTTAAAAAAAAGTTAAGACATGACCAATGAACTTATGACTTTTAGAAAAAATCTGTCTCCGATTTGCTATCATATTCAACATAATAGTGCGAAGTAATAACGTGAGCTAAACATTATTCAATTTTTAGGAATCCGTAGTTTAACAACAAGGAACCCTTCATAGTTTCGCCATGTCCGACCGTCCGTACGTCCGCAGTTTTACTCAGAGACTCGAGGTGCTACAAATCTTTAATTTGGCACAATTATAGATATTAATCACGGCTACAAAGCTGTGAAATTAAATCTTAAATACGTTTTTATTTTGGTACCCCTCATACAGGTAAATGGAAGATGACTTATTTTACCCATCTATTCCACCGTGTGGGGTATTGTTGAACAGGCTTTTCAAAACTACTGCGGGTATGGAAAAAATATTTTCGATTAAGGGGACTGTTTTAGCTTTAAAGTGGTAATTTTCATTAGAGTCATGTGCCCCCCCCCCTCTTCTACCACTTAAACCGCAGAGTTTGGAAATGCGAAAGTATACACAATAGTAGTATACATAATGAAGTTAAAAGGAAAACTATCACAGCTAAGTAGAATTGACAAGTTAACGAGTAATAGTCGACCAACTTATAAAATGCACTTGGATTAATAAAAATTTCGTTACAACTCCATAGAAAATGACCTAAAACTAGCTGCATTATAACTTTGTAATGTTTTTGTGAATTGTTATAATATTTTATGTAGAAAATGACTTATATGCATTATGTACTATTATAGCTTTATTTTTCTAAAGGGGGTAGTCAGGGTAGATCTGTCTTAATTACTTACTACTTTAGCTTATTTGTTAGTTGGTAGTTATTGTAGGCCTCATTCAAAGTATATTCATACATATAGCCTCTTACAGTATATAGTTAATATCTTGGAAAAATTAGGAAAGTGATGGTTTAAGGGAAGCTTCGTTACGGTCATATATATATCTTATGACCATCTTTGTACAGACTTGGCATATGATTGATTTGATGTAGATTGTATTATTTTCAAAATCGATTTTTTTTTAAATCTTTTTTGAATACTGTAAGTCTGATTGGAAAATAAGACCTTCAGTTACTAGCTTCCTATTTAGGCCGATTTTAGTCGTAATAGCAATCAAACCGCGAACTCATTATGCTCATTATCAAGAAAATCCACGTATTGTGACGGGCAACTACGGAACCCTAGCTCTACATTGTGTGTGACCCGACACGCACTTGGCCGGTTTTTACGTTTCGTTTACTTAAATGTTTAGAGCGGGTCGTATATGCAGGCAGTGCTGTTCAAACAGTGTAGGTGTTGACTATGAAAGAACGACCCCGTGCTATATCCGTTGACCGATCTGTCGAAATCGTGCTTACGCAACAACATTGAACAAGCCGGTAAAATGATCCTCCGCAATGTAAAACTAAAAACGTCACGAATCGTGTTGGTTCATTAAACTTCAATTATTAAATTTTAAATTTAATTCTTATAAGCCTACTCCAGATTTTTTTAGTCACCGCTTGCAATACTCACCTGGTGAAGAATTTTCCAAAAAAAATTCTTCATGACGCGACCACTGAAAATGGCGTATAAGTGAAATAAAAATAATACACGTAGGTCACTCAATAAGTTTTGAGATGCTCGAAATTTAAAAATGGAACGCACCCGTGTTGTATGTTTCTAAAAAGCAAATTTATTTAAAAGTAGAACTCCATAAGCCAATTGCTCAAATTAAAAAAAAAACAAAGTTCTATTAATTTTCCTGCAACGCTTCCCGCGCTTTTCACTTAAAACGATGGATCTTAACCGTGAACATTTGCGCGCTATGATCTATTATGATTTTAAATTTGGTTTAACCGAACAATTAAGTTTACAACGGTTAAAATCAGCATTAAGGGACTCAGCTCCATCAAGCGCAACGATTTTTAGGTGGTTTGCTGAATTCAAAAGGGGTAAAATTAACCTTAGAGATGACGAAAGAACTGGGGCCCCGCAAACAACAGTAACGGCAGCAAATGTATGGACTACTGAAATGTTAATGCGAGACGACCCATGAATCACATATACGGACATCAAAAAGATTGTAGGCATTAGTTTGGGGAGCATTCATACCATCCTACATCAACATCTTGTAGTGAAGAAGCTTTGCTGTCGATGGATCCCTCGTTTGCTCTCCGAAAGCAAAAAACAGACTCGTGTGGATTGGTGCCATGAAATGCGTCTACATTTTGAAAACAGGGCATTTAGGCGTATTTCAGAAATGGTAAAGAGACACGGGTCTATCAATAGAACCCGGAAAATAAAAGGCAATCATCGGTATGGGTGTACTCAGAAGGACAGTTGCCGACATAACTGCAAAGACCTCGCAACGTCAACAAAAAAGTAGTGGCTAGTTTTTTTCGCGGAGAGGATATTTGTCGACGTCAATGCTAGAAAATTGTAGGTCAGTCAACTCTGAATGGTATACTATAGTTGCATTACCCAAAGTTTTTCAAGCTGTGCGGGAAAGAAGACCAAAGACCGGGCTTCGGGGAATAATGCTGCATCACGATAATGCCTCTTCACATACCTCCCTTAGAACAAAAGCATTTATTGAGGAATTTGGTGTTGAAACTCTAAGTCACCTGCCCTACAGCCCTGACTTAGTTCCTTGTGGTTTCTTTTTGTTCCCAACAGTCAAAGAAAAAATAAAAGGCAAGTTTTTTCAAGCGCCGAAGAAGCCGTGGATGACCACGAAAAAGCGATTTCAGACCTGTCAGATCAAGACTGTCTAAAGTGTTTTCAGAATTGGTTTAGGGAAATGGAACTTTGTATAGAGCATGATGGAGAATATTTTGAAAAAAATGTAAAATAAATATTAATAGTATCTAGAATACTTTTTGTATATCAAAAAGCTTATTGAGCGTCTACATAACAAGCTGTCAATATTTTTTTATCTCAAAATTTAAACTTGAATCCATTAGATGTGACAGAAACTAAACAGCGTATAAAAAAGAAACATCTACGTTACAACAGAAATTGAATAATAATTCCTTGTTCATTAGCAGAAGACTCGAGGTAAACATTCAAGGTTGTCGCCCAAGTCACAAGTCACACAAGTCAAAACATACAATAAGTCTATGCTGCGAAAACAAAACTAAGGTCATACCCGCATGAATACATTACAATAGATCCATAAAACTTTGTTATCTTTATTCCTAGTACGATAGTTAGTTGTTTAATTTTTATTATTTTTATGAATTCTTGATACTATGAAGCGGGAACTAGAACTACGCGAAAATCTTAGTTTATCTTTTGTCAATATTATCGAAGCGGTATTTTTCAAAATTAACCTTTAAACTGTATCACAGTCCAAAGTTGATAAAATTACTACATAGTGGTAAAATTTAATAGAAATTGGTAAAAGATTTTTTTATACTTGGTTATGCCACGCTGTGTTCGTGGTTGTATCATGAATAGGTCAGCTCGACCGGTGGTGGACAATGCTTTCACAGAATCTCTACATAAAATAACTTAATATGTTTAATGTTTCGTAAGTTGAGTGTAGAGAACCGGAGACCCTTATTACTGGAAATGAGGTATTCCATTTTAGTCCTTAAAGGTGACAATGCATCTGCATTTCGATGCTTAATTGAAGGTAGAACACACACACTCACACACACACACACACACACAAACACACACACACACACACACACGCCACACGCGCACGCACGCACACGCACACACACACACACTCACACTCACACTCACACTCACACACAGGTCACAGCACCCGCTTACCATCAGGTGGACGGTGTTCACGTATGTCACCCATATTCTAGAAAAGAAGTTTGATTTTTACTCGTGTAGCATTCCAACTAGGAATCGCAAAAATATTAAATGTACAAACATGACCACTCAGTAACAGCCTTGAAATCGTAGTAAACCTGAAAGTTTTAATAAAACTGGGAGATTTATTTTATATATCGATCACTGGATAAGTTGAATAATCATGGATTCGAATGTAATATTAGATTATAATTTCAGTCCGAAGCAATACTTGTGCATTTTAGGAAGTTAATTATATTGGGGTCTTAATGTATACTGTTGTTTTCCCCTGCATCGACTGTATTCTTAATTTTCGCCTTATCAATACATATTAGTCACAAAAGCAAAACTTATATGTAATGTATATTTTTTGTAATTCTATTTAATTAAACCGTTGCGCAGCTCATTCCTATTATGCGCTCATTGGTAGCCATTTCCGCCAACCGCTTTGTACGGGTCTCGTCATTCTTACAGCACTTATTCTGTGAGTTGCAATGATATCAAATAAATATTGATATACTAAATATTAAACTTGCTTTACACAATCTTCTTCAAAGACTCCTCTTTACTAAAATATCCAAACACTTGATATCGGACGATGCCCGAGTTTCACAAATTCGGGCATGCAACCATTTACAATATTCTGCATAATCCTCTGACATATTAAATTTCTCATTTCATTATTAAATTTCAGACTCTGGAACGACATTCCTCTTGACATTAAAAAAGCTCCCAACAAAATCGTTTTTAAAAATCAAGCCCGTAAGTAGGTGATTAAATCGTTGCAAGTTTAAACTAACACAGCTCTTTTTTTTTCGTATATTTCATATTTGTTCTGAAATAGATAATATTTATACGTACCTTGTGTATATAGTATATGTACGTATGTATAAATATTGTATTATATATGTATATGTATTGTATATTATATATATTATTATTTTTTATCCTCTCTATTTGATTATTGCTGCACCGCCTCCAAAATCTCTTTTTAGCCTAATGGTTGACTGGCAAAGAATGCCCTATGGCATTAAGTCCGCCATATGACTACTTTTTGCATGAAAGCATAAATAAATAATTTTTTTATATTGCTGCACCATAAACAGCGACACGATTAGTATTTTCACAGGTTTTTAAACATTTGTGGCGAGAACAAAGACGAAATTTTGGGTCAAATTAGATGAAACTTGGGTTCATTATTATAAACCTGAACCTCAGCAAGATTCAGTTCGGTGGCACAAAAACTTACACCGAGGAAGAAGTTCGAGTTGTCCTAATAAACCAAATAAATTAAGGCTCCAATTTACGTAGTTTATTTTGATTAAAATAAGGTGTTTCAAAAGCGGGAAAGAACTACGCTAGTGAAGAATAAAAAGATTGTAAATTGTCGTGGGGGAAAATACGAAGAAATTTAAGTAAAATGGTGATGCTATTACATGAAAACGCGCCCATGCATGAAACGCATTTAACGTTGGAATTACACTTAATAGGCTTTGAAATTTTGAAACATCAATCCCAGCCCAGATTTAGCTATTCCTGGTTAGAATTTATTTCTGAAAATAGAAAATTAACGTCAAGGGAAAAATTGAGGAAAAATTGCGGTGATAATGATGGCCAATAGCGTATAACAATATAAACAACTTAGTTCACATATCGGAAAATATATAAAAGTGTAATGCCATATATTTAATAGTAAATAATAAAGAAAATAATTATGAAAATATTTATTTCTATGATACAGGGGTTATTTATAAAATACATACACAGAGAAGTTCAAAAAATATTCTTATAGTTATTTAAGTTTTCGTAGTAAGTTTCATTTTAACTTTTTATTTGTAAATAAATATATATTTAAACCATTATGAGGATTTAAGAAACTTTTCTGTAATAAAATTTACAATGTTTCAGGTACTTTTTCGGAATCAATTGAAAGGACCAGAAACTAGCAACAATGGTAAAATAAAAAAATATAAATCTTCACCTAATCGCAAGTGCCCTTGCGCAAACTCTTTTATTCACATTTTTTATTTTTGGACTTTACTGCATACTACGTGTTTACAGCGAATTCTCACGCCGCATGCTGCCCTCAACAAAATCGTATATCACTCAATTATCACACAGGAAATAAAACATATTATGAACGGACAACTTAAATTACATCAGTGAAGTTTTGCAGGAATTCAATTCCATTTGAAATGTTTATAACAAACCTGTAGTGCTTTATGATTAAAAATGTTATGATAAAACAGTGCACGCTTATTCCAAATTCTAACTAATTTATTTGTATTTTTATTTCATTGTTTTGAGATCAGATTAAGAAAACTTGTTTATATAAAATTTAGAAATGTGATATCTAAAATTAAAATATTTAAATGAAACCAAAAAAAAGCTGTTCGAATACTCGTAATATCGATTTACATGCCATGTTAAAGCGTATTGCTTCAATTCATATTCATGATCTACTAGGCAAGTATCTTTGGAAACAGATAAAGTTAAGGAACAATGATGATCTAATACATGAATAAATATTTATAAATTTTCTATTTTAAGCGTCATCAAGTAGTTGTCCTTGAGTTATTAAGGAGTAATTTATTATATTATTGAGCATCTCAGTAATAGCGTGGTGCGGGGTATAACATTGTCATGCAACACGCAATCAGCGACCGGACAACCTCGACATTGTTCCATTGGCTAAACAAGAATAATAATCAAGATGTGCATCCGCCAGGTTCTCCAGGCGCGATATCAGCGGCTGCACCTACCATTACTAGTACTTTCAAGTAATGCATTACGTCATCTTATATTTTTATTATTTTTTAAATTAACTATTTCATTCACCATTGAACACGTTGTTTGCACATGTTATCGTTTGTAAAATTTAGTCTACAACCCTTTACATATTTATATCACAGTACACACAACCTAAATTCCGGATAATTATATAATGATAACATGATTCAAGAACCTGTTGATATATGTATTCCAATAAATAAAACCGAAGTAATAATATAATAGATAAAAATCAGTACAATTTTTTATTATTATGCGTGTAGAATTTATTATAGAAGCATTTTTATATAACTGGTTTACTAGAATATTGAATATAAAAATAACTTCTTCTTTTTATTTGATTTGATGAAATTTACAATCCTGTTTAAACACTTTAAAATTGCTTGTAAATTTATACTAAGTAGTTATAATATTTTAGTATAGTAAGGTCAGCTTCAGCAAGACATTAATATAAATAAATGTATTCACGGTTGCCGATAACAATAATGAAGTAAGCTACATCACGTATTCGCATTAAAACATGTGTACATAGAAATAATAAACATTACTAAGGCGCTTGTAGGTAATAATTAGTAATAAGTCCGGATTATGACATCATTTTGTCGCATCACAGCTTTTGTTCCAAGATCCGCTACATCAAGGTTGCCACTAAATGTTCTTAAAACACATTCAAATTTCCGCCGCGTGTGAATACCATTTAACATGGTATTATACTTAAGGATCGTGAGATAAGTTGGGAAAATTACTAAGAATACCAACTGTTAGTGACTAGAAAATATTGAAATTAATTTGTTTACGAACCTTGTTAACTATGTATTTGCAAAGCCTTCACAAGACGCTCTGCGTATTGAGTTTAGAAAATTTCTAAGATAACGTGTATTACAGTGCGTGTTTGCATTTTATTACAATAAACAATAAAATTCTCAAGAAATGTTTGCAAGAATTGCTATGCTGTTATATTTACCTTTGGGTAACTAAGTCACTACATCATATTACCATTAACTAAATCTATTACACCAACAATCTAATAAATATTAACCTAAAAATCAACAATTACGTATTGCATTGGCTTGATGTCATCAAGATGATGATGTCAACTAGCCATTACTTGGAACTGGCCAATTCAGTCTATATTAAGATAGATATGAGTATATCTTTTTCAAGGTATGCATACGACATTGTTCTGTGATACATATACTAAGTATTATAACTTTTTTAGGAGAGGGGTAAAATGATTATGTAAAATGACTCACTTGATAGTAAGTAAAGATCTCTAGGTTGTTTATGTAAAAAAGTATTCGCATGAAGCAGAAACCTCGCAAAGACGTGACCTCGCCAAAACTTGGTGGCTAGCATAAATCCGAATAATTTTATGCAGTATATGCAACATCTACAAAAGAAGAGAAACCCGGTCCGCTGTTGCGAGATGTAATTTTCTAGTGGTGAGCCGGCATTAAATTATTTCCCGCTCTACTAAGTTCGCCAATCTTTTTAAAAGCCGATTTAGTCTACTTTTCCAAGTGACAGAACAGAACATCACTCAATTTGCCGATTGCATAATCAGATGTTAGCAGATGCTACAAGGAGATTATCTTTAAAATGAGGTGATACAACAAACTGTTTACTTATAGCATTAAACTTGCGTCTTCTGACTATACTAGGCTCAACTGACTAGTTAAACCCAACTAAAAGTTAATTTTTGAACAATAACATGTACACCCCATAGATTGCCTCGTAGGGGGATATTTGCCATAGTTGTCCCGTTTGAAATATTATCAGAGTGATGCCCATATCCTGTTTCTTTTTCATCTGTCGCTTTTTACAACACCCACGTGATAACATGGGGTTTGTCGTCAATAACATAGAATCGACTTCAGACAAAACTTTCTTCTGCTACTCAACGAAGTAATATAAAAGCGAGAGTAGTATTATAGTGTACCTAAACATACTGTTGACTTAAAATTGCATTTAGAACATGATGTGGTTTTCTCCACTGTCATGTATTAAGATGAACGTTTTTGATTATTACAATGTGACAATTCGATTTAATACACCCACTTAATGTGTTGATTCAACAAATTTAGGTAAATTTCAACGCTAACTTGCTGTTGACCTTAAGTAAAACATCTTCCGGGCTTTTTTATTCAGGCTTAATTTGAGACAAATTATCTATACTGTTTACTTAGGCTCAAGGCTATTCCTTTAAAGTGGTTTTAAATTAATCTGTTACCATTATATCTTTCAAATATTTTAACAAGTGAGAGCGACAAATGAGCAGAAACTACCAAGCAAAGCAAATAACAACAAATTGCTGTGGCCCATCTACCCTAGTTCAAAATTTTATATATAAATATTATCAATTCTCACTCTACAATGCGAGAGTCCGAAGCCTACCAATAGACTTAAACGAAGTACTCGCACTGCTCAAGTAGGAGATTAACTGCTTACTTGAATTTTGTTATTATAAAGATAACGATATAGAAAAAATTAAAAAGAGAGGATAAATTGTGTTTTTATGTTAAATGCACAGTTAACATTATAGCAAACGTCATATTTCATTTATATTTAAAGCTAAAAATTAAATTATATTTAAAGTTTGTTACAAAAATTTAAATAAAGTTATTTTGTGTTTAATGAAACAAATGCTTTAGATATTTTGATATTCAAAATAACATACGTTTTTGTGAGTGCAATATATACTCTTAGGGACATAACTACAATTATTACCTACTCGTTAGATAAGTAGTTCAGCGACAGTTTGTTCGGTTACTTATGCTTATGTACATACATGAGTGGGTGAAGGACCTCGACCGCTATTTCGTGAGACTGTCACCTACATATTGAGTTGCAATAGACCAATTTATGATGATTATAATGGACTTTGTTAACAGTTTAAGTTACGCTAAAATTTAAAGTCTATCGAAAATAGCATTTTTACTGAGAATATCAACTACAGTTACTGTTTACTTAAAGAAGGTTCTAAATAAAAAAAGTATATTCATATATTATATTTAACATCTTATAATTTTACCTTTATCTGTCTCATATAACCGTACAAATTTTGCTTCTGAAGAGTGCTTTGCTTACGATATAGAGGAATTTCTATAATTACTACGCCTAGCTGGCGGATTGGTGATTTCGTTTTAAATACTCATTAATTTTATATAATATAAAAAACGACCTTTATTAATGATTTACTAATGTAGAATCACCAAAGTAAACCTTGTAACCTGAATCAAGCGGACTTTAAGCAAAACCAATATAAAATATTATAAATCTAATTTATTTAATTACATTTTTACAAACATTTCACACATGGCGATTACAACCATCTTTCACGGTAACCAATAGATTATTGTTGACGTCTTTACTCTTATATATTATGTCACTACTAAAGGATAAACGGTTACACCTAGGTTTACAGGATCAGTAGGTAAAGGTGCCGAATGGAGAAAAATCCTGATTTGTATTATTTACAAATCCATCGGTCAAATCAAATACACCTACATATGTTTAACCAACCGCATTTGCCTGCACCTAGTTGTAAGTGGCAAAATCAAGGTGTGTCCGCAGTTCGAGTTTGAGCCCTAACATATTTAAGTGTTACAAAATTGGTAAATTTTATTGTAATATTATGAAATATGGACCACGTACAGTGTAAACATAGCATAATTTATATATAAAAATCCATTGCCTGCAATAAATTGTAAAAACTTAAGTATCCTAACCGGTAATGATGAGTATCTGTGTGTTAGGTGTGTTATATTTAAATTTAAAAAACATAAACAATTAACTTAAATCTAGGACCAGATCCTGCAATCAATTTATTGCCTTATTAATATAAAACAAAAACAAGTTACGTATGGTAAATACTAAAAAAAGTATATTTGGAAAATCCAAAAGTGCACACCTCGAACGCTTATATAATATTTTTAAAAATCATTTTACTTTTACTAATTACCAAAACACGAATTTCGTTTAAAGCTACAAAAAATTGTTTCTGTTTAATTAACACAAAAATTTTTGACTTTTTGATACTGGTGATTCGTATTTTGTTACCGAAAAAAATTTATCAAACATTACTGGACAGGATGGCTTACAATAGTGAAATTCAAAAGGCTTCATAAAGATTAAAATCTAAAGCTAATAAATAAAGAATCAAATTCATAAGCTCATAAGTTCAGTTTTTTGAAATAATACCTTATTCACATCCATACCGACCAACTGACGTCCAAAAGAAATTATTTTAAATTAATTTTTCTAATTAAATCTTAATAATTAAAACAAATAATCTTATAACTAGATCAGAAGTATTAATTAAAATTTCCTCTTGTTGGTGCATTTTTTATTATATAAGTGCAGTAGAAAGGGTCATGAAACAAACTGACGGAAAAATTTGGGATGTGCAAGCGGGATTTAGAAAGGGAATGGGATGTACAGATTAAGTATTTGCCATGCGGATTGCGGATAAGTTTTTGGGCGTTCATGGACTTGGAAAGGGCTTGTAACAGAGTGGACGTAGATGTGTTATGGCAAACACTAAAGTAATTTAGGTTGAGCGCTGGGTTGATACAGGCATTAAAATCTCTTTATAGGGACCCTAGTGCTTGTGTTAGGATCAACGGGGTCTACTCGGACTGGATTGGCATCCATAAAGGTATCAGACAGGGCTGTGTGGCTTCCCCGTGGCTGTTCAACCTATTTATGGACAGTTGTTTGGAAAATTTGAAAGCTGAAGAATGCGGGTTAAGAATGGGTGAGGTAACCGTCAAATGCCTTTTGTACGTCGATGATCAAGTTATATTTGCATCTTTGGCTACCAAGTTGCAAATGCTGGTTACATTAATGAACGGGTCTTGAAAAGAAAGAGAAATGAAAGTGAACGCAAGTAAGACGAAAGTTATGGTTTTTGAAAGAGAAGAAAGAAAAACGATATGTGAAATAAGAATAGAAAGAGAGTTAGCCGAGCAAGTAGATGAGTTTGTATATTTGGGATCTGTATTTAGCAGGGATGGGAGATATGATAAGGATATAGAATGACTAGTGAACACAGGAAATAGAGTAAATGGTAGAGCCCCATTTACTCTATTTCCTGTGTTCACTTTATGGTGAAAAGTCAGAATGTGTCAGTACGTATGGTAATTCACAATGCTGTGTTAGTCCCAATTTTAACGAAAAGCACGAGAGTAGAATAAATGCAGTATAAATGCGGTCTCTAAGGAGTATGTTGGGGTTGAATCTAAGAGACAGGGTGAGAAATTTTATGATAAAAGAAGAGTGTGGTTTGCAAGATGATGCTGTGACCAGGATTAAGGAATTAAGGAATGCTTCGATGGTTTGGTCTTGTAGAAAGAATGATAGAGGAAAGAGTGACAAAGCAAATTTATGTTGCTGAAGCGAATGGAAGAGTCGGAAAGGGACGTCCTAGGCAAAACTTTATCGACCAAATTAGCTATTATTGAAAATGGGCCAAACTAAGAGTACCCTTAACCGACAAGCATGTATGCGTAGGTATATGAATGTGGAGGAGGCGAGAGAGGTTCCAAATGGAAGTCTGTAGTCTTTGCCTACCCCTCGGGGTGACAGGCGTGAGTGTTTTTAAGTTTATTATAAAGCTGGTGGAAGTGATTTAAGTTACGCTTCGCGTTCGACGTGTGCAATAAATTTATTTTTGTTGTTTTTTTTAATTAAATAACTAACAAAAGGTTATAGGTACGATAGCAAACCTAAAGTCACAAAGAACAAATCCGTCATTGGCCTCCTATCGTGAACTACTTTACAAAGCATTTTAAGCTTACTTAGAGTGTTTAACGGGAATATTAATGTTAATATCATATATTTTATACATTTTTTAAATTAATATTATATAAATAAAGCCAAGAATTATTAATTACTTCGTAAAAACGATTATTTTTATTTAACGATTATGACATTGAATATTGCGTTATAACGCAATATTTAATGTCAAAAGCAAAAATATACAATATCTACCAATGTGCTATATTATATGGAACTACAAATACATATATGTTATATTATAAATACACTGCTAATACTATTACCGGTATTGTATAAGTATTTATTATTGTCATTACAATTTCTAGTATTTAGCATCAAAATACAAAATATCAACATTTAATACGTATAAAAGAAGCTAAATCAAAATTATATTTAAATAAAAGAATACCAATTTTAGCACTTAAGCTTTCGTTAGCAATAAATATCTTATAATGCTTCTTGTTCAAAACGTACATGTTAAACACAACATAATTTTTTTTATTTCAATACAACATTATTATTTTAAAGATACTCAAAATACATATATAATTTACACGAATTTCAATGCATTTGCATTTTACGTAAGCAAAGACAGGACCAGTTTCTATCAAGCATGGATCACGAGGGTTCAACGTACGCTTGTTTGAGATGCCATGGAGCCGCCGATATTCAAGCCAAGCGTTTTAGCTAAGTAAAACGCCTGACCATGTCAGTATCTATGTTTATTTTCACAATTTTTAAAAGCGTTTGTGCATATTTACTTGGATATATCACAATATATAATATGCATAAATAAAAATTAAAATGGTTTATTGCGTACATGTATGTGTTTTATAACGCACATACATTATGTATGGTTATACATTTATACACATATATACATACATAAAAATACTTAAAATATAACTACATACAATTTATTAGGTGTCTTTTAAACAGTAAAATCTTCCAAACGAGCACACAGTTCATCTGATGATAAGTGGATGTTGTGGCCCACAGATTCACAGGACATATATGTAAATATCTACGGGCTACAACACCATCATATATAACATCATAAAAATCAATACACAAATGCGTTAATATCTTTGAGGACTAAGGTCGAATACCTTGTATCAATACTCAGATCGCCAATACAAAACCCGGTAGCATTGTATATTATTTCTATTGTACACCAGTATTCTGTAAGTAGATAGGTAGTACCACTTCTGGCTCACTGAGTCAGAAGTGGTACAACGTTCGTCGACTCACGATCCTAAAAAAGAAAAAGGTTTTGGCATGCTCTGATCACGAATCTGCGGTCCGTTTTTGCGTAGGATGCACGGTTCCGGAGATGTGAGATCAATTAACTCTTAAATAATTGATATCCGGTGAGGGCCTCCACCGTCATTAGCGCCCCATTGTTCATATCCATTGTCATTGTCTATACTTCCTCGGCGTGCGCGTCGGCTTATTAGTGCTATTGTATTATACTTCTTTGTTCCTATCTACAACGCTAATCTGAATCATCAATAAAACACATTACCTAATTTTGTTACAATTTTTATTTACAAAATACAAAATCTTATTACTTATTGTCTATAAAATAGGAGCAAAACATCTCATCCAGTAAAATATCATTTTACAATGTGTTCCCTGTAAATATACTCGTAAAACTATGTATTGAACATCCCTGAAACGTATATTGCAAATACATTAAGCAATATTCGTCACAAACTGAAATCCACTCATTCTGAATCCTATCAACATTCCAGTTCCATCTTTTACAATTCCTTTTTAAAAACTCTAGATGATATCGTACAGGTGATCGTCCATATGAATCAAAATATTGACCGACGTCATTCATATCGATATATAAAGCTACCCAATGTGACCCAGGTTTATCATCTGTATCCAAATTGCATATTATATACGTTGGTACGTGGGTATACATGGGCAGTCTATTGGCAGCATAAACATTATTTTCTAGACTGGGGTGAATCTTTTTCAGATGTTGTTGTACATCGAGTGTATCCATATTACTGCTATTAGTAGATTATTACAGTACCAATCTACTCAATGACTAACATAGGAATGATCAATCATAGTGATTTCTAAATATTAAATTGCATTCTTTTGTGTTATACAAATCGTATTTGAGTCATCAATACACTGAACAAGACGCAACACGAAGGAATGTTGAGATAAGCAACAGAATGTGAGATAAGCTTGTTGATGCATAAAGTTACTCGTACTATCAGTTCCACTGCAGAAATTCTTTAGATTAGAATTAATACTTACTGGTATTATATAAGACCGAGCAGCTGCAGTCATGGAGTTAGTGTATGGTCGTTTGACCGCAGTGGATCTATCAATACTACATTTGTGTTACTTCAACGCATCAAAGGCCATGGATGTAAGTGTTTATTCTATTGACAAACTTACTTTTCTTTCTGTTATTTTCTTACGTGTGTATGATTTAGTGTTAACAAGTTATATTTAAATATTATGTGTGTATATGATTAAGCCGTGGTAGCTCAGATGGTTAGCGCAAGCTGTAAATTTCACAGTACGCGACCCGGGTTCGATCCCCGCCGGCACCAATTAAATTGTTAATTGCAATTTTAAGTGCTGATTTACCACGTGCTCAGCGGTGAAGGAAAACATCCTGTGCACGCATTGAGTCAGCGCGGCGGACATTTCCTAGCCCTGAATACAAAGACAATAGCAGAAAGTGAAATAGTCAAAAAATACTTTTTTAACAATGACAGTCATTAGTTGATCATTAGTGAATGTGATTCTGTTTACTTAAATTACAGGAAGATAAGAGCAGAATGAAGAAATGGGATGATAGGAAGTAATGAAGCATTGTTATGTGAAGTTTGTTGGAACACACATATTTTTAGTCACGTGTAAATACTTTTAACTTTTTGGTTCAAAATGACACAAAATCTAAAAAAATATTAGATACATCATCGACATGGACGGATTTTACATTACATATCCTCCATTCCATGTAGAGAAATGGCTATTCTAGACGTAAAACTATCTAATAAAAATTATGCGTTTATCGATCATTATTTGTTTCGGCCAAGTTATCCTTTCAATTATTTGTTGCCAAAAGACAAAAAAAACTGTTCGTTATTGCGAAACACACGTGCACGGCATTCCATATTTTGACGTGACCGAAGAATTAAAATGTGCCTACAAACAAGAGAACATCATTCCCATATTAAATTGGTACATTAGAAATTTGTGCAAAGACGAAGTGATCGCATACAAAGGTGGTGGTGGTGGTTGGTGGTGGAATTTTTAATATTGAAGAATACAAATGTCCAAAATACAATGATTGGTAAATTCATTCAAAGTATATTTGCAAAAAATTGTCACAAAATTTTACATTGTTCTTGTAATGAAGTGTGGTTTTTACAAGTGGTTATTGCTTGAAAATAAAATTTTAAATTAACCATAAATTTTGTTTGATTTCCCAAAAACATTAGTTATAGTACACAATATATATATATATATATATACATATATATATATATATACATATATATATATATATATATTAATTGTTTACCTACACCAACATTTTCATTTTTTAGAAGTCCCCCTTAGGACTTTAGACGTGTGTAATGTTTCACTTTATACATCCATTTACTGCTATTGTGGCAGCACCAAGTGGATGTGGGAAGTCAAATTTTGTAACAAATTTCATAAAATCAGTTACAGAAATATGTAATTGTGATTTTAATCAGATCACATGGTGCTTTGATGAAATGCAACCTTTATATAATTTACCAAATGTTAACTATCATCAAGGAATTCCAAATCTTAATATGTTTGATGGTGAAAACCCACATCTTGTTATTATTGATGATCTAATGAGAGAGTCCGATGTAACTTTAAACTCGAACAGTGTTTTGTATTAGATTAAATAGAAGATTTATAAAGAAATAAAAAATAATATATTACATACAATTTGTTTTATTTAATTTTATAACGTTTCACATAGTTTTATACAAATGCATTACACATAACACATAAAATCTAACACACAACACATATTATAACCTTAACTACTATAATCTACAGCAACATTTCTGTTTTTATCTATCTCAATAACATTATCAAACTCAACATAAACTATACAGTTAATTGTTTGTATTAGTGAGGATTCAAATCGTACTTCTAATCTTACACTACCATGCTTTATGAGATTCCAATGAGCTGATGAGTTGGCTGATAAATCAGGAGTTAGGTCAAATGCTAATAGACAGTAACCTTTGGCATACTGTTCACAAGAGATTCCATTTCCTTCATTAAGAAAGTGAATACCAGTTCCCGAGAATAGAGTATGATATGCTGATGTAAATATACTATTATTAAAAGATGGTTGCAAAGCTTTTGAAGGTATTTGTTGACCATCAATATATAAGCTGAAAGAATCAATACCATAGTTTTCAAAGTTAAATGGATTTTTAGTAAGGGAACCATTAAATGCAGAATTGTTCACAAATCCGATTATACATCTTTTGGGTGCCTGTCCTAAAAATATATTATCAAGAGTTTTTTCTTGAACACCCGATGGAATTGTTAAAACTTTACTTCAGCTCGAGTAATAGGATATTTAGCAGTGGTAGAAGCTAAAACTTTTTGATGTGCGAGTAATACATTTGGATAAACTCGTGCTCGTCGAACAATAAGAGTTGCGTCCGTAATGCAAACTTTAAACTTTACATCGTTTGACCCAGCAATTAAATTAAAACACCCTCTTGATCGAACCAATTTAACACTCATTTCAACACCATTAATTAAAAATTTATCTTGGTTGAAAATGTCACCGTGAAGATGACCAATAATTTCTATTTCCTTACTTTCACTAATCAATTCCTGTCTTTTAACAAATCCTATGTTTTTACCATCTGTAGAATCCATTTTTCCTGCTGTATTCTCATACCAAATACTACAAGTTGTAAGATGAGATTGTTTAGCAGCGGGAGCATAGTTTAAAAGGGTTTCCATGTATGCTCGATATGCATAGGTATTATTAGGTGGTGATACACGTTTTTGGTTTAAATAAACATCAAGTTGACTAAAAAAGTGAATGCAGCCAATTATTTACAGGTGCTACTATTGTAGTAGATATCAAGTTAGTTGAATTTTGATTTAATACTTTTGCCTTTATGTGGAGTAATGTATGAGACAAATCTATGTAGTCATCGCCTGTCCCAGGAACTTGAAACTCGATAGGTCCATCATCACCAAGAGATGAAATTGGTTTATAATGAATCCACAATCCATTTTCAATGCTAGTTTGTGTAGACGGTACTGCAAATAAATCCAATTCTGACTTAACGCACTCGCAAGAATGATTATGAAGGAAAGATATATTTTATTTGAAAATATATCTTTGATATTTTTTGGTTTTAGACCAAGTTTTTTCGCAGCTTTCACTTTAGCAGTTAATGGTGGAATGAATGAGGTCAATCGTTTTCTTTTTCGTCTGTTTTTTTCTTGCCTTTCGTTTTAAATTCGTACTAACTTGCTTTAAACGATCTTTTATTGAGGCTTCCATAGGACGCGCTTGAACCATATCCGAAAGACCTACTCCAGCGCTTAATGCCTCCTTACCAATCACTCGAGCACCACTTGAAAGTAAAGGTAAAACTGATCTAAATAACCCCCCTAAGAAGCTCCCAATACCATGACCGCGTTGGTATGGTGAACCCTTATAAATTACTCCAACTCCTGACCCAGCTTAATGGGTATAATAATTTTCATATGGACATTTATGATGATCACGAAGAGAATTCATTATTATAATTTTCGGAAATGTAATTAATACACACGGTTCCAAACTGGAACGGTATTTTTGTCCTGTGCTCGATTTCATAACTATTTCCAGCGTATCAAACTCTCTTCGCATAACAGGTAAGTAGTGAGGTTGAGAGAAAACTTGCATTTTATTTGCACCATAAATGTATTTTGTAGGATCTAATGAAATGACTCTTAGTAAAGGAGTCATAACATCACCCACAATCTGAGGATCGATAATGTCGCAATATAGAAATAGTTGAGATGGTAACCCTAAGTGTAAATTAGCAGGACACTTTCCAAAATTTCTCTCTAGGATATTTTTATTTGGTTCATAACCTAGTTGTGATGTAAAATTTGGGTGATAATGTTACGGATGTTATATTTTTATCCAAAACAGAAATAGACACAATTTTTGTTATTTCATTATAGCGAAATTTCAAGTTCTCTCCGATACCATTTAACGCTCTTAAAATATGCTCAACGTTATCATAGTTGGTGGCTGGAATATGTTTTTTGTAGTACACTATGGATGGTTTATCTATTAGGCATTAACGTAAATTTTGTAATGTATATAACATTTTCATGATCTTGAACAGTAAACATGGAACATGGATATTGAAACTCGGCAACTCCAACCGACCAATTCACCTTCTAATTTAATGGCTTTTGGCAATTTCGTTGAAAAATTTGTGATCTTGTTATTAGGAAAGTATTTCATTGAACTATTGCTGAGCAAAGTTAAATAAAAATCTTTATTCATATTTCTTTTAAACTGGAAGCTAAAATCCAACTGTTAAATTTATCTGGATAACCTTTCCACTTCACTAATACTTCTTTTCTGTTACCTGAATAACGAGTGTCAATTATTTTATCTATTTTATATTGTGAGGTGGGGTTGTAAGTAATTTTCTGTAATTCCCTTTCATAAAACGTACCAACTATTGGTTCATTTTGTAAATCTGTTATTGTATAAACAACCCATGGAGATCTATCAATTATTGAAGATATAATAAATATTTCATCACTCCAATTTGATTCATATCCTTTTTGGAAAACATGTTTATATTTAGTTATTCGAACGTAATCACCCACATTGAAATTTGGTTTAGGATTTTCTAAAGAAAGTTTGTTTGACCGTCTATCATAAAGATTTAAGATAGAAGAATTTACATCACATGGGCACATCTTAATACTAGAGTGAAAGCTGTGATTATAAGAGTATATTAAATCTTGTAAAACATCTATGTATCTATAAGTATTATTATGAGCGAAATAACGCCACATTTTCATTTTTAGTGTTCTTTGAAATCGTTCGTCAATACTGGCCCTAATGTCAGGATTGTTACTGGTATAGTAATTAATCTTTTTGGATTTGAAGTATTTTTGTACGTCTTTTGAAACAAATTCTATACATTTATCAGATTGTATGTGAGTAGGTGTTAAATTACTTTCAGTAAATATACTTTCAAAACATTCTTTAGTTGTTTCTGAGTTTTTCTTTTTCATTGGTCTTGCAAAAGCATATTTACTAAATACATCAATAACACAAAGTATTTATATACTTGAAACCATCATTATATTGAGAATAAGTTCGCATATCACTTAAATCAGCTTGCCACAGTTCATTAATATTTGATAGAATGTACCTATTACGCGGGAATTTTTTTCGAATGGGTTTATGTAATATGTATGTTTCTTGTGATTTTAACCATTCCTTTACTTGCCTTTTATTCATTTTACCTTTCATGGCTTTTGATAATTTATCAATACTACCAAAACCAGCGGGATTAAATGGATCATAATAAATCCTGTTCATTTCTTCTAGTACGGGGTCCATTTTTCCCACTCAAGCCTTTTACGTATTTTAGTTGTAGACTTTTTATCTCTACTGCTCGATGTAGAAAACTCTTGAACTTCAATCTCAGAGGGTTTGTTCAGATCTTTTGCTTGAAGTTGGTTAATAAACTCACATCTCCATGGGTTTCCAATATAAGTAAGTGGTACTTTAATATCTTTTAATGCTTCAGCAAATCTTTCCCACCCTACTGGGTCACTTATTTTTAAGGGTCTTAGTGAATCATTTATTAAATCAACAATATTACTTCATCCATTTAACTTTGAAAACTATGGTATTAATTCTTTCAGCTTATATATTGATGGTCAACAAATACCTTCAAAAGCTTTGCAGCCATCTTTTAATAATAGTATATTTACATCAGCATATCATACTCTATTCTCGGGAACTGGTATTCACTTTCTTAATGAAGGAAATGGAATCTCTTGTGAACAGTATGCCAAAGGTTACTGTCTATTAGCATTTGACTTAACTCCTGATTTATCAGCCAAATCATCATCTCATTGGAATCTCATAAAGCATGTTAATGTAAGATTAGAAGTACGATTTGAATCCTCACTAATACAAACAATTAACTGTATAGTTTATGCTGAGTTTGATAATATTATTGAGATAGATAAAAACAGAAATGTTACTGTAGACTATAGTAGTTAAGGTTATAATATGTGTTGTGTGTTAGATTTTATGTGTTATGTGTAAATTTTTATAACTTGAATTTTTATAAAATTAAATAAAACGAATTATATGCAATATATTATTTTTTATTTCTTTATAAATCTTCTATTTAATCTAATACAAAACATGTTCGAGTTTAAAGTTACATCGGACTCTCTCATCAATAATAACAAGATGTGGATTTTCACCATCAAACATATTAAGATTTGGAATTCCTTGATGATAGTTAACATTTGGTAAATTATATAAAGGTTGCATTTCATCAAAGCACTATGTGATCTGATCAAAATCACAATTACATATCTCTGTAACAGATTTTATGAAATTTGTTACAAAATTTGACTTCCCACATCCACTTGGTGCTGCCACAATAGCAGTAAACGGATGTATAAAGTGAAACATTACACACGTCTAAAGTCCTAAGGGGACTTTCTTAAAAAATGAAAATGTTGGTGTAGGTAAAAAATTAATATATATATATATATATTTTTTATATATATATATATATATATATACATATTTATATATATATATATATATATATATATATATATATATATTGAGTACTATAACTAATGTTTTTGGGAAATCAAACAAAATTTATGATTAATTTAAAATTTTATTTTCAAGCAATAACCACTTGTAAAAACCACACTTCATTACAAGAACAATGTAAAATTTTGTGACTAGTTTTTGCAAATATATGATTATTACAACAAGTTTGTTTAAATTTATGAATTGTTTTGTATTCTTCAATATTAAAAATTCCACCACCAACCACCACCACCACCTTTGTATGCGATCACTTCGTCTTTGCACAAATTTCTAATGTACCAATTTAATATGGGAATGATGTTCTCTTGTTTGTAGGCACATTTTAATTCTTCGGTCACATCAAAATATGGAATGCCGTGCACGTGTGTTTCGCAATAACAAACAGTTTTTTTTTGTCTTTTGGCAACAAATAATTGAAAGGATAACTTGGCCGAAACAAATAATGATCGATAAACGCATAATTTTTATTAGATAGTTTTACGTCTAGAATAGCCATTTCTCTACATTGAAAATGTTTATGAGGATACGTAATGTAAAATCCGTCCATGTCGATGACGTATCTAATATTTTTTAGATTTTGTGTCATTTTGAACCATTTTGTGTCATTTTGAGTGGACTTCAGTTTGTGACGAATATTGCTTAATGTATTTGCTATATACGTTTCAGGGATGTTCAATGCATAGTTTTGCGAGTATATTTACAGGGAACACATTGTAAAATGATATTTTACTGGATGAGATGTTTTGCTCCTATTTTATAGACAATAAGTAATAAGATTTTGTAAATAAAAATTGTAACAAAATTAGGTAATGTGTTTTATTGATGATTCAGATTAGCGTTGTAGATAGGAACAAAGAAGTATATAATAATATAATAATACAATAGCACTGATAAGCCGACGCATACGCCGAGGAAAAATAGACAAAGACGGTATTCAATGAACAATAGATAAATAACATTGGGGCGCTAATGACGGTGGAGGCCCTCATCGGATATCAATTAGATAAGAGTTAATTGATCTGCACATCTCCGGAACCGTGCATCCTACGCAAAAACGGACCGCAGATTCGTGATCAGAGCATGCCAAAACCTTTTTTTTTTAGGATCGTGAGTCGACGAACGTTGTACCACTTCTGACTCAGTGAGCCAGAAGTGGTACTACCTATCTACTTCTGTAGTAGCATATCCTTTACCAGTAGAGCCAATTCATCCGTGTTTATGTCATAATATAACTTCAACGTGACTCTACGACGTTATTTTTGTTTATTTTTCTCGTCATCCATTTGTTCCTAAGACCTTTTACCTATTTCTATTTGACCTCGTAACATGGTCATGTATATTTTTTTCACTTATCAGAATTAAAATATAAACAATTTATTTTCTTTGCCTCAACTATCATTATTAAACCAGTCCACGGCAAGAACAAGTCGATTCATTCAAGAAAATCTAATTTTATTTATGTCAAACGAAGATGCGGTAGTTGGATGTTCACCCAAAAATATGTTTCTGTTGACAAAAAAAACCGATGCTTCATAATTAAGTGAGTTCATGCTTTTATCACAATTTGTGTTGAGCGTTAATATACCACTTAATATTTGTCTATAAATTTTATCAATAGAAGAAGAGGATATTTGAAATTTTACGGTTTCATTACATGTAATACAAATTATTGAATTTCAGTTTTAAAATCCTGACACAGTTTTTGAAAAATGTGTTTATGTAACAAAATAATAAAAAAAAACATTAATTTGAGGTTGTTAATTGTTACGCAGGATCTATTTACAGTAATTTTTGTCTCTTGTCGTACGGTCAAGCTCTGACATGTGTCATTCGAGTTATATGATTATCATATACGAAAAGGCAAAAGTGTTCAAGAAATTTCGTGCAAGCTTTAATGAATAGCAGAGCTTATTGACAGAAAATAAATCACTGAACTCTATATTTCTTATTGAATCTGCTCAACTCTACCTCACAAAACTAACAAAAGGAAATCAAAGAAATAAATTAACTAGCTACGTTGAATACATATGAGACTAATACATACTCAAGGCTACTGCTCATCTACAGCCTTTGTTTTTTTAGCTTAGTTCCGTACGCTTTAATAATAATTACGAAATTGCAAGTACACCTTTTTATGCTTATTATATTTTACATAAAGTAATAAGAAATACGTATTATTTTGTGTAAAATACGTGGTAGCTCAATTGGTTGGCGCTCGCTGTAAATTTCACAGTACGTAAGCAACCTGGGTTCAATTCCCGCCGGCACTAATTAAATTGTTAATTGCAATTTTAAGTGCTAATTTACCATTAGCTCGGCGGTGAAAGAAAACCTCGTGAGGAAACCTGCAATGTCTGAATGTCTGAGAAATAAGAAAAAAAATATTTCGAAGACATGTGAAGCTCGTGAACACGCATTGGGGCAACGCGGCGGACACTTCCTTGCCGTAAAACCTTCTCAAAGAATGAGGGGAGGCCTGTGCCAAGGAGTGAGATCTATATAGGCTGTAGCTTTAACTTTAAATACGAAATTCCACACTTTTACTATACTAAAAAATATATTAATAATAAAATATTTTTTACACTTTTGTTAATTAATATTTTATTTCAACATTAAAATCTTTAACTTATATCCTATACCTTTAAACGAGCAATTCTTGTATATACATAATCGGAATCTCGGAAACGGCTCCAACGATTTTCATAAAATTTAGTGTCCAGGGAGTTTCAGGGGCAAGAAATCGATCTAGCTAGGATTTATTTTTAGAAATGTCTTTTTGTCCGTGCTTTCAGGCAATGAAAAACTGCTACAATATAAGAAGGTAAATTTTGACACTGTGTTAAGGATCGTAATAGCTCAAGTGGATATCGAGCGGTCGCGCCTTGGTTCGCGTCCTGTTTTTGGTCCGATTTTTTTCCTTTTTTTCAACTTTCCTTCTTTTGTGAGAAAATCTATTATTTCAAGCCCTTTTTTTAGTATTTTTTTAATAATACGAAAATTTTAATTAAACTAATGGCACTCATGATTTTTTATTCTTATTTAATAGTTCGATTCAGTTTTTTCTATTATGTCAATAAGATCAAAAAATATTATTCATCAGTATGTAATTTGTATCTAAATGTAATTTTTAAAAAAACCGAGCAAAGCTCAAACATCCGGGTACTCATCATGAAATACATAAAATAATAAGTAAATTTAATATTTTTTCTTAAAAATAAAGTTTCTTGATAAATTCTTCTCGTTGATGTCTTTTGTATGTAGAGTTCGGTTATTAGTTACTCTAAATTCACGTCAAAAAATGTGCCTCAGCATTACATCATCTTCAATCAAATAATGATTCATACGCTTTTTTACTACAAAAAGGCTTTCGTAAACGGAAAAAATCAAAGATCTTGGATTCATTTTCATTTTAAATTTATATGTTATACAATAAGCTTCTGTGTTATATTTTTCTATGAATTCGCACAAAGGTTATCCTAATTTAATTTCTTAATTGTGAACAAAATTTGTATAATATTTGTGTTAAATTTGTAATAATATTTGTGTTAAATATTTATGATGCAAATGTCAAATGAATACTGTTTATCTAATGAATAGTGAACACACAATAGCGATGGCACTGTGAATTATGTATTATCATAAGTACACATTTAGTGAGAGGTCAGAGTGCTCAGTGACCGTGTCGGGTTGAGGATACCGGCACTTGGCCGGGGGAAGAGGGCCGGACCCTTGTAAATGAGACTACACGACACCAACATCGCACTTCATGTATGCATGAGCGAGACAGGAAGCTATAAAATATAAACTTCTTAAAACAAAAAAGAAACCAGAAATGTAATTAGCTTCTGTACGCTTATCGTCATATTACATTTCACAAAAACAAAGACGGATGCGCTACTACCGCAATAATCATAGCTATGAAGAACTGTCTGATTTTGGAATTGAATTGTTAATATTCCTTAACACTTATGTATTTATACAAACTAATAATCGCATTTTTATTATTGCAATATGTCATAAGCAAGCACGTCCTATTGTTGTATTAAAATATTCCGTAATGTGTCAAGAAAATAAAGGTTTAATACGTAAAATTGTAGTCTTTGATTATATTATGTTATGATTATTAGGCACATATTACTTCATTAAATAGCTGCGCGTGCTCCAAGGGGTCTATCATGGCTGATTATATGTAAGCATTTCTACGGGTCGCAATGAGCCAGGATACGGCCGCTTCCGTCTCAGGCTCACAAGTCAACTAACCTAACGGTCGTTCCCTCGACGGACTGTATATGTAATATTTTATTATATAGAGAGAAATCACGTTATTGTAGATATTTACAATTCTCCATTTAAAGTTGGCGTTATTACATTACTAGGCAGTTGTCATGCTATTAAAAGATAATATACATTCATATTATAAAATGCATAAAAATACCAGTACGTACCATATACTACAGGCCAATTTTTTTGATAAAACAAGGTCAAAATTATCTTTATATTATTTAAAAATGCTTATTTATTATAAAATAAGGACCTTCATTAAAACCAAAAAGCCACTTTAGTTGCGAATATCGTAATAAACTTTAAATGCATTTCTTACATAATTATTTGTGCGCAAAACTCGTTAAACAAGTTCTGTTCAAGCATTGAATGCCTCTTAAAAACAACATTTTACAGTGAAAGATTATGAATTATAATGTTGATATTATAATAAGTAGTCTAATGTACATTATATTAGATTTTTTATTATTATTAGTAAACGTTTTAGTAGCATATTGCAATAACTTTCTTTAAACACATCTCTTTAGATTTTATTGTAAATCTAAGACAGTGTGTTCCTGCAAATCAAATAATTTTCATGAAAGAAGCAAAGAATATATAAAATTATCCATACCAATATCAGTAGAAAGAGTAAAAAAATATAAGGTATTCAACCTTCGAGACTGGCAATTCGCAAGTCGGAGGGTATTATATTTGACCGTAAATAGAAAAAGAAATCGTTAATTTAAAGGGCTACAAGCTATACGAAGTTGCTATTTTAAGGACAAGCAATGGAGAGCTTTATAAATTAGCTTTTATGGTGCAGTCATTATAGTAGTTTTAGGTGATGAGTTTTTTAATTAAAATTTATTACTAGATACATGTTTTGTTTACATAATGATTATTGAAAAAATGAAAGTTTTATGTTTGATTAAACATCTATGGATCTATGTAAAAATTATAATTATTTTACACCTACTTGATTATATATATATATATATATATATATATATATATATATATATATATATATATATATATATATATTAAATTTTAATATTAGGAAAAGTAAAGAACAAAATGTGCCCTTTTTCTAGAAAGGTCAAGCTTATCTAGTCTAGTACATCCTACTGATGGCTAACGGGGTTCTGCCGAATTCAGCATAACTATTGAAAATGGTAAACCCAAATCCTAAGCCTGGTGCTGAGAAACGGCATCAACAGTGAAAAGAGTTTCGACAGACGAGTTAACTGTCCAGTATTTATGTCAGATATTATGTGCAAAGCCCGCAATGGAATGCAACAGCAAATAATACGTAAGATATTTGGTAAAAAACACTGCGTCTGCCTAACGTAGCGATAATAGCAAATCCTCCAATTACTGATAAAAAAGATGACAACAACAAAAATATTATAACACAAGAACAGGCGCTTGATACATTCAGACGTTTTGAATAAGTAAAAGTGACAAACGAGAACATTATATTCCACATGATCGTAGCGTAATACTGTGTAATAATGTAACTTTATACTATTCAACCCGCGATTAAATTTATCCTTGATAAAGAATAAAAATGCAAGATATTTTATTCAATAACCTTTTTAATTATAACTTTGTATAGTCGAAATTCATACGGTAGTCGGTTTTAGTCAGGAAATACTAAAAAAAAGACACGATGTTTCACGAGGCACTGTATACTGAAAGATAAATAAAGATTTTATATTCGTTTTCCATGCTTAAATTACAAGTATATTTTTCTAGTTAAAGAACGTTAAAATATTTGAAATTTTCTTGGCTTAATCATTTCAACTTACAAAAATATATAATAAATTGTAGTACTAAATAACATTTCTGTTGTAGGTACATATTTTCTGTATTTATATTTTCTTTGTATTTTTAATCATATGGAATAAGGTATAGGACATGTGCATAAGATTTCTATTTAATATTTAATATCATCTGAAGAGCTATCAGTTCCATTCACTTTTTATAACTTATTCCATAATGCATCACTGAGATACAGTCTTGCAAAAATACCTCCACCATCTCTTTTTATAACCGATTCAATTGAAATCAAATTAATACTTAAAAATAAGATGGCTGTCCATAGCACAATAACCTTCATTTCTCATTGAATAAACCATTATCCAAGCCTTTAAAATTCAAGGCCGCTTTCTCAGAAGCAACCAGCCCTCAATATAAATTGAAAAAGCGACGACGTATTTATAAAAATAAAGCAACAGTTTTGAAGTCTTCGCTTTTACTTTTTGATTTAACCTGTTTTTTAACCATGGTCGCAATTTCTTGACTTAAATTAACTTTTTGTCGTGAAAAGGTACAAAATAGTTATTTAAGCACAAAAACACTTGTATAATATTGTACACAACATTACAATTAAACAACACGTCGAGCTACAGCTCTACTACTTTAATAATATTTGATTCCCTCTAACCTAAACACTCTTATTCTTCGTAAGGTTTTCACATTATTTTACATAAAAACATTCAACCTTTGTTGAAGCCTATGTTCAGCAAAGTACCTACTTGTGAAGGGATGTAATGATGATAATGATAACGATGATGAAAACGAAAATTATAATACAGTCCTCCTCCCCATGGTATACTGCCAAGTAAAAACGCTGGCTTCGTTCCCTCGCTGAATGGCTATAGGTGCTTAGCCTTTGAGCGAGAAAAGAACCAGCCCTCTTGTTACCATTGGCGACGACAAATCGTGAATACATTTACTTTAAGAACTTTATCGCACGTGGAATCCTACAAACCAATAGTCTCTAGACATGAATATGTGGTCATTTCTTTAAAAACTCATGTTTGCGCCATTTACTTAGTTTATTCCCCTTCAAAAGTTATAAGAAAGTAACTTAAGTTCAGAAAGCTTAATTTAATGAAAAATGTAGGATGTTTTCAATAACATTTTTCAGATTACTGTCAATTTCTTTTAAAATATCCGAGTATTTCCACACAGAACTCGAGTGGAGTAAGTATATAACACTAGCTACAAGAAGACAATATTTTAAAATTGTAAGAGCAATGTGGAGATTCGTTATATAATGTATCAAGTTGGCTTGAAAACTTATCAAATTATGTTTTTAAAACAGGCTTAAAACTATTTAAAAACAATGGGGCATATCTAGCAGGTTTGACCGCATTCCGCACTGAACGTTTTTGTTCTTATAGAAATATTATTTAAATTTTGATTTTTTTATAGAATAAGAGTGACACATAAACACACAGTCCAGCTGATGGTAAGTGAATGCTGTGACCCATAGATATCTACATTTATCCTCGATTAAGAATCAAAACGCAGATGCGTTATCACCACTGAGGACAAATAAGGAACGCCTCGTTTCCAGAAAATAAGGATCTCCGGATCTCTTCACTTACCATACGAAACACAGCAATATTAAGCTGCTATTTTACCATGGTATTCTTTGAGAGCGTGGTCCTTCCCCGGTCAAGGCAATCCATTCGTGCTTCAAAACAACCCGCATAAGAAATAATTATAATATGAAATAAAAATATGATCATAAAAAAGCAGACAACCTATTTTATATTTTATTATAAGAATTATTTATACACATTCCATATATCTTGAAAATAGAGCGGATGTTCATATAATTCTTCTGCTTATGCAATTAATCATTACTATAGCAGTAAAACAGCGTGCCGTACTATACAATCATTATAGCGCAGTTACAATTCGACAATACTGTAATTATACGTCGTAGTCATAATCACAAATAAATGTAACGTGATGGATGTAATTACATGATAACACAAAAGTAGATAAAGTATGCATATCAACGACAACACTGCTTACCTCGATGTGACACAGGGTAGCCTTTACGCAATATGACATTCTTTACAACACAACGAAAAGAATCACATCACCGGTTACAACTCGTAGAATTACTATTTTAACATCTACATCTATCCTCGAATAAGAATCAAAATGCAGATGCGTTATCATGCCTGAGGACTAAAATGAAATACCTCGTTTCCAGTATTAAGTTTTACACTACAGTATTTAGCTGTCATACTTACTACTAAATATGTGGAGGTCTTGGGATCAACCCTTACTTATGTTTGTGATTTCCTACACTTCATATTTATTTATTAGTATAGTTATTTCGTAATACGATCCATATCATCTGGATAATTAACGGTCCACCACTGTCCCTAAATTCCTTGTGGAATCGACTACCACCAGCAATTTACGGACGGACTTACGGGTAAGCGGATCGACTTAGGGACCTTCAAGAAAAGAGCCTACTCTTTTTTAAAGTCTAATAACGCATCTGCAATCCCCTTTGTGTTGCAATTGTTCATGAGTGGCGGTAACTACACTTACCATCAGATGAGCCGCCTGCTCGTTTGCCCACTCTTAAATAAAAATTCACCTACCTTTTATGGGAAGTAATGGCTAAGCCACATAAAATTACAGCCTATATACGTCCCACTGCTGAGCACAGACCTCCCCTCATTTCTAAAAGAGTTTTAGGGCAAGGAAGTGTCCGCCGCGCTGTCCCAATGCGTCGTGGCGAAATTAACATGTCTTCGAAATGTTTTTTTCTTATTTCTCAGATTCTATGGGCCACAGCAACTACTTACCATCAAGTGGAATGTGTGCTCCACGATGTTTTCCTTCACCGCCGAGCACGTAGTAAATCAGCCTTAAAATTGCAACTAACGATTTCGTTGGTGCTGGCAGGGATCAAACCCGGGTTACTCGCGTTCTGTTATATTTACAGCAAGCGTTAACCATCTGAGCTACCACGGCTCTTATATATATTTATATATATAGTATTATAGCCGCATACGGCTTATAAAATACTAAAAACACTGTAATTACGATTATATTACGTTAAACGCTACCAAATATGAGAACTAATAAAACTGCCGTTGCCTGTAATAACTTACAATGAAAAGAGTTCTTTTCATTGATTCTTTTCATTGAATTTATTATACAATAAAAGTATATTATTTACCTTAGGTTCTTACATAAATACCGAAAGAAGCATTCACTGATAAAAAGAAAAAGCACACTTTAAACAATCGGCTATTGTTATTGACTGATAAAAGCTTGAAGAGCCTAAGGGAACGTCGTGCTTGAATGCACGAATTCATGTTGAAGCCTTATGAGTGTTAACATTGCATCGCAAAACTATTTATCTATAAATTTAAGATATTTCATTGTAATAAATTATTATTTAAATGGTTAAGTGTCACATAAAGTTGAAATTGTACAATATTGTATCTTATTTTATTTTATTTTAATTTGGCGAACAAAAAATTACATATGAGATTTTTTATTTATTACAAATACAATAATGCATGTCTGCCATTACCTCAAATTATTATCACATAAAAACAAAATAACAGAATCTAAAACTATGACCATAATTAAATTTAAAAATGTACTACATAATAATTATAAAGCTATTACGCCTTGGAGTTTACACTTCACAATATAATTTAACTCTGTAGTTGCTACTTATTGCTACTACTTCAATAATGTTTCTTTTAAAGTTTGTTTTTACTAGTGCAAATAAATGCACATCAATTAAATCGTCGTAAGATTTTCCATAATACGCTTTAAGAGAGCACATTTACCTACGTGAATTCTACGTTTTCTGAACGCAAACATACTTATACATATGGTAAGTCCTATATAAACATATAGACCTTACCATAAGTCGCCAATTCTGAATTTGACCAGGCTTTGCCTTGGCAATAAATTCTTTTGAAGAACCTCTAAGCAGACTATACTTCCATACACGTCGGCAGCACATCTCAACCGCGGAGAGCGCGTGAAGAACTCCGTACCGATCAGACAGTGATCCGAAGAGCCAAGAGGAACATGAACGGAAATCTGTTGTTGCCAGGAGGCCATGAGAAGATCCAACAAGGAGGCTATATGATTCTCCACGTCTCGAATACAAATCTTTAAACTAAGAAAATAATAACATTTAAAGAGGAGAGCAAAATTGGGGTCAAAATTAAATCCCACCCAAGTACAACTGAGATTCTACTGTAAGTTCGGATATATAAACTTTTAAGTCGCAATAAAAATTAATAATTTTAATCTGGAGATAGCTGTTGATAACTATGACATTAGAATGTCGAACACCTCACTCCCCCCCCCCCCGTGACCACGGGTGCTGTAAATGGTGCTCAAAACGGCGGGAACATAAAATAAGCTAATATATGCGATATAATCCGTAAATACTAGTTTTATTTAAATGTGTAGTTTTGGCGTAAACATATGAAATCATTAAATTTAAATCTATATTATTTTGAATCGAGCTTGAACGTAATTTCCCCACTCCAAGAGATCTCAGGAATTTCCAAACATGGCTTGAATCTTCGTTTTGTACAGATTTATAGATATGGCGTCGTAGTAAGTCTCTAAACAACTTGTTGCATTGATTCCGTAGGATTCTGTACTTCTCCCGAATCATGTCCACTGAATTAAGATCTGACTTGTGCCTGGTCTTTGCAACATTATTTTTCGTTATCAATTTTTTAAGGTCTTCGGTTAACCATGGGGCCAGAGGATGGCGTGTATGAACTGAAAGAACAGGAGCATCTTATATCGTAAATCTTAATAAGGAGCTAGTTCTATATCGCTACTTGCTCGTCAACAGTACAAGCGTTTGTTACAGCCCTCCAATCCGTATTCACAGCATCTTCTCGTAATTTGTCTAAGCCTATTACCACAAAATTACCCTGCACAAAGGTGTTAACCTTTTTATCTATTATCTTCAATGCCTGCTTCAATCTTAGTTACTTTCCCACTACGTGGAAAGAGGCAACTGTGATTGGAATTCCCAAGCCAGGCAAGCCTCTCAACCTCCCCTCCAGTCATTGCCCCATTAGCCTCTTCAAGGCAATGGGCAAGCTCTTCGAAAGAGTCATCCAAACACGTATGAGGCGCTATCTGTTTCCCACAGACGGTGACCCTCTTATCATTCCCCATCAATTCGGCTTCCGAGCCCAACACTTATGTCCCCAACAAGTTCACCGTATTGTGGAATATATCCTCAGCGGTTTCTATCCTCGTCGTCATAAGACCATCGCGGTCTTTTTCGACATAGCTAAAGCTCTCGATAGAGTCTGGCATACAGGCCTTATCTACAAGCTCTACAAAATAGGTCTCCCCGGTCGTCTAGTACGTCTCGTGGCCTCCTACTTAAAGCATCGTACCTTTCGTTTTAGACAGGAAGGCACGCTATCTTCACAGCGAACTATCAAGGCTGGTGTCCCTCAGGGCTCAGTACTTGCTCCTCTGCTGTACATCCTGTTCACCAACGACATTCCCATTCCGTCGAAAGGTGTTCAGCTCTCCCTCTTCGCAGATGACACTGCTATCTACTGCAAAGGTATCTCACTACCCTTCATACGGAACAAGATTCAAAAGTCAGTTGATGACCTAGGAGCTTGGTTCAAAAAATGGCGCATTGATGTGAACCCGGAGAAGAGCTCCGCCGTTCACTTCGATTATAAACGACGCTGTCTCAAAAACACTCCACCAATACGTATGCTAGGGACCCCAGTCCCCTGGCATACGACCGACAAATATTTAGGTGTCACTCTAGACACAGGACTCACTTTCAGGCCCCACGTCAAAAGAGTAACCCGTCACGCACGGTTCTATCTGAGTAGGCTCAACAGTATGTTGGGCCGACACAGTAAAATGTCCCTTAGAAACAAGCGTCCCCTTTATAAGGTCTGTGTACGACCAGTCATGTCATACGCGGGGCCCGTTTTTGCCCACGCTAACCCTAAAATTATTAATGAACTCCAAATAGTTCAAAACCTTTTCTGTCGTCGAGCTGCGAACGCACCTTGGTACGTCCGTAATGCTGACCTTCATCGGGACCTAGAGCTCCCCACAATCCAACAATTTCTCCAAAAACTCTCTGAGAACTTCTTCAAAGCCTCAGAGTCGCACTCAAATCATTTAATTCGTGAGGCAGCTACTTATGCAGCCCCACCCCCCTCTCGCTATCGAGTCCGCAGGGCGAGAAACTCTCTCTCGAACCCGCCTAACAAACTAACAAACGACCTGAACTGCCTCAAGGCGGCTCGGGCTAACTCTAATTAAATTAAACTATTACTCACTCATAATTAATTTGCCTTCGTAGGCACTCCCTCAGCGGCTAGTAGAAGCCTGCAACCTCTTTTCCCAAAAGAGGGTCGCTCACGATAAGGCACAATAAAGCTTAATCAGCCAGTTGCCTGTCCCTAAAGGCGGTTTTTAGAGGGTATCACTTAGGTCCCCGGTAGGATGTGAGTCCCTCATAACCACGATAGACCGGCTATCGTGGTATGCGTAATGCATTTTCCGCCTCCCTACGTATAGGGTAGCCCTTTATTTGCTTCGGGCGCAAAAAAAAAGCGACGGAGTGAGTATTGAATTAGCGATTCAAGCGAATACTTCGAAACGATATAACTGCGAACTACACTTTACTTTGCAGTTATATCGCTTCAGTGTGATTAATTATTAGTGTGTTTTAAGTTTTAATTGGTATTCGGTAATTGAAGTGTCAATTTTCGTAATTCAATCGGCAGTTTTATTGTCACGAACCCCAAGCTCGTAATAATTGGTGTCAGAAGTCGAATAAAATCATGCCGATTCTACCTAAGGACGACAGGGAGGGTATCCGTACCGGAAGTCAACGTCAGCAGGAGACGGACCAGAGACGACGTTCATTGCGAAAACCGACCATGTTGCCACGATTGCACTTTATCGTAGCACGGTTAATTCAGAGTGGTATACCTTAATTTGTTTACCACAAGTCATCGCCTAACTTCGGAAATGTAACCCAAAGCGACGCATCATCCTACACCATGAGAACAAAAGCTCACACTGCGCTGGTCAAACGTTTGAGTATTTGAAGCAAGAAAACGTAGAAATTCTTGACCAACCTTTCGATTTCTTTATATTTCCTGAAATTAAAAAAATCATGAGGAAGTCAAAGGTTTCAGTCCTGTGAAGAAGCAGTTTTAGCATTTAGTGGAATAAATGTTTTAATAACTGGTTCGAGCGAATGGAAAAGTCCTTTATTAAGCCACGTGATGAATACTTTGAAAAACAATACTAAATGAAATAATGTTCTAGTTGTATTTTTTGGTCAAACGACAAAACTTAAAAGGCATTGCATTGCATCAACTATATTTTGTCTCCATTTGATTATCAATATTATTGTAAAAAATAATTTATTCGTAATAATTAGTAAACAATATCCGCATATGAAATGATTGATTAATATCTCATGATGAACACAATTGAAAGCCCTCGAAAGATCATAAAAATTACTAAGGCATCTAGTGAACTCTTCCAGACATTAAAAATATATTTCATAAGCTGTCGAGCTTATGCCGCGTCAGTCGTCGAACGACCACTTGGGAAACCAAATAAATTTTTATGGAGTAATTTTTTTTAAATAACAATTGATCTAATATAATTTTTCAAAAATTTTACTAAGAGTTCGTAGTACAGAAATAGGTTTAAAATTAGCGGGGTCCAATGTACTACCAGATTTAAATAAAGGTATTAACTTTACTATGTTTCATTAAATCATAGGCGACCGTGTTTGTCTTGCATTTCACACGACAACATATTTGATGTTTTTTTGTTCTTTTCGTCTTAAGTAGCATAACTTCGCTTTCTCCTATTCTATACCATGTTTTAATTTTTTTTTAATTTCTTCATGTTCTATGCCAATTTATAATAACGCCAACGCCAATCTGGAATAGAATAAAATAGAATAATTTTATTCAATATACATTGTAACTAATTACTTATCGAAAGCAAAGAATATATACACTACGCGAATCGAAAGTCAATTTTATTAATAACTGTCACTAGTTCGAAAAATATCTTTGTCCTAAGAAGAACCAGTAAAAAAACCAGCGATATAATTTATATGAACTTTATAATTTATTATTATACAATGATTTTGCTGCATAGTGGCGTAAGAATATCCACTAAGTACCTAATATCATCCCGTCGGTTGTATGAGACGACAGAGGAAAACTGAAACAGTAAATGTGCAGCAGCATCTTTTTAAAACATCTGAAAGTAATAAAAAGCAGCTATTACTTATATGCTTCCTACGCTTGACAACTATGGCAAATTCTCCCTGTGAGGAATGTTATACACAGTATATGTTCAGCAGTGAACGTTTGATAAGCTGTAATGAATAATAATGAATTTATAGGAATTATAATAGAACTATTAATTCCGAGCAATTTTTTAGCGTCAAACTCATGTACTTATTTCGATATTAGAAAAATTACTTACATACGATTTCAATAGAGCATTATTCACATCAAAATAATGATTGCCGTTTGAGTTTGAAAATAAATGAAATGTCATTGGAAAGTACATAACACATTATAGTGTTATGTACTTTCCAATGACATTTCATACATTGGAACATAGTAACTAACTACTATTACCTTACCTTGTAGGGACAACTGTTGTAAGGTAAGTCATCAATGTAGATTAAGAACAGGTTTCGGCCGAGAATTGGGCTTTGAGGGAAGGAACTCTTACCATTGACAACGACTTGATGACAAAGTTTTGTTACTACGTATATGTACGTATGTTGTAAATGAAATAATAAGTTTAAGCTATATTTTACACCATAATGCTGTAGTTTATATGATTAAATTATTTCTATGATTTTAATTTAAACATATGAATATTACTTAAAGCTAAACTAAAGCTGCAATTTTTAAACAAAGATGTTATAAAGTTGTCTTTGCCTTCAGATGAGCCACAATAAATTCAGTTATTAATGAGTGTTCAGTTCAATGAAAGATTAATGATATTTTTACCAAGTTTTATTAAAAATAGGTATTATTAACTTGCCCCATAACCGGTAACTTGTCATATGATAGAGGTGTAAGACGATCAATCACCCCATTTTGTCGCATGGCCGTCGTAAGAGGACACTTTGGTAAATGCCTTCCTTCTGATAAATGTTTTAACCATCTTGTTTACAACATACGTAAAATATCTAGACTGCGACAAACGTGGGAGACGTCTGTATGTGCATATGAACGTGTATTAATTCCATAGAAGGCAAATATTCGGTCGGTCGGCATTTTTTTATTTTTTTTATATAGAAGAGGGGGGCAAACGAGCATGCGGCTAACCTGATGTTAAATGACTACCGCCGCCCATGATCAACCGCAACACCAGGGGAATTGCAGGTGCGTTGCCGGCCCTTTAGAGGCAACCTATAGAGGCACCCGTAGACGCGCGGATGATCGTCGCTGTCTACGCGTAGCCAAAGGACGTACAGTTCCGAACCTTCAAGTCTGCCGAGGCGTCGAGAACAGATGTCCTCTCTGACGTAAAGGCAAACTCCAGAGGCACAAAGGAGTGTTCCAGTTTGTACCCCGGGTAGGAGAGATACGAGACATCAGCCGGAGAGGACACCTGCGTCTCGGTCAGAAAGAGCAGAGCCGGCCTCGCCGTCTCGAGATGGTAGTGGACGGCGTTTAGGTTAGAGTGAAGTCCCCTGATATTGCAGAAATTCACGGACAGCATTCCAGGGGTCGCCTTGGTCTTGTTGTCGATTTTGAGATTATATTTTCTGGTATATGCAATGATTAAAATCTTGTGACAAACGTATAGATGCATGCGTACGAAACTTTCCCAAAGACCACTGAATAAAATATATTATGCATTAGAGGCTATCAAAATTCAATAGCTGAACATTGGCCGTTCCCGTAGATTGCCTGATAGAGGGATTGTCGCATATAGTATAGCGCCACGCTAGACAGGCGAATCTTTAACCGGCGCTTTTTATTAATATTTTTAGTTATCATCATATTATCATAGTGGATAAATACAATAGTGTAATAAAATATACCATACCACTACCATTACAACCTATAAAAAAATCACTGCTGAACGTAAGCCTCACCTACGAGTGTAGATTACCTCATAGGGTGTGGGGTTATTTGCCATAGTTGCCACTCTTGGTAAGCGGGTTGACTACCGCAGTTTGTTGTTGTGTAAATTTTTCAGTATAAATGTGAAATGTAAGTGCTACTTGTATTTTGTTCTAAAATGACTATATTTAGTTTTAACTTTAAAAAAATTACTTTAAGGTATTCATAAAATTTTACCATAGATATTATATATGACGAAGACCATGACTTTGATTTTTATCAAGCACATTTTAGAAAGTTACTTTTTAATACAACGTTAGATTCATTTTTGGGATCAAGCCATTTCTTTTTTCATCACAAACTTACTCATCAATGTTATTATCAACATTTTTCTGTATTATCGTGAAAATTTCTATCTTTTATGATTTCTGCAATTTAAATTTTCACTTGCAGTTGCTCGTACTTGTCAATTGGACGTACCTTTGCAGTTGGAGCATCGACTGTGATGTACACCGAGTAGGTATGGATACTATTTTTTGCTGCAAAGATAAGTTTGCCTTTCAATCCGGCTTACCTTTCGTTACAGAAAAGTTCGGTGCTTACCTTACCTATAATTTATGAATGATTTAAACGAGAATTACTTCCCCTAGTTTATACGGAACACTTACTACACACACAATACTTTACCGAATTTTTATCAGATTAGGAGGTACCTACAATTAAAGAATTTGTGGAGCTTTACCTTTGGATTTCTTGCTTAGCAAGCGGACTGGTATCGCCGTACTAGACGGCTAATTTGATGCTAATTTCCTTTGATACAGTCCAGGTATTTCATGATTTTAGCTAAGAAGGGTGTGCTAAGAGAACCATGGACCCGGATAGTAAATTTTATTTATTTTTAAAAAGTCAAATTCTCAAAATAAATCCGAAAAGTACCTAGCTACTTTCGATCAAAATAACAAGCACTAAATATATTAAAAAAAATCTACTCACACACTGAGACTACTGTTGACAAGGGTAGAAAGCTATAATATTATATATTTTTAATAATCTTCAAATAATATAAACGATCGAATACTTTTACAGATTTTATATTTTTACGATAATTACGGCAGTGAAGGGAGACTATTTACTTCTATTGGAACTACGGGCGGCATAAAACCATGCTACGACACTAGATACGTATATATATAATTCTAAAATAATCAATATTTCTTACTAGCTAGTGACCGACGTGTTGCTGCCGTAGTAGAAATAATTGTGAAAATGTCGTTTCAAATATGAAAAAGTTATATTAATTTAATATATAAAATCTGATATATACTAATTTAATATATAGAAACTAACGTTTCTTTGTTCGTATTTTATGTGCTGCCATACAATAGCATATTGTAGTGATTACCTTAAATGATTTTATATACCCTGTGCATTTAATGTAAATACTTTAAGAAATGTATGTAACGCATGTTATGCAAAATCGCTGGTAGACCCAATAAATAAACTAATACCGTTCATCAGTTTGCGGTAAAACTTTTGTCAACTTATTGCCGGTACTTGCACGAAAGTTATATCCATAAATTACAGTAGGTGGCGCGTGTATCGTACCGAAAATTTTATTTGAAAATTACATATTAAACTTTGTATTATCATTACTAATTAAAATGATATAACTTTCCAAATTTAAAACAATATTTCCACAATTGTTTCTTCTACGATAGCAACGCGCCAGGTACCAACTAATTAGGAATAATAATACATTCCTTGAAATTGAATGATATAGAACTTTCAAATAGTTTTTGGTATGATACGCGCACCATCTACGTTAATTGTACTATGTCTATAACCTTCGCGCAAGTGCAAACAATAAGTTGACGAAGTTTTACCGCAATCTGATGAATGGTATGGCAGCGTATAAAATACGAACAAACGAACATTAATTTTTATATATTACATTGGTTTTGTATATCATCGAATAATATAGCAGAATAAATTGCAATTGACGAGAATCTCGCATTTTATTCTTTAATGGAAGAGGAGGATAATAATAATAATTTGTAAGCAGTCCACATCCTTCTATTTAAGTTTGTTGGCACAAGTGCGCTAACGTAGTATCAAGTGTTTTATTGGGAACAAATCATTGCATAATCATGTCATACGCTTCAAATCATTTTAGCTTAACGAATTTATTTTTTTACAACATATTCGTTATTCATATGTCATAAACGATAGTGTGAACTAGCGGTGTGTGTACCAGCCTACTATACTATGCAAAGGTTTCCAAAGTCGAATGCAAGCCAGAGCCGACATGTGTGCAAAAATACAACTTATTGGTTTCTTGTTTGATTTGGTTGCGCGATTTTAGTGCATACCTCTGTGTTTACACGTTCGCCTTTTCTTGCTATAATAATAATGATCGATGTCAGCATTAAAAACATCGTTTAGAATATTTGCTGTAAGATGGCAGCGTAAGAGAATCCATGACTCCAAATCATCTCGTGAGTGTCGCATGACTATGGAATAATCGAAAGACGTACTTACGTGGTAAAGCCATAGTGCAGCTATATTAGTAGGATTTTGTAGCACGGATAGGTCGGCTCGACTGCGAAAGGACCACGCTCTCACAGAATACGAGCGCAAAATAGCAGCTTAACGCTGCTATGTTTCGTATGGTGAGTGCAGAGAACCGGAGACCCTTTTTACTGGAAACGAGGCTTTCCGTCTTAGTCCTCACGGGAGACAACGCATTTGCATTTTGATTCGTAATGGAGGATAGATGTAGAGGTCTACGGGCTACAGAAACCACTTACCATCAGGTGGACTGTGTGCTAGTTTGTCACCCATCCCCTATAAAAGAGGGTGGTATAATTATCTCGTATACGAAAGAAAACTCAGATCATAGTCAGATGGGTGACGGGCAGCAGCACCATAGGTGCATCTGAAACTGCTATCGTCAATCTGCCTGCTAAACGTGACGTATTAGATAAATCCTTCCGAAATGGAAGAGGCCCCTGACTAGTAGTGTAGTTTAACGGACTGATGAAGATAAGGAATTTGCACAATGATACTGAGTACCTAGGATTTTCATCATTAAACCGTTAGTTGGAATTTTGGCAGAAATATCCAATTAATAGCGCCTCTATAAACTTGTACATTTCTAAAAAAAATTTTAAAACAGCGATAATGACATTCGAGTGTGGGTTGTCGGGAAATCATACTAATGTTTAGTAAAACTTGTGGGCAGTATCTGTAAGGTCAGCCTTGCACCCACACCCGCCGTATATGTACCTTAGCTTAGCTTTAAACGAGACCTTATGGATGGGTCTTGTGACATAGGTGACTATAGAAAATCGTTTAAAAATATACTTAAAGCAAACGTATTAAGTCGTAAAATAGATCATATGCAAGAACCGTTTCAACTCTTTTGATCATTAAACCTAAGTTTGCAACATTCACCTTTTCCTAATCAGGCAAGCGGATTTTAGAACGGCGTTTGTGGGCGACAGTTGTAATAAGTGTTGGAAAAAGCTTATTTTATTAATATTACTCATTAATATACCTATTACCATTTATTAAAGATGAATCATTTTATGCCAACTGATCGCTATTTTTGCATATTTGCTTAGTATTTAAAAAAAAATATTTTGTTAATACTGGTATTTAAATTGATAGAAAGTTCTTCATTGCATTCAAATAACTGGCACAAATTCGAACTTAATACTGAAAAGGCATTTACTCCCAGTTAATATTTGGTAGTGTAGAACGAGCTATGGGTAGTGCCGAGTCAATAAGCTTTCAATAACTAATCCTAACATACCAAGCTGCACTAAAAGTATCGGGAATGGAATATTTACACTGTTCCTGTCATATTAAAATCTTTTTAATTGAAAACTCCTTGGTTTTAAAAATCGAATACCATTTATTTATTTAAAAAAAGATTCTCGGTCTTGTCACAAGGTTTTGTCAAACTTGTTTAGTCGTTGAGAAAATGGAATTGACTCGAGAAAATTCAAGAGCGATGATTTACTATGATTTTCGAAGTGGTTTAACACAAAAACAGTGTGTGGACCGGATGATTTCTGCATTTGGTGATGAAGCCCCATTCAAAACCACAATTTATCGCTGGTTTGCTGAATTTCAACGAGGACGTGTCAAGCTCAGTGATGATCCCCGTCAAGGTCGTCCAAAAACTGCAGTCACTCAAGAAAACGTTGATGTGCGTAAGCTGATTGAGGAAGATCGACATGTGACATACCGAGAAATTTAGGCAACTTTAGCCATTGGCATGAGTCAAATACAAATAATCTTGCATGAACAATTAGGTGTAAAAAAGTTGTTTTCCAGATGGATACCGCATTCGCTCTGTGAAGAGCAAAAAGCGGCTCGCGTTACTTGGTGCGTCAGAACTCTCGAAAGATTCAACGCAGGATCCTCAAATGCTGTATACAACATCGTATCAGGTGACGAATCCTGGATATAGAGAACCCGAAACAAAAAACCAGTCACGAGTTTGGGTGTTCGAAAATGAGTTAAAGCCAACAAAAATTTTTCGTTTACGGAGTGTTGCAAAAAAAAATGGTGGCCACGTTTGTCTCCAAAACCGACCATGGTACGACTATTCCTCTTGAGGGATAAAGAACGGTTAATGCAGAATGGTACGCAAACATTTGTTTGCCACAGGTCGTTTCTGAACTTCGTAAAGAGAACTGCAACCGCCGCATCATCCTCCATCACGATAATGCGAGTTCTCACACCGCACATAGAACAAAAGAGTTTTTAGAGCAAGAAAACATAGAATTATTGGACCATCCAGGGAATAGAGTGAACGGGGCACTACACTCTATTATGAAGAACCAGAATTTGTCAAAACAGGCACGTATGGTAATTCATAATGCTGTGTTAGTCCCTACTTTAATGTATGGTAGTGAAAGCTGGGTGTGGCAGAAGAAGCACGAAAGTAGAATAAATGCTGTAGAAATGCGGTCTTTAAGGAATATGCTAGGGTGTAATCTGAATGACAGGGTGAGAAATTGCGTGATAAGAGATAAATGTGGTATGCAAGATGATGTTGTGACCAGGATTAAGAAAGGAATGCTTCGGTGGTTTGGTCACGTAGAAAGAATGAATGAGGAAAGAGTGACAAAGCAAATTTATATGGCAGATGTGAATGGCCGAGTCGGGAAGGGACGCCCTAGGAAAAAGTTTATCGACCAAATTGGCGATATTTTGAAAATGGGCCACGTTAGAAATACCCTTAACCGACGAGCATGTATGCGTAGATATATGGATGTAAAGGAGGCGAAAGAGGTATGTCAGGATCGTGCCAAATGGAAGTCCGTAGTCTCTGCCTACTCCTCTGGGTGACAGGCGTGAGTGTTTATGTATTAGACCATCCGCCGTACAGCCCCGACCTAAGCCCTAATGATTTCTATACTTTCCCTAATATGAAGAATAAATTGCGTGGACAGAGATTTTCATCACCTGAAGAAGCTGTGGATGCCTACAAAACGGCCATTTTGGAGACCCCAATTTCCGAATGGAATGGTTGCTTCAATGATTGGTTCCATCGTATGGAAAATGTGTCAAATTTCGCGGAGAATACTTCGAAAAGCAATAAATACATTTTTAAATAGTAATGTTGTGTCACTTCCTTGATTCCCGAAATTTTCAGTGCCGCCCTCGTATTAGTATTCAGAATCGATGTGACTGGGTTGTCACATCGGTTGTGAATGCTTTAAAAACTTTGGTTATGCTGATGATACGGTGCTGCTGAGTCCCTCCATTGTTGCGCTGCGTCCACTACAGATATGTGACGAGTGAAAGGACTTGTAAACGGATCTTTTTTTTTAAGAGTAGTAGGGTTCAACCTCATATCCCCTTAGTATATTTGTGTAATTCGCAATTGGAGTGGGTAAAGACATTTAGATAATTGGGTTATATTGTTAATCAGGAACGACGCTTTCAGAGGTGTTCTTTACACTCCTCAGATGTGGACGATTTACACTATTGTAAACTATCGCAGGCTGAATATAATGATGCGTTCCGCGTGTTATTCCGTCAGCAGCGTATATCTTCGCAGAGCCTGTATTGCTAGTTTGGGTGCTCTGATCGCTCTGATCCGTCACTGTATCGCACGATTTAGAAGCTCCGGGTTTGGATCGCAGAATATTCTTATCAAAATTATTTGTAACATGTCTCCATTCAGTGAAATTTTAAGCAGGTGTTCAATTTATTGATATCAAATCTGTAATATTTAATAATTCAATTAATTAAGTAGGTAACAATAAACATTAATAATATTATATAATAGTAGGTATTTAAGATGTAATATAAAAATTCAATTTTGTAATAGATCAATGTTGTCTGAATCAAATAAATTATTTATGTATTAATTATTATTTATTATCATTCTGTAAATACAAGAAACAGACACAAGCTAGTAGTACTATTTACTCGACTCCACCGAGTCAGTAATTCATTCTAAGGGCGATGTATACGCTTTTACAATACCTTTTCGCCTCGGACCTCTGTAGAGTATTGTTGTGTCTAATCCACGTTAGTAGTTTTGATTAATTAAATACAATTTAGTAAAATTAAATCCGTGACAATTAATAGGAATGCATAAAGTGTGAGTAGTGCAAAGATTGCTGGTAGCGCCCTACGTACATCATCTGCGGTGCGGTGCATAGATTTATACTAAATCTATGGTGCAGTGTGTCATCGCGCGACTTCGTTACGTTTACGCAACATCTCTGTGTGAGTAATACGTAACGCCCAAACAACGTATCGCCACAGTATATGAATGTATCTCTGCGTGAGCGCAACATCTTTGTGTGCCCACTACGTAACACATCGAGTCAACGAATCTCTTGCGCTCCTTGCCGTCCTGATACCTAAAACGCACGACACGACGATCTTATAGTGCAAGACATCTGCTCTGCGATTTTGGTATTACTTTTGATCATTAATATCACCCTAGTAATATTATCTAGTAAAAATATTAGAATAGAAGCGTCCTTAACCTGGACTGGAGGCGACCTTAATTTGGAGTTTTTTGCTAGCATATAAGCAGCCCAAACAATTTGAATCACAAATTTTTACTACTATGCAGTGTGTTTCGTGCTTAAAATCTGTAACACAAAATGAACTTTTAACTTGTACAGCCTGTAAATTTCATCTACATTATAGATATGCCAATTACACCTCAGCCGACTTTCGAGAACATAGAGACTCCCTAAAAAATAAAACTTTTAGATGTAGTAGCTGTGCACAAATAACAAGAAGAAACCAAAACGATAATACTCCTATATCAAAAGCACAACCCTCGATAATATCAATGAGTCCGGGACCTCAATTAGATACAGAAAAGAGTCCAAACTATACTTTGAAACAACTGGCGTACGAGGAAATTAGTAAATTGTTGGACACCAAACTTAAGGATGAAATTCAAAAAATTCCTCCTCTTTAATTAACCTCTTTAATTGAATCGCAGAAAAAGGATCTTGAGAATATTAAAGTTAGCCTCTAAGAAATTCAGCAAAGCAACTCCAATATTTAAAATAATATTGCCCTCTTAACAACACCAAACGAGGAATTACGTAGAAAGCTTAATGAATTAGAGATAAAAAGTAAATAAGAACAAAAACCATCACAATTTTGGATGAAAAACTGGAGGATCAACTAAGAACAAATCGAAAAACAGGCATTGAATTAAAAAATGTTCCAAAAAAAATGAAAACAAATTTGTTTGTCGAAATCAGTGAACTGCGAGATACTAAAGTCAGATGTTAAAGATGTTTTCAGAACCAGGTGGGAAAAAGAAGGAGAAAAGAAAACACCAATTCTCGTGGAACTTAACTCCACGATTCAAGAGACGGCCTTGCTTAGATCGTGTAAAATTTACAACAATATGAATAAATCCTCCAAAACTCCAAGCAAAATACTTAGGTTTCACTAGTGAGGAAGACTCTCCGATCTTTGTCTCGGAGAAATTAACACCTAAGAGCTCTAGACTATTCTTTCTGGCAAGATATCTAGGAAAAACTAAAAGGTTTCAGTTTTGTTGGACATTTTATGGCAAGGTATACTTGAGAAAAAGTGAAAATTCACCTATCATTCATGTAACAAATGAAGCACAAATACACCAGCTAACTTTGCATAACGAGGCATGACTATTACTATCTTTTATATCTGCATGTTTTTTGCTTTTTTTCTAATTTTATTTTTTTGTTTAAATGGCTTACATTATCACTTCGAAATTAATTTATATTGCTTGCAAACTTACTTTAAATACAAGGAACAGACACAAAACATTCATAAAGTAAAAAGTAATGTTACACCCTATATACGTCCCACTGCTGGGCACAGGCCTCCTCTCATTTCTGAGAGGATTTTTAGGGCAAGGAAGTGTTCGCCGCGCAGCCCCAGTGCGTGTTGGCGAACTTCACATGTCTTCGAAATATTTTTTTCTTATTTCTCAGACATGCAGGTTTCCTCACGATGTTTTCCTTCACCGTCGAACACGTGGTAAATCAGCACTTAAAATTGCAATTAACAATTTCATTGGTGCCGACGGGGATCGAACCCGGTTTGCTCGCGTAATGTGAAATTTACAGCGAGCGCTAACCATCTGAGATACCACGGCTCTCAAAACAAAACAAAACATACATACACAAACAAAACTCAAACAATTTTATAAAATTATACGTTTAATAATAAAGTCACATATTTACTCTACATACACATATTCACATTACATTTACATTACACAACCTAATACAAATTCTACGCTAATGACCCAGCAGTTCTCTTACTTTCTCCATGGATAGTTCTCTGAATACACTACAGGAATTAGACGACACAGAAATTTCACAGTCTATAAAATGTTCAATAGACGATTTGTCTTCAAACGCTGTGTTTAAATATGGAAATCTGAATATTATAGCTCAAAATATAACTAGTGTATATTGTAATTTTGACAGTCTATTAATACACTTAGCTCAATTAAAACCTTGTATTGATATAATAATTTTGACGGAGTGCTGGATATGCAGATAAAAATAAACCAATTACCACTTTACATACATAGCTACGGTTCCTATTCGACAAAAATACTCAGTTAAATCAAAACTATGGTGTGGTAGTACGTAAAGAATGTTTACAGAGCACTTGTCCAGGAAATAAATTTATATAAAGCTTCATGTTTTCAAATAACTATAAATCAATACACAATTTTAAGTATATATCGTTCTCCTTCCATCACAATAACTGACGAATTTATTCACTCTATTAATTTACATCTAAACTCAGTTAAAACCAGTCATATTATTATAGCGGGAGACATTAATATAAATTTATTACCTATTATGTATGAACAAAGTTATGAAAGAAATAACATAAATCTTTATCCAAACGCTTTGGCTATACATGCAATACTTCCAGGCCACGATTTTCCTACCAGAAAATTGCATTTTTTGGACCATTTTATGTTAAAAATTGATAAAAAAGAACAAACGCTTTCGTCGAAGCGTCGTCGCTTTTATAGAAGAGAGCCATTAGAGCAATATATAATTTAAAACCAAAAGGGTCACTGAGACAAAAATTTAAGGAAATTAATATATTAACTCTGGCCTCTCAATATATTTATGAAAATGTAATGTACGTACACAAGAATAAACGTAGTTTTGCAAAAATAAGTGATATTCATTCTGTAAATACTAGGAACAAACACAAGCTAGTAGTACCAGTTACTCGACTCCACCGAGTCAGTAATTCATTCTTGGGGTGATGGATACGCTTTTACAACAAAATCCCAGAAAATATACAAAATTTTTCATATGCAAAGTTCAAAAATGTTATTAAACTAAGTTTGTACAAAAAGGGTTATTATAATATTAAGGAATTTATGGATGATGGTAACCCCTGGGAAAGGTGATCGCTACCAAGCTATTTCTAATTTGTGTTGTGTTGTTAATTGTAAACATGATCGTAAGCTATTATTTGAAAAAAAAATAGTCCCACTGGGTTTCTTGTTGGTTCTTCCCAGGACAGAGTTTTTTTTTTGCGAACCAGTGGTAAATGAAAAAATTGACTTTCAATAAGTATTGCTTATAATCTACATTGAATAAAAAAGTTTCTGTTTCTGTTTCTGTCGCACTTCTCGATATAACTATAACAGACCACAATATGACTTTACTTAGCCTAGTGGGCAACAATAGTTCAAACAATTCTAATAAGACGAAATCTGTATCTGACTTTAATGCCGCCTTAAATAGTCTAAGTTTGAACTCTTTAACGATTTATATTTATGTACAGACCCAAACATTCAAACTAATATATTGATCGATCAAATATCTATTGCGTTAAACATACCAAAATTTTAGCTGGTCCTGGAAGAGATTTATCAAACCCTGGATGACAGAAGGTATACTTCGATGCATAAGAAACAGAAGTTCTATGCAGAAGAACCTAAAACTATCCAACAAATGATGTATTAAAAATCACTTATCATCGTCACCGAAATTTTTGTAATAACTTATTAAAAAACAAAAACGTAAACATGATCGTAGCTTCATTTCTAAATCTTGTAAAAATAACAAAGTTCTCTGCAAAAATATTAATGAAGTTACTCAATTCAAAAACAAGAAGGTTTCAAATTTGTGTTTATTAAGTATAAAACCTAGACCTCAGGATTCAGTTAATTGTGTTAACAAACAATTCTCCGGAATAGGTAGATGCCTAGCTGAAGAAATAAAGTCTAACATGCTCCTAAACTCTTTTGTTTTGCTCCAAACATATAATGCTGAAGTTGAGCGGGTGTTGATGAGTCTTGACTTGGATAGTGCTCCCGGGTGGGATAAAATTCCAAATGAGCTTTTGAAGCTTTTTTGTGTTCACTTACCTTATAAACCTCTGTTCTACGAGTGGTATATTTCCTAACGTACTTAAACAATCATTAATAACACCTGTTTATAAAAGTGGAAACAGAGATGATATAAATAACTACCGTCCTATCTCTGTACTACCAGCTTTGTCTAAAATTATAGAGAAAATCTGAAATACTAGGATATTGAACTACTTAAATGGGAATAATATCTTATCAAGTAAACAATTTGGTTTTAGAAAACAACTTTCCACAGAAGACGCTGTTCTCGCATTAAGCTCTTTGTTCGTAAAGAATCTAGACAATAGCAAAGAGTGTATTATAGTATTTTTAGACCTGAGAAAGGCTTTTGAAACAGTCTCTATTCCTGACCTTTTAGAGTTTTTGGGGCTTATAGATTTTAGGGATACTTCTCTAAACATGATGTTCAGCTACCTACATGAGCGAACTCAGCTTGTTAGTGTAGACTCTGTGTTGAGTGACGAAGAAAATTTTATTTTCGGCGTTCCTCCAGGTATTACTATATTAATGCACTGTGGAAGCTTTCTATTCCTCACGGTCACATCTTCTCCCATACTGACGACACACTTCTCCACAGCTGTTACATTTTCTAGAAATACTTGGGGGGAAGTGAAAACACGTGCATAATCGGGACTTAAAACTATAACAGCCTGGTAAAAAACAACCTACTCTCATGAAACACTCATAAAACAAATTACATTTGGTTTGCTATGTACAATTCCACTCAACTACCAGCAAACTACAGCATTAAAATACACACGCACCTAGACAGCCTACTTTCTAGCTGTGAGTGTGTTATAAATAGAGTAGAAAAAACAAAATATTTAGGTGTTGTTTTTTATTATAAAAATTCCCGCAGGGTTTTCTTGCTCGTTCTTTCCAGGACAGAAGTTTTTTTCCGAAACAGAGGTAAATAAAATAGTTACTTTCATTAAGTATTTTTATAATCTATATTGAATAAAAAATGTTTCAGTTTCTGTTTCTCATAATTGGACCCTGTAGGTGGCACTGTTGTCTTGACAACAGCGCCACCTACGGAAAGCACCCGGGGTGAATTGCTCGTAATAAATGTTTGTAAATTGCTAAATTGGTAAGTTGAAATCCTGTTTCGAATATTAATTTATACATAAACTTAATCGTTGTTAAAAACATAAACCAGAATAAAGTTGTACAATATTTCAAAAGCGAATGAACACGATGGTCATGATGGTAGCAAATAAACGTGTATTTCGTAAAAGTAACAGTGGTAGAGCCACGCGGCAGCTTTTGCTGTCGCACGGATGGACTGTCTCACAGAATACCAGCATGAAATAGAAGTTTCCTTCTGGGTTCCACGTTTTTGGGAACATGGTAACGGAGTTAAATAAACCACTACCCTAGGAAGGTACCGTGAATTTCTGTAACATCAGGAGACTTCATTCAAATCTTAACGTAACCACTACCATCTGGAGATGGTGAAACCGGTCATGCTCTTTCTAACCGAGACATAGGTGTTCTCTCCGGCTGATACTTAGTATCTCTCCTACCCGGGGTACAAATTAGAACACTCTTTTGTGTCCCGGGATGGCGTTTGTGTATACGTCAAAGAGGACATCTGCTTTCGACGTCTTGGCAGTCTTGAAGGTACGGAACTGTTTATCGTTCATAGACGGCGATAACTATCCCCATATCTACGGGTGCCTCTATAGATCCCATAGCGGTAATGCCGACACCGTTCTACTCGTCAACCACGTTCAAATGGCTGCAGACTCCGTGTTACAACAGGTCACATCCGCAGAGATCGTGATGCTCGGTGATTTTAACCATCATGCTGAATGGTTGTGTTCCCGTTTAACCGTTCATGCGGATAGATCTGCTTATGACTTTGTCATGGCATATGATCTGATACAACTGGTTACTTCGCCTATGCGGATCTCAGATGTAGACGATCATGCACCTTATCATGCACTTTATCATGCATCCAGATGGATTTCAGGTCTCCGTCGATGCCCCCTTGTCTGTTCGAACCAATGTCTGATCTAGAGTACGATGCCACTCACGATCCCCTCGCGGTTGCGGATTGGAACATCAAGATCGTAGTAGACGGTGCATACTCAGATTACTACAAGGCTGCGTTTTGCTGTAATACGCTGTTTTTTCTGCATATCAACTATATGTTGCATACTAGTAACATGTGTCTAAAATCGAAATTTTGTTGAACGAAGTCTTAGATTGAGGCCGACCAAATCTAGTCCAGTTCAATCCCCAGTAGATACAAGTATGTGCGTTTAAGTACCGCTTAAAAGAATCCCATTGTGGTATCTCCTAAGTTTCAAGGCACTCCCCTTGTTGCTTCAGTCAGCATCGGAATCCTTGACGTCGACATATCGACTGACGTCCAGTTTCGTGACCACTTGAAAGAGAAGAGACCAAATTAGCCTCTTAAAAGCTTGGCGTGCTCAGCAGAGAGGGACAGGCAACTATAATGCGCAGGTTTGGCCTCACATGGAATACTGTTCTTCTATTTGATCGCATCCAGCGCAGAGCAGTTCGAATCGTCGGTGACCAAGCTCTTTCTGATCAGCTTGCTTCACTGGCACAGCGAAGAGATATTCCATATCTTTGCGTATTTTAGTGCATTTACCAAGGGGAGTGCTCTGAGGAATTGTTCGGACTAATTCCAGCCACTCAATTTCACCACCGCGCATCGCGACGAAATTCGCGATGCTATCCATACTATCTGAATGACAGGCGGTCCACCACTGTGCGATTTACATGAAGTTTTGTTCCTTGCACAATTTCCTTGCGGAATCCTACCTTCAGCGATTTTCTGGCCCGGTACGACGGTACGACTTTCAATAAAATAGCCTACTCTTTTTTATAAGATCGAGAACGCACCTGCGATTCATGTGCTGTTGCGGTTATTCATGGGTGGCGCGCGACACGTACAATCAGGGGAGCCGTATGATCATTTGCTCCATCTTCTGTATAAAAAAGGTAAATTATAATATTTGTATCTAAACAATGTTATAAACGAATGAATTTCAAATGACCACAGAGAGAAAACCAAATTTAAAATAAACAAATAATTTTGACGGTTCCATGGCGCAGTGGATTAGCTACAGCGCTAATTGCCGCGGGTTTGAATTCTGCACGAAACAAGTATTTTTAAAGCATAGAAGTAGTTGTTCCGAGTCCGGATGTTTGTCCTAGTGATTGTTTGTAAACTGCCCCCACGATACAGGAGAAAATCCTAGTGTGAAAGTAAAGTAAAAAAAAATAATGGGCTTCATTTAACAAAATATCCTCTTTCATGAACTTCGCAATAAGACGCATCGGCATATTGTGAAGAGTTTTACTAACAAATACAAATCAGACTAGTCCGTACAGTCTAAGATCTTTGCCTGCCTTAATTGGGGAATCGTAACAACAACAACATCAAATTATTCATCTATGTCTATGGTTAACATGGCGGGTGATGAAAGTGACAGGTATGTAAATAATGAATAGTTATAAATTAATATTTAAAAATCTGCAGTTTTCTTATTCCTCATAAACATAATTGTCATTAATTCATAACAAAGTAATTACTTACTTTGTTATAAATATATTCATCTCTCCCTACTGTCTTTCGTAATAAGTGCTTTTACTGTTCCTTCCAGTGATCTAAAACCATCCAGTGTAGCTATAATAAGGGAAGTATATGACAGTGAAAATGCTCATATTAAATTTGAAATGGAATTGGAAAGAGCTCTGGAGGCTGGAGTCAGAGTAATCGTTATAGAACCAGAACCTCTCGGAGAAGAGACAGCAAGGTGGATCTATGTAGGAAATCTTCTCCATAAAGTTTCTGTTTACAGCGGGCTGTGTAGCATTACCTCAGGTATTCTATCATTAATTTCATCATAGTTTTATTAAATAAATCTGAATTATATATTCACACTTCAAGTGTTTACAAGGTAAAAAAGATTTTGCGTTAATGATATCTTAAGAGCAATATTTTTTATGTGCACCCATGACGAATTAAGCAAAGCTTTATAAACGGCAACCCACGAATATTACGTTCATATTTTTTATGTTAGCATGTGGCTATAATCAAATATGGTATAGATGTTTTGAAAGTACTGAAATCCAGTTTTAATGAGACTTAATAAAACACAAAAGCATCCACTCAAGTCAATTTTGATTGATGAATTACCAAAAGACGCTGCAGTAACTTAAGGCTGCAACCCCATTAGGCTCGCAGTGAGCGGCTGACTATTTGACCTTGCCTCTGAGCGGCATATTGGTTTGAGTGAAAGGTGAATTATCAGATTGATTGCGGCGAACTGTAGCATATTAGCCGCAAAGCGCTTGCAAACTCTAGGGAGAGAAGGTACAGTAGTATACAGAATGGGTCCCACATATATGCAATAAATGAAACCACAAGTAATACTAGTCCGTAGAAGTGTAGAAAAATTAAATATTAAATTAAAACCCGTAAAGTAAAAAAGTGAAATTTTCAAACAAAATAAATATTAAAATAAATTCAGTAAAAGTGAACACTCTGTTTAGACAACGTACCTTGACCCCTTGGAAGAGTGACAACGTTGCACGCGGGTGGCACGCCGACAAAAGACACCGCTGTCGATATGTTGCAATACCAATAGTTTGCACTGCGTGGCAACGTCGCTTTTTAATGTTCAAGGATTCAAGTTCATTGAATCATTGACTTAGTGACCCAATTCTATAGTGTTCAAATTTGCTTAAAATTAAAACTCTACTTTTTGACCTAATTACTGGACCGATTATGTTCATTTTTTGTATATCGTCAGCAAAGGTGATAACAAGTATATGGTTTCATTTATTGCATATATGTGGGACCCATTCTGTATATCAGTGTACTGAGAAGAGTGATTGTGCTTGACGCCATAGATATTCTCAAAATGATAGCTGTTTTAAAATCATTAAATTAGTTCAACTCCACTCACTGAGTCGGCAAGCGAAACGCCGCAAACTGCATACAGTACGCACTGTATGGATACTCTATTTAAAATATATAGTAAGGCGAACTAGAACAAAAGGCATTTGATGGTTAACTCATCCATTCTTAATCCGCATTCTTCAACTTTTCCAAACAACTGTCCATAAATAGTCTGGACAGTCATGGGGACGCCACACAGTCAGCCTCCCAGTGAACCTAATGGGGTCACGACCTAAAGATCGACAGAAAGGTCTTTACCAGGTTATAAGTAATAATAGGGTTTACCAGTTATCTGAAATAGGCAACCTGTCTTATAAGCCAAATTATTAATACTCTAAATGGACTGCATCCACATAGAACCCACATTAACAAATGTTAACTTATATGGCACATATAGAAAGGTGAATAATGTAAAGATTCTTTTTAGTATTTTGCTTGATTTTCATATCTTAAGCTGTTTTATAACATTTTTAATTTTCTATGAAAATAATCTGGTGATGATTTTCTTTTTATCTGGTGCCTATTTTGAAAAGATAATTAGTAAAAACACGATAGAATGGAAATCACTAATATCACTGATAAATAAATATATTATTTTTCCAGACATGGCAGTAGCTAGCAAAAATTAAATCAGCTGTAAACTACTTATCTAATGTGTAGCATTAACTTGAATTAATCAACTTCATATCTGTGATTAATTTGTTTTGCTAACTTTATGACAGAAACTCAAAGAATTAGATTTTAAATTAAATTATATGGAGTGGCGATGGGAGTATCACATTAAATGAAAAGACATCCTACATAACATTCTTTGAACATACACTACTAAAAAAATATATAACAATTAACATTCTAGTCACAGTAGCCTTTTTGTCGTTTTTCGCCATTTTTTTATAGTATAAGGGTGACAAACAAGCACACAGTCCATCTGATATTAAGTGGATGCTGTGGCCCATAGACATCTACATTTATCTTCAATTAAAAATCAAAATGCAGATGTATTACCAGCCCTGAGGACTGAGATGGAATGCCTTGTTTCCAGTAAAAAGGGTCTCCAGTTCTCTACAATCACCATACGAAACACAGCACCATAAAGGTGCTATTTTACGCTGATATTCTGTGAGAGCGCAGTCTTACCCCGGTCAGGCCGACCCATTCATGCTGCAACCACAATGTAGTTGCAGCATGGCTCTACCACGTAAAATTAAAAATTACCTATGTATGGGCAAGTGTAGGTAAATAATTACCTATGACCTATGCAGCGTGAGCCCAGCGCCGCCGCACCGTTGCCGCATTTACAGGTCACTACAGATCAGTAGAGTATTTTATATAGTATATTGAGTAATATTTTCAATGATGACTTGTTTCATGTAAATTTTTATGCTATTTAATGGGTGGGGGAAAAAGTTTCTTCATATTTTGTTTGTATACAAATTGAAGAAAAATTTCTTTGGTTGTACTGTTTGTATCTGGCTGATTTAAAAAAAATCTAAAAAACACTTTCCCGCCATTTTTCAATTGTTTTCTGTCTGCCAAAATAAGTGAATCTAATAAAAAAATTTAATACATTCTGAAGTTTTATTACAAAAAAGGGAAATACGCGAATCAAGGCGCGAAAATAGTTTGTGACGTTTATGGACCTAATGCAGTGTCAGTAAAAGAAGCACAAAGTTGGTTCAAGTCAAAGATATATGAATATATATACATACTATAGAGCGGGCGTTAGTAATATTTGCATACAAAAACTGAGCTTGTGCGCATGTGACATCCTCTAAATAATCATAGCAAAACTACGCTGAACATTTATTAAGAAAACATTTTAGCTATTCCCCAGTAGTTGATGCTAATAAATGAAAGGTAAAAACTCATTTTTGGATACACATTTAGGATACAGTTTTTTGATAAAAAATCCCAAGATTTCTACAGCAACAGGATTATGTACTACCTTAAAGATGGCAACACATATATCATATCATTTTTTAACATATATATCAACATGTTTTTACTGCTGTGCTATGTAATGTGATAACCTCATTGCCACCAGTATATTTTGTCAAATATTACAATAAAATTTTATGAACAGTGATCAAAATCACCTAGTAAACAAAATAGTGAATAATTATATAATATAATAGATAAATAGTGCTTACACAGAATTTTATTGAATTGCAAGAATAATATATCTTTATTGTTAATCCTTAGGGTTATCTCTTTTACTACATTTAGATTATCATATATAAATTCCTTAATATTTAAGAACCCTTTTTATACAGACTTGGTTTAATAAAGTTTAACTTTGAGGTGGTCAAATTTTGTATATTTTCTGGGATTTCGTTATAAAAGTATAAGCGTAATAAATTACTGACCCGATGGAGTCGAGAAACTGGTACTACTAGCTTGTGTATTTTCCTAGTATTTACAGAATGAATATCACTTATTTTTCAAAAACTACTTCTATATCAATTGTCCGCAAGAGCGTATATTTGTTCTGCAAAGGATTTAAATACTTTGCCTACCTAAATCCAATCCAATCGTTTTAAGTAACACATTTGTTATTTTTAAGTACCTAGCAGCTATTGTAATAAATACACAAATAATACTGTTAATTAATGCTTCTTTTCAATTTATTACATAATAATGTTAAAAGTTGTGATTACAATTTATTGTTAGATCAACAAAACTTTCTCTTTGTGGTCCCTGCTAACCACAAAAAAATCAAAGTGGTCCCTAGTCAAAAAAAGGTTGGGAAACCCTGGTTTATTACATTACCTTTTCGTAAATTTATTGAAAAACCAAACTTAATATATAAATTTCCTTCAGTTGGTCTCTGAACAACTCTGGGTTTTAAATCATAGATTGCTCTTATGACTCTCTTTTTTAATATAGAATAAGGGTGACAAAGGGGCACATAGTCCACATAGTATAGTAAGTGGAAGCTGTAGCCCATGGACATCTACATCTATCGTCAATTAAGAATCAAAATTCACGTGCGATGCCACCCCTAAGGGATGCCACCACTAGGATGGAATGCCTCGTTTCCACTAAAAAGAGTCTCCGGTTCTCTAAACTCACCATACGAAACAGCAGCATTGAGCTCCTGTTTTACACTGGCATTTTGTGAGAGTGTGGTCCTTCTCCAGTTAAACCGACCCATATGTGCTACAAACACAATTAAGCTGTAGCATAACTATAATACATGCTTGTGCAGAGCAACGACGGCCCCCGCCGAGTACCCCCCCACAAGTACATTCGTTTCCCAACTGTTAGACTGTCATTAAACTGTGGTATAACTAGGGACCCTGGCTTCACCTGGGTAGGATCTAATAATGTGGCGTTAGTTCAACATAATCAAAGACCAATATTTTTATAAATTTTTCTATTTACCAAGAAAAATACCGTCTATTTTTCAGATAAAATATATTGTCCCAGGTCACTCTTGATACTGTTCTCTATGTGTTTGTGAAGTTTCAGTACAATTTTTTAAAAATAGGACTCATGATTTAACGGCATGCACAATAATGTAATCAATTCTTAAATAATTCCTTTTTTCTTTATAGGTCTGATATGGAACTCATTGGCATGTGCTCCATTTGGAATAGTTTCAGTTCTTTGTGCTGGTTGTTATACTTTGTCATGGCAATGGGATCCTTGCTGTAAATATCAAGAAGACAAAAATCGTCGACGTTTAGCAACACTACCGGCACTGAGTGATCTCACATCTGCTTCACCAGTAGTACTTGTACGCACAGACAATAGAAGAAAAATCTTCTTACATAGCTCAATATCTGCCGCTGCCGCTGCCATTTGCTTATGGAGACTATATAACATATTTAAATAAATATTATGCTTTTAAGGCGTAATTATCATGCTAAAGCTTAGAATAGTATATGTTTTAGAAAAATCTATGTTTATGCCATTAAAAGTTATATAAATAAAATGTTTAAATGACTAGATTATTATAATAATAATACTAATATTTTTCTTCTCAGCCTTGTGTAAAAATTGTTATAAGTTACATTTGTTGTAAAAAGGTTACAGTCATTGTATATGTTATTTATAGAATTAGATAAATCCTGTACAAAGATATATTTTCTTTAAACTAAGATTTTATTAAGTAGACAGATGTAATATGGATTCAAATGTTACAAGACTTACCAACAGTTGTGACATTATGTGCTCACTGTTAACCTATTAAAAACATGAGGGCATTACAGTTTTATTATTTTCATTAATTTGTATAATTTGGTGTGCTTAAAACTACTTTTTTGTTATCTTATATCTTTACTGAATGATATTTCATTGCATAGACCTCTATTGTATTGGGGTCTGAAACTACGCGAGGTAGCAGAATCCGTGCCAGTCTGTTGTTCCTCCTAATATTATTAATTTACTATGAAATTTTAAAGGAGCTTTGAGATTCTGGGCTTCCACGGTTGTTACTTTTATATTTACTGTCTGGGGGGGTGGGTTTTTTTTTGGGGTTTTTGTTGGGGGGCGGGGTGGTTTGGGGAGAGGAAGAGGGGGGGGGGGGGGGGGAGGGGGGGGGGGGGTGGGAAAGGTGGGGGGAGGGGGGGGGGATTTTTTTGGGGGGGGGGGGGGGGGGTGGGGGGGGGGGTGGTGGTGGGGTGGGGCGGGCCCGGGGGGGGTGTGTGCGGGGGGGGTTTTTTTTTTTTTTTTGTTTTTTGTTATTTAGTAAGACTTAAATTAAAAATAGCACAAAAACAATCGTCGGGAGACGCCTTAATAGCTAACACTTGTATCACAGAGCCTAGAAAAATCCAAGCTTTTTTGAGAAACATATTTTCAACAATTTTTCGTTATTGCTTTTTACTCAATTTTATTAGACCCGTGGTGACTTAAAGGCTTGCTGTAAAAACAGTAGGTGAGCATACCGTATTCCTGCATGTCAGAAATAAAATGTTTCGAAGATGGTGATGTGTGAGCATGACGGGGGACTAATGGCTCCATATCCATTTCAGAAATGACGTAAAGTAACTTAAGTCTTATTATATCAAAGCGGACTTATTAAATCGTCTTCCAAATTTTTTATTTATTAATTTTCAACAGCTTGTTTGCTCTGATGAAGAACTTTAAAAAAATGGAAAAAAGTGAAGGTGAAGAGGCGACTATGAGAAATATCCCAGTTAGATTTTCCTTTTATAAAAAATTACTACCTTCACTATACAGAAGAAAATCTTGGTTTAATAAAAAATAACGTAACCACGTTTCTTTAAAAAAAAACTTAGTGAACCTCAACTGCAACCATTTGAATTGAAACGGGAGGTCCGTGTGTCTTGTTAGAGGATAACATCAAGTTTTCGTCTTAACCTGGTGAAAACAGTACACGTATGTACTATTGCATAATCTGAGTTCATCTAGTTTACGTATCAGCATAACTGGAACTCCTACTTTCAATCAAAACTTATGGTAGGTCAATCAACTGTACACACGCGTAGAAAAATCCTGCGTTATCGACACACAGTTCTTCGCATGTATTTCTAATTTATCTATTGATATATTATATAATAGATTGCTCATCATCCATTGACTTGTAATTAAACAACAAGGAACCCTTATAATTTCGCTATATCCGTCCGTTCGTCTGTTCTTGGTTTTACTCAAGGACCCTAGGTGCTATACAAATTTGTAATTTAGCATAGTTATAGATAGTAATCCCACCTACAAAACTGTGAAATAAAATCTTAAAAAACATTTTTATTTTGAATACCTCCCATACGGGAAAAAGGAAGGGTGATTTTTTTTATCCGTCTATCTCTCTGTGGTATCGTTGGATAGGTCTTTCAAAAACTTTAAAGTAGTAGACATTTTTTCATTAGTCATGTGTCCCTCCCCCCTCCCCTCTACCAACTAAACCGTTGATATTGAAAATGTAAAAATAATACACGATCGTACATATAATGTAGTTAAAAGAAAAACTATCACAGCTGAGGAGAATTAACAAGTTATTGAGTAATAGATGACCAACTTATAAAATGCACTTGGGTTAGTAAAAATTTCGTTAGGTACAACTCCATAGAAAATTACCTTAAACTGCATTATAACTTTGTAATGTTATAATGAACTGTAAGATATAAACATTTAATTAAGAAAACGACAAATAAGCATTACTACTATAGCTTTACTTTTTCCCGCGCGGAATAGGAGGGAGGGTCTTTCTAACTTATAACTTTCGCTTATTGTTTAGTTGGTAGCTATTATAGCCCTGAGTCAAAGTATTTATGCAGTCATATAGCGTCATACAGTTTGATTCGTGGTACTCTTGGTTTACGCGGGCGACCTTCAGTATGGTTTAGGGCAGCGATTATTTACGGGAAGGTTCGTAACTCTATACATATCTTAGTGTAGTAGCGAGGAAAGGAGGCAGAGATGTAGTGTGGTCAGAATACTCGTAATTCGGTACGTCATGCTCATCGCTCTCTGTTTTGAAGGTTTTTTGGGCGCGAGTCAAAGGACTGGCAATATGAGCGCGAGTGGCTGGCCACATACTTGCGCAAACGCAGTCCGAATCGTCAATCGAGCGGTCACGTCACGTGTCATATAAAAATCATAAACAGTACCTATCATCATAATTGAGCCACATTATAACATGAGTAAAGAATATACAGAGAAAAGCTATATCGACGAAGACACGTAGATATATTTCTTTTTATGACATTGATAGTGTTGCGCGCCTAAGTTGACGTCAGGTACCTGGCACTAGCGCCATCTAGTGTCGGGGAAAAAAGCGAGGAGGGCTTCCTAGAGAATGTCAATCTTGAACTTTCGACTAAAAACGCCATCTAGTATCGAACAGAAGAATTAAGCTTTCTAGAAGCCCCACACTCGAACTTTCTACATCTGGGCGGTCGGCACCCGTATTTACTGAAATATTCTGGATGTTTCGGTGTAAAAGGTGTATTTAAAGCCGCTGCAAGCCGCGATCGGGGCATTATTGAATTTGGCGAGACAAACGAAGCTTCGAAGCGAAATAAAGTGAATTAAAGTGTTAATTTTGGTAATTCAATCGGCAGTTTTTATTGTCACGAACCCTAAGCCCGTAACAATATAATTACCTATAATGAATATGCATATAGAGCGCGCACGCTGCCATTATGTTGCAAACGCGAGCGGCCTAGTCCGGAGCGTCGCGATTAATTGCACGAGTAGAACAGTGGTGTTGACAGGGAAGGAATAATCGCTGCAGCGCCAGGAGCAGTGGCGGCCCTAGGGCGGTGCGACCGCACCGGGCGCCTAAATCAACCGAAACGCTACAACTAAGCACCGCTCACCAATTCACTTACTCTTATCACTAACATTCCATTTTGTTGACGCTAATTAGGAAGTCAAAGTATTATTATTATTTTGTTGCTTAGAAGCATCGATCACCAATTAGAAGCCAATAAGTGACTCTTCGGTAAAAGGACTTACTGGCCTCTTTCTTGACGCAATTGTACAAGTGTTTGACTTAGATATGAATGATTTTCGAGGTCAAGGGTAGAATAACGGTGTGAACATGGCAGAAAAATTAAAAGTGTTCAAACCAGAATTTGACACAATATTCTAGGGCATTTTTCAATCATGTGGTTGAAGTTATTAGAACTTAATTTGCTCATATTCACGTAATAAAATAAAATGATGTGTCCTATCCAGTCTGAAGAGCACCTCCCGACCTCTCAATTTCATGCCAACACCACCACACTAGGAACGACGCACCACTCTGGATAGTAGGTACGGTACGTGTTCGCCTCTACACGAGGCATCCACAAATGAATTAGTCTCTGCGGTGGCTGAAGGCTAAGTGAGCGGCGAGCCGAAACAGTTGCTATTTATACAACTCGCCGATCAACGAGTTGTATAAATAGCGGTGTGTGGAGATCGGAGAGAGTGCTAGGAGAGGTGGTGATGGGATTATTAGTTGAAGATAGTGTCAGCCTTCGCAGGGTCTACATCACCTGCGGATGCCTCGTGTAGAGGCGAAACACGTGTCGTATTATCGTCGATGGTGTGTCTTACCTGAAATAGTGGTGTTGGAAGTAGTGGTGACGGAGTTAGTGCATGCAATTGAGGGAGTGCGGGAGGTGCTCTTCAATCCAGTTAAGACACATCATTGTATTTAGTTAGCGGAGGGTTGCAAAGTAATTAATGTTTTTATTTTTCTCCTTGCCTACCCTTCTAGCCTCTCTGAATAATGCTTTACAATCAGGAGAAATATGTTCAGAGGCAGTGGCGAAGCTTCCATTAAAGCCGAAAAGCCGGGCTTGCCTTATTAAACCTGAATCAATCAATAATATCAACTAATAAAATAACTCGTAAAATGTTTCAAGCTATTTCAAATTTCCCGCGCACTCCACTGTTCGACACATGTCGACCGATGACCTCGTATTGCCTTAGCGATACTGCTGCTGTCATAAAGAATGAGTTTTAATAGAGCTAATAGTTGTCTCCCTCGCTCGCGTGGGCTTTTTACGGGGCTTTCGAGAAGACGATCGCTCTCTTTCTAACCTATGTCAAAATATTCTATAATGAAATATAACTACGATTGTATATATAGCAATTAGTATAGAGATTTAAAGCCAGGCTTTTAGGAATAAATTTGTTAAAAGCGGAGGCGTGCGGGCAATACGTTTGCAACTTCATTTCACGTTTCAATGTTTATTTACTCTGTGTGCTTATCTTAAGCGATTTAATATTACGAGTTCAAAATTTATGCTTTTTTAAAGATTTTTAATGAAAATGGAGGATAATAGTGTTCCTTGTGATGAATTGAAGTGTGTTAAAGTGATAATCGGAGAGGAAATCTTTAAACTTTGTTGAGATAATACACAAGGTTAAGAGTGTATTTTAGACTTGTCAATTATCGCAATTAAAAACAGTTATTGGTACAATTAAAACGTTCACCAACATTTTACGTGGACGTAATTAAATCTTTCCATAAGAAAGCGAGACGATTCCACTTATCTTATCTCTTATCCATTAGAATGTAAATATTTTTTTTTAATTTTGTACATAGTTTGTACTTTGTTCGTGTTTTACTTTTGTTCATGTATTGTATTGCATGTAAATATTTTTTTTCTTTCGCTTAAATAAACCCAAACGGCTTTCTTCAAAGCCACCGAAGCTATGCAATTGCTGATATGTAATACAATCTATCTAGCAATGGTATGCCTTCTGTGTGCTTTGTTAAACACGTCCTTGACAGCACTGAATATGAAACTGAAGCGTGGAGACAGATCAAGATTGGTGTATTTTTATAAAACTGCTAAAAAAACAATCTATATTTTTATCAATTTATATCTTGGGCTTGCCCTAGCTTGGAGCTCTAGCTTCGCCACTGTTCAGAGACATATATTTTATTAGTAGCACCATCAATATTTAGGTGTTTCGAGTTTAGTTTGCCACTTTGAGTTTTATTAAACTTATTAACGGCTTCAAGGATACGATCACGAATACGCGGCGACGTCAGTGTCACTAATACGGAACGGGGCCTGCTCGAAGATTGATCCATCATTCCTCCCGACAAAAGTGTTATTCAAGAAATCGAGTCACTTAAACACTGAAATCGAATTTCAATTTGTAGCCGTAAATGAAACGTTAGTGAAAAGTATAATTGCTTCTACAGTTACAAATGCGACCGGAGCTGATGGCATCTCCATGTTGATGTTAAAACTTACGCTTCCATATTCTTTGTCAACAATAATGGCGATAGTCAATAAATCTATATTGGAAGGAGTATTTCCAGAATCTTGGAAATGTGCCATCGTCACTCCCATTCCTAAAAAATCAATGGTGGATAATCTTTCTGATATAAGACCAATAAGCATTCTTCCTGCACTATCTAAAATAGTTGAAAGATGCGTTCTTTATCAAATTTCACCTTATCTATAACGTAATCAAGTACTACCTGTGATTCAATCTGGTTTTAGAAAGAATCACAGTTCAGTATCAGCTCTTTTAAATATTACTGATGATATTCTGCGTCCAATGAGGGTAAGGGAACAATTATGGTTTTGCTAGACTTCAGTCGCGCTTTTGATTGTGTTGATATATCTGTCCTATTGGCAAAATTAAAATACTATGGTTTCACAGAATTGGCCTGCACCTGGTTTCAATCTTATTTCCATAATCGCTGCCAAAAAGTGCAATGTTTGAATAGCCAAGGACTTCTAAATGTCTCCAACACGCTCCTCCTTAATAAAGGTGTTATCCAGGGTTCAATACTTGGTCCCACATTATTCGCAATTTACACGGCTAACGTTACTACTTAAAGCTATAACTCACTCGAATATTCACTTATATGCAGATGACAGCCAAGTATATGTTCAAACAACGCCAATAGATGAGGAGGTTGTTGTTGCTATTTCCAAGTTAAAGAAAGATCTTGATTCTATTGCGGAGTGGTCTTTGAAACATGGCCTGGTACTTAATCCCTTAAAGAGTGTCACCATTACACTTGGAACAAAGCACCAGGTAAAAACAATTAATGAACGGAAGTCTCTTGTTAAGATCTTTGGCACCGTCATACCTTACGAGGGTTATGTTCGCAATTTAGGTCTCCTCATGGATGAGAATTTAAAATTTGAGCAACATGTTCAGACTAAAATCGGCAAATGCTATGGTTTGTTAAAAACTTTGTATAAAATTCGCTCATTTCTAAAACGTGACATAAGACTGCTGTTAAGTAACAGTTTAGTACTATGCCACCTTCAATATTGTCATATTGTTTATGGTCCATGCTTATTTAAAAAAAAACTGTGAAGAATGTATGTGAATGAAGAGTGCAGAACGCATGTATGCGTTTTTGTTTTAATATACCGAAAAGGGTTATGATTTCACCTTATTTAGTCAGTAATGGCATTTTAAATGTGTGCAATAATCGTACTAAGTTAAAATATGCCTGCTTTCTGCACACTCTGCATAACGCAAAGTCTCCAAGATATCTGTATGATAAGATAGTCGACGAAAAAAAAAGTTTGCTTTCAGTTAGATAAAATAGTCATCGGCTTCCACTACCCAGGATTAGACACGCTGGAGCCAGGGGGTGTTTTAAATTTGCCGCTGCTAAAATTTGGAACGATTTGCCACCACCAGTCCGATCTACCCTATTTCCGTCCACCTTCCGACAAAGATGCCGCAAGTGGCTTATTCAAAAACAGTCCCTGGATCTATGCCCCCTCAAATTAGACAACTTTTTTTTGTATTTAGCAACTATAATTTGTTAATTGTTTTATTTATATATTTATTTTTATCTTTACTTTTTTCATTGTTGATACGTGTGTTCCATCAATTGCCTAACACCCTGTATGAATTATGCGCAAAGGCTGTGGCAGAATAGCAGGAGTAATGGGTTTTCCGTTACAACTGAGTCACAGACCGTTTTGTCACAACTAATTATTAAGCTCTCTATTTAAATTTCAATATTGTATTTTTGTGTGGCAAATAAATAATTTATTTTTTTATTTGAATTACAATAAAAAATGTTTATATAATAATAAGATTGTTTTAATCCCACCGCATTTTTTATTTCTCGATTAACGTGGTATAAAATAAAACAATTTTTAAAAATCCTACCAAGCTGGTTACCAAATTACACTGAAAAGTTGTACTACGTATTAAGTACATAATGGATTATGTCGAGAAAGCGACAACGAACAATCGACCTACGACGTCCTCGATTATTAGGGACCTCTCTGAAATATCTTCGCTATTTTGGACAATGTGATTGTATATTTGCAATGTGTGTGGAAGAATACATCCATTTACTAGTGCCATATTACTACTATCACATTTATATATTTTTCTGATACATAGCTTTTCCCGTGGGAAAATTTTACGAAAAAAGGGAACCAATTTCTGTGGCACCATCTATATATTTCTGACATAAGTTTTGCCCATGGGAAATTCTTTGCGGTGGGAAAGCGCAAGCCAATAAATAAATACACTTTCTCATATATTTTTATTAGGATTAAGACTAGGAATAGGATATAAATAAAACTAATTTTAAAAGATTTTATCACATTTTTTATTCCCAATGTTACGAATCTTTGCTAGAGTCGTAAGAACAAGCCCAATGGTTGAAGAAATAGTAATTAAAAAAACCCGTTTACGTAAAAAAACTTAACTGGAATGTGAAAAAAATTATACCAACACCAAGATAAATTTAACGACACCATATTATGTTAAAATCCTTCAAGCCGTTTAAGCTACGGGGCGTGACAAAGAAATAGACATACATATACACCTCATCCTCTTTTTAAGGCAGTGGGATAAAAAAAAGATACATATCGACGTTCGTCATTAACCCGGCGGTACTCGCTGCTGGGTAAAAAATACCACGGAGTACCTAAATCACGTGATATTTTTATTACTAAACATGGTGGCAACTCACGACTTTAAGTACCTTCTGGCCAATAGTTAACACGCGCGTGCGTCACCGGGCGGCCAGTTCGCGCGCGGCGCTTGGCGACAACGGACGTTTAAAGTGAGTATGGGTGAAAAATACCCGGTAGCGACGGTTCTTGTTACATTTTTTTTTATGTTATTGGTGGTTTTTTTTATGTTATTATTTTGTTTTAGAGCTGGTTCATGATGAGTTCCCTACTGACGGATCGAATTATAGAAGAATGTCTAGAACAAGAAGATAGTGAAGAAGAAAATGTGTCAGAAATAGAAGATTTTGAGGAGCATAGTGATCATGAAAGCGGAACAGAGCAAGAAGCAAGTGATTCAGATGGGTCTTCAGTGTCGGAAGAGAGTTTTCCTTCGAATTTACAAATTGAGAATACTGAAGATGAAGAATATTTAGAGGATGTACCGCTTAAGTACTTGAGGCGAGGTCGTTTTACTGGAAAAGACAAAAGAACTCGCTGGCAAGTTCGTGAGCCGCCGCGACGTGTACGAACAAGATCCCATAACATTATATATCATTTGCCGGGACCGATTGGCGAAGGCAGATCTTGTTCATCTATGTTAGAAGCCTGGAATCTTGTTTTTCCGGAAACGTGTTTACTAAAGATAGTCCAGTATACTAACATTTATATAGAAGAGCTAAAGTCTAAATTCTCAAGAGAACGCGATTGTAAAAGTACAGATATCGTTGAACTTAGAGCTCTTTTTGGACTACTTTATTTCTGCGGAAGATTGCGAAGTGGTCATCTGAACACAAAAGATCTCTGGGAAAAAGATGGAAGTGGTTCCGACGTCTGTATAGCCACAATGTCACGAGAAAGGTTCCATTTCTTACTGCGGAGTTTACGGTTTGACAATATTCGTAGACGAGGTGAAAGAAGGCAAACAGATAAGCTAGCACCCATTCGCGAGATTTTCGAAGAGTTCAATAATAATATAAAAAAATATTATGCTGTCGGCGAAAATGTAACAATCGATGAAAAGTTGGAGAAGACTCGCGGCCGTTGTCCATTTCGGCAATACATACCCAGCAAACCCGGTAAATACGGTATAAAGATATTTGTGTTGGCTGACGCACGAACCTTCTATACAAATAATATGGAAATTTATGTTGGCAAAAATGATGGGCCTTATGATCACAGTAATTCACCAAGTGAAGTCGTCAAACGCTTAGTAGAACCTATAAAGAATAGTCATCGTAACATAGTGATGGACAATTGGTTCACTAGTTTTCCGCTATTACGTGATTTGCTCAATGATTATGGTTTGACAGCATTGGGTACTTTGAGAAAGAATAAAGCTGAAATTCCACTTGTATTTACCTCAACCAAAGACCGGGAAGTACACAGTGCCCTTTTTTGGATTTCAAGATAATTGTACTGTTGTGTCTTATGTTCCAAAGAAAAATAAAGTCGTGCTCTTGGCGTCAACTATGCACCATGATGGCAAAAAAGATTCTGGAGAAGAAAAAAAGCCCGAGATGATCATGGACTATAATAGAACAAAATGTGGCGTCGATGTTGTGGATGAGATGTGTGCTACCTACTCAGTAGCACGAGCTACCAAAAGATGGCCATTGGTTTTGTTTTATGGTCTTTTGAACGTCGGCGGCATCAATGCGTACGTGATAGTGAAGGCAAATAAAGTAAATAGTGGAGCTGTGATGGCTAAGAGAAGGATCGCTTTGAAAGAACTGGCTTTGGCCCTTGTGATGCCACAGATAAAAAAGAGGTCAACAGTAGCTAATTTGCCAAAAATTATCAAAACAAAAATTGATTGTATGCTCAATGCTGACTCGAATGACGAAGCCACGCACACAAGCACACCCTCAGCTTTGCGACCGTCCACATCTGCTTCCCGTTGTGCAGTATGTGAATGGAAGAAGGACCGAAAAACTAAGACGTCTTGTAAATTGTGTTCCAAAAGAATATGCCGTGAGCATACGACCCCAATTTGTGGCGATTGTTATGTCAAAGCAAAATAGTTAGATTAGGTACAAGTTTTTTTGAAATATAATGTTTGACGATTATTTTCTCGATGTTCATTTAATATAAACAGTATTTTATTTTTTGTTGTTTTGGTAGTGTATAAGGTCGTTTTATAATTTTTGATCTCAATTTTACGTGATACCTAAGAAAAAAATTGTTTTGTTGATTTTTCTAAGACTATGAAGAATTTTTGTTAGAATTTGTATTTTTTTTAGGATAAGCTATAATTTGAAATAAATAATAATTCAAACTTTTAATTTTCTTTTATTTATTAGACATTAGTATTAATAAACTAAATACACCATTAAAGTTTGTAATGCAAACTTATTTTTCCAAGATAATTGTTGGCGACGCATTGTTTTGTATGTAATATTTATTATAAATTTTATAAAATATGTGTAGGTAAGCTTGTATGTATTTGTAATATTATCCCTAAGGTAGATAAGAGTGAGCGATTCCCGCTAGCATTGTTGGCGGTCAGTCGTCGCCGCAGTCTCCGCTGGTGTGCACATACATACGTTTAAGTCGTCCCGCGCTTTGAAGAATCTAACGGTCAATTTGTATTTTCACCGTGTGGCGCAATAAACATTTTATGTAACCAGCACGAGTTCTTGATTTGCTATCGATCCACTTCAGTGGTCACTTCGGCCGGATCATAAATTGTAATGTTATACAGTCCACCGCGAATAATGACAAAAACTCGTGCTACAAGAAGGAAGGAGTTGGAAGGCACACAAGACCAGGGACAGTCAACGGCTCCGCAACACCCATATGAGGTTGAAAACAAACGGGATATAGAAAGTGACTCAAAGCCAAAGAGTTTGCCTGCTAAACCTTCGGCATCGTTGAAGTCCATACATTCAACATCATCGTCAGTACGTGCTCAGAGAAAAAAATTAGAGCTAGAAGCAGCGGAAGCAAAAGCACGTATACAAATGGAACTTATTGATAAAAAGCTTGAGGCTGATCTAGTCGATTTGGAACACAGTTCACGCTCATCGAGGTCGCACACCAACGAGGAAGTTGAGAAGTGGTTGGAGCGCAGTCAACAGCCTGAACATCCTGCCCCCGAGAATGGATTTACAAAGGGTGGGCCAAGTGCGCCGGCAGCAGGTGACGCCGCCGCCGGTAACGATAATGGTACAGTGCAAATGTTGGCCAGCGCACTCAAGAATTTAGCCGCTGCCTCAACATCTCAGCAGAATAATGGTAATTTATTGAGCCGTATATCCACACCGCAAGATTTACCAATGTTTAGTGGTGACCCTATGGACTGGTTACAATTCAAGTTGGCATACGAAGAATCCACACAGGTATGTAACTTCAGCCCTAAAGAAAATTTATGGCGCCTACGAAAATGTCTTCGTGGGCAGGCAAAAGAAGCAGTTACGGCTCTTCTTATCACAGCTTCATCACCTGATATAGTGATGTCAACTTTAGAGTTGCAGTTTGGTAATTCAGACATCATCATAACTAGAATCATGCAGGATATAAGGAAGCTACAGCCCATATCACCTGATTACCATAAAGATATTGTGCCATTTTCTATTAAAGTAAAAAATTACGTCGCGGCTGTACGCGCATTAAACAGACACGAATATCTTCAAGATACAAGCGTCACTACAATAATATTAAGTAAGTTACCTACAGTACTTATTTCTAAATGGGCAGACTATAGTTATGCATTTATTGCCGGCGGCGTTAAGGCGAAACTGGATATTCTGTCAGAGTTTTTAAATGAAGAAGCCGTAAAAATTTCTACATCTTCGGTGCAGTTAATCAGCAATGTTCACAACATTAATAAATTTAAATATTCTGAACGCTCGCATAATACATTGTTAGTGAATAGTGAACAAAATAAAATCGCTATGAAGTGTCAATACTGCAAAAAAATCTCCGCATAAATTAACAGAATGTAAACAATTCAAACGGTCACTACGCAAGGACAGATGGCGGTATGTAAAACGTTACGGTATCTGTTACAAGTGTTTATTATCGCGCCATAATAGGGATACGTGCCCAGCGCCGGTGTGTGACACGGACAACTGCGGAGAAGCACATCATCGGTTGTTACACTATTCGGTAAACAAGGAACAAACTGTAAGTAACTGTGAAAATCTTAACTTAGTGCCTGAGTCTGAGAATGTAAGCCAATCCGAAACGATTACAAATATTAATACAAATTGTAAAGCGTTATTAAAAGTAGTCCCTGTGAAAATTCACGGTCCGAACGGAACAATTAGGGCAAGTGCGCTGTTGGACGATGGTTCGACGATATCGTTAATAAGCAGCGCGCTCGCTAAGCGCGTTGGACTCAGCGGCCAGCGCCAAACGATGCGCGTGAGTGGCGCGTTCGATTCTAGTGAATTAGTGTGTGAATCGACTGTAATGAACTTTAAGATATCTAATTGCAATGGCGATGTGTATACTTTAATTGCACGTAGTGTAGATAAACTTAATTTGCCTAAATATAACAATTTTTCTAGAATTAATTGTAATAAATTTAAGCACCTTTGTAATATTAAAGATCAACTTTGTAATGTTTCTACTGCACCTGAATTGTTGATAGGCCAGGATAATTGTAATTTATTATTGCCCTTAAATGTAATTGTAGGTAAGGCTAACGAACCATGTGCGACCCTCACTCCGCTCGGTTGGTGTGTGCATGGACGTGTACCTGCTCATTTGGCTTCGGAGATGACCGGTCACATTAATTTACATCTTGGTGAGGTCTTGGAAGCAGCTCAGGTGGAACAGCGCATGTTGGCGGAACTCCATGATGAGGTACGTCGATCCTTTAACTTAGATTCGTTGGGGGTGTCACTACAGCCACGACAAAATAAAGAGGATGTCCAAGCGTGGTCACATCTGGAACGGACAGCGACCCTGGTTGAAGGCAGATGGCAAGTCGGCTTACCTTGGATCAATGAGAACAGTAAAATGCCTGAATCCTTCTCCAACGCCATGTTGAGGTTAAGTGGTGTCGAAAGGAAAATTAAATTAAATAGCGATTACGGGGAAAGGTATAGGGATAGGGTGGCTCACCTGTTGAATAATGGATATGCTGAGGTAGTGTCCAATCCAGCAGCTGCTCAAAATAGTCCCAAGACCTGGTATCTGCCCCATTTCGGAGTCGACAACCCTAATAAGAAAAAGCTTCGTTTGGTCTTCGACGCGGCGGCCAAATCAAACGGATTGTCACTAAACGATTACCTACTTAAAGGTCCAGATCTATTAATGTCATTACTCGGGATCATGTTCCGCTTCCGGGAATATAAGGTGGCATTAACCGGAGACATAAAAGACATGTTCCTAAGAATAAAAATTCGTCCCGAAGACAGAAACGCTCTTCGTTTTCTTTGGAGAGACAACCCAAAAGATCCAATAAAAACATACGAAATGTCATCTTTAATTTTCGGTGCAAACTGTTCACCCTTTATTGCACAGTTTGTAAAGAATAAAAATGCAATGTGTTACGAGTCATCGTTCCCATCAGCTGTGGATGCGATTTGTAAACAACATTACATGGATGACTATATAGATAGTATGGAGGATGAACACACTGCAATGAAATTAGTACAAGATGTTTCTTTCATTCATAAACAAGGCGGTTTTGTTATCCGAAACTGGACAAGCAATAGCTTAGAGGTTTTAAACACCGTACCAAAAGAGTCTCTCGGTACAGCGGCCGTAAGGTTTAAAATCGGTCAGCACGAAGAGGGTGAGAGGACACTTGGATTGTTTTGGTATCCAGATAATGACACGTTAGGGTTTGATGTCTCGTTCAAGCGCATTCCGGAGAACATTAGCAGTGGTAAAACGCGGCCTACTAAGCGGGAGATGCTCAGAATAATTATGTCAATATTTGATGTATATGGAATTTTATCTCCAATCACTATAAAAGGAAAAATAATGTTACAGGAAACTTGGAAGGCTAACATTGGATGGGACGAAATAGTTTCAGACGCTATATACAAAAAATGGTGTGAATGGATGAAACAATTAAAATGGATAAATAATTTGCGCTTACCGAGATACTACCAAGCAGCCGCGAGTGGAAGCGAAACGGCAATAGGATCGATGGCGGATACATGCGAGTCGCGGGCGCAACGGGCTGCCATCGGTTATAGCAACCTACAGTTACATATATTTTGCGATGCATCTACGCAAGCTATGTGCGCGGTAGCGTACTGGCGTTGGGTTCATAATAAGAAAATATATGTATCGTTTATAGCTAGCCGCTGTCGTGTAGCGCCGGTGAAGTTCGTTACGATTCCGCGCCTGGAACTTCAAGCCGCAGTACTTGCTGCTCGTTTATCGCGTACAATAATTACCGAACATAGAATCAAGCCTCAGAGGAAAATATTCTGGAGCGATTCTAGTACTGTCTTACATTGGATAAGGAACAATAATAAAAACTATAAGACATTCGTAGCTAACCGTTTAGGAGAAATTGACGAACTTACGAAAACAAATGAATGGAGATACATTCCTACGAAGTTAAATATAGCCGATGTTGCCACCCGGGAAGCAGTTAATTGCAATTCAATTACTACAGAGTGGCACAATGGCCCAAAGTTTCTGCAAAGTTCTGAAAATTCGTGGCCCGTAGGATCTTTTATGCCCGAAGTATGCAGTTCGCAGTTGGAGTATGTGAGTACAATACAGGAACATTCTGTAGTAGACTTACCCGTGCCAGATCCAACTAGGTTCTCTTCTTGGCTTCGCCTGCTGAGGACTACCGCTTTAGTATTAATATTTATAAAAAGATGCAGAAAATTTACAAGTAACTGTCAGATCAATTGTACCGATATGGTGGAAGCTGAACGACTTCTGCTCAGATACGCTCAGCTGCAGTCTTTTCCGGAGGAGATAGCTGCAATTAAGAACAGAAAACCGTTAGAACGAGTCAGTAGGCTACACATCTTAGCTCCGTATCTTGACGATTATGGAATTTTGCGCGTTAGTGGCCGTATCGATGCTGCTGCTGATTTATCTCTGGAGATCAAGAGACCTATCATATTAGACGGACGGCATTCCATATCGCGACTAATCGTTAAGCATTACCACAAGAAGGCAGCGCACGGATTAAATGAGATGGTGGTAAACGAGCTAAAACAAAAATATTGGATCTTGAAGCTACGACCCACTGTACGTACCGTCGCATCCAGCTGCATGTTCTGTCGCATGCAAAGGGCTAAGCCAGAACCACCACGAATGGGGGACTTACCTCAGCCCAGATTGGACCACCATCAACGACCATTTACAAATTGTGGCGTTGATCTGTTTGGCCCACTCGATGTGACTATCGGACGAAGAAGAGAAAAGAGGTACGGAGTACTTTTCACTTGCCTCACCGTGCGTGCTGTTCACATAGAGGTGGTCAATTCTTTGACTACGGATTCTCTTATAATGGCATTAAGAAGAATGTCAGCACGTAGAGGTTGGCCCAAACATATCTTCTCTGACAATGGTACTAACCTCAGAGGTGCAAACATGGAGCTCTTAAAATCCATTAAGGAACTGGATGAGGTTGCATTGAAGGATCAAGCACTAAACTTCAGCACAGAATGGACATTTATTCCACCTTCCAGTCCACACTGGGGTGGGGCTTGGGAGCGCCTTATACGGACTGTAAAAAATGCTCTAAAGGTCGTACTCAAGGAACGTGCACCTCGAGAAGAGGTCCTTATAACCTTGTTAGCTGAAGTCGAAAACTTAGTAAACAGTCGACCGCTCACTCATGTCTCCGTAGAGCCAGGAAGTAATGAGAGCTTAACTCCCAACCATTTCCTGCTGGGAACGTCCTCCAATTTGCCTACAATTGGGGTTTATGACGATTCAGACATCTACCTCAGGAAACAGTGGCGTATCGCACAACGCCTGGCGGACAAGTTTTGGGAGCGATGGGTTAAGGAGTTTCTGCCCGAGCTGTTACCAAGACGTAAATGGAATCGCGAACAAAGGTCTTTACAAATTGGGGATCTAGTCCTAGTCGTTAGTCCAAGTGAGCAGCGTGGCATATGGCAGCGCGGAGTGGTCGAAAGGGTTTTTCCTGGCAAAGACGGCAGGACTAGGGTGGTTCAAATAAAGACTCCATCCGGGACACTTGTACGTCCAGCAACACGCGTCGCCAGAATACCCATGGAAGATGAGTGTCGCTGAGGCGACACTGGGGTGGGGCGTGTTGGCGACGCATTGTTTTGTATGTAATATTTATTATAAATTTTATAAAATATGTGTAGGTAAGCTTGTATGTATTTGTAATATTATCCCTAAGGTAGATAAGAGTGAGCGATTCCCGCTAGCATTGTTGGCGGTCAGTCGTCGCCGCAGTCTCCGCTGGTGTGCACATACATACGTTTAAGTCGTCCCGCGCTTTGAAGAATCTAACGGTCAATTTGTATTTTCACCGTGTGGCGCAATAAACATTTTATGTAACCAGCACGAGTTCTTGATTTGCTATCGATCCACTTCAATAATGTCATTTAAATTATGTGGTATTTTTTACCCGGTAGCGAGTATTCGTGCATGTAAACACCTAGCGAGTACCGCCGGGTTAAAAACCGTGAATGTGAAAAATTGCAAATTTTTATTTTTTGTTTATTCGACAGTATTCAATCAAACACGTGATTTTGTATTTAAAATATGGCCAAAAAAGCTGTCTAAAATAGTGGAATATATGATGAAAGTATTACTGAACTGCTAATAAAATAAGTCGAAAGGTTTTATGAAGATGATGAAAATACGCGCCTATGCTCTGGGAAGAAAGAATTTGTAGTAAGAAAAAAAATACGTAAACAAAAGCGGTACCTCAGTGATAGTCTTCTTAATTTGTATAGAAAGTTTCTCAAAAACTCAAATTTTACTATAAGTTATTCAGCATTCTGCAAACTAAGACCTTTTTTGGGTGCTGCTTCCTGATTCCCGATCACGAGAAACTTGTTTATGCAAATTGCATACCAATATGAATTTAATAGTTCAAGGATTGTACCAGAGGAAGATCTTATCAGTTAAGACCTCCCAAGATCTTCTCGCTTTACTATGTTGCGACGTGTATGATGTGGATTGTTTACATCGAACATGTTTAGCGTGCAAGAAAAAGGAAGTCTGTTATCAGGAATTTGATAATTCTATTGATATTACTTACTGGCAGTGGGAGACTAAACAAGATATGATTCAGGGTATGGAAAGAAAAGTAAGAACTACTGAAAAAATTAAAAAATGAGAAGAACCTAAGAAGTGTATTGAAAAATTTGAATCAATACTGAATGAGTATTAGTATATATACGTGCACTGTGGTAATATAGCTTCTCAACAAAAAGCTTTCAGAAACTTAAAAGAACATCTTCAAGAGGGTGAGTGTATTATTCACATTGATTATAGCGAAAATTATGCAGTTAAGTGTAATAAAGAAATACAGTCCTATCATTTCGGTGGTAGTCGTGAACAATTAACTTTACATACTTTGGTAATATATTTTTTGAATGATGAGAAGATACCGCAAATACAATCTTTTTTGCACGGTAAGTGAATGCCTGCGCCATGACATATCAGCCGTATGGGCTCACATCGTACCAATCCTCGAATATATAGGTGAAACAAAGACAGGCATTCACACTATACATTTTATTTCTGATTCCCCAACCAGTAAGTATCGTAACAAAAAGATATTTTATTTAATTTCATGCTTGCACATATACCTGAGCTCCATCAAAACCATTACGTGGAACTACAGTGAATCTGGTCATGGAAAGGGAGCCCCAGACGGAATAGGTGCTGTTATGAAGAGAACTGCGGATCGAGCTGTCTCCCAAGGACAAAACATAAAGGGTCTAGATGATTTTTTAAATATTATGGACCAAAAGTTGAAGAAAGTGAAAGTGAGAACTGTTTCTGAATATGACATAAGTGAAAAGGACTTGCTTTTCCCACCTAATGTGAAAGGTTTTCCAGGATGTATGAAAATGCATCAAATAGTCTGGAACTTGGATTCTCCTATGGTAGCAGTTCGAAAACTAAGTTGTACTGATAAAAACTGTCTGTATCATGTTGTCAATTGCAACCACATGAAGCACCTTGGTTTTTATCACTTAGAAGGCGGATGTCAGAAATCTTTAACGGTCACACCCCTAGCTAATTCGAAAAGACAATTGAGAGAAATTGGTGAATCCTTTTGGAAAATAAATAATGAAACAGACGTAAACGAAGAGATAATTCAAAAGGCTAACCTAATCAAAGGTAAACATAAAGAAAATCGCACAACTTTGTCACCAAAGAGAGATAGAATCAAATATTTAACACCAAAGACTAACCAAAAAAATACTTTAAGAGAAGAAAAAGGAAGAAGAAAGGATAAAAAAGAACAAAAAATGGAATCGGCAGAATATGTTGACTTCGGTGATTTATCAGAGATAACTTTTTCAAGAGATGGTAACAAAGAATTTGGTATCGATTTAGAAAATGTTAATCCATACTTAATTGACACTGATGATGACGACTTGAATATTTTTTAAAAAGTTTGTAGGTACGTACATCAGGTTTTCTACCATCTCGTGATTGAAATTCCTATCAAAAAATTAAGTCTGAAAGATGATTATAATCATGTTTTTTTATGTTGTGTTATAAGAGTAATTTTGTAGGGAACAAGTTAATAACGGATTTTTTAAACTATTAATTTTTAATTGCTATCGTACGCCAATGTTTAATATTTAAAAATTGAAGTCATTATTTACTCATTTCTAAATAAAGTTAATTGAAAATAACATGAAATTATCATTTATCTGTATGATTCTCATTAATATCTTAGAAAAGTCTCATTTTTCTGCCTTTCTCATCATTCATCTGACTGGTTAATTCATCAGGATAACTTAATTCATAAACTACTGGAAGAAAATCAGTGCGTTCAATATAAAGTTATTACATTTTAAGACCAGGATAAACTAATATTATAATTACTATCAAATAACAAAAAAAAATTAAAGCCAGATGAATTATTCGAAAACCCTCGTTATCAAATAATCACCCTTCAATACTTTTTGATTGAAACTATATTAAACAGAAAGTTTAAAGTATGTAAATTCTCATAAAGCAAAGTTTTTCAACCATATTGCAATTATAATTCCATAAACTTTAATATTTGATGTCACAATCGCGGATTTCGTTTGATCGTTTTCTAGCTATGACTGTGGCGTTCGTGGTTTTCACATAAGTATATTTAGAGTTCGAGTATTTATTTTAGGTATGTATCTTGGTAAATTTAAGGCTGTTGTTTGCTAGGTTGTTAATAATAAGTTTCTTGCAAATTTTATAATTGCAAAAGTAAATCGTATTACCGCTCACTAGAATAACGAGATGGTTTTAATAAGTAATAATTTAACAAGTTTTTCCATACCTATTTCACTGTCGCATTATTATTCAAGTATTTAATTAAAAGGCATTATTTTTTGTACAATCTTGGCAGATACAAAGGGATCTTATTCTTCAGACGAATAATTAATGAAGGAAATGGAGTTTAGCAGCCCTTGTTAGATAGAGCTCGTGTTAAAAATCTCCGAACCCATAAATTATTATCATTGTTGAAGCCTGTATCACTTGTTGCTACTATAAGACCGTCAAAAAAAAATTTAACCCGTGGTCAACGAACTTAATAATATTGTACCTGACTATTATTTTGCGTCATGTTCTGAAAAAGAAAATTTACTAGATTCATTAAACCTTGAAAACTTCGTCTCGGGTTTTTCGCTTCTCCTTAAACCATACTTTAAAAGTAGAGAACTTAATAACATTGATCATAGTACAACAGACCTGCCCGATTCACGATATGAAAGTGTAGAAATCAATTATACCGACTGCATTCCAGTTGCCTTACTATCCGATTTTCAAGATAGCGTTTATCCATGACAGGATGGTAGTGATAATAATATCAACCAGATTAACGAGAGATCATTACCAAAACGTACTATTGAAAAGAAAAAACAAATAGAAGGAAAAATATACTGGATTCAGAAAGGTCGAAACTAAATGGTTTCAAGACGTTGCAAGAGAAGAAAGAATGATGAAGATGCATGAATTGCAGTGAAAAGAAGGTTTATGTAAAATCCATGATGTAAAGTTGCCATCTCGTACAAGAAAAAATCATTATGATAGTAATTCAAGGAAAGGCTCAACTAAAATCTATCATTTATCAGTTAAGCACTGCCGATTTCGGGTTTATAAAATTTTATTTTTGAATACATTAGGCGTCAAAGAGTGGACAGTAAGATATTGGATAGATACACATAACAAAGAGTGGACAGTACGACATTGGATAGATACAAATAACAAAGAGTGGACAGTAAAATATTGGACAGATACACATAACAAAGAGTGGACGGTAAGATATTGGATAGATACAAAGAGTGGACAGTAAGATATTGGATAGATACAAATAACAAAGAGTGGACAGTAAAATATTGGATAGATACAAAGAGTGGACAGTAAGATATTGGATAGATACAGTGGGTTTGGTAGATACAAAGGTGAAGTAAGATATTGGATAGATACACGTAACAAACCTAGACAGAATAACAAGAAGGAGGACTCTAATTTTATAAATTCCTTGCCGAAAACTTCATGACATTATTGTAGACTCCTTTAGCAAGTTGTATCTTGAACCAATCTTACGAAATATAAACCATTTATATACTGTGATCATCAAAGAGAAGATTCAATAGCAAGCAAAAAACCTTTGAGAGAACATTTAAAAAATGAACAAAAACAGATTCCTTTGACACGTTTAGCCAATATAAAGTTGGAAACATTTTTAAAGTCTGTTTATGATGCCAATTTATTAGAAAAAGATCTGGCTAAAGGTGCTATAACATACGTAACATAACATAAGTTAGACAGCCATATTTTGTCACTACTTTAGACCGTTTAACTAATAAATATGTGTTTTCACTGTAACCGTTTATTTTATTTTACTGTAAGTATAACAGCGAATGTCATTATAAAATGACAAAATAGACTTGCAAAAATCGCGATTGTTTAATATTTGACCAATACTCACAAGTAGATACTGCTAATGTCCATTATTATAAAATATATTAGGTTGAGTTATATGGTTATGGTGTTGGCAGCAAAAATTGATAGTAATAATACTCAAAAAACAAATTCCAACAAATAGTAAACCGTACAATATAAATAAATCAGTTTTTGTCTCTCCTGTAAAGTAACTCAATTACACATTCGCGGAACTGAATGCCGAACGACGATATGCAAATATATTTTAGAGAGAAAAAAAGTGATTAAAACTACTTTTACGGATTTTATCGCGTTTATTTTACTATTATTTTTAATTCCGACGTTTCGGGCGCTTTCCAGCACCCATGGTCACGGGGGGACTGAGATGACTGACGTCCCGATGTCATTGTTAAACCCGGAGTACCTTCAGCTTTTTTAATTATTGTTTATGGTCCGATCTATGCAAAATGAACTGACTATGTCCTGAGGACTTGCAGTGGTATGCTTGGGTTTAGTTTTAATTTTATTGATTATAGGATTCCAAGCAGGTGGTAGTACCCAGCCTCCTTCTCTATTGAAATTAGGATGTTTTTTAATTTCAATAGCCTCACGTATCATCCTTGGTAGGAATCGGTGTTCTTTCGCGAGGATTTGTGGTCTTTCAAATCTGATGTAATGGTTGGGGCCGTCTAGGATATGATCGCAAACTTTCCAGGAAGTCTGCAGTCGGCAGTCATCTCAGTCCCCCGTGACCATGGGTGCTGGAAAGCGCCCGAAACGTCGGGAATTAAAAATAATAGTAAAATAAACGCGATAAAATCCGTAAAAGTAGTTTTAATCAATGTGTAGTGTTCGCGTAAATATAAGAAATCAAAAAAAGTGATTTCAGGATGTGAAGGTCATCATTATTTTGAACTTTTTTTTTAGAAATTATTATTGACTTCTCAATAGATAAACAGTAGACAAAATACAGAGTCTATAATAATTAACAGAAGATTCCACTACAAAATTTTACTTTGGTAACATTCGTAATCAAAATAGAGTGGATTATTTGCAAATAATATTTAAATAAATAATAAATATTTTCATGTTTATAAATTATATGCAACGTACGAACATGTCCACAAAAGATAACATTTGAAGGGTCCACTGCAATAATAATGAATGTCCAAAATTTTTGTAATTATAAATAAGTACGTCAGTCGGACACTTAATATATTCAGTTAATAATCTCGCTTAGTCTTGACAATATCGCTTACAGTCCCGAGATAAATACGTTTTTAATAATTTTTTAATAATTTCAGCGTCACATGTCAGTTAATAATCTCGCTTAGTCTTGACAATATCGCTTACAGTCCCGAGATAAATATGTTTTTAATAATTTTTTAATAATTTCAGCGTCACATGTGTTCACGACAATAATGATAAATGTCCATCGCCTCGCAATGCCTGCCAACTTGTCAATTGTTTTCTCCGTCTCGATACGTTTGAATTTCAAGCAGAGGAAAAACATCTTGAAATTAAAATTGCTTCTCTTTCTCATAGTCATGAAAAATCTCAGATTTTGTCTCAACTTCGAAAGCTGGAAATGGAGAATCTAGCACACAAAAAGAGAGCTCAAGTATTTTATGATTAAAAGAGAAAAGCTCTTTTGAGGGCTAGGCAGTATCCCACAACAGTCGCCATAGCAATGGATTTCTCAAAAAATCTTCCTTTGCCAACCATAACTACCAACAACATTTATTATAAAAGGCAGCTTACTTATTTTATGTTTAATGTTCATGTCCTTGCTGATTCCTCATGTTATTTCTATGCATACAATGAGAGTGTTGGAAAAAAGGATCGGATGATGTGGCCTCTCATCCCTTTAATTTTATATGCAAGATTCTTACGATTTTCTGGCTCATGTGGGTCAAAATAAAAATCACATCATTTTTACATTATTACACTACATGGTTCACTGTTGCAATCGCTTAGTCTGCCACAGTAATATTCCCTAAAAGAGGTCACTGCTATACGGATTGCGACCAAAACATGGCCTTTATAGATCAAAAGGCTAGGATTGAACTCCCTAATGAATGGGCTGAACACATACGTGAAGCTCGACAGAAACCGAAATCTTTCAATGTCATTGAATATTCACAAGATGCATTCAAGGGCTGGACTGCATTTCTAAAACAGTTCTACAAAAAAACATGTCCATTTCGCATAAGACCTGTACGTGAATTAAGAGTCCAGAAAGAACATCCACGGCTCATATTTCACAGAAATTTTATTAACAGTCAATGGGAACCAAGTGTGGTTAAAACACCAGCTTCTTTTCGATCGGCGAAGGCAAGTATTAATGAAAGACAATTTAAATTACCTGATTTAGCAATCAAGACATGCTGACTATATCAACAGCGAAATATAATGACTTGCAGTTTCTGAAAAAGTTCTGTAGGTCTGAAGCAAAATCAGAAGATAACTAAACCAGTCATTTGGACAACTATAATTATTGACTGTGAACGCAGAGTGGACAGTGATTCTTATAGTCCTGATTTTTGAATACTTACTTAGGATTATATTATTTTTATTTAATTTATAATACCCAAATAATAATTATTTGCCAAAGTAATAATATTATAACACCTATCTTTAACTAAAATTAAAATTATTTTTTTATCTTTAAATCTAACATATTTTTCACCATTTATAAAATTAAAACCTAATTATTTTAAAACAAAGAAAAAAGGACACTTATCATTATTGCAGTGGATCCTTCATTTGTTTTGTCGTGCTATTAGTGCGCAAAGCACTATCAATCATAGGACTACAGCATATTTAAATATAATGTAGGTAATCCTATCTGACTAGGCTTTTCTATCACGAAGCTAGAACTCTTTATTACATTTAATAATAATTTCTGACATATTGTACATATACATATATGTACGAGAAAGTTTTAAGATTTTTGAGACGCTGCTTATTTATATATTTTTTTTTTTGAAAATACGATTTCATACAAGTAAATACACGAATGTGGTAATTTCTAATTTTCCTCCACGTTTTTCTATAGGTTAAATTCGATCTACAGGGAACATTTTTTAAGTGATGAAAACCGAGTGAATAGTTTGATTGAAATAAAATGACATTTATGGACATAGGCCCTTCCTGGAAAGACCTTGTACCGCGAACCGCTATAGTATGTGCCAAATCGATTGAGAAAAACGGACAATGATCTCAGATATGTGCAAAGTGTCGAAAGGCGTAACTTACAAAATCTCAATTTAGATGTGATAACAGTATTTAAATACTGATATTATTCACACTACTAGGTCAGCACATATGTTTTGTTTTTTGTTTCTTAAATAATATTGTTTGTAGTTCCCATAAACACCGTAAAATCTTACGGTACATCGCGAAAAATGTGTTATATTTTATATTTCAATTTATGGTAAGTAACGCAGCAATTCATTTGATAACAGAATTATATATATATATATATATTAAAAAAAAATTGAAGCAATATAATCACCATATTGAGCTTTTGCAAATTCATCCCTTTAAAATAAACAAAACGCGCGTTACGTCAGTTCAGTCTAAAATAAACGTGACAATGCCAGCCAGAGATGCGTCACTTTTTTGGGCCAGTCCACATGCACCGAATAAAAATAAAGTTCTTATATAATATTGAAAATAAAGTTTTATCTTTTCAATAAGTACGTACTTATTCGGTGTCGTTATCACTCGAATCTTTATATGTGTTATAAATTAATGCTTTTTGTTGTTATAGCAGCGATCTTTTACATAACTTTTTAATGATAGTTAATAAATATATATTATATCAATCATTATAAATAAAGAAAGTACTAGATATAAAAAGTGCATATATATTGAAGGTTTGTAGCCCCTGGTTAAACGACCGAAAGGTCATTGTCCGTTTTTCTAAATCGATTTGGCACATACTAAAGTACAACAAATTACAGCACGGTCGGCTTACTTTGAGAGATGAAGGGAAAAAATTGGTTATGGATAATTTAAATAATCACAATGACGCTACATTAATAGATCCCACTAATAAGATAATGCTCACATTGCATTTTCAACCGACTTCAAAAAAGGAGGAGTTTCTCGATTCAACTGTATTTTTTATGTAGGTATGTTCCTCAGGTATCTAATTTTTTTCTAGGTGCACTGATTTTGATGATTCTTTTTTTATTTAAAAGCTAGCGCTTCGTGTAGTTCCATATAAATTCGATCAAGATCTGACCAGTAGTTTTTGAGTTACCCTTAATAATGCATATTTGATTGCAATGCATTGATGATATTCTCATTTATATATTATATACTATATTTATATTGAAGTGGATTGTAGGAAATTTTTAATTTTAACACTTGTTTTCCACAAATTTTTGCGCCCAGAAAGTTAATTTTTTTTGTGTTTTGCCACCATAAAACTATTTATTTATGGTATGTAGATTGTCTAATTGACACATCACGAATTAAAAAAAAACAACTTACACAAGTGGGCCTCTAAAATACTAGATGTCTATGGGCCACAGCATTTACTTACCATCAGGTGGACTGTGTGTTCATTAGTCACCCTTTTTCCATAAAAAACAATCCCTAACACTTATTATGTCATTATTATCAATAACAACCTTTCAAGATCAAAACTTATCATGTGTTAACTGAATTTAAATAAGGGGAGATGGCATATACAATGTGTACTTATGTTGTTTTACATATTTTCAGTGATTTTTCCAGAAACTGATGACTTCTATTCTTATATCTTAAACTTGAGCTTGTTACATTACTAATATACATATTACGAAGTTTTAGTAGCTCTTTTTGCAGTCAAATAAAAATATAATGACGGTAAAGTTCGTCGTACAAATATAGCAAAATGTCCTATAAACTGAGAAATTATTAGTTCATTATCTTTATTTACAACTGTGTCCAAAATCTTCGAAGCAACATATTCTGGGGTGAAGCCAGCTGCAGTGCTCTTGTCCATAACTGAAATATTGAAAACCCATATTTAAATATACAGTTCATACAAGAATATATTTATATATACATAGTCACCATAATTGATAGTTGTCTTTTGCATCTTCTCTGCCTCTTGTAAATTATACCTATTCAATTTAACACATTTCTTGAATGATTTCCAATACTCAGCATGCTTGACAGACTTAAGACTTGCTAAGCTCAGTGCTAAAAACCATCCACTATTGATGTTGCTCAACATCAGCAAATTATTATAGCATATTTAAGTTTGGCATATTCGAATGGGTTTTACAGCATCAGTTGAAGTCAATTGCCAGTGGCTCATTAGTTAATAGGATGCATTACAGGTAGTTTTTTAACGTGGTAGAGCCATGCTGCAGCTATATTAATTGTATGGTTATAGCACGAATGGGTCGGCTCGACCAGGGAAGGACCACGCTCTCACAGAATATCAGCGTCAAATAGCAGCTTAATGCTGCTGTGTTTCGTATGGTGAGTGTAGAGAACCGGATACCCTTTTTACTGGAAAAGAGGCATTCCATCGTAGTCTCAAGGCTGACAATGCATCTTCATTTTGATTCACAAACAAGGATAGATGTAGATGTCTATGGGCCACAACAACCACTTACATTCAGGTGGACTGTGTGCTCGCTTGTCACCCTTTTCCTATTAAAAAAAAGGTTGAAGTTGGCACTTAGAGACAAAGTTGATATAATGCCCAGAATACTCTTTGCAAAATTGTTTGCTCCATTATCCAGAAAAGTACACTGCTAAACAAGCCCTCCCCCATAGATTGCCTCATAGAGGGGATTTCGTCATGGTTGCCATGCTTCGCATGTGGGTTGGCTACCACAGTTTTTTATTTTGTATAGCTATCAGGAAGATGCTGCTGCCTTGTCTCTGTTTGTTTCCTTCTGTCACCTCTTACGGCACCTACGGGACGATATGGAGTAGTGTATATTCTACCACACCCACCACATGGTTTGTTTGTTATTCTTAATTAATTTCTAATCATTAATATATCAAAATAAGCTACAAGTAAGTGATTGATGCAGTAAGCACTTATAACACTAACCTCCATGTCGCTCACCAGTCCCCGTGAGAGCATTGAGGGAAACTGAAGTTTTAACATATCCTGGACTTATCACAGATACATCAATGTTGTGTTGTTTCATTTCAGCACGTAATGAATCACCAAATGCCTGCATGGCATGTTTTGACGCAGCATAAGCAGAGCGGTCTGGTAAACCTACTAATCCTTGCACAGAACTAACGAAAACTATATGACCACATTTCCTTTCAACCATTTTTGGTAGAGTAGCTAAAAAATTAAACAGAAATATTATAGCAATTCAGATATAAGTCTTTAATAGATTTTGGTAGAGGGTTTCCTCATTGTCATTTTATCATAACAGTGACATATAAAATGTATTACTAATCAAATCAGTTTCAGAAATGGTTTCCTTGGAAAATATAGGTATTGAAGAATGATTATTTTGACGAAAGAAAAATAATGATACAGAACAAACAGTGAATGCAGGACACATAATGATTGGGCTCTTCACTTTATTGTTGGAAGACAAAATGTGACAAAAAATACATGTATGGCAATTCACAATGCTGTGGTTTACCCTGTGGCTTACCGAGTGTTAAGTGCCGGTATGGAACAAGGAGGACATCATACAAGGAGGCCCAAATCCCCCACCCCCCATCCCACCCCATCAACATGGTAGCGGAATTAAATGATGATAGACTACCCCAGGAGGGTACCAGCACCCCTGGAGAATCCCTCGCTGAGCATCCACGACCATGTCTCTCCACTCCTGAGCGTGGGTGCTCAGGCTGCCCCGCCTATTCTGGGGAGGGGGGGCAAAATTCCACTCAAGACTACAACTGCTCGGGGCAAACGGAGCAACAAGACCATGGCGACCGCTGCCACGCTATCCGTGAATTTCTGCAATATCAGGGGACTTCACTCTAACCTAAACGCCGTCTACTACCATCTCGAGACGGCGAGGTCGGCTCTGCTCCTTCTGACCGAGACGCAGGTGTCAGAGAGGACATCTGTTCTCGACGCTGCGGCAGTCTTGAAGGTCTACCACCATCCACGCGTCTACGGGTGCCTCTATAGGTCCCATAGCGATAATGCCGAAACAGACCGACTCTTAGACCACGTCCAAATGGCTACAGATTCGTTGCCACATCAGATCCCCCCGCAGAGATCGTGATCCTCGACGACTTTAACGCCCATCACGCCGAATGGCTTGGTTCACATTTAACCGATCATCTGTTCATGATTTTGCCTTGGCATATGCTCTGACATAACTGGTTACCTCGCCTACACGGATTCCAGATGTGGAGGATCATGCACCTTCCTGTTGGACCTTCTGCTGACCTCTCACTCGGACGGATATCAAATTTCCGTCGACGTCCCTTTAGGCTCCTCGGAACATTGTCTTGCCCGGAGTATGGTGCCACTCACGCTGAAATCGCAGTTGCATTCTGCAGGCTGCCGCCGTGTTTGGTACTATAGGTCAGCCGATTGGGATGGGATGCGGTCTTTCTTTGCATCCTATCCTTGGGGGCGGGTTTGCTTCTCGCCGGACGATCCCAACGTTGATGCGGATTCTGTCGCTGATGCGGTACTTCAGGGTATGGAACTTTTTATTCCTTCCTCTGTGGTGCCCATTGGAGGCAAATCTCAGCCATGGTTTGGTCGCTCCTGTAAAATAGCATCATGCTAAGCAGGAGTGCTACCAAGCCTGGGCTGACGCATCAACGTCGCGGGATATTAACACCAGCGTCCTAAAAAAAAGTATAATTCCGCCTCTAGGTCCTTCAAAAGAGTCATTGCCAAGGCAAAGTCAGAGCACATAGGCAGAATTGGCGAGAAACTAGTTCGCCTTCCTTCTGGAACCCGTGCATTCTGGTCTCTCGCCAAGGCTGTCCAGGGGAATTTCTGTCAGCCATCTCTTCCATCTCTGCACAGGGAGGACGACTCACTGGCCCATACCGCAAAGGAGAAAGCCGATCTGCTAGGCTCTTTCTTTGCGTCCAACTCTCGATGACGGGGGGAGTACGCCGCCGACCATCCCGCGGTGGGAGTGCTCCATGCCGGAAGTGCAGTTCACACAGCGCGCGGTTCGCAAAGCACTCCTCTCCCTGGACATCCACAAGTCGAGTGGGCCTGACGGAATCCCCTCAATTGTGCTGAGGTCGTGTGCTCCAGAGTTGGCAGGGGTTTTAACGCGTCTTTTCCGGTACTCCTACTCCCTAGGCGTAGTCCCAAAATCATGGAAGACGGCTTTCGTCCACCCGATCCCTAAAAAAAGGCGACCGCTCAGACCCATCCAACTACCGGCCTATCGCCATCACCTCCTTGTTCTCAAAAACAATGGAATCTATTGTTAACTACCAGCTCATGAGGTACCTTGAGGATCACCAGCTGATTAGTGATCGCCAATACGGTTTTCGCCGTGGTCGGTCAGCTTGTGTCTACCTAACTCACAGATGGGCGGAGGCGTTGGCCGTTAGTTTGGACATTGCGAAGGCCTTCGATCAGGTTTGACACAAAGCGCTTCTTTCGAAGCTCCCTTCCTATGGGCTGCCCGAGAAATTGTGCGATTGGATCACCAGCTTTCTTGCAGATCGGAGCATCAAGGTCGTTGTAGACGGTGCAAGCTCCGATTACAAGCCTATTAATGCTGCTGTTCCACAAGGCTGCGTGCTATCGTCAAGGCTGTTTCTTCTGCATATCAATGATATGTTGCAAACCCGTAACATTCATTGCTATGCAGATGACAGCACTGGTGATGGCCTTTACACTGGCCGTGCCAATATTTCTCGGAAAACGTCCCCGAGTACCGGGACAAACTTGTGTCTGAAGTCGAGTCTTTGCTGAACAGAGTCTCGGATTGGGGACGACTAAATCTAGTCCAGTTTAACCCCCAGAAGACACAAGTTTCAAATCAAAATCAAATCAAATAATTTATTCAGTATCAGAGTTTTTACATAGCAGTGTTGTGAATGAGGACTTCTTTTAAGTAAATAAATACTTGTGTTAGAAATCCCCCCTCTCCGTAACATTTATTAACGAACACTAATGTGATACCTACTTACTTCAATACTTAATCTAAAAACATATTTTTAATTTACATTTTAAAGTGTGTGTGTGTGTGTGTGTGTGTGTGTGTGTGTGTTGTATGTGTGTGTGTGTATGTGTGTGCGTGTGTGTGATTTTGAGCTTTATGGGTTATTATAAAATTTCATTTAGATTAAGGCCCCAAGGGATTAAGTTTAGGTGAGTTTTATCATTCCTATTTTATTAAATAAAATATTATTTTTAAATCAAACTTCTATTGTGTGTAAAATGTAATCAAAGAATGTCTTAGTTTGAGTTCTGTATGAAAGACTCAGTTTTATCATAACTCCAAGTTTTTAATAGTGCTGTCAAACTCATTTTGCACTTGTATTTAGTCATTTGGTAAATGTTTAAAACTTTATTAACTTTATTATATAAATAAGCAGATCGAACCGTAAACTGCCTCCTAGCATAACCTGACTTGATTGTAGCAATGGGAGCTACATTATGCTTTCGTCTTCTAGATATTTTGGAAGGATCATATGGAAGCGTTTTGTGACATTTTAGAATTATATTTAATATATACAATTGCGTAACTGTAAGAACATCACTTATTTTGTATAGGTTTTCAGTAGGATACCTATAGGGTTTAAAGCTCATTACCTTTAGTAGTGCTCTTTGTGCTCTTTCTAAATCGAGAAACTGCGTCTTACTAGCACCACCCCAGACTGGGATACAGTAGGTCAATAGTGACTGAGCCAATGAAACATAAATTAGTTTTAATAGTTTCTTGTCAGTAACATGTCTCAGCCTTTTAAAAACCCATATAAGTTTTCTGACTCTTCCCATCATTAGTTCTAGATGGGCGTGCCAGGATAACCTCTGGTCAACTACAACTCCCAAATACTTTGTATTGTTAACTTTGGAAATGGTTTTGCAAGAGCAATTTATTCGAAGGTTGTTACACTCATGAATTTGAATTTTGAAATTATGTTCAAGTTGCGTTGAATTATATTTTGTGAATGCTATGTAGTTTGTTTTGTCCGTATTCAATGTTAAGAGGTTGGATTTTAACCAGTTAGCTACCCTGACTAGCCCCTCCTCCATGACTTGACGTACCGAATCCCATGTGTTGCCAGTGAAAACAATGGCAGTGTCGTTTGCATAAGAAAAAACTTGTCCCGCGTTAATACTCATATTGCAGAGGCTATTGATGTAAGTCAAGAATAGAGTCGGCCCAAGGACACTTCCCTGTGGGACACCATACGTCACATCACATGGGCTACTAATGTATTGGCCTATTTTCACGCATTGTTTGCGCTCATTGAGGTAGTCTGATAATAGCGCAAGTGCCACTCCTCTTATGCCAATACTCTCCAGCCTTTGTATAAGAATGGGGACAGAGACAGTATCAAATGCTTTTTTTAAATCCAGAAACACTGCAATACATTTCTTTCCCCTGTCGATATTGTTAACGATATGTGTCGTTAATGCTGTGACTGCATCTTCAGTTGAAAGATTTTGCCGAAAGCCGTATTGCGATTTTGAAAGAAAATCAATTTTATTTAAATAATTTATAAGTCTCTTGTTGATTAATTTCTCTAGAATTTTTGAAATGGTAGTTAAAACTGAAATTGGCCTATATTTAGATACATCTTCTCTGTCACCATTCTTATACACCGGCGTTATTATTGCCTTTTTGAGCCCCGCTGGGAAGATCCCATGTTTAAAACAGGGGTTAGCAAGGTGCGAAATTATGGGCGCTACTTGATCGTTCGCTTGTTTTAAGAATTGAGTAGATACATTATCCCAGCCTGGGGCGCTCTCAGATTTCAGGCTCATCAAAATTTTGTGAACCTCTTCAGGATCGGTTTCATGAAAAAACATAGACGCTACAGGTGAGTTAAAACAACCATTGCTAGCACCAACTTGTTGTGTATAAGGGTTTGTTAGAATATCCTAAGCTAAGGTTTTGCCAACATTAGCGAAGAAATCGCATACATGATCAACAGACAACTGTGGGGAAGCGTGTATGTCTAACAACTCCAGACTATTTGTTTTTCTTTTGTTACGGCTTGTTATATTATTTATTGTATGCCATAAAGTCCGTGGGTTTTTCCTATGTTTAATCACGAGTTCTTTATCATATTGAATCTTAGATTTTTTAATTATGTGATTACAAAAATTACGGTATCTTTTGTAAGTTATTTTTAAGATATCATTATATGGATCAGCACGTAATTTTCGTTGCATGTCATTCCTATTTCGAATACACATTAAAATACCTGGTGTAATCCATGGTTTAATTAATCGATCCTTGGAGGGAATGCGTTTTGAAAAAGTGTTGTCCATTAAACATTGCTGCAATTTATTAATAAGTGTGTTAGTTAATTCTGTGGGATTCTCATATAGTAATAAATTAGCTAGATTACTTTCTTTTAGGCTTAACAGTGCATTTTCATAATTTGTAATTGTCTTATATTTATTATTATTATTATTTTTAATGTTATCTTTATTTTGGTTTCCATTTTGTGTATTGGTATTGGTCAATTTTAGAAATATCATATGATGATCGGTTATAGTGGTGTCAAAAACTATAATGGAGGCCAAGTGTCTATTAATATCTATTTTCAGCATAAAATGGTCCAAGCAGTTGTGTTTCCTTGTAGGCAATACATGTCCTGGAAGTATGCCATGCATTGCTAACATATTGAGGTATGCCAGTCTATTTGTACGTTCGTGTGATTGTTCAATGGTTTTAGTTTAAGTTTGCGCGTTAACCGCTAAAAAGAATTAGCTCTAAGAAGCTTGGCGTGCTCAGCAGAGCGGGATAGTATTTCATGCCGGCACACCGCCTGCAACTTTACAAGGCGCAGGTTCGGCCGCACATGGAATACTGTTCCCATCTCTGGGCTGAGGCTCCCCAGTACCAGCTTTTTCCACTTGACCGCATCCAGCGCAGAGCGGCTCGAATCGTCAACGACCGAGTGCTTTTCGATCGGCTCGATTCACTGGCGCTGCGAAGAGATGTTGCATCTATGCATTTTCTTTCGCATATACCATGGGGAGTTGCTCTGAGGAATCGTTCGGATTAATCCCAGCCGCCAAATTTCGTGAAAGCACTACGCGGAAAACGTCCCGATACCATCCACACCATCTGGATGCTGGCGGTTCACCACTGTAGGTTTCAAAAGGGGTTTTCTTCCGCGTACAACCTCTCTGTGGAATAGTTTACTACCGGCGATTTTTCCGGACCGATACAACCTGGGGACCTTCAAGAAAAGAGCTTACTCCTTTCTAAACGCACCTGCGATTCCCCTGGTGTTTCGGTTGATCATGAGCGGCAGTCACTTAACATCAGGTGAGTTGCATGCTCGTTTGCCACTTCTTCTATAAAAAAAAGCATTAAAGTAAAAATATCAAAAATAAAAGTGAATGATCGAATGAGAAATCGTGGTTTTGCAAAATGTGACCAGGATTAAGAAAGAAATGCTTTGATGGTTTGGACAAAGAATGAATTAATTAATTAGGGGTGGGCCGAATATGGATTTCACCGAATACGAATAGTTGGCCGAAGGTTCGGTAAAATTTTTACCGAACCGAATATTCAGCCGAAGATTATTCGGTAGGATCACCTCGATACCACAGAATAAATAATAGTACTACGTACAGAAGTTTCACTCTTTTAATGTTTACTGCTTGCCGGCGTTTAATAGCCTACATAATTATTATTAATCAGATAAATCGCGCTCGCGGGCTAAATAAAACTTTATGGCTGCGCGAGAGTGTCCGTATTACTTTGCACATTTTCCTCTTCCTATGTTACGGGGGACTTTCCGTTGTTATGGAGGGATGTCAATAAAGAGTAACAAAATAAATTGCGAAATAATAATTAGGTTACATAGGTGAAATACCTATTCTATGATCGACCGACCATATTTTCGCACCTACTTGAGTTCTGCAATGCCTAACGCATGCAACTTGCAAGGCCATTCGTCGGGAATCGGGACGCTTGGTTCGGATGGAAAAGGTAGATAGGGTAAACAACAAATAAACTTGAAATACGATTCCTAACAGAAATGTAATCGTACTCTACTTAGTTAAAAATTTTGTTGGTAAACAAAGTTTTTTTTATTTCAGTGTTTTGTCTTATTTTAGCTTAAAATATTTTAAGCTAAAATAACAGCTTAAAATATTTTAATACAAAAGGCAAGTATATGTACGTAAGTAGATACTTGAATAGTGAAGTAAATTTCCACTAAATTTTGTAATAAAGTTTGTAGATATTAAATAAATTATTACTTAATTTTTTTTGCTATAAGTACCTCTCTAACAATAAAAATTTAATAAATTCACGTTTCATAACTTCCTACTAAAATCCTTCAGTAATAAAGAATGATATATCTGAAATATTTTGTTGGTCATTTAGCATCTATCTACACAACAATTATAGTAGGAATGACGTTTTGCCATATTATAATTTATTAAATAATGGGTAATATACATAATATATAGTTCTTAAATTACATTGAAACTTTTGAACTATTTTATCCTATAATTAAATATACTAAACACTAAACAAAAACTATTTCAACAAGTACTTACAAAAAAAAATATTTACGTAAGCAGCGTTAAAAACTTTAACGTTCAATCGCCTCTAACGCGCTAGCCCTGACTGCGTTATTTCGCCTGGGCGCGTCGCGATTTTAGGTAATTATTTCACGTAGGTAGCAAGAGTGATAGAGGCTTGTCGATACCTAGACAATTTATGTTGAAACTTGTCACCGTAAAGCGTGCGGGATTAGCGCCGGACCCTGCCCACCACTCCCCCGTCACACCTGACTTGATATTGCATCATCTAGTACTGAGCAAATTACTGGCACATGCTTATGTTTTGACTATTTTTGTAAAAAAAAAGGATTCTTAGTGAAAATTGATAAGTATATGATAAAAATGAGTGGCAGGAGACCTACTATTTGGACCTATTTTAAAGAAACTGACGAACAAAGTAACGTTAAATGTACTAATGTATTGTAATGTTTATTTGTTTGATTCCAAACAAAATTTTATCAAGCTTTCTATTTGCTATAATTGGAAATAAATCTACGGCCTATACAAGTAGATTTAACCCATAAATAAATATACTTTCAACAGTAAAATTATGAAAGACATGGCATTACTCAATTCGTACATTTCAATACAGTGGACAACTTGAGTACCACTTTAACGAATGTTCGATGATTTAGCTGAATATGAATATTCGGTAAAGCTGCCGAATATGCCCAATACCGAATATTAAACGAATATTCGGCCCATCACTATAATTAATACAGTGTGACAGCAAATGTATGCTGCAGAAGTGAGTAATTATAAAGGTGTAATAATAGAACAACACTACCTTTTGTTAAGGCAACAGATCCAAAGTAGTTTATGCACATGATTTGTTTGAATACTTCAAGTTTTGTGTGTAATATTGAGCCACGATGAGAAATTCCTCCATTATTAATTAATATATCAATATGGCTAAATGTGTCATAAACCTTATTAATAAATGCTTCTGAATGATCAAGATCAGCAAGGTCTAATTCCAACACAATAGGTTCTATACTGGAGGCCTGGAAAAATTAAAAAGATATATGTTAAGAGTAACAGAAAACATGTTATTGATATAGTTTTTTTAAATAGACTTATGGCCTCAAAGAGAATAAGTGCACGAGGCTATATTAAGAACTTAACCTATGCACTGTAATGTACTCAAACCAATTACTTACAATTTTCTTTGACATTAGTTCTTGTTTCACTCTTTCAAGTTCCGATTTTCTTCGTGATGCAAGTACTACTCTACATCCGTGATCGTAGAAAACATGAGCTAGTGCTTCCCCAATTCCAGAACTTGCTCCAGTAATTACTACTACCTGATTAACCAAAAAATAAATGATTTTTTATAAAACAAAACAAAGGCTCTAAAACTTGTTAAAACAAGTATGTTACATAATAACATCAAAGTATCTAACAATAACAGAGCTTGGTACTAATTTGAATTCAGTAAATATAGTATTTTTAAGTTATGCTTATAGTATATTTAAAACTACATAACTTTAAGACTATGTGTAAACCTGCCTTAAGCCTTATGACATTAGCATTGCATTGGATTTGCCTAAGTAGAAGTAAGTCTCTTGTTTTATGTGTACACTCTAATATAAACAATACATTGCAAACTCAGTTGCAAATTGTTACAATATGATCAATTCATCAAATTATTTTTTCTCATAATAAAATGTACCTAGTGTACAACAATGGAAAGATTGAAAATTGGGTGGAGTGGACTTAAATATTAATAGTGAATTCCAGTTTACTTAAAGTAATAGGAATGCTAATTTGCCTACTAAGTAATTTACGTTTGCTTGCCATTTGTTTGCTAATTCTCACCTTTCCTTTTAGCGTAACTTTTCGACTCCACAAAGACGATTTGTATAAAAGTTTATAAACCACCATTCCTAAGGATAATGGTAGTCCGAAGTATTGCAAATACCAAATTAAATTGCTTTCGCTGAACCTCATAATTATTTTTAACTTTGGGCAATGCAAGCTTAGAATTTTAGTAAAGATTTCGGGATTATGTTTTACATTACAGATTTAGAAAAATAAATAGTATTATAGTGATTTACAGGTATACAAAAAGTTCTCTGTGGTGTTTTATTCGCAATTCACAACTTTTCAGTATATTAGAAAGTACTCTGTGTCACAACTCATAACTCTTATTTTGTGGCAATTCACAATGTCAAAATTCTCTGTTCAGTGTTCACGGTCAAAATGTCAAAAGCATATGTAGTAGGCATGTCGATCTAAAATCGATTAATCGAAAAATCGATTCTTTGGAGTAAAATTATCGATTTTTTAGATCGATTCGAAGGACCGCATCGATTCACTGAATCGATCCAAAAACCTCTTGAATCGGACTGATTCATTTGATTCAAGAACTAGCCAAAATTCCCAAACTGGCTGGGGTAAGATACCACAGTTTTTTAATTTTTTGCTGTTGGGGGACGCAAAAACAACCGGTCGTACTTGGTTGATAATTTGAACGCAATATATATTTGAATAAAATAAATGTTTATGAACGCATCCAACAATATCGAAAAGTTGTCATTTCATTTTCACTTCCAAAATTCTTAAGCTCACTTTCCACTAAGGGATTTAATGTAATTTATATTACATCTCGAGATAGAAATTAATATCGCTCGCCGTACTTTAAAATGGAACCGTTTCCACTGAGATATAATATATATTACATCCCAAACTATAAATATTTTTATATATATATAGATATTTTCATATTATATTTCACCTCCTGTACTATAATATAATATAATATAATAGCTGTGAACCTGCTCGAACTGTGAACTGGTGAATTTACATTATTTATTATCAAAAATATACATACTGTGAGCTGTAAATACAGACAGAATTCTTTTTAAATACCTAGATACTGTAAATAAATATTATACCGTACGATGAAGTTTATAGAGGTTTATAGTAAGGAAATACCCAGTATTGTGTTAGTGTAGCATTCATTTCAATATGATAAATAGTGAGTTACTAGATTGAAACAGATTTATCGAGAAATCATGCAGTTTGCATTTTTGTTAAAGTATTGTTGTTGTTTTTAGCCTAAAATGTCAAATAAAAGTGTTACGTGGAATCACTTTGTAAAAAAATGGTAGAGTGGAGTATGTGCGAACCACTCCTAACACAAGCGTTTCAAGCTTACCAGGAGTGGTTAAAAGGAATATTAGTAATGTTAATCAATAAGATTACTAATATATTATTTAAAAAAAAATATTACAGTTTAGAAGTTTAAGAAAAAAATAAAAAATTCTTGAAATTTCATGTTTGAAAATGTCGCGATTAATCGAAGATCGATCTTATAATCCTCGATTTAATCGATAATCGATTCAAGTACCTTCGATTCAAATCGATTCAAAGATCGATTTTTTTAAGAGTAAATCGACATGCCTAATATGTAGTCAATCAGTGCTTCCACTTACAATTTTGGTTTATCCCTATTTTTTAGGATTTATCCCTAAAATTCCCTAAACAATCTTATTTTTAAGGAGCATATTTTTATTCGAGAAATTAAACAATAATTTATTATTTTGAGTATTTATTAATAAATCAACAAAATATCAATCACCAAAAACCAGATCAGAAAGAAGATTTAGAAGCTGAAGCATTACTTTTGTAATGTTTTGCTGCACTTATCATGGCACTGTTGGGTTCTAAAATTGAGCAATTTGCTTGCATTCCGAACATTGTATGAAACAAGCTGTTCGGAGTTTGGTTAGAAAGTTTATTTCTTTTATCTGTTTTTATATTTTATAGAATAATAAAAAACTTTTTACCTCAGTATTTGAAGATGGAACTGCTATTAAAACTGAAATAACTACTTCAAGATTTTCGTAAATGAAATTACCATGATAATCTTTCATGCTTAGAACCTTATTCCAATAAATCTCAGCTGGCATCTTTCAACTCCAAAATGTAAAGCATTTTGTCTATAAGAGCCTATAAGAGTCTATAAGAGCTTGATTTCTCCATTCGTTATCAGCTTTTTGCATGTTGCATTTTGTCGTTAAAAAGTTTTTATCAAACATATCTTTCACTGATTGTTTCTCCAGATGTCTTGCTATTTTTGGATCCACATACTTCAATAAATCAAAAAGTGTCTCATTCAAGTCGAACCGCTTTTGGATTTGCAATACTATTTCCACATAAAATTTACCACAACTAGCTTAAATTTGTTCACTTCTTCTATTAGGGATTTTGTCTTTATATCTTCAAGTATCGCATGTGTTTCCATACCTACGTATATATGATCATTATTGAGGTGAGAAAGATCTGTTATTTCATCTATTATTATATTAAAATAGCTATTCTTCATGATATCAATCACTTCTTCTTTATTGGTCGCTCCTGTGACTTGACGTAAAATATTTGTTGCTTTTTGTTTTCCTAGATGCACGTCTTCTAAACATTTCTATTCTGGAAACAAGTTTCGTAGCAGCGATACAAAATAATCGACAAAACATATTGGTAGAACAAGTTTCGCAAGAAAGCCGCATATTTTTAATTCCATTGTATTTTACATTCCATAATACATTAGTGGCGTGCGTCTGATTTTTGTTCAAAAAATGTTGACATTCTCCCACATTGCGAAATAACAGCCACGTTTTTGGTGTGTTTGGCACTGTTTTTATGTTAAAGTAATTCGGACATTCCACATACAAGATCACAATCACATATTTTACAGTAAGCTTTTGTCTCACCTTTATCAGATTTCTTCAGCCAAGATTTAAAATCAGGTTAAGGTTACAGGCAGGTTAAACACAAGAAGTTTTAAATTTTTGCACGTATTTTCTTGCTTTACTTGCTGAATTTAAAGTCGAAGAGGATGGTGTTTCATCATCTTTTTCCATTTTAAATTACTTACAATTTAATCAAAAATAAAAATTCAATATTTTTTGTATTCGGGGGCACAATTCGGAGTGCAGTAAGTAAATGAAACCAAACTAATCAATACAAGCAAGCCTTGGTAGGTATACATAATGTGACTAAGTTCCGACTACATCTAAAACAACGGAACTGATATTATAAATGACAAATTAAAATTGGACAGATTACATTCATAAATAGTACGGGGGATTCCCCTTTCAAAAATAAACCGCGGGTGGTGGCACTATAGAGTTTGTACAGACTACAACAGGGTTACCATCATAAGTTTTGATTTTTCTCCGAATTTCCCTAAATTCCTGTCTTATTAAAATAATCCCAGTCATATACAATTTTTAGTTTTCCCTAAAAAAGCGAAAAATCCCTTAAAGTGGAAACACTGAGTAGCATAGATTACTGCATATGCATCGTAGACAGAGAAACCTATAGATAAATTGACGCCTTCTTTCGCATTCACATACGAAAAAGATAGATTTACGCATACGTCTTGCATAAAAGTGAGACAGAGCGGTGTGATTGTTTGTCCCTTTCTCCGTGCCGGTTTTTTTATTTAGCAAGCTACACTTTGCTAAACAACTTTGACAGTTCGTAGCGATCTAAGGAGTTTACAAGTTGGTTTAAGTGAGAAAAAAGTATTTTGTGAGCTTAAGATTGAGTCTTGTTCAGTTAAGTTCTTAGAACAATTAAAAATATTATCTAAATATGTTTAAAAGTCATAAAGATTATTGTATAACTTAAAACTACGTTATCGCCCTTTCTCATTCGAGGCCACGCTAATCATTAGTCTATAGGTTTATCTGTCTACGATATGCATACTCTTATTAGTTTGTGGTAGAAATGTACGATAATCATCGATGTTAAAAATTAAATCATCGATGTTTTAACATCGATATTGCCACATGTCAAATATCGAAACGTCGATGTCAATGAACCCATAATAGATTATTAGACGGCTATTTTCAAAAGCTAGCTCAACTCTTTATCAACGGAGAAATAGATTAAAAGGTACTTCCTTGTCAAAATTGCTATCTCTTCAATCAATAGCAAAATATATTAAACTGTATAACAAATGAACGAAATATTCGTTAACTTCTTCCAATTTTTTTAACAATTGTTTTAAACTAAGTACATTGATTAATAATTTCTTTTTTCATTAATAATTTACTGTAAACAACATGTCAATTTTTTATTCATTTAATTTAAACCTATTAAATACATTTGCAAAAACATCGATGTTTGAGTAGGATAAACATCGAACATCGATGTTGAGGTATAGAATCCAACATCCATGACATCATCGATGTTTCCACAACAACTATCATCCCTAAACCACGGGACACTATTACTACTACTACGGAAAAGAGCGACAACTTCATATAAATTAAAATAAACGTAATATATACCCACTAACTATAATAAGCTCACCTGCACTTGTCTCGTGTGACGGGAAAATTTAAACGTGGTTCTTTTTTTGTTTTGTTTTATTTGAAGTATTTTTTGGGTTGCCTATCCCAGCACTGAATAAAAATTTCTTTTTATTTATTCAAAATACAAATTATAATTAAAAAAACATACATAACATTTAAAAAAAATTACAAAACAGTTTATTAAATGCAGTAGTTTGCCAGTCATCTTCAGAATGTTTTAAGTAAAAAATTTTAGAACTGATGAGAAATTTCCCTGTTGTTCTACTCACTAATTACCTTTATGAGAAAAATATATGAAAGAATTTATCAACCTTTTCTCATGATTTTTTGAAACTTGCCTAAGCCTAAGCTTATTCCAATAATGCGTATATCCTAGGATAGCTATATGTTATGGCAATAATATTTATAAGTTTATTAGTCCGGACGAAAAGGGTGTTAACAGGACCGTAATACTGTTGCGCGCCTAAGTTGATGTCTTGTACCTGGCGCTAGCGCCATCTAGTATCGAGGAACAGTGCGAGGAGAGCTTTCCAGAAAATGCGTATATAAAGGCGTTGAAGCCAGCCACCGGGGCAGCATTGAATTGGCGATACGAACGAAGATTTCGGAGTGAAATAAATTGAACTAAAGCGTTAAGTGTGAATAATTATTAGTGTGATTTAAGTTTTAATTGGTGTTCTCTAATAAAAGTGTAAATTTTGGTAATTCAATCGGCAGTTTTTATTGTCACGAACCCTAAGCTCATAACAATACTATGCTATAACGCGGTATAGGAATCAGGTAAAAGTATCTACAAAAAATCAAAAATCGGTTTGTTTTCATAATACGGATCACAGAGTGGTCATTTATGAACTGCTAAAATGACGTAACAGTAACGGTGTATTTCATAAATTCCAAAAAAGCGAAATGGCCCAAAAACCACTTTAAATAGAACCAGCAAAACGTATTATGAGTACCCTTAAATAAGACTCTATCTATCTTAGTATATTTAAAACATCTTTTACATACTGATAAATGAAAATATCATATTAATTTCAAAGTTAGATCAAAAATCAGTCTACATATTTTTTTTTCTTATCATTTGATTCCAGATTTGAGATTATTTTACAGGGATTTGCTATTGTAATCCAGGCGAAAACTGTAGGGTTGTTAAATTTAATATAGTGTCATGTTGATGTGTAATGGGACTGTGATGTGCGGATCGATATCGATAATTTTTCATTATTATTCATTGAAGAAGCATTAAAATTTATCATTAAACACTTAACTAAAGGAGATTTCGTACTATTACAATAAAAATGTGAATGAACAATTTTCGTTCTTAGATGAAATAAATTCAACAAAAAAAAATTAACTATAGATACGTCTATAATAAAACTTCCTTTAATTATTATATTTAAAATATATTTACTTATTTTACTTGTTATCTAAATGATACCCGCGACTTGTGACCACGTGGATAGGGGAAAATTAAAAAGTTCCTTATAACTTTTTAATTTTCCGGGACAAACGTAACTTGTATTAAATCAGAGTATCCAAATCTGTTTAGTCGTTATAGCTTGAAGGAGTAACAAACATTTTGAATCTGTTTAATGCAATTAGGCATAGGAAAAACTTAACTTACATAGCGATAAGGTTTTGGTGGGTATTAGGGCGAAACATCTTAACTTTGGGGAATATTATTTTCATTTATATAGATAGGATTACATAATGATTTCTTATATTTACGCGGACACTACACATTGATTAAAACTACTTTTACGGATTTTATCGCGTTAAATTTGAATTTCAATTATTTTTATTTTTAATGCCCGAAGTTTCGGTTACTTTCCAGCACCCATGGTCCATAGATAAATAAATATGTAGCAAGCTACCCATGGTTACGGGGGACTGAGGTGACTGACGTCCCGATGTCATTGTTAAACCCGGAGTACCTTCCATTTTAGTCAAGTTTCCCAACTACGCCTTTTGGCGCTGCAGTCGCCCAATTTGACAGAAGAGTAATGACGTCATGACTATACAATTTAGTATAGCTTAGGGATTGCAAGCACACAGCCTTCTAATTATCGATATCGATGTTTAGTGGTGTTCTTATTTTGTCGATATCGACATAAGTGCATTATACAGGAATAATAATACTTAATGAAACAATTATAATACATCTAACTTATTTATTTTTTATTCAAGCACACCAACATCATATACATACAAACGTAATCTTAGGATTAAATTAAAGGCACATTAAGTCATATATACAAATTAGAAAATTGTACATAACATTTTACATAAATAAGTACAATTTGACGAAACAGAGCAATATTTACAGTTCATTAAATAAAGCAAATTAAACCACAGGAATCATATTTAAGTGCTTAATATTTTACTTTCAAGTCATTTTTTATTAGAAGCAATGCTATTTATTTTTCATTAGGGGTAAACCTGGGAATTCTTTTACAAAAATTAAAAAACATCTTCTCTTCTTTAATTTCATTTTCTACACCACGTAACCTGAAAAGAAATAAATAAAAATAAAGTTCAATATTCATATTTTATGACTTAATGATAATCATAAATTGTATATTATTTATATTAAGGTAACAAAGGGTGGCATCATGGCAGTTGCCATTTTTTATTGGTCAACCCATGGTGTGGTGAAAATAAAGTGGTAGATGCAGTAAATAAGAAATAAAAAACATATAAAGATTAACACTGTATACATCCATTATCAGGAGATTTCTCAATGTCTTCAGGCACGGAGTTCCAAATAAGTGTAACCTTAATACTAAAGGAGTTGTTGATAAAACCATTGAAGTGTAGTGGAACTGTAATCTTTAGATTTGATGAAGAACAAAGAACTCTTACCGTGATTTGAGGATAATATGCTGAATATAGATATAATAGATATGTTGAAACTTACTTAATGTCTAAGAATAAACTGAATTTATCATACCTTTTTGCCAATGTGTACATTTTGTATCTTCTGTCAACATTTGTCTCACCACATCAGCATTAGATTTCTGTTTCTGAAAACCAACAATATTTGTGAATTTTGTTCTTATACATAAACCCAAAATTAAAGAATAAATATATAATGTATACTTCTGTATTGTATGTATTAATGCTGTATGGCTACTGTTTACGACAGTTTAGTATAATCATAATTCAAAAGTGATCTATATTATCATATAACTTAATTTTTAGAATTTTATTTCACCACCGTCATCATTACAGCGCTTCACAAGTCCACTGCTGAACGTAGGCTTCCCCCAAGAAATGCCACAAATCACGGTCCTAAGCCACCAGCATATACAGGTCGTGAATGATACACTTAAAATTATTAATTTTTTATTTATACATTTTTATTTTAATCTTTTAATGTATTCACTTTGATAAGATAACAAATAAAGTGGATGTCATCAGAGGAAGAGTTCCAGAAAAATGTAACCTTAACAGTAAAGGACTTGTTGATAAAACCATTGAAGTGTAGTGGAACTGTAATATTGGGATTAGGTGAAGAACAAAAAACTCTTATTGTGATTTGAGGTAGATATTGAAACTTTTTCTAATTATGTCTAAGAATAAACTGAATTTATCATACCTGTTTGCTTTTTTGTACATGTGCTACCTTTTGGCATCATTTGTTTCACCACATTAGTATTAGAATCAATTCCTGAAAAGAAGCAATAGTTATGAATGTTATGGTCTTAAACATAAATTAAATTTACAATGTATGCTTCTCTGTATTGTATGTCTAAATTAAATACACGTAACCATCCTCTAGAACTCATGCAGTTCCAGGTATGCAGTGACAACTCCAGTCCACAGCCTGTTTTTAAGCATTTAAAGTATTTTTTCTATTACCCGATATATAAGTACTTCTTTTAATTTGATCCCTACATAAATGTATAAAAAATTATGTCCAATACAATTTCCCGTACCTTTATTTTCAACAACTGTTGCAACAGTTGAAAAATTTGCACTGGAAGGCTGTTCATGAGAATTTCCAACATCTGAAATTTGTTACAAGATTGCATTTTTATAGATGTCAGTATGATTAGGCAAACACATTATTAGAAAATGAATGGTTAGTAAATTTATGAAATAGTTAGAAAGCTTTTTTTGCTACTTAGTAACTAGTGCTACATGAATATTAGTACACACCTGACGATCCAATCTCTACCGATGATTTGGAACAATCATTTTGCTCTTTGTAGTAATTGTGTTCAATCGTAACATCACTTCCTGAAAACATTATTCAAAATGTTGAAAAATTTGCCACTGACTGTAATTTAAATAAAATATTTTTAGAAATCAGTGTTCATCATAATATGTTTACTATGATTTACAATTAACATCAATTAAGATATTTGTACATACCAGGCTTTCTAACCACTAACACAGCTTCTGTGAAATCATCTTCATTTTGCTCTTTACAGTAATTATGTTCAGTTGTGACATCCCATCCTGAAAAAATTACACTATCATAGCAAATAATGATGTAGAGTCAATGACACTTACAAATGGTCGTACTTTTATCTTGTTAATACTTGGGCCCAAGAATGTATAGAGACGTCTCCTTCTCTTTTAAGTACCATGGTTGAAAGTAATAAAATAACTCACCAGTTGCAGTCAGAGGCACACCATGAGCTATTTCATTGTCAGTAAGCAAGGACGGGTAAGAGTATCGAAGTCTTCTGCCTTCATTGCCGAACTGAAATACATCAAAATGTTTTTCACAGACACGTTTGTTAAGTAACTGTTCTTTGGAAAGTACAATGAGCTGGGGATTTGTCGGCACTATGAAAGCCATCCACAAGTTCCTTAAATTATCGTTCCTAGGGAATCTGAAAAGCCGGTGCGTTTCACGTGTTGTATTGCAACCACCAACACAACACTTTTCGTATACCATTATGATGATATATGCAATATTCACACGAGCAGCACAAAAACAGAATATTGTAATAATTGAGAAAAATTTAGATAAATAATGGCGGCAAATGGCGGCAATCAATATCGATAGTTTTGACAATATGATTTGACATTAATAGAATATGGCGTCTCAAAATGGCGTCCGTAGGCAGAGTAAAAATTGCGACGGTAGCGCCAAGTTGCGTAGAATGGAACTAAGCTGTCACGGGGTACCTTCAGCTTTTTTAATTATTGTTTATGGTCCGATCTATGCAAAATGAACTGACGGTATGTCTTGAGTTCTTGTGGTGGTGTCTAATGAAATGAACTTAGCAGTTGTCTACGGTGTGCTCAGTAGCTCTAAAATCTAAAATAATTTTATTTAGTAAATATAACCTCGAAAAAGTCGTCTATCTCACTAATATTTTTCGGCGCGTTCTCTAAAATTTACCCCGTAGCTATAGTGGCGCCACCCTTATTTAACGGTTTTCTACGGACACTTTTTATTACACAGTCTGCACTCCTTACTTCTACAATCCATAACGGAATACCTTGTTTCCTGTAAAAAGTACTACCGTTTCTCTACCCACAACACAACAGCCTTAAGCTGCTATTTTTACGCTGGTATACTGTGAGAGGGTGGTCTTACCCCGGTCGAGCCAATTTCGTGCTACAACTGTTATAGCTGCAGCTTAGGTTTACCACGTAAAGTAGTATACTGCCTTCTCTTTTATCGCTAGATAGCAACTACCAATAAAACGATTATGAAAGTATTACCTGTTCTCTCTGCTTCTTTAAGATATTTTTCATCATTCATTAATTAAACATGAACGTATTACCCGTTTTCCTGTCTGCTTTATCAAGATATTACTTACTTCTTATTTCCATTGGCGCTACAACCCCTTGTGGGTCTTGGCCTCCTCCACAATCTTCCTGCAGTTGTCACGGTGCCTGGAGAGTTTCTTCCAGCTGGTAAACTTTGCCATCTTCCTGAGATCTTCTTCCACACAGTTACTCGGACGCTTTTTCGACCTGCCTCTCGGTCTCTTTTGTTGCGGCGTCCACTTTGTCATTATTTCGCTAACAAGATATTATTCATCATTAAATTAATGCTGCCTATCAAAAGTCCACTGCTGAAAGTAGGGGGGAATATTTGCCATAGCTCCCTCTCTTAGCAAGTGTTTTGGCAACCGTAATTTTTTTTATTATTTTGAGTTATTATCACTAAGATACTGTTGCCTATCTCACTTTTCATTTCTCTCTGTCGCCTTTTACGATGATCACGGGATGGTATGAGGTCTTAGATCTTTTGAGTCATAATATATATTATTTGGTATGAGGTAGTGAACTCTTTTTTACTGAAGCTGCGCAGCATTATCGAGACCCTGCCTTACTTTCATGATTTAGAAATATTTTCATCCAAGGAAATAAAGCTTTGTTAAATATAATCGATGGTTTATATTTTCCGCTAAGTAAGTGGTAAGTCTACATAAATAAAAATTAATTACCGCTTGTATAAAAGCTCAAGGTCGCTCAGCGAGATATGGAGAGAGCTATGCTCGGAGTTTCTCTGCGTGATAGACTCAGAAATGAGGATATCCGCAGTAAAACCAGACTGACCGACATAGCCCAACGGATTAGTAAGCTGAAGTGGCATTAGGCCGGCCATATAGCTCGAAGAATCGATAACCGATGGGGAAGAAAGGTTCTCGAGTGGCAGACTCGTACCGGTAGACGTAGTGTAGAGTGACGACCTGGTAAGATATGCAGGAAGTCGATGGATGCAGGTGGCTCAGGACCGTGCTTTGTGGCATTACTTGGGGGAGGCTTATGTTCAGCAGTGGACTTGTGAAGGGCTGCAATGATGATGATGATAATGTATAAAAGACCATCACTTAAGAAAGGCTGGACGGATTTCGATGAACACTCACACTTTTTTATAGAATAAGGGTGACAAACGAGCACACAGTCCACCTGATGGTAAGGGGATGCTGTGGCCCAAAGATATTGTTACGAGCTTGAGGTTCGTGACAATAAAAATTGCCGATAGAATTACCTAAATTAACACTTTAATTCACTTTACACTAATGAAAGTTAAAAACACTAATAATTAATCACACTGATTCAATTTATTCCGCTCCGAAGCTACACTTCTCTCGCCAAATTCAATACTTCCCCGATCGCACCTTGCAGCGCCTATAAATACACATTAGTACCGAATCATCCAGAACATTCAAGTAAATACGCGCACCAATCGACAAAGCACCGAAAGTTCGAGAGTCAGCTTCCAGAAGCTTAGTTCTTCGTTTCGACAACAGATGGCGCTGTCGGTTGAAAGATTAGTGATGTCATTTTCTGGAAAGCTCTCCCCTCGCTCCGTTACCCGACACTAGATGGCGCTAGTACCAGATGTCAACTTAGCCGCGCAACACTGCCCCCTCCTAAGACATGCTCGTCCCGAGCATTATCGGCCCCATAATAACGCGGCAGGCGATCCACATGGACGATCTTAGGAGTCCCTCTTGCGCCCTTCTGTATCCGATAGGTTACATCGTTGATCCTGGTCACAATCCGGTACGGGCCGTCCCATTTAGCTTTAAGCTTAGGAGATTTCCCTTTGCTGCGGACCGGATTGTGCAACCACACTAGTGAACCTTCGTCGAACCCTTTGTTGTTCATTTTGCGGGCATACAGGGTTTTCATCTTTTAAGACATTTGCTGGCCCGATTGTCTGACGTGTTCATAAATGTCATTCATTTTGTTCCGCAAGTCATTTGCATAATCGGTTATACTGCGTGGGGCGTCAGGTGGTATCCCAGCCGTAATTCTCTTTCAAAGTTTGCGAAAGCTGGTGTCACTGATGTACTTTCGTGAACAGCGCTTCGATATGACAGCAAAAACGGTTGTATGTGCTTGTCCCAATCTCGTTGCCGATTGTCTACAACTTTTGCTAGGTACCTCTCCAATGTCTGATTAAATCGTTCTACCATTCCATCAGATTGCGGGTGATAAGAAGTCGTTCTTGTTTTATGAGTACCCATAACTCGGCAAGTTTCCTGGAATATTTGAGACTCAAAATTCCTTCCTTGATCGCTGTGAATTTCTAAAGGTACTCCAAAACGACAGAAGACTTCATGAACTAGTTTATCTGCAACTGTTGAAGCTTCTTGATTTAAAATTGGCGAAGACTTCTGGCCACTTAGTGAAGTAATCCATCACAACCATGAAATACTTGTTACCGCTTTCACTCTCCGGAAACGGCCCCGCCACGTCAATGGCTATTCTCTCCCATGGTGCACCAATATTGTACAACTTCAATGCACCTCTACTACGAGTCTGAGGTCCCTTTACAGCCGCACAATTTGTACATTTGCGACACCAGTCCTCGACATCGTTTCGATAGTGGACCCAATAAAATCGTTCTCGGATCTTCAGTAGAGTTCTTTTAACTCCCAGATGGCCTCCTGAACAATCATTATGGTACAGCTGTAGAAAATCCGGTACTTTAGCTTTAGGGACAACCATTTGAAAATGACAGCTGTCTCCCCGAACATTTTCCCATTTACGGCACAGAACTCCATCCTGAAGCAGCAAGCTGTCCCACTGGGCCCCATAGCTTTTAGTGGTCGAACTCATCGCTGAGACGTCGCTTCACTTGGACTTGGGAGCACTGGCCTTTATCCATTCCAGAATCGGCTTGATGTCCGGATCTTCCTGCTGTGCATGTAGTAAGCTGTCCTTCCGTTCGTTGCTGAGGTGATCTGTCCTGAGCATCCTCACGGATACCTCTTCCTTACTCTCTTGCCTAGTACAATGGTTGCAATCTTCAGGACAAGGTCTTCTTGACAATGCATCTGCGTTGCCGTGAGATTTTCCGCTGCGATGTTCGATCTCAAAGTCGTATTCCTGCAGTAGTTCAATCCACCTTGCAACTTGTCCTTCTGGATTTTTAAACTGCAATAGCCATTTTAGTGCAGCATGGTCAGTTCGTAAGTGAAATTTTCGTCCCAGAAGATATTTACTAAAATGCTGCAACGACTTTACCACAGCTAGCAATTCGCGTCTTGTGACACAATAGTTCCTTTCCGGTTTTGACAACGACTTGCTGAAGTACGCTATCACGACATCTTGGTCACCATTCCGTTGAGACAACACACCGCCACTTGCGTCTGTGTCAACTATAAATTCTTTGCTTGCATCAGGGTATCCCAAAATAGGTGCTTTGTACAGATGGTCCTTGATCTCCTGGAATGCGATATTGCAACTTTCATCCCAGCAGAAATTTCGCTTCTCCTCGGTTAGCTTGTGCAGAGGTTTGGCTATACCTGCGAAGTTCTTCACAAATCGCCGGTAATAGGAGCACAAACCCAAAAATGCTCTAACCTGCGTCTTGTCTTTTGGAACCGGCCAATCCTTAACAGCGGCGATTTTCTCTGGATCCGTGCGGATACCTTCTTCCGATACTACATACCCCAAAAAGTTAACTTGCCGTTTGAATAGTGAACATTTCTTCGGACTCAACTTGAGGTTGGCACTCTGAATCTTCATGAGCACGCGTTTCAGGTTTTGAAGGTGTTCCTCAAACGTCCGGCTTACGATGATGATGTCATTCAAGTAGACCAGACAAGCATCGCCAATTAGCCCGGTAAGTACAAGTTCCATCAGCCTTTCAAACGTTGCTGGAGCATTGCACAACCCAAACGACATTACTTTAAATTGCCACAGACCCTTTCCCGTCGAGAACGCGGTTTTCTCCTTGTCCTTAGGGTCAATTTCAACTTGCCAGTAGCCACTTTTTAGATCCAGCGTGCTAAACCACTTTACTCCTGTAAGCTTGTCTAGCGTGTCATCAATTCTTGGCAAGGGATAGCTGTCCTTCTTTGTAACGTCGTTCAGACGGCGGTAGTCAACACAGAACCGCATGCTGCCGTCCTTCTTCTTTACCAGCACCACGAGTGAACACCATGGACTAGAGGAAGGTTCAATAACACCATCCTTCACCATTCCTTCAATCATGGTTTCCACTTCCTTTTCACGTGCTACCGGCAATCTTCTTGGCCGCTGACGGACAGGCAATTCTTCTCCTGTGTTTATTTTGTGTTGAACTAAGCCAGTCTTTCCTATGTCAGCATCGTTTGATGAGAATACTTCGGCGTACTTGAGTAACAACTTCTTCGCCTTGACCAATTCGTTCGGGGAGAGAACACTGCGACAGTCTTCCAAAAGTGTGGTCACTCTCGTTTCTGAATCTTTGCTGGGGGTCCCAATCGATACATGTTGGCACCGGCGTAACCAATCCACTTCCTCACAAGTACCAATCAGTGTGCCTTTTTCTATAATCTGTTCCTGGTCGCAAAGGTTCAGCACACGTAATCCTGAGATGTTAGTGGTCCTGACCAAGGTTCGAGCTACTTTCCATGGAAATTCATTGTTTACCCTTTCCAAAAGTACACAACGGTGAGCTTGCCCAGCGTTTCGAGGAAGACTAACCGGAACAATCGTTTCCGATCTCGGCGGAAGAACAATCTTCTTAATGCTGTACACGTTCCCTGGTAACGCACCTTCCATAAAAAGTTCCTCCTGTCCACATTTCAAAACACCTTGCTTAACGTCGATCTCACAACAATTATTCCTCATAAAGTCTAGGCCTAGGATGCAGTCGGCCATTATATCAGCCACGATGACACTATGCAAGTAGATCACGTTGCCTAGCTTCAACTCCATCTCCTTCTCTCCACGGACGGGTATACGCTGACCGGTGGCTGTTACCAAATTAATGCGTTCTCGGTTGTATGCGGAGTCCCCAAGGAACTGACTTATAAGTTGGGAACTAACAACCGTACGAGAGGCTCCAGTGTCTATGGTCAGTTTACACGGCATTCCGTTGACCTCGCCCTTGATGATCAGACTGTTCCCATCATGGGTTTGTGAGATCGAGATCCTTGGGGCTCTTTTAACAGCAGCCAGCACCCGCCCCGCAGTGCTGGCTTTTACTCGTTTCCCTGCTGCTGCTGGGCGGTGCTGTTGGCCGCACTTACCTCCTGAGATCGTTTCCTTCCCTTTCTAGGGTTCGCTTAGGGCAGCTGGATCGAAGATGGCCCTTTTCCCCACAGCCATAGTACCTTGGGCTTTATCCTTTGTTGCGGTCGCGAACTGTAGCTGCTGCAAACTCCCTGACGCGATGGGAACGATGATCCTGCCGCACGGCTTCTACCTCCATTGCATGGGCCAAGGCGTCCTTAAGCGTCTCGTGGTGCCGGAGCCTCACAGCAGCTCTGACATCCAGGTCGCGGATGCCGTCGATGAATGTCTGCACCAGGTTCCCCTCAATGAGCGCAGTTACAGACTGTTATGCTTTTCGAACCATGTTCTCCACCTCAAGGGCCCACCGCTGCAGGTTTTCGTTGCTGCGTTGCACGCGATCTTTAAGCTGTGCGTGAAAGACGTGTTCCAGGTGAACGTCGCCATATCTCGCCTCCAATGCCTCAAGGAGCTGCTCGTAGGTCACTTTCTTATAGAGAGCTTCCAACAAGGTTAAGGCTTGGTCGCGCAGGCCTAAGGTGAGTGCAGTCATGGCCTGGCTTTTATTCCAGCCGTTTGCCTCCATGACGGCCTCGAACTGGATTTTGTAGGCCGACCAGGAAGAATTCCCGTCGAACGGCGGCACCTTGAATCCACGTAGCGAAGGTGCTGTAGCTACTACGGGAGCTGTAGTTCCATCCCCAAGTTTGAGGTCGTTCAGCGTTTTCTTCACGTTCAGCCATCACGTTGTCAACCCGATTGTTCACATGGTTGATTCGGGTTTCATGTTCTTCCATTCGGGTATCAGCTTCCGACAGGCGGTTGTCATGTTGAACAACCCTATCCTTCACCTCCCTTATCTCTTTCGCAAAGGTAGCGTGAAGGTCCTTCATGAGGAGCATCTGTTCCTCCTGTCGGCGGGCCTGTTCCTCTTGTCCGCTCTGCAGCTGCTCTTTCAACTGACGGACCTGTTCCTCCTGTCCGCTCTGCAGCTGCTCTTTCAACTGACGGACCTGTTCCTCCTGTCGGCGAGCCTGTTCCTCCTGTCGGCGAGCCTGTTTCTCCTGTCGGCGAGCCTGTTCCTCCTGTCGGCGAGCCTGTTCCTCCTGCTGCTCTTTAAACAGACGGATCTGTTCCTCTCGTCCGCGCTGCAGCTGCTCCTGTAGCATCGCCATCAGAGCACCTAAGTCAGGTGCTGCAGATGTAGGAGATACTGACGGGCCCGCAGCCTCCGTGGCTGGCAGTTGGCCCTCCGACGTCTGCGGCGTTGTAACACCAAACCTCGTCTGGTCCGTCTCCTGCTGGCGTTGACTTCGGGTGATTATCCATATATATATATATATATATTTTCGCATGATTTAATCCCACTTCTGACACAAATTGTTACGAGCTTGAGGTTCGTGACAATAAAAATTGCCGATAGAATTACCTAAATTAACACTTTAATTCACTTTACACTAATTAAAGTTAAAAACACTAAATATTAATCACACTGATTCACTTTATTCCGCTCCGAAGCTTCGCTTGTCTCACCAACTTCCATACTTCCCCGATCGCACCTTGCAGCGCCTATAAATACACATTAGTACCGAATCATCCAGAACATTCAAGTAAATAGGCGCACCAATCGACAAAGTGCCGAAAGTTCGAGAGTCAGCTTCCAGAAGCTTAGTTCTTCCTTTCGACAACAGATGGCGTTGTCGGTTGAAAGATTAGTGATGTCATTTTCTGGAAAGCTCTCCCCTCGCTCCGTTACCCAACACTAGATGGCGCTAGTGCCAGATGTCAACTTAGCCGCGCAACAATATCTACATTTATCCTCGATTAAGTATCAAAACGCAGATGCGTTGTCACATTTGAGGTCTAAGATGGAATGCCTCGTATCCAGTAAATTAGGGTATCCGGATCTCTACACTTATCGTATGAAACACAGCAGCATTAAGCTGCTATTTTACGCTGGTATTCTGTGAGAGCAAGGTCCTTCCCCGGTCGAGTCGATCCATTCGTGCTGTAACCATAATATAGCTACAGCGTCGGTCTACCACGTATGAAAACTTACAATAGAGCCCGGTAACTGGCATTGTTGTCTAGATCTAGGAAACAGTCGTGCAAAGCCTAGGTGGATCATAAGACAGCATATAAAATTGGGATTGCAAATTAGATTCAACTAGCTCATGTACCGTGTGTCTGCCAAGACAGTATTTACACCTCCCTAATTATTAGTTTTTAAAGTTTGCGAAACGAATATTGGAAATGTAGAATAATAATCATCATCACTTGATTTAGAAAACAATTTACTTGATTGTTCGAATAGTAATAAGTTTAGTCCCATTTTTTTTAAATATTTTCAGGCATATAAGGTAATAAAAATAATTAACTAGACAAAAACGAGTATATCGATGTCGATTCTAGCTAACATTGCGAACGAAATAAATATATTACGTTGTCTTGTAAAGTAACGTCACGCATAATACCACTAGTAAATCAGAACGTACGAGTTAACTAACTCTCATATTTAGCGTAGTATAAAGAGACCAAAGATGACCACTTGGCATTTTTATTTCTACGCTTGAATTATACGCAACATCTTTCAATAGATTTGTCCATTTTGCCTTATTCGAGTAAGGCAATTAAATAAGAAAAAGCGAGAGAAGTATGTTGTCAATTTATGTTGAATTGTAGGCTCTCTCTATGCATACGTATGTATGTAGTTAGTAATTGCTCTAAGGTATAGATAGACTCCTGTTGGAGTTTATATTCAGGTTCAGAAGGGCTAGAACCCAGAGCCGTAAAGCCCGTTAATAAAAAATGAAGTTTAATCGTAGACAGTATGGAGTGTAGAAGTAAGTAGTACAGACTGTGTATTACAAAGTGTCCATAGAAAACCGTTAAATAAGGGTGGCGCCACTATAACTACGGGGTAAATTTTAAAGAACGCTCCGAAAAATATTTGTGGGATAGACGACTTTTTCGAGGTTATATTTACTAAACAAATTTATTTTAGATTTTAGGGCTACTGAGCAATTTAGCAGTACACTTAAACCGTCGACAACTGCTAAGTTCATTTCATCCCAGTAGCTACTCCAGCGCTATTGTTGAGAGTTTTTGAACAGTTTTTTTTATTTAATGCTTACAGATGGCCACTTTTTCAACTATTCTACTATGGGAGTTGGTACTCCTTACTTCTACACTCCATAGTAGACAGCTCTGTCTACGAGCTTGTACTACACGAAGGTTAGAGAACAGGAGAACGATCGCCGTAGAAAATAGTGTCCCAGAAATATGGACACCATAAGTGAGGCACTGCAATCGCTAAGTTCGGTCAATAAAAGTAATTTTCAGCCTATTTTTTCGATCAAATACTAAACCACTTGCACATCCACGCACAATAAAATATTTCTCTATTTTTTAATGTTTCTTTTAGTCAAAAATTACAAAATTACGAAGCATGAAAATTTTCTCACCAATGCCGCGGAGAAAAATTGTACATTATTCAACTAACTTCATCTACTTGTACTCATAAACAGCTAACTTCGCAGTCACCACTCACCAACGTCAGCGCCGCTATAAATTGTACAATTTTCAAAGACAGGCGGGCTATGCTTTAGTAGGGTCGTTGCGCTGGTTTTCGGCCTTTTAGTGGAGTTGTCAAATTTAAGGTACAATAAAAAATAATTGTCATTATAGTGACCTAGTGTTGTTAATGTTAATTTGTAGCTTATATAATGTAGTTTTCATTTTTATAACTCGTTGATGCTACAAAAGAAATCTTTTTTTATAATAATTTTTGAAGTGAAATATATGCAAAATGCTAGTTTTCGGCCCCAAATTTTAGATTTCGGCCTACAAGAATTTTGGTTTTCGGCCACTGTATTATAAGAGGAAATACAAACTTAAAAGTGTTTTTGTAAAATCAGAAAATGGCAAAACGGATTGGGAAATCGGTGCATTTAGTTTCTTCAATCGGTGCTTGCGATTTTTTAACCGTAACATAATTTTTTTTCGTTTTGGGGGTGTTTTTGATATAAAATAATTACCATGATTAATCACTTTTCTTTGAATCATAATCTAATAATATATTCTTTTTAATATGGCAATCAAATCTTCTCATTTACAAGTATTTTGTACTGCCTCATATTTTAGTTCAACAAAATCTGTTACCATCTCATATCATCAGTACATCTCAAATCCATTTGGTGCAAAAGTCACATCCAATTTATTTTTTCAGATCTGCTTCTGTATCGTTTATTAAAATATTATGACACAACGCGCAATTTACTCTTACCCTTGTAGCAGCCAGATTAATCAAACCTAAACGGGAATAAATAATATATACTCCGCTGCTACCACAACGCGGAAGGCGAGAATAAATAAAAAAACATTTTATTTCCTAATTATTCTTGGCTACTGAGATACTGCGGACTGTATATAGATAATTTGACGTTCTTATAAAGAAACAAGAAGCAGCCGCAAATATCATTCAGCGCCACACCGACTTCACACGCCGCTATCGTCACGTATCCGTCGACCAATGGTGAGCCGTTTCTCCAACGCCGCAGTTCGTTTCCTCTTGCTGTTCCGGAGCTGTATTCCACACCGCCGCCGCCCGCCGACTACGTGCGCACCGATCTGCATGTCTTATATAGCCCGGTCCAGCGACGTAGCTTCGTGAACAACAAACAAGTCTCACGCCGGGAAACGAAACGTAGATAATTGTATATTTTAAATAGTTTTCATTGGTCATAAAATAAGCAATATAATTGGCTAGGCAAAATATTAATTGTTACCATTGGCAAATCAATAGTGAGCCAGCCATATAAATATAGGCAAGGTTGATGCAAAATATATTCCATTCCGAATCCCATTCGACAGTACATTCATAAACATAAACAGTAGTTTCATTTCTCCACCTTAAAGAAAACCACTCGGAGTCTGTTAATAGTGGACAGTTCGTCTCCACTATTACACCCTTTTCTCCTTCATGGAATTCTTGGATTTAGCGATTTTTCGTATTTGAACTTTATCACTCTTTAATTTTTCTCAAAACTTCTTATATCTTACTTCTGTATTTTAACTTTCTCTTTATCTTCATAAAATTTTCGCCACACCGTCAATAGTTAAAATTTTTTACGGGTTACGGTTTAATTAAATGTTTTTTTCAATTGCATCTCTGTACTCTTTATTTAATGGTACTGAAAACAATGTTTCACTAGTTTGTAGAGATGTACTATAGTCTGTTTTGTTGGAGTATCAATCCACACATTTTCTAAAGTTTCAGAGATCTTGTTTGTTATCGTCAATGTTTGTAGTGGTGTCATCGTGGTCATTTGAATCATTTAAGATTTTGTTATTGTTTCGTTACTGAAATCTGTTATCGTTTCAGGCAATGCCAGTAATGTTGTCGTTGGTAGGTAACTAAAATAAGAGTTTGGATTACAAGAATATCATATAACGATACTAAGGAACTAAATATCCAAAGAACTTCCTGACAAATGCAATGTTGAAAATTTGTTATCCATTAACGATTCTGATGCATCGGTTGATGAATAAATGGTTACCAGAACATTGTGAGTTAGAATACTTTTATCTTGGTTTGTGTTGCACAGACTTTTTTGAGACTTAATTGAACTTAGCGGTATTATATTTCATTTAAGTTTCAGTTTTCGGCCACGACCGAAATGGATATTTTTGTTTCAACACTAGCTGTCCAAATTGCAGTACTTGGTAGCCGGAAACTGAAAGTTAGTGTCTATGTACGCTACGCTTCAATATAAGTAAGAAAGGTGAATTATAGTACGTAACCAAATAAATGAAAGAGACAAAGTATTTAGGCTAAACTCGGGCTACTTTTCGACCGCATGGCCGACAACCAAATTGTTCGCGGCGGCCTAACAACGTTAAGAGACAAAGTTATAAAGAATATTGTTTTTTGTATTAATAATGAAATTACTGACAAAACGGTTACAACGTGTATTAATATAGTTGTTTAGCATATTTATAACTCTTAGTATATTTGTATAGAATGTCGTTTTGATAAAAAGTAATGTAAACAACTTTTATTATATTAAGAAAAATCGACCAATCAGAGCGCGTCTTATCGTAGAACTCTCTAGAAGTTTTTTAATTAACTGCGTAATAGTTCATACTAAAAATAATGAAAATAATTTTATGTTCTAAAAGAGTTGTAAATATGACATTGAATTAGCATATGGCTTATAGATTAAAGAAGTGTAGAAATATTTTATATAATTAAACGCATTTGATAATTATATAAAAATTAAAGAATTAATGTACCCAAATATTATGGAAATTTGGGACATTTCGTTTAATAACTTTTTACAATGTTAATGTTTTGAGTAACCTTTACGATATACTAATAAAGTACCAGACTACCGATTTGTTGATGTATAGCATGTTAGTGTAGCAATTAGTTTTGTATAGAAAATATTGCAATTTATGCCATTTGTATTATGAAAAGTTTATGCAATAAAGAGGCAAAACGGAAAATGGCAAGCGGCTCACTGTAAAGTATTGCAAAAGTCTACCTTAGGGGCTCGTGACCCACGCGGGGATCGTGCGATCCATGGCCCTTTACGGGGCCCCGGTGTGGGCGCGTGGTTTGGCGCGGCTTGCCGTCCACCACCTGAACGCGCCCCAAAGGGTGGTTGCCGTAAAAATGGTTCGCGGCTACCGCACGATATCCCGCGAGGCGGCGAGCCTCCTTGCCGGATTGCCGCCATGGGATCTGGAGGGGATAGTCCTCGCACGCCTGCACGAATGGCGCGCGGAGGCACTATGCCGGAGGGAAACCACGCTGCCGCGGCAAGTTGTCGCGCAGCGGACAGACTTCCGGCACGATCTCATGGCGACATGGAGAGAGCGACTGTCGCATTCCCGTGCTGGGCACGCCACTATAGCGGCGATAAGACCCCTCTTTGAGGAGTGGCTTGAGAGACGCCACGGCATCCTCACCTTCCGCCTGACGCAGGTCCTCACCGGACACGGTGTGTTCGGGAGGCTCCTGCACCGAATCGGGCGGGAGGAAACGCCCTGGTGCTCCCACTGCGAGGATGGACCGGAGGACACGGTGGAACACACCGTGGAGGTGTGCCCTGCTTGGGCGGAGCACCGCCGTGTCCTCGTAGCGGCGATAGGCGGCGGCGACCTCTCGCGTCCGGCCCTGGTCGAAGCCATGGTCCGGAGCGAGACGGAATGGGATGCCGTCACCACCTTCTGCGAAGCAGTGATGCTAGCGAAGGAGGTGGCGGAGCGGGAGAAAGAGAGAGCAACAGCTTTCCTCCCCGGCCGCCGCGGGAGACGCCCCGGACGTCGGGGGCTACGTCGTGGCCCCCGGCCACCGTAGGCGCGGGCCTGTGGACGGCGAGCAATGGGTAGCTCGCCGTTCGTCCGTCTAACGACGACAGGCCGTATCGACGGCGCGTTTTATTCCACGCGCGCCTCAAAGAGCTGTCAGCAGCGTGAAGGGGCCCGCAAGGGTCGACGCCTGCGGGGGCTGCGGGCTGTTCGAAAGAGATACCGCGGCTCCGGAACGTAAGGGCACTGAAGGAACACGGATGGTTTTTAGTCAGTAAAAGTCTGACACTCCCTTACGCTCCCAAGCAAATAACCTCCAAAAAAAAAGGGCTCGTGACCCAGTAGGAGTAGTAGTGTGAAGAACTACCAGTGACAAGTGAAGTGATGTGAGTGGTATCCGGTGGTAGCTGAAGTGACTAGTAGCAGTATATAGTGAATAGTGAAAGTGTTAGCTAGCCGAAAAAGGTCGTCACTGATATTTCGCAGTTACATATAGTGAAAGTGGTAACTGATATCCGCAGTTACATATAATGAAAGTGGTAACTGATATCCGCAGTTACACAAGTGATAAAATCAGCTAGTTTAGTTGATAATAGCTGCTAGTCAGTAGTGTTAGAAAACCAGCTACTACCAATAGATATTTGATACCACCGTACAGTTTAAAGAAATCTTTTGAAATATACAGTGACCAACCAATAGTGAACAACCGTAGTTCAACCGTGGTCAATAGTTATAAAATTTCGCGACTAATTAATCAGTCGAACCGCTGGCCACTACCTTGCTATTTGTATTTATTAATCGTGCATTTTGATTTGAACCTCAGTCCACAATATTTCAGCGGTAACTACAAAGACGGCAGTGAAAGTACCCACCGGAACCTATAGGTGTAGGACGTGAGCGACTCGCGAAGTATCTTCGACAACATTTACTCCGGAGAGTTATATCCGTTTGTATTTCGGAACCGGGTAAATAGTCGCCACCGTATTAAAACCGCAGAATTTTTCAGATTCAAGATGCCGATCACCCGTTCGCAAGGAAGGGAAGCCAAAGCGTGGACCGTCGGTCTGGAAGGAGGTTCGTTGGCCAGTAACGCCGCCGTCCACCACCAGATGCCACCACGCTCACCGTCAACGGTAGAGGGCGCTGAGGCGCCATGCTGCCCCCCCCCCGGAGGGGGGGATACCCCCCCAACGGGGGGCCCACACAACGAAGCAGAGGGAACAGATAGAAGGCAACGATGACTTTAGCCGTGCATCATCGCCAACAGCCCGGGAAGACACCCACAGCGAAGAGCCACCGAGGGGCCACACCGATTGCAGTACGAAGTCAAAGAAGACTTTTCGGCCCAATAGAAGAATTTTGAAGGCTCGTGAAGAAGTATTGAACATCAAACTAGAACTTGCGCAGATCTCCTTACAGATGGCTGAAGAAGAAGACGAATCAGACGACTATGATGAAGATGGCCACTCCAAAAGTGAGTACGTTCGATCTTGGCTCGAAAACTCTGTAGCCAAACAAAAGTCAAATCAAGGCGCAACCACCGGAGGGAAGGCCCCATTTAATAAAACCGTCACAAAGCCAACCCCGGACGTTGTCGACCTCAGTGAGCCCCAAAAGGAGCTCACGAACCAGGATTCCTATCCAGAAGACGTACAAAAGGATCCCATGCCACAGAAGCTCAGCCAGGAACCCGTCATAAGTGAAGACAGGGGGCTCCGTCCATTTATATCGGAGCTCAAATCCGCTATAGCCGCGCTCGCTGACAAATCAAAGTTAGAGAGTGCGCCACTATCGTCGCATACTTTAGCAGCGTCGAAAGCTATAATGACACTGCCAAGCTTTAGCGGAGCACATACCGAGTGGCTTTCATTCCGTGCCATTTACGAAACAACCCGAGGCTACTTCAATGACATTGAAAACACTGCTAGACTAAGACGAAGTCTACAAGGAAGAGCCTTGGAAACAGTCAGTTCAGAACTCATCGGGCATGCTAAGCCAGATGAGATTATGCGAGAACTGGAGCTACAATTTGGGCGTCCAGATTCAATCGCGCTAGCAGAAACCGAGAAGTTACGAGGTTTAGCACGCTGTACAGAAGCACCCAGAGAAATCTGCACATTCGCGAGCAAAGTGAGGGGAAGCGTTGTCACTCTTCGAGCCCTAAAGCGAGATCATTACCTCGTCAACGCAGAGCTGCTACGACACCTCACCGACAAACTGCCAAACTCTATACGTGCCCAGTGGTATAGAATCTACACCGAAAAATATGACTCTAAACCAGACCTCGGCTGCTTCAGCGAGTTTATTACCGAGCAAGCTCGCTTCTGCAGTGCATTTGCGCCTCCAGAAATTATAAACGAAGCACAAAGCAATCGTTCAGTACATAGAGCACACGCGGCTACTACTAAGCCGTCTCCGAAATGCAGAGTGTGTAAAAAGGAGGGTCACTACGGATCCGAATGTAAAAAATTTAAGGAAGCAGATATCAACAAAAGATGGGAACTCGCAAAAGAAAATAATTTATGTTTCCTCTGTTTACGTTATAGAAATCAGACACACAAATACAAAACCAATAAGTGTGGAATGAAAGGATGCACCGCGACACACAATCGATTTCTCCATAACAATACAAAAGAGAAGACTGAGGTCAAACAAAAAGAACCTCAAGAAACCGTAGCTAACTCTTTCGCTGAGTCAAAGCATCAAGCCTACTTAAAAATAATTCCAGTGCGAGTAATTGGACCGGCGGGAGCTGTAAACACACACGCCCTGCTGGATGATGGGTCAACAGTTTCACTAATGGATGAAGAGATCGCCAAACAAATTGGTGATACAGGGCGGTTGGACCCGTTTAAGATCACCGCTATCGGGAACACTACCCTCGATCCACCGGAATCCCGAAGAATCAAAGTATCGCTGAAGAGTCTCCACAGCAAAAGGGTGCCATTCAGAGCACGCACGGTTGCAAGCCTAAACTTGGGGCCACAGACTGTGCGTGCAGTAGACATAGCCAAGTGCAACCACTTGAAAGACCTAAAGGAGCAGCTAACATATGACTCCGGCAACCCAAGGATCCTAATAAGACAGGGCAATTGGAGACTTCTGATAGCCACTCAAATCCGAAGAGGTCCGCCGCACCAGCCAATTGCCTCGCTCACAGAATTAGGATGGGTGCTACACGGGGCACACACTAAAGCCCCGTCTCAGCGCGTCCACGCGGCCAATGAGCTGCACAAGAGCGAGGGGACTATAGATGACCAACTCCGCGAATATTTCGTGCTGGAATCTCTCATCATCAATCCGAGAAGACAGACTCCGATCCAGAGAAAAAGCTGAAGATATACTAAATAGCAGCACCCGTCAGTTACAAGATGGGCACATAGAAACAGCGCTTCTCTGGAAGGAAAAGGATATCGAGATGCCTGGTAATTATGAAACAGCAATAAAACAGCTCGTTTCCATTGAAAGAAAATTAGATCGAGACGAAGGTCTAAAAAGGAAGTATGATGAACAAATGAATTCCCTTGTACAAAAAGGATAGGCCGAGATACCACCGAAACTTAGCACTCCGGGAAGAACATGGTACCTACCCCATTTCGACGTCCATAACCCAATGAAGCTAGAGAAGTTTGGAATAGTACACGATGCCGCAGCCAAAACAAAGGGGGTGTCGTTGAACGACTTCCTGCTCACGGATCCAGACCTACTGCAATCATTACCAGGGGTCTTGATGCGTTTTCGCCGCCATAATATCGCTGTCTCCGCGGACATAGCCGAAATGTTCATGCAGGTCAAAGTTAGACCCGAAGACAGAGATGCCTTAAGATATCTCTGGAGAGGGGATCGACGTAATGAAGCTCCACAAGAATATAGAATGACGTCGATCATTTTCGGTGCAGCCAGTTCACCCTGCACAGCCATATTCGCGAAGAACTGGAACGCTAAAAAACACATAGACAAGTATCCAGAAGCCGTAGAAGCTATCATTCAAAACCACTATATGGATGACTATCTCTACAGTTTCCAGTCTTTGGAAGAGGCAATGTGAATATCGAAGGAAGTACGCGACATACACAAAAACGCGCACTTCACTTTAAGAAAATGGGTTTTCAACGCACCAGAAGTTGTAAAAGAACTAGAACCTGACCATGAAGCATCTGAGTCAGTCGATCTGGGAAACAAAGGAACCGAGGAAAAGATACTCGGATTAATCTGGAAACCGGGTACCGATCAGCTGAGCTTCAACCTAAAGCTCGCTCGACTTCCAATCAATTTGCTGCATGAAACACCAACCAAGAGAGAACGTCTCATACGGTGCGTGAAGACGGCACTATACACTGTTTCATGAGAGACATCCGCATGAGGAAGTATTAGCCACGCTGCTCTGCGAGATGGAGTACACAGTAAATAGCAGACCATTGACTCACATCTCTGTAGACAGCTACGACGACGAATCCATCACTCCAAATCACTTCCTTTTAGGAAGATCTGCGAGACTGCCGACACCTGGAGTATTTGATGAAAAGGATATGAATAGCAAAAGACACTGGCGACGCTCCCAGATACTCGCTGGCATGTTCTGGCAGCGTTGGGTCCGAGAGTATCTACCGGAACTTCAAAACCGGCGGGAGGCCCATGGGCGAGGTCCCAATCTCCAGGTGGCCGATCCAGTCCTCATAGCTGACGGCCAGTTACCTCGTAACACCTGGCCACGAGGGAGGGTGGAAGCTGTTTATCCCGGTGCGGACGGACAGAGCCGCACTGTGGAGGTACGCACAGCACACGGCCTAATCAAGAGGCCAACTAGGAAACTCGTGCCGCTGCCGAAGTAGAAACAACGTCGCTCACCGAAATGGATGCAGCGCCGCTGTGAGAAAATCGTCGCGACGCTGCACGGCGGGAGAGATGTTCGCGACGGCCTAACAACGTTAAGATACAAAGTTATAAAGAATATTGTTTTTTGTATTAATAATGAAATTACTGACAAAACGGTGAAAACGTGTATTAATATAGTTGTTTAGCATATTTATAACTCTTAGTATATTTGTATAGAATGTCGTTTTGATAACAAGTAATGTAAGCAACTTTTATTATATTAAGAAAAATCGACCAATCGCAGCACGTCTTATCGTAGAACTGTCTAGAAGTTTTTTAATTAACTGCGTAATATAGTTCGGCCGTTCAGAGAATGCGTTCCTGACACGTCGCGATTGAACTGACGACGTAACTTTGTAATGGCGTTGCAGTTACGATAAAAATATTTTTGCTGGTTGTTTACCGTTTTAACAATTGATGAGCATTAAAACAACATTATTATATCAATAATCAATGAATGTTATAATTTTGTGCCAAACTGAGTGTCAAATAACTTGGTAAACAATATTTTTCTAAATCTATACTGCGCTATTACAAGGTTATGTCAGCGCTTTATATTTGTAGTGCTGTGCTAACAATAACAGGCAATAACAGTATCGTAATCTGTTCTTATACAGTTATACTTTATAAAATAATACGTTTTGTTTTTCTTTTTAAGAATTTGAAAATAATGGACTATAAGATAACTTTTATTAAATATAAAAATAAAACCACGACCAAACCGAACGCGCGAAAGAAAGTAGCATTTATATTTAGGTTGAAAATGGTAACCCCAAATGGCGTTATGGGGGAAGTCACAAGAGATGACTCGGCAAAGGTTGTTGAGAAGATTAAAAACCTGATGGTGGAACATTTTGACCGAGATATCAGAATTGATTCTGTTATTGATAATAATATAATTATATATGTAGGCGAAGATGATGATGAACACACCACCTCCTCAAGCGAATCGGAGTCTGATTAATATTCTGTACGCACATTCAATTCAATGTACTTTATTGCATAGAAATACAGATTGTAACTTTGTAACAAAGAATAAATAAAACAATTTTATTTTTTTTTGGTTTCCACTTAAATTACTAAAATATAAATTTTAAATGATTCCGCCAATTTAAAACGAAAATAATCTTAAAAATAACGTGTCGGTTCATTTTGGAGGAACAGCAACGAACTCAGTGTTATGTTGTGCCCATCACTAGTCGTGACTAACTGATAGGTGTCAGGAACGCATTCTCTTCTCTGAACGGCCGAACTAGTTCATACTAAAAATAATGAAAAGTATTTTATGTTCTAAAAGAGTTGTAAATATGACATTGAATTAGCATATGGCTTATAGATTAAAGAAGTGTAGAAATATTTTGTATAATTAAACGCATTTGATAATTATATAAAAATTAAAGAATTAATGTACCCAAATATTATGGAAATTTGGGACATTTCGTTTAATAACTTTTTACAACGTTAATGTTTTGAGTAACCTTTATGATATACTAATAAAGTACCAGACTACCGATTTGTTGATGTATAGCATGTTAGTGTAGCAATTAGTTTTGTATAGAAAATATTGCAATTTATGCCATTTGTATTATGAAAAGTTTATGCAATAAAGAGGCAAAACGGAAAATGGCAAGCGGCTCACTGTAAAGCATTGCTGAAGTCTACCTTAGGGGCTTGTGACCCAGTAGTAGTAGAGTAGTAGTGTGAAGAACTACCAGTGACAAGTGAAGTGAAGTGAGTGGTATCCGGTGGTAGCTGAAGTGACTAGTAGCAGTATATAGTGAATAGTTAAAGTGTTAGCTAGCCGAAAAAGGTCGTCACTGATATTTCGCAGTTACATATAGTGAAAGTGGTAACTGATATCCGCAGTTACATATAATGAAAGTGGTAACTGATATCCGCAGTTACACAAGTGATAAAATCAGCTAGTTTAGTTGATAATAGCTGCTAGTCAGTAGTGTTAGAAAACCAGCTACTACCAATAGATATTTGATACCACCGTACAGTTTAAAGAAATCTTTTGAAATATACAGTGACCAACCAATAGTGAACAACCGTAGTTCAACCGTGGTCAATAGTTATAAAATTTCGCGACTAATTAATCAGTCGAACCGCTGGCCACTACCTTGCTATTTGTATTTATTAATCGTGCATTTTGTTTTGAACCTCAGTCCACAATATTTCAGCGGTAACCACAAAGACGGCAGTGAAAGTACCCACCGGAACCTATAGGTGTAGGACGTGAGCGACTCGCGAAGTATCTTCGACAACATTTACTCCGGAGAGTTTCGCCCGTCCGGCACACAAATAGTAGGACAATTTTATGTGTCTCTTTTCGGCCACTTAATTTATTAAATTTATCAATAAAGTATTATAATAATAAATGTCAAATAAATGTATTAGATTATTTATACAGTGAAATATAAGCACAATATTAAATAATTATAGTAAATACAGCACGAAACTTACTTTTGAATAGAATGCGCGCCACTATTTTTTTTTGTTCGATCTTAAACGTTTTGACAGCTTCTGTGCCGACGTCGAACTAAACTATTTATTATAAATCGCATGTTGTGTTTACCTGATTAGTTAATGTTACCAGAAATAGTGCAACTATTTAAAAATGCATTAAACTGCATTTGGTACGATAATATTTATTAAAACCGTTATTAAATCAAATTTACTGCATCACCTCGTGCCAAAGGCCGAAATCTATTAATTACCGGCGCATCGACCCTACGTAGTGATCGTTCTCCTGTTCTCTAATCTACATGTTATACTAGATCTATGACTCAGAGAGTAGTAGGTATATTCATTAAAGGAGAACGGTCATCTGTGACCCAGACCCGACAGAAACGAGACCTATCTCAGTTTTTTGTTATTTTTTATGCAGTTAAATTATGTATTTTTTATATTCGAAATCAATGGCTAACACTAAGATATTGCCTGATGTTTTTGTTACACGAAAAAAAAATACAAAATGCCCTTTTATCCACCAAATTAACTTAAGTACCTAACTCAATTTACCAAACTAACAAAGTAACTTGGGGATGCAGCTGGATTATGCAACTTTTAAACTTCCAGTACAACAAACAACTTAGGATTCATTAAAATCGTCGTAGATTATTTATTGCATAATAGGAAGTTATATGTATAAAAATGGTCACGCTACGACTCAGGTAGCCTGGTTAAACAGAAACCAATCATGCTATCTCACTCTTTCAATAAAACAACAATGGCGGGACGCGGGGAGGGGTGGGCGTGCGCTGACGCAACGCACTATCGGTCGGCGTCCGTCGCAGTCCTTCGCATTCTCATTCTGTGTTGAGATTTGTGTGTTTTTGTTTTCAAGATTGCGTTTTTTCGTTGATTTTTGGCTTTCTCTTTACCGGACTTGATTTTTGCATTGTGAGTGATTCCTTGATATGGCTGACAATACTAATAATTGTGCTGCGTGTGAACGTACACTACGTCGTCGTCGTTCGTACGTTCTCAATGAACGATTACTGGAAACTCGAAGAGATTTCGCAGAACAACTATTACATATCGTTAGTAGTGAGGTATGTATATCATTTTTGATACTTATTTGTAATTAAAGCCTTTCGCAATATAAAAGCTTGATGAATTGTAAGATATTGATAGTTAGGTACTTATGTTAGTTAGCGTGAATAGACAACATCACGTGTTAGTGTACGTGTACACCAAAACCGATTTTGTCGGCCGATGGCGGACAGAACTAACCAGACGAGTAACTCGGACGTGTATGTGCTTACACTGCAACAGTGTACCACTTGTGCCGATATTGGACGTATCCGGTATTCTGTAGTTGCTTAACAGAGTGAAGACGCATTTCTAAAATGGAGGAATCCAAACAAATGTATCTTCTACAAAATTCATACTGCATTTTTAATTCGTCGATGTCATCGTCGGCGACATCGGCGTGAAGGTTAATAAAATATTTATGCGCAACTAATTGTTTCACATCCATAGTCGCTTAGATGATTAACAATACTGACAGAAATAACAGAATAAAGACAGAATGATTAACTTAAACTATAAATTCACTCAATTTGCGCTGTAGAGTGTAGACGCCAGCACCCGGCAGTCTGGCAAGAAATCCCAACAAGTTCTGACTTAAGACTCAACGGTTAATCGGCCGTTTTCGTGCGTCATCGGACGTTAACAGTCGAGTTTGTGTACGCGCTCTCTTTGTTTTAAAAGTGTTTGATTCGATCGTCCGAGTTCGGCCGTCGTCGCCCGAGCAAACTTCGGCCTGTGACGGATTAGGTGTACGCGAAGCTTTAGTTCTTAGGTACTCGTATTATGATTTTCTTTGTTACTGCCGCCTCAATTTTATACTTTATGTAAAAAATGTAGTTAAATAAGGTTCAGTGCTAAAAAATAAGACAGTTGGATTTCACAATATATGGTAGCATTAAGTTATATTATTTCAGTTTGTTTTAATGTTTTGTATTTTTTTTTTAAGTCGATTTGCCACTCATGTCGACATAGAATCGATGCTGCAATTAATCAAGAGCGACAAGCCTCACCTACTCCTGCCCCACCAGCTGCTGTTGTAAATGTGCAAGGAGTTAGACGCGCTTCTAATACGGCCCGGTGATGTTTAATTGACAACTGCAACTACGGTTCTCTGCGTCAAGTGCCTAATTTGGTGAAGGTGCAACTCCTCAGTTATTACCATTTTTATGTACCAAATCATGCCCGCATTTGCCAATGGCATTTAATACACATGGCGATAGAAGAGATTCCCGAAAATGTAATAAATCAAATGACCGACTTGAATGCGGAGAGTGTTGGCGACATCATCAATTTGTATACACAAGCTTTAGAACAAAGGTCAAACTTTAATGTAGATGACGTTTCTGATGAGGAGTTAAGCTTTTGGACTGGAAGAAACAGAGCCACACTCAACGATTTGCTGAGTCAAATACCTAGCCTTAATCGGTCCTCAAATACTCCAAGAAATGACTTGGCTATCTACTTGTGCAAAATTCGATCAGGCGAGCCGAATAATAGAATCGCTTCACTTTTCAATATATCCGAGCGGACTGTTGGAAGAAAAATAAATAATGTAAGGCAGTATCTCACTACTGACTTTGTTCCGTTGCACCTTGGTTTAGACCATATAACCAGGGACGAAGTGATAGCCCACAACCGGGCCATACCAAATTTTTGTTTTGGTAACGAAGTGTCACCAAAACCAATAATTATATTCGATGGAACTTACATCTATATAGAAAAAAGTTCTAAATTTATATTTCAACGCCGCACTTATAGCCTTCATAAGTACAAAAACCTAATAAAACCATTCATGATGGTGTGTGCGGATGGATATATTTTGGACGTAACAGGTCCGTACTCTGCACGGACAACTGATGCTGATATAATGAAAATGATATTGGAAAACCATGATGCTCCCATTGAAGACGGACCGTTCCATTATTTTTTTCATCAAGGAGACGTGTTTATTTTGGACCGAGGCTTTCGGGATTCCATTCCCTTAATTGAAACATATGGCTATGATGCTCATATGCCGCCAAGCAAACGAAGACAAGACACGCAATTAAGCACCGACCAAGCTAATAAATCGAGACTTATTACAATGGTGCGATGGGTCGTCGAAACTATAAACGGCAGATTCAAGCGCGACTTCAAGATATTCAGAAACAGAGTATTTAACAAACATGTGCCGCATATATTTGAAGATTTTAGAATTGCTGCAGCTTTAATTAATTATTTTCAAGATCCGTACGAAGACAGTCCGTACACTGAGGATTTTATCGAAATAATTAATCGTAATATACAACGCCCCAATCGACTGGCCGAGTATGTGGAGGAGAACAATCTCAACAGACAAAGAGTGACGTTTCACAGAATGATGAAGACCCGGTAAATTTTCCACAACTTACAGTTGAAGACTTAATTAAGTTCTCGATTGGTACCTATCACGTGAGGTTAGCACGGTCGTACTGTAGTGAGCATTTGAAAATCACGGGAGTATATAATATGGAAATATATAGACATCCAGCGGCAGTAGAGGGCAGAAACAATAATACTCTATTCAGGTGCAGAATTCATTCACGACACGTTACGACAAAAAAGTATTATACTTATATTATGTTTGATGAGAATGTAAATGGAATAAACGCAATAACAGAATATTACTGCTCGTGCTACCATGGTAAAAGGACATTGGGAAGTTGCTCACACGTCATTAGTGTTGTGTATTACTTAGGGTGGGCTAGAGCTAGACATCAAGATCACTTTGACCACCCCGCACTGGGTATGGATTATGTTTTAAGGGATTCAATAAAACTTTAGTTTGACATATTGTTTTTTTTTTTGTTATAGATCATGGAACCCCAATGGTAGGTACCAAAATCTCCGATCTGCAATAAGTCATCTAATACGACGATTTTAATGGATCCTAAGTTGATTATTGTACTAGGAGTTCAAAAATTATATAATCCAGCTGCATTTCCAGGTCACCTAGATACATTCAACAGCGATTTTATTGTCATTTACTTACATATATTTACGAATTTTGTAGATAATTAGCAATTTTGTATTTTTTGTGTATCGCCTGAACAAAAACATAAGGCAATATTTTGGTGTAAGCCATTGATTTCGAACATAAAAAATATAAAAATTAATTATATAAAAAATAACAAATAAACTGATATATGTCTCGTTTCTGTCGGGTCTGGGTTTTTTTTTCTATGGGACGTGACCGTTCTTCTTTATGGAGTGTACAAATAAGGAGAACAATCTCTCACAGTAGAATAGTTGAAAAAGTGTCACAGTCTGTACTCCTTACCTCCACACTCCATAATTAAATTCCTTGATGCATAGATTGAGTATAAACCTTAGAGAGAAAATGATATATAGTGCGCGCAAGATAACTCTGCGCGCGACTGATGGCGTGCTTAATGTTGCCAGCTTAACTAATATTTTTTCCTTCGTTTAATCTTATTACTGGAATTGTATAATTATATCAAATTACATAAATTACCTAATTGATTACCAAATCTCAATTAAAAAAACTGTAATGTTCAGCCTAAACTTACAAAGACCTAATAATTTTTTAAACCCCATATTTATTGTTTAAGATCCGCGTAATAAATATATTTCTTGATTCTAACTTTCATAAGTTTGATACCTCACTACACAAGTTTAACTACGCCACTACAAATTTTTTTACACAATTACAGGTACCTATTATGTGCGTGTATAAAAAGGACTAATACTAAGATTTATGACTACTGATATTTTGTCTACAATAAATTTTTCCAAAAAAGGTATTTTGAAACAACTGAAATAGCACTATAATATTTATTATAAAGAACGAAATAAAAAGTCCAAGGAAACCTTGTAAATCTTTTATTGAATACCTATTACTATTTATAAATTTGGTGTAACAATGGTCCTGCAGTGGATCAACGCCTTCCATTCGCATATCTTCATCAGAATCCATGCTAGAGTCTTCATCAGATGACTCGGATGTGTCACCTGTAACATTAATTACAAATTCATCCATTCCCATATCCATCAGCCTATCTGATTGGAAATATTTATCTTCTATTTTTTCCTCAGGTTGGCATACGTTGAACCATTCTTCTGTCGTTACTGTTCTAAACGCCGCCTCAGTAATAGCAGCTATTTCGCTAGGAGCTTGAGTGATATTTTTCTCTGCAATGTGTCTCTTTACTACTGCCCAAATTTTTTCTATGGGATTTAAATCGCAGTGGTATGGCGGCAAACGGAGAACCTCATGTCCATATTCATTTAGCATTTGATCTATTTCGTACTGTGGGTCTCCTTTGTATTTTTTAATTAATTCGTATAATTGCGCTTTTGTCCAACAGTCTTCAAATGTAATACCATTTCTCGTAAGCCATCCTTGGAGCTCTGCTTTTGTATTGCCAATTGTAGGCGCCTTGTTGATCTGTGTGCAGTGGTATGACGCATTATCCATCACTACAATGCAATTCGTTGGAAGATTCGGCCCAATTTTTTCTTTCATCCACCGCATGAAGTTAGCTGAATTCATATCGTCATGATAGTCATTCGATTTGGAGTTAGACCTGAACAGCAGCAGTCCGTTTTCAACAAACCCAGTTTTACCTCCACCATGGGCTATTATCCATCTTGCACCGACCCTATCAGAAGCAAGAATACCAGGCTGTTCCTTCGATTGCCAACATTTTTGAAGGTGGTATGAAGCATGTATATACGTTTCGTCAACGTAAATTACCGGTCGATTTTCTTCCTGACGATTCTTGCGCAACCTCAGAATATATTTTGCTCTCCAAGCTGCAATATCACTGCGTTCTACCAATACTTTTCGTTTAAACTGGCACCTTTTGTATTTGTAGCCATTAGTCTTTAAAATACTCCTCAACGATGTTCTGCCATATTTAAAACCAATATCAGTTTTCAATTCCAACCAAAGTTTATTTATGGTAGGAATCTCCTTCTTCACGACGTAAAATGATTGAATTAAATGCCTTATAGCGCACATATCGAAATCGTCTAAATCATAAATTTTTTTCCTTCGGTTCCTAGTTTTTCCCGGCGTCACAATTTTAGAAGATGAAGCTTCTGCTATATTACCCTCTTGACTTATCTGGGTGACGGTGCGTTCAGAAACACCTAAAACAAAATAAAAACAATGTATTATAAATACATGACATTAATGACACGAGGACATTAAAAAGGAACAAATTGAGAAAATTGGGGAATTTTATTGTAATGGCATCCCTAAAAATTACCTGTTAAATATGCAACGCGGGCTCTAACTTTGGAAAACGGTACTATAGGCCCGTTATTGTCTCGTTCTTCTTCACAAGCACGTTTGACCTTCAAAATAACATCCCTGCCAGCACTTTTAATCACTTTCGGCATAATGATAACGATTAATTACTGCAAAAAAGAATAAAAACAGGACACCTACCACTGGAGTCTCTGTTTAGACACTTGCCATAAACAGTAAGATGGCGGCACACGATTAGTTCCAATTTTGGCCGCGCGCAGAGTTATCTTGCGCGCACTCTATAAACCATACATATGCCTTGATCTGTGACACAGACTAATATGATCATAGAGATATAATACTTCTAAGTCAGTGAATATGATGCTAGGGCTAGGCTGGAATTTTGGCGGGAAATTGACCGTCGACGATTAATGCTCCTGTGTTATCGTTTATGATTTTCTTTTTATTAAATAATGATTTTAAGTGGATTTTCGTACCTAAAAGTGGTGCGATTTTGTGTATTGTCTGCACTGTGAACTATTAGAGGAAACAACGAAACAGTTACTTCGATGTTGATATAAATCTCAAGTTATTTTGATCACTTAAACACCTTATGAACTTGAGTGACTGTCGTCATTGACTCTGCGCTGACTTCAGCTGTCGTCAATATCTCCCAAAACTTCGCAATGTGACGCATCTGCATATTGTGAAGAAAAGATCTAAAATAATGAAGATCCCGAATGTATTCAAGACATGGCTTAAAGGACAAATATCTAAGCCAAATATCTTAATTAAAAATGAGTTTGTGTTTTTGTTGGCAACACTGATTTACAATTCCTTGATTATTCTAAATGTTAGGATTATGTTTGATTTGTCCTGGATTTATATATTTATCATAATGTTTATGTGAGTATTTAAATATGAATGATAGAAGAAAATGTTTTAGATTCTATTGAAAAACATTGTATGCTTTCTAAGGGAGTGTCGTTTAGATGCGCTGACCTTCGTTTAGATGCACAACGCACAACAAAGCATCAAACTGACGGGTGCCCTATTTTCACAACAATCTTTGGTTAAAATAATTACTTTCGTAAAATTAATTTATGTGTATTGTTCGCTATGTAATGTGAAATAAAAATTTAAATCATCAAGTGCCGCATATGTGTGGATAATATCCTTTGATAATGGAATCGGCGGCTACGCAAACAACTTCTTGTAGTGTGTGTTACAATACGACAGCAAAGACTTTCTTTTTGACTTCTAGGATAGCACAAGTGGTCCTGAAAAAATAAGTCAAAATTCCGATCAAAATGAATGAGAGGGATATTCCAAGTGTCCCTATTACAACATTAGCAGGTGTAGCCAGTTTGACAGACTGTAAGTACTAGACATGATTGCAATATTTATAATCAATTTTTAATCCAGGAATGAAATCTTTACACGCTATTTATATTGGTTAGCCTTATATAAGCAAATAATAATTATTTTTTAAATATCTTTTACATCTATATCTACTTATTATATACCTACTTCTACAGATCTTAAATTTAGTGATATAATCTTGTGTAAAATTCCTCATATAGTTATTAATTACATTTTACATTCAATTTATAAGGTGAAAATATATTTATAACCAAAATATAGTAATATGAGAATATTTGTATTATTTTTGTATATTGTAGGTTATATTAACAAGTTACTAGTTAGAGAAGTGTTTGTCCATGACACTGAAACACTTTATGTAACTACACTTTTTAATATAGCTAATTTATATATTAAAGTTTTTATCCTTAAAAACTTAATCCACGAAAATTATCATTTGAATATAGGTCACTAAAAGAATATTATAAAAACAGTACATTAGCCAATAAGTAATTAGGTTTCCAAACACTAATAAGTATGAGAAAAAAATATTTCCATCCTGTGTTGTAACAAATGTCTCAGATAGTTGTACCGACAGGTGATGTCAGTACAACTATATTCTGTTGGTGTAAACTTTTTATAGTAAAAAAAGAAATGAGCACACAGTTTACCTGATGGTTACTGGATACTTAGGGCAATAGTCTTCTACATGAAATTCAGTTGCATTGTTACCCCTGAGAACTAAGGTGGAAAGCCTCATTTCCAGTAAAAAGGGTCTGGTTCTCTATATTTACCATATGAAATACAGCAATATTAAGCTACTATTTTATGCTAGTATTCTGTGAGAGTGTGGTCCTACCTTAGTCAAGCCGACCTATTCATGCTACAACCATAATATAGCTGCAGTGTGGCTCTACCATATATAACCTAACTTAGTCTTGGCCCACCTAACAGCGGTACTGCAATTGCTAATCTGTCTGCAAGGCATAGTGATTTTGGCAAATTCTTCGTCTACATCCAGCAATGTGCTTTTCTGGCTCTTATAGAAAAAAGATAAGCTATCAATACTGGTTAATGGTCTAAATATCCATTAATTTTTCATATACTTAAAATAAGGATGAACATAAATCATCTGACCTGCAGAAGCTCTTTCACTATTTATTGGCTGGGCAAAAGAACTATTTTTATAATATTAGTAAATTATGACAAAATTTTAATTTATCATGTTGAAAAGTAAGAAGTTTTAATTTAAATTCATCATTTATATAAACTAAATGGATATACATGTAAAAATATATTTGTTATTATATGTATATATTGGGACTACAAGACAGTTTTATTGGATCTTGTAAATATAAGCTGTAGTTAGCTCTTAAAGTATTTTTTTTATTTTGATCAAATACATACTGCTCCTAATTTTCTACTAGGTACCATCTTCCATCTGTCTACTAGCTTAATGATGCTATAGTAATATAATATATTATCTTTTCATGCCAAAAATTCTTCAAGTGCTGCTGAAACCTCCATTCTACTTCAAGTATTTTTAGTTGTATAGTATAATATGAGCATTCTTGCGATATAAGATTTCACCCCCATTTTCTTATTTGAATTCTACTACACAACACCTCAGTCCCGTGGTGACCATTCGTACTGTAAAGTGCTTGAAATGTCGGGAATATAAAATAAGTTAATATATGCAATGAAATCTGTAAAAACTAGTATTACTTAAATGTGTAGTCTTGACATAAATATAAGAAATCATTATTGGAACCTTATTTTCCTATCAATTTAATTTATTATTACAGTGAGTAATAACTAACTTAACCGATTGTTATATTTTTCACTGGAAATAATCCCTTGTAGCTAAGCATTTCATAATACCCCTTGTATAATATCTCTTGGGATCCTACCAGATACATAACATCTCTTTCATTTGATGGGAATTTGATCATGGCATAGAAGTTGCAAGTTCTCCTGGTTTTAAGTAAATTTTATTTTTTTGAGGCTGAGGAAACTTGGTATTTATGTTTTATTGCTACATCAGCAAATGGAATTTACTAATCGTACCGCTTGAAGCTTTAAATCAGTTACCATTTGTCTAAAGCTGTGCAAGGATAAGGTGCAAAAGAAGTAATGTATATTTTAACAATCTGCTGAGTTATACTATAACATTCACGGAAAACCTCAGGATTCATAATGGGAATCGGGGATATGACGTGATAGATTTCACCAGATAATTTTAAAGTTAAATTGACCTGTACATCAGTTTACTTGTTTGGATAAGAGGTCAGCAAAAGATTAAAGTATTTTTTATTTTAATGCAGCTAAATTATTTACAAATCCTAAAAAAAATTATATGATAAATAATTTGTTTGTGGCAGCCTCATATTAGCAATTGTGGTAGATATCTCAAGATTTGTTCCACATATTATTAAATCATATTCCTGTATTTATTAAAACAAAAAAAATGAAATTATATAATCATTAATTTTGTGTTTACATGCCAGCAATTAGTTCAGGCCCTAAGCGTGAGCTGTATATTTCACGGCATGCAAGCAACACAAGTTTGAACTAGCTAGCACAAATGAAATTATAAGATAAATAAAATTTTTTATACATGTGAAGTATCCACCAAAGTTCACTGGAGTAGTGCAGCATACTAATTGCTCCATAACACTAAAGAAAAAAATGAGACGAGCTGTGCCCAATTGTGGGATGCTGTTCACTTTCCTTATTGTCCATTTTAATAACAAGGACTCACCAGTTATTATTTTTCAATAAATTTGTAAACAAGTCTAATCATCGTCATTCTAGCCCATCAAAAGTCCACTGCTGGTCTTAGGATTAGCTAGGCCTTCTACTATAAGGATAAGGAATAGTATCCTTACACAAACCTCCAACTGTAAGCTGTACTAGTCCAAACAATTTGGCAAAACAGTCTGCTCTAGAGTAAATTGAAGGATTATCATTTATCTTCGAAATATTTACAATTCCTCAGATACTGTTAAGCATATCAAAACTTAAAAATTTGATGACAATATCGTTCATAGTCCTGCCCCGCTATTCCTGGCTATGGTGGCGACCACTGTAACGGCGGGCAGGGAGTGCTAAGAATCCCCGGTAGAGGTTTGGTTGCCACCTAAGATGACTCGACCTGGTAACCTACAATGCACGCACCCTGAGGACTGACGAGAAGATCCCAGAGCTGGAAGAAGAGATAGCCAAGTTATGCTGGAATATTATAGGATTATCCAAGGTCCAAAGAGGGGAGGACATGATGATTCTTAAATCCAGCATCTTGTTCTATCACCTGGAGGGCAATCATTTGTCCCAAGGAGGTGTTGGGTTTATCTCACAAGTTGTAAAGATTGGGATGTTTGTGATTGTTCCGTGATGTCTCAGTGATCGCAAGAGTGAAAACTAGCAGCAACCACCGAATGGTTAGAGGCACACCATACCTAAACGTTAACGTTTAGGTATGGTGTGCCTCTAACCATTCGGTTAAAGAATATATTCTTCAATTTCCACATACATACCCTGTGGCAGAATGTACAGAAGACCATAGAGTACAATCTGCCACTTTGCCTTGCGTGTGTGGACTATGAAAAAGCCTTTGATTCCGTCAAAACTTGGACAGTGCTACAGTCCCTTCAGCGGTGTGAAATTTACTGTTGGTATATCGAAGTGCTGAAGTGTTTGTACAATAGGGCTATGATGGCTATCCGAGTACAGAACCAGAATATGAAACCTATCCAATTGCAGAGAGGTGTTAGACAGGTTGCCGTTATATCCCCGAAACTCTTCACTGCTGCATTGGAAGACGTTTTCAAGCTACTGAACTGGAAAGGATACAGTATTAACATCAATGGCGAGTACATCACTCGCCTTCGATTTGCCGACGATATAATCAATATGGCAGAATTGCTGAAGGACCTAAGCACTATGCTCAATGACCTCAATAGTGTCTCCCAATGGATAGGTCTTGAGATGAACATGAACAAAACAAATATGATGTTTAATGTCCATGTCACACCTATGCCAGTAGTTGTTGGGAGCACTAAGCTCGAAGTTGTTGACGAGTATGTTTACCTGAGACAAATAGTTCAACTAGACAGCGTTCGGGAAATTACGACACATCTTTTCGTCAGTTGAGGTATACTCAAAACCTGAAAACTAGATTGGACAACTAGTGCATGTTGCCAGTGATCTGAGATGTGGTCCTTCACTGCTGGCCGTATGAGGACGCTTAATGTCGCTCAGCGAACTACGGAGAGGGCTATGCTCAGGGTTTCTCTGCGTGATAAACTTAGAAATGAGGATATCCACAGTAGAACAAAAGTGACCGACATAGCCCAACGGATTAGTAAACTGAAGTGGCAATGGGCCGGCCGGCCATATAACACGAAGAACCGACAACTGATGGCGAAAAAAGATTCTCGAGTGGCAGCCTCGTACCGGTAGGCGTAGTGTAAGGCGACCCCCTACTAGATGGAGTGACGACCTGATAAGACATGCAGGAAGTGGATGGATGCAGGTAGCTCAGGACCGTGCTTTGTGACATTCCTTGGGGGAGGTCTATATTCGGCAGTAGACTTGTGAAGGGCTGTAATGATGATGATGATGACAATCAGTCACAGTAGTGCAAGTTTAAGTTTTGCTTATTGTGATTTGGGCAATAATCCTCTAATCTACTATGGCAAATGTAAATATGCCTATATATCTTATTGCTATTATTATATTGCCGTATTTTTTGTTGACAGTGCTACCAGTGCTACCACTTCCAACACCTTTACCATCAACATTAAACAATAAATCCCAATTATTTCACCCACGTGTTGCTGAAGAAGCAGCCATATTGCTTGCAACACGCGATGATAGTTTGGTGTCCTTATTGTTGCAGTCACTTATGCAAACATCTGTACAACACATGTAAGGATTCTTAATTTTTTATTATGCTAAATCATTGTGTATGTAGTAACATCTTATTAACAATTAATAATTTTAAGAAATTGATTAATTTTATTAAAAATTGAATTTTATATTTTCATACAACTTTAAAAACGATGGCTTCATAATGTCATAAAATTTTATATTGTATCTAATTTGTTTCTTTACAGTGACTTAAAGGATGAAACCATTCCAAACGCAGTTAGCCCTGCACCACAACAGGAAACACCAGAGCTACTAAAAGCAATTCTCCATGTCAATCCAAATATATTTGATCAACGTAATGAACAGAGAAACCATTGGGGCAATCATTTACATTCGGCAAAATTTAATGGGATGTCACCATCATCAACCTTTAACTTTTCATCACACAACACAGTGCACTCCAATCCATCCACCCATGGCACTGCTGTTCATTCAGGACCCATTCCCAACCAACAGTTATTAGCTCCACCCTGCCAGTCTTCACCCCATGTGAATATAGGTTCCCCACCTTCGCAAGCACGACCAGGCCATCAAGTAAATATCACAGCCCAAAACAATATCTCCCCTCCCTGGAATGGTGCAAACCAATCTAATGTATATGCAAGCCCCCTTACAAATACATCTTGTAATAACCCTCAAAATGGTGGATTTTACAATAGTCTAAAAGACAATAGAAATTTTGATACTAGTTTAAATGAAGATAAAGATCCACTTTCCATGTCACCAGGAAATCTACAAGATCCCCAAAGAATTCATATGCAGACCCAGGAAAAATCATTTGAACAAGGTGTGTATAGTTAATTAAAGGTAACTTTATTCTTACTCCTTTAATATCTATTTATGTACAAGTCAAAGTTATGGTTTTTGAAAGAGAAGAAAGTAAAACGATATGTGAAATTAGAATAGAAGGGGAGTTGATAGAGCAAGTAGATGAATTTTTATATTTGGGATACATATTTAGCAAGCATGGGAGATATGATAAGGATATAGAACGACAAGTGAACGCAGGAAATAGAGTAAATGGGGCCCTACACTCTATTGTGAAAGTCAGAATGTGTCAAAAAAGACACGTATGCAATTCACAATGCTGTGTTGGTCCCTACTTTAAAGTGTGGTAGTGAAAGTTGGGTGTGTCAGAAGAAGCACGAGAGTAGAATAAACGCAGTAGAAATGCGGTCATTAAGGAGTATGTTAGGTCTGAATCTGAGTGACAGGGAGAGAAGTTGTGTGATAAGAGAAGAGTTTAGTTTGCAAGATGATGTTGTGACCAGGATTAAGAAAGGAATGCTTCGGTGGTTTGGTCATGTGGAAAGAATGAATGAGGAAGGAGTGACAAAGCAAATTTATATTGCAAAAGTGAACGGCAGAGTCGGAAAGAGACATCCTAGGCGAAAGTTTATCGACCAAATTGGCGATATATTGAAAATGGGCCAAATTGGGAGTATCCTTAACTGACGAACATGTATGCATAGGTATATGGATGTGGATGAGGTGAGAGAGGTGTATCATGATCGTGCCAAATGATACCCTCTGGGTGACAGGCGTGAGTGTTTATGTATGTATTGATTTACACTCAGACAAGTGGGCGAATAACAGCTAAGATGTAAATAAGAGAAATAAATATTTCTAGTGTATAAAAATCTATCAATAATAGTAATGTTTGTGCTGATGTATTTCTTTTTGCATATTTTAGATGGTAATGTAGTAACAGGTCAATCACCTGCTCAAGCGAGTGTTGCCCCATCTCCCTTGCGTCAAGAACCGCAAGTACCTCAACCATCAATGGGTGCACCATATGCTTCACAACAACAATCACAAAGTACTCAAGATAAACTGGAAACATCTACCAAAACTTCTAATATGGTTAATAATAGGTACCCTGTTGTAAAAATTGGACGTCTTTCAGTGAGTACTATTTTTTATAGACATTTTTGCTTTTAACTACTACCTAATCTTATTGTTTTTATGAGAACTGCTCCATGATATCATATAACACAAAGAATTACCACCAACCATAGTTGGTGGTAAGGTGGAAGTACTCTTAATGACTTTTAGTCAATGTTATAAAATAAAGTAATAGCCTGTATACATCCCACTGCTGGCCACAGGCCTCTGCTCATTTCTGAGAGGGTTTTAGGGCAAGGAAGTGTCCACCGCGCTGCCCCAATGCGTGTTGGCAAACTTCACATGTCTTCGAAATATTTTTTTACTTATTCCTCAGACATACAGGTTACCTCACGATGTTTTCCTTCACCGCCGAGCACTTGCATCAGCACTTAAAATTGCAATTAACAATTTCATTGGTGCCGGCGGGGATCGAACCCGGGTTACTCACATTCTGTTATATTAACAGCGAGCGTTGACCATCTGACCTACCACGGCTCATCATTATAAGTTGTAATGAATAAGCAGATAAAAAATTGTTTGAAAACAATTACTAAGTTGTACCAATTGGAATTTCAATCTTATAATATTCTACATCACGACACTGATGGCATGAAGTTTGGTTGATGAAATTATTTTCTAATGCATTTAACACTGTTGATCATTGATTTTCTTCTTGCCATCTTGTCTGACATAAGGTTTGCTACCTTGAATCAGCATTGAATCAGTTGTCCGTGTTTTATTGCCATAATTGTTCATGAAACAGTATGCTACCACTTGTTCCGCATTGTGTAATACTTGCTATATGACGAGACGCATGTCTAACGAGTTCGTTAATTCATAATAAGGGAGAAGAGGTCTCGTCTGACCACCCGAGTTGGATCCGCCAATTGATATCTCGATCGAAATTAAACTTATCAAGTTGGACAGTTTGTCCTGATAAACATACCCGCTGGCAACTTCGACCATAGTGTTTCCAACAACTACTGACATAGGAGTGACATGGATGTTACATGACCTTGGTCTTGTCCTATGTTCATTTTAAGACATCCATTCTGAGACAATATTGAAGTCATTGAATATAGTCCTCCAGCCATTCTGCCATAGTAACTAAATTGTCGGCAAATTGAAAGTGAGTGATGTACTTGTCATTGATACGGATACTGTATCATTACCAGTTAAAGGGCTTGAAAACGTCATCCAATGCGAAGGTGAAGAGTTTCAGAGATATTATAATGTTATAATGTTTTATATAGGTTTTGTACTGTTTTGTATTTGGATAGCATCTATACTTAATTGAACAAACACTTCGATATCTCGATATACCAACAGTAAACCTCGCACCGCTAAATGGACTGAAGCAGTTATCATAGTTCTACACACGCAAGGCAAAGTTACAGATTGTACTCTTCAGTTTTATCTACAATTTGCCGAAGGGGTTTTTTTTATTATTATGTGCGAGCAGCTATGCAGGTCTAGGGAAAGAGACCAGTATCACTGCGACCTAAAAGATCTATTGTGATCGCTGCTATGGCTATAGTTCACTGCTAAGCCCCATGTCTTCAATGAATAGGAGTTGTTTAGCCGTGAGCAATTTCACATCTTCTGGGCAGAGTACTTAGTCTCCCAGATGAGTGTTATGTTTCATTATATCATCATTAAGTCTTGCACTGCGAGGAAAAGACTCATCTTCCTCCACGATGCTCTCTTGGCTTTCCTAATTTCTTTATTATATTCAGTTAGGGTTGCTTGGTTTTCTTAGCCCTATTAAATAGTTTCCTGGTCTTTTCCCTAAGTTCTTTTAGCTTAGTATTCCACCAAGGAACTTTTCGTGTTGAGGTCTTGGCTTTGACGGGACAACTGTCCTTGAAGATTCTAAGGATACCTACGGTTAATGTCTCCGTCGCTAACTCCAGACCTTCAATCGTTTTTATGCTTTTAGGAAACATTTTCAAATTCCTCCTTAAGCTATCTCTGTAGATATCCCAAGAGGTCACTTTTGGATCCCTAAAAGCAATGGTTTGTTAGGTTGGTGATGTGCTCCAATCACAAACTTAATGTGTTTTTGATCAGACATCGAGTTTTCACTACTATTATACCAGTCATTTATCCGCCTGGACATGTTATTTATTGGTAGCAAAGGTTATGTCGTAACACTTCTTGCCTAGCACGCTTAACAAAGGTTGGTGTACACCCTAAGTTTAGGCTTACCAGGCCGTTGGAGATCAGAAAATCATAAAGTAACTCACCTCTTTCGTTGATGTTAGTACTTCCAAAGGCTGTGTTGAGTTTTCGGGCGAACTCCGCCACTCGTTCTAACTCGATGATAGGATCTGAGTTCTCTTCGGGAAGATAGGCTGAGCAAATGATTACTATGGCCCCTGTGCATCGCTTGAGATTTATGAAGGCTGTAACCAGGTCATCATTGCAGTACTCTTGAACAGCTAAAAGTTCAATATTTTTATTGTAAATTATACAAGCTCTGGCTCCACTGCCTTTAGTATTGACAAGAATTTTACTGGCAGCTGACAATCCCAAAACTTGACCGTTGGCCACCCAAGGTTCTTGTTTGAGGGCGAGGTCAGTGTTGTCCTCTGCAAAGCAAACCTCCACCACGGCAGAAGCAGCTGCTGCTTGGTGAAGATTTGCCTGGAGGATCCCCACGCCCCGCGCCCGTAAATGGCTAATAATGGTGGGGGGGGGGTCTTTTCCGCCTGTTAAGGACGAAGACGTCCTTTACCGGTGCTCTTGACCCCCGCCTTACCTTTGCTCCTAGATGACACCAGCGGAGGCCGTCGGACCGAGGCGAGATCAGCGCTAGGAACCCATTCTCCTTGTCCCTTCCTGTTGTGGTTAATAGTACTAAAGCCTTTCGGGAACCAGCTTGTTTAGGAGGATGGAAGTCTGCACACTAGATGATCCGTATTGACAGTAGAAAAAGCATGTAGATGCGGCTCATAGCGGCATTGAGCGTTGACAGCTTTCTTGAACAAGAAAACCTATGCACTTCTGCTCCACATCTCTAGAATAGTGCCACCATAGATGACATTTTGAATTGAACAGCTTCTAAAAAAATTAAAGTATCAGTTTTTCGCCCAATAAAAAAATTAAAATCTCTTTGGTAATTTCATTCTCACATTGTCTCGCACAGACTGACGTTTATTTAAATAGTTAAATTTATTGACATGACTATGTTCCATCTTTATCATTTGTATGTGATATGTGAGTGTAGGGTGGGTGGGAGTGAATATATTTATATGATAATATATGTGTTTATGTTATGTCTTAAAAATATTATGTATGTATTTATATTTTTTGACTGACCATTCTATGAACATTATATGAATGGTAAAAAAATATAAGTAGTATGACTTACGATAAATAGTAGTAGTTAATAATATCTTATATTTCGTAATAAATGTATTTTTACTAGTTTTAAATATGTTTTTTTTAATTAGTTACTACTAGTGTTCCATTTGGTCTGTACAGGAAGTGATTTTAAAAAAACATGATTTCTCAAATGATGAGAGATCTCGAAAAAGCAGTGCAATGGAATCGGATTCTGATGACAATCAGCCTCTTAAAACAAAATCCACTGTCTCTACTCCTACGGTAGATAAAGAGAGAGAAGCAATAGATATTGCTAGGGAGAAAAACTGGGAAGCAGTGAAGAGAAAACATGAAGAAGCTAGTAAAAAGGAGGAAGCTGAAGCTGCTATTGGTACGTACTTTCATCTTCTATGATTGGTGAATAAAATTATAAGGATTGATATTGAGAACACTCAAGTATACCTTATTTTTTTAATTTTATATGTTTTCTTATAATTTAAAATTTATTTTGCAATTAAAAGTTTTGAACAAATTTTTTAGTTTGTTGTATTATATTAATAAGGTCCTTACACTTTAATCTTAAATAATTTCCAATCACTTTATGCCCTATAAACGATTCGCGCCGAAAACTTCATGTTTTAGAGTTTTTATCAAGGGCGATATCAGAACGATGTTAGCAGATTATTTGAAGAAAATTACGGCTTCAGAAAGATAGTCTTTATTTATAGTCAACCAAATCTAAGAAATACCTTTTGACAGCTGTCAAACTTTTTGCACCAAGCACGCCAACCAAAAAAAGGCGACCGACAATATTCGATTCTTAAAAAAATCGATATCGATTATTTAGAGTTGGTAATCATTTACAGTTTGATTTGAATAATACCAGAATAAATAAGAAACGGATAATTTAAAACACAAGATTTATCAGTTTCTTCGTATTTGTTGTTACTGCTTATTTCTAGAGGCACAGTTATAAAAATTTAAGATTGAAACTACATTAAAAATAAATTTATTCAATAACTTTCAGTACAACTAGCTGAGCTGTCGTAGTTTGGATTAATTATTATTTGATGTTCAATAATTCAGTCAATATTAATGTCTCTTTCAAAGTCATCCATAATCTATTTTTTCTAAGTTTTTCCTCTATTTTTTCTACCAATTTTGCCCAATCATCCTTTGTGACATGGGCACATGCTTCAACGAATATAGAGGAAACTGTTCAAAAAGTTAAAGCCGAGGCACAAAATAAGAAGACAAACACAAAATCACAACATTAAGCTCCCGAAGTGATAAGATTGAAATTACGTATTGGTTTTTTCAGCGCGGCCTTGTATACGAGTTTTTTTGCCTACACAAATTTACGTTGACAAAGTAAAAAAAAAACTTGTTTTATTCATGATTCATGTAATATAAGGAATCTTCAAAATAAAAATTTAATTAAACAAATAATACATTTAAAAAAATTAATGATTCGATTATTTCAATATTTTTACCGATTATTTGAATATTTTTGCCGATTATTCGCATAATAATGAATTTTAATAATCCAAACACTACGGTAAGGTTAAAGGTTTAAATTTTTTCATTGTAAATTTTTTTTTAATATTTCTTCGTATTTTTCTAGATGATAGCGAAAATTTAAGAGTTTAAAGTGATTTTTCGGTAGTTCAACTACTTGTTCAAAGACCACTATTATATATCTGCAGATTTGTTTTTTTTTAAATTTATTTAAAAAAATGGTAGCTAAATCTCAAGCAAAACTTACACAGCCTATATTAGTATGTCTAATTTTTGAAGTTAGGAACCATTAATCCAATGTGCTAGCGGACTTAACATGTCTTTAAAATATTTTTATTCCTCAGGCATGCAGTTTTTCGCTTTATGTTTTACTTCACCGCCGAGCACGTGCTAATATTGCAATTAAGGTTCTTTTTTGGTGCCGACGTTGATTAATCCGGGTTGCTCACGTACTGTAAAATGTACGGAGAGCGCTTATATTCGAAGCTACCACCACAATTTAATTTAAATAATTAATAGATAAATATTTTATTATTATTTTTTATCCCTTAAGTAATATTTTAACAATGCAAAAACATTTTGTTTATTTAACTTACTTTAATTATATTTATTTACAAATGTTTAGAATTAAATGTACTTGTGTACATAAAAAGTTGTAATAGCTCGGGTTGCTCCCAGGCTTGAAAAATTTGCGTTTTTCCTAGTACGCGAGCAAATCGAGATCCTCGCAGACCAAGGAGAGTACTAAAACTTTCCACATGCAGAAAAATATTAAGGAAACCTCAAGCATTAGCATGCAACCTCATAAATAAGAGAAGGTCTGTTACCAGTCGTGGGGCATATATAGATAGGCTGTATCTTTTACTTTATATGAAGTCACTATTTTATTTTGAATGCTATTTTAATTTATTACGACATGTCTTGTATAATAATAAGTTTTTAAACATATCTAATGAAATAACAATTATTTTTAGTTCGACCAAAACTGCGAAAAGTTGAGAAACGGCTTGTTCCTGTGTTGGAAATGCTTTCAGTTGATGAACTTATGGAGACCAACACCTATCAGCGATTTAGCAAGTTAATTGATGGTGTATTTGAAACAATTGATGATGATATTATCATAACAGATGAAATGGGTGAGAAAACATATAATTAACGTTAATAAGCCTAACTCTAATTAGCTTGACCAGAAAAATAAAACCCACTCAATAAAATTTTTAACCCGCCATTAAAAAACGTTCCTGTAAAATAGCATGACGCTACAAGCAGGAGTGCTACCGGGCCTGGGCTGACACATCAATGTCTCGGGATGTAAACTCTTAAAAAAGAAGTATAATTCCGCCTCCAGGTTCTTCAAATCAATAAAAATTTTGCCAAAGCAAAGCATGAAACTAATTTGCTTTCCTTCGGGAACTTGGTGAAGGCTGTCCAAGGTAACTTCTGTCAGCCATCTCTTCCATGTATGCACAGAAAGGATGACTCACTGGCCCATGCCGCGAATGTGAAAGCCGATCTGTTAGGTTCTCTTTTTGCGTCCAACTCGACTCCCGATGACGGAAGGAACACACCGCCGACCATCCCGCGGGTGAGTGCAGCCGGATGTGCGGTTCACATATCGCTTGCTTCGCAAAGCACTCCTCTCCCTGGACGTCAACAATTCGCGTGAGTCTGATGGAATCCCTCCCATTGTGCTGAAGACGTGTCCTCTGGAGTTGGTACCAGTTTTAACACGTATTATTCGAGTACTCCTACTCCCAAGGCGTAGTCCCGATTTCATGAACAGCTTTGGTCCACCAGATCCCTAAAAAAGGCGACCGCTCAGACCCGCCCTGATTACCTAGGCCAGTAGTTAGGCCTACCGCCATTACTTCGTTCTTCTTTCGAAGCTCCCTTCCTATGGAATTCCCGAGAAATTGTGCAATTGGATCACTAGTTTTCTTCCTGATCGGAGCATTAAGGTAGTAGACGATCCATGCACTGATTACAAGCCTATTACCGCTCGTGTTCCAAAAGGCTGCGTGCTTTCACCAACGCTGTTTCTCCTGCATATCAATAATATGTTGGGAACTGGTTATATTCATTGTGCTGCGAAGGGATGTTGCGTCCCTTTTCATTTTCTCTACCACGGGGAGTGCTCTGAAGAATTGTTCGGATTAATTCCAGCCGCCAAATTTCATGAACGCACATCGCCTCAAAATTCACGATACCATCCACACCATCTGGATACTTCGCGGTCCACTACTATACCTTTTACTAGGAGTTTTCTTCCTTGTACGGTACCCCTCTATGGAATCGTTTACCACCGGCGATTTTTCTGAACCGATACGACTTAGGGACCTTCAAGAAAAGAGCTTACTGCTTTCTAAAAGGCCGACAGCCTTTTAGAAAGCAGTAATCTCTTCTAAATTTTCTTGAACACCACCATGCATTACTGGTGTTACCATTGTTCATGAGTGGCGGTAGTCATTTACCATCAGGTGAGCCGTATGCTCGTTTGCCCCCTCTTCTATAAAAAAATCCCCAGCAATGAGGGCGACACGTCTGCTTTTTCAACATATTAGATGTTATACTTACATGGCTATACTGATATGAGTTGGCCTACAGCTACAACTGTTACAATTACAGTTAATTAAACTTTATTTTAGGTATGAGATAGTTTTGTGGTTGTGCTTTTATCCATCCACTCATTATAATTTATGTGTAACCTTATGCTAGAAAACCCAACCGATTTGTAGGTTTAAGTAGCTACTAATACAGTAGCCTACACTGTATACAACTGCTTTCTCTACTAAGAGACCGATGAACTCAGTGACAAGTTTACCAAGTGGTAGGACTCCCTTTCTCCTTGGAGCCCGTCTGAGTAGCTACCAACCATCCTCTTACTTTCTCTACTAAGAGACCGATGAACTCAGTGACAAGTTTACCAAGTGGTAGGACTCTCTTTCTCCTTGGAGCCCGTCTGAGTAGCTACCAACCATCCTCTTACTTTCTATACTAAGAGACTGATGAACTCAGTGACAAGTTTACCAAGTGGTAGGACTCCCTTTCTCCTTGGAGCCCGTCTGAGTAGCGACCAACCATCCTCTTACTTTCTCTACTAAGAGACCTATGAACTCAGTGACAAGTTTACCACGTGGTAGGACTCCTTTTCTCCTTGGAACCCGTCTGAGTAGCTACCAACCATCCTCTTACTTTCTCTACTAAGAGGCAGATGAACTCAGTGACAAGTTTACCAAGTGGTAGGACTCCCTTTCTCCTTGGAGCCCGTCTGAGTAGCTACCAACCATCCTCTTATTTTCTCTACTAAGAGACCGATGAACTCAGTGACGAGTTTACCAAGTGGTAGGACTCCCTTTCTCCTTGGAGCCTGTCTGAGTAGCTACCAACCATCCTCTTACTTTCTCTACTAAGAGTCCGATGAACTCAGTGACAAGTTTACCAAGTGGTAGGACTCCCTTTCTCCTTGGAGCCTGTCGGAGTAGTTACCAACCATCCTCTTACTTTCTCTACTAAGAGACCGATGAACTCAGTGACAAGTTTACCAAGTGGTAGGACTCCCTTTCTCCTTGGAGCCCGTCTGAGTAGCTACCAACTATCCTCTTACTTTCTCTACTAAGAGACTGATGAACTCAGTGACAAGTTTACCAAGTGGTAGGACTCCCTTTCTCCTTGGAGCCCGTCTGAGTAGCTACCAACCATCCTCTTACTTTCTCTACTAAGAAACCGATGAACTCAGTGACAAGTTTACCAAGTGGTAGGACTCCCTTTCTCCTTGGAGCCCGTCTGAGTAGCTACCAACTATCCTCTTACTTTCTCTACTAAGAGACTGATGAACTCAGTGACAAGTTTACCAAGTGGTAGGACTCCCTTTCTCCTTGGAGCCCGTCTGAGTAGCTACCAACCATCCTCTTACTTTCTCTACTACGAAACCGATGAACTCAGTGACAAGTTTACCAAGTGGTAGGACTCCCTTTCTCCTTGGAGCCCATCTGAGTAGCTACCAACCATTCCCTTACTTTCCCTACTAAGAGACTGATGCACTCAGTGACAAGTTTGCCAAGTGTTAGGACTCTCTTTCTCCTTGGAGCCCGTCTGAGTAGCTACCAACCATCCTCTTACTTTCTACTAAGAGACCGATGAACTTAGTGACAAGTTTACCAAGTGGTAGGACTCCCTTTCTCCTTGGAGCCCGTCTGGGTAGCTACCAACCATCCTCTTCCTTTTCTCTGCCGCCAAATGGCAGTGCTTGCTCTGCTGTGTTCTGGCTTGAAGGTATAGAGAGCCAGTATAACTACAGGTATTGAGGCGCTCCATCTTAGTCCTCCGAGGTGACAAAGCATCTGTAGAATTCTATGTTTGAGTTTTGGTGCAGTTGTCCATGGACAGCAGTAGCCAGTTACCACCAAGTGGACTCTACGTCGGTGCTCTTACGATATAGTATATGGTACCCGACAACCAATCCATACGTATCCTAATGCAGCTACATTTCTAGTTATCGGCTATTCAGGTATGAATTCTCTTCAACAAGCTGAAGCTGGTTGCTGAAGCAATCTGTCGAGCTTTAACTTCCCCTATTTAAATCTAATTCTATTGCACTCTGACTTATAAAGTCTTCGTAGATTAGTTGACATATTTACTTAAAAGATGCAGTAGCCTTAAGGAAATAATGTTTTAAAGTATGCAAAGATGGAGTAGTTTACGCGTAACATTAAAATTCGCGGCCATTACATTACAGCAAACCCTAAACCAGACTACATGATAAGAACCTTTCCTGACTACTAACTAAAATTTATTTATGAACTTGTAATTTTACACCACCAAAGGTAGTTTACATCTTCTTGTAAAGTACTTCAAATACTAATGCAGCTACCTAATATCTTTATATGTAAGAGTATGTATTACACATGTGTTATTTAAAAATGTTTTTAATTTTAGACGGTACAGATATTCCTGAAGATTTGTTATTGCCAAGGTATCAACTTCAAGAATTATGTTCTGAAGCTGCTAAATTAAAAAACCTTGGTGCTATGGAAGCCATTCCTGCTGATCGATTAGTTCGGTTACTGAGCATTCTGGAAAAAAATATCAGGGCTGCTGAAAAAATGTCCCTGTTAGGAGATCCTGTAAGTACGATGTTTTCAAATCATATAATATATCTATATCTTAATTTTGAAACTGATGTGAATGAACAATATTCTTATTCACTGCAGGAAGATAGTGAAGAAATGAGACAAATATGGATAGAATCAGCACTAGAAAGAGTCATGTGTGCATCTGATGCCTGCCTTACGTCTCTGTACATAATGACCTCACCTAGCATGCCAAAACGGATATTCCTAGAAGATGTTATAGATAGAATTATATTATTTATAAAATTTCAACTCAACAACACGATTTATTGTGTTTATGATCCAGTGTATAGCATTCAATCGACATACAAAAAGAAAGGTAATTTGGTTCATTTTATCATTAAAAAGTGTTAAATTTATCATCGACATTTTAGAATCCGCTAATCTGCTATACAACTAAAAAAGCTTTTTATTTCTTGTTTCTTTTATTTCTTATTTCTTGTAGACAGGTACTATAAAGTTTTAGTGAAAGAGCTGTATAATTTCTATCCTTGGTGCTCCAACCACAAAAATAGTTAATACCATTTTCATGGTTTATATGTTAAAATTTTAAGCACCAAATATTACCACATCCTTAATGATAATGAAGAAAAAGAAAAAAAGAACACAGATTGAATCTATCATCATCATCCATATGGATACGTTCCTCCGATAGAGAGGATGATTTGCCTGTAATATATGTTTGTTCATCGTACTTGGTGAAAGGATTTTTTAAATCAAACCAAATGTCTTTATTCATGTAGACTTTAAACAAAGCGCAAATAAACGTCGACATATTATAATAATTATAACTTAGGGTTCAGATATATGTGTACAGAGAAAACCGCAAAGACAAACTACACCTTTGGTGATTTTATATTCAGTGTAACACATTGCATTTACCAGTTTTTAAATGAGATTATGTGCTAAAATGGAAGACATTAAGACCAAGCGTCTTTTTCTTTAATGTGGTCATTGACCGTGTAATATGTTTTCTTTGTGAATGATTTAAATTAATACATGATTTTTGCTTGCAGTACCACAAATATTTCTTATTTGACGTTGATCCAAGTACTAGAGTAAACTATTTTACATATAACTCATACATAGTGGCGTTGGATTCCATATAATATATGATAAGAATAACTACATATATACCACCTCTTTTCATATACAATAAAATAAATTTTATACATTCAGTAGTTTAGCCACATAAGATTTATTTTGTTTTAGTATATTTAAACATGATGTAAATATCAGAGTAGAAATAACTTTTCACTAGACAAAGGTCGATAGGGTAATGACCCTGTACCACAGCTGTACAACTGTACCTACAAAATGAAGGAAGGCTGTAATACGTTAAAACAATATATATATATATATTTTTTTTTTTTTTTTGAACATTTACCTAGTTAACTAATTTAAAATACTTAATCGAATTAGAAAGTGCGAGTTCTCATTTATTGTGTGATAAGACGCGACACCTGTACAAGTGAATTGCGCCATCTGCAAGTGGTCAAAATATCTGCCTGGCACTTTCATTTTCATTCTTTATTTCCAGTGACACCCGACGCTGCTTAATTATATCATTTCAAGATTATTATATTTAGTATATTTAACAAAGGCTAAAATATTAAAATCTGCACTATGTTTTTAGCTCGCCATTTGATTTAATGCTGTAAATGATTTTAGTTGATGGTCGTAAACGGCGGGGAGGCGGGTCGGGTAACGCAACGCGTCGTAGCGCCAGTGGCAGCGGCTCTAACCGTGCGGTCCGTGAGCTGTACGCACACGCGCACGAGTGCGTTACGTTGCTCGCAGAACTGTTCGCAGCGCACCATCTTACGGATACAACTGTCTTACATGCGTCAACAGTTGGTGTTTCACCGTTTTTTGTTGAAAACATCAGCGAATTACAACTGTCTGCCCTGAAACTTGTAACCACGGTGAGTTTGTCTCAAAATAAACTTAATTTTTTTCGTTTATTTTACCCTTACTGTCTATAAAGTCCACTGCTGAGCATAGACCTCCCTTATAGGCGTCTCATAGGGGGATTTTTGCCATAGCTGCCATGCTTGGCAAGCGAGTTGGCAACCGCAGCTTTTTATAATTTTGAATTTTTGTTAGGAAGATGCTGCTGCCCATCTCTTGTTCCAGTTTCTATCACTCCTCACACGACTCCTATGGGATGCTATGAATATTCTTACACCGTCACTATACGGTATCTTATTTACTAGCCTGTTATAAACCTATGTCTTTGATGGCTTGGAGTCATTTTTCACGCCGAAAAAATACATCTACACAATGAGCAGAGTAGAAGTGAGATCAAGTCAAGATACAAAATAAATAATTTGTTTGAATTTCTATAATATGAAACCAAAAGTATAATAATTAATAACTATGTCTTTTTTTTTAAATATTAACAATGCTATAAACATTACTAATATTCCCCTTAACCACTCGTGGTAAGCTTAAATTGCTTGTGTTACGAGTGGTTCACGCCAGTAGTCTAATGGCGGATTTGATCCCACGACCTTTTTGAGTTCGCGGTCCGCGCCCTGCCATTAGGATACTGTCGCTTCATATGTATAGTAGTAGTAGTACGTTTCTAGGGCAGGCGGAAAAAAGTACATTGACCTCAAGTATTATGTTAGCATCGAAACAAAACGACAGTTAATGCTTCCATACATTTCTTTATACGTATCGTTATGCGCTAAGCGTGTCTCATGTTACGGGGTAGGGTGAAGGAAGCGGTCATTCAGAGATAATAAACCTGTTTCGACGCGATTTGCGATAGGTCTCACGCCGTGCGTATTTGAGAAAGCGGATGGAGCAGAACTCATTCATCATTCTGCTTTGTGGGATGCGCTTAAGTGTAGACTGTAGATAGTTTGAGATTTAAAATTTTCGGTTATAGTAGTTGTTTTAATTTTTATTAAGTTTGTTTTGATAGTTGTATTATTACGTTTTGTATTAAAGTTTTTGTTATTGTTTTGTGATGTTTTGTATATTATCACTAGTATGAAATCAAGTCCATCGACATGAAAATCTCATAAAGACTTTACATCACCACGAAAGAAGCGGAAAGTGTTGCATATTTCGGAAACCAAAGAAATAATGATTGTAAACATCTATAAGTATGTAAAAGAAACGTGGTCTAGTGACGTATATCCATCCAAAACGGATATGAAAAAGAAGACTGCCAATATTTTAGGTTATAATCAATGTGACGGACTCTTCTACGTCTTCATCATCATAAAATGATTCTGAAATAGATACAGATGAATAGTCTGTCAAGTGTCGCTGACAATCTATTATGAGAAGTTTTATGCATGCTTCAAGGTTGGTCTGTCAAGTGTCTCTGACAATCTATTATGAGAAGTTTTATGCATGCTTCAAGGTTGGCTGCTTAAGAATGCTTAGCATTAAAAGTTCGTCTTTTTACCTGACTGCCAAGAAGTGGTTATGTTTTATACAACAACCTACCTACTTATTAAAGTACTTACGTACTATTAACGTAATAATGATAATTGTAATAACTCATGATTTATATTATGAATTAATTGATGAATTAATTTAGGTACAGGATAATCTTTTTTCTTTAATATATAATAATAGACATAGGGCCTGTAAAGAACTTCGCATTCGGCACCCTTATCTTTAACTCTGATGACTATGTAATGATAAAAGGATAAAAAATGAACCTAAACGAAAAAGATTGCCTACCCCGATGATATCGTCAAGGTCAATGTACTTTTTTCCGCCTGCCGGGCTAGCATGAGCCGGAGAGAATATATCCCCGGAGAGAGGATATAATTTTTATCCCTTGCTTAGTTTTATCCACCATGCGAGTATGGGCAAGAGACAAAAATTATATCCCCCGATTATATCCACTGACAAGAGATAAAATTATCTTATCTCTATAGTATATCCCCGTTGGACATAACGAGTGGACATATATCTCCCCGTCCGTAGCATGGGGCCAAGGGAAAGAGAAAAAATTATCCCTTTTTGACATTTGAAAGGGACAATTTTATCCTCTTTTGCGGACGTGGGTTTAAGTTTATCTTCAAACCATTTTAATACAAAAAAAGATGTCTCGAGCCTATTGCAACTACATTTTAGTGTCAGAAATTGAAAAACAAGAAAGAGAATTACATCAGCGATCGATACGTGATCAAAATACTTAATCTATTGGAATTCTCCGACAACGAATTTCTACGCCGGTTTCGGATGCTCAAAGATTGTTTTGTATTTGTGTAAAGAACTCTATGAGGCTTTAAAGCCTATTAATTCTGTGGATGGACTACCAGTGCATATTGAAACAACCACTTTGTCCAAAAAAGTCACAATAGCAAAAAGTCACAATCGCATGATTTAATTACATAGGTTGTGTCAACAATACCCAAGGCGAGTCCATGGTCAAGTCAAATTTAATGATAATAGAATCGGTCTATACTATATTTTAGGTAAGTATTATAACGTTTTAAAATAAAGTTATCAAACTTAGTAAAGTTACAATTCAAAGGTTTAAATTAAGAAATATGTTAATTCTTTAGCAAAGCTTGCTAAATATACTATACTCATGATTATAAAATTATTTATTCCTTGTTTTGTTTGAAATCATTACATTTTTATTCTTCATTCTTCATCATTTTCAATTAAAATTAAATCTTTGTGACTTAGAGTAGACATCAATTTTGATGTATTTTGTAATTTTCTTATAATGGCAGTAATTGCGGGGATAATTTTTTTTTAATTTCCTCAAGAGGTTACACCACCTCCAAAGGGTCTGTATTGTCCAGTTTCGCAATTGGCTTAATTCTAGACACATTTTTTAATAAATGCTATCACAAGCGAAGTAATACCTGCGATTTGATACAAGCAATGTATACTTAAATATTATACAAAAGAAAATAAAGAAAGAATTAGAATAATAGAAAAAATAAAAACAAGGCAGAAATACGCTTAAAATAAATATAACAAATATTATAAATGACATATTGTTTAACAAAAATTATTAACAGTTTAGCATTATAATAAACAAAAGGTAAAAGAAAATATAAGTTAATGTAAATCTACTTAATCTTAAAGGAAGTTTATAGCTAGTATAGTTTATAGCTTTATACTATCGTACAAAGATGTTTTATAAAACATCTTTGCTATCGTATATTATCTATGCGCGGGGATAAGTTTATCTACTGTCGATATTATATCCACCATAAGCCCATGCTCGCAGGGTGGATAAAGCTTTGACATAGGGATAAGACAATTTTATCCCTTGTCAGTGGATATAATCGGTGGATAAAATTTTTATCCCCTGCTCATGCTAGCCCGGCTGCCCCAGAAACGTACTATAGTATGAAACTACGCGTTAAGGGTTTAATTTGATGGGGCCACTGGGTCGCAATTACGTAAAACGGATTGAACAAAAAACGTAAATCACACTACTAAAGTATACAATAGAATGATTTAGGTTTCTTGTAATCTTTACATATAAAATTACGTGTCACATGTTTGTCCCTAACTCTACGAACTCCCTAAACTACTGAATTTTAATGAAATTTTGTAATGTGTATTGCTTGCTCTAACTTGAGAGATAGGATAGTTTTTATCCCGATAAGTGACTCTCAATATTTTTTATTTCAAATTTAATGATTTTTATACGACAAAGGGTCACTGGAAAAGTATTATATAATACTTTTCCGGTGACCCTTTGTCCTATAAAAAGTAGTATTATATAAAAACGCCTGGGTCATAGGACTTCTTTTCTGCTTATGAATCCGTCTGAGTACACTCTCTCACGTGTTTCCGACGCCAAGTCTGTCGGTCCGGGACCACAGAGAGTCCGTATAATTACAGATTTCGAGTCATGCATACTTATCCACAAATATTACTATAATAACTTAATCATAAATAACCCTATACAGACCGACGACACTGCGTTAATTATATTGTACGTGTTGTTAAAGTAGCTCACTAGCTACTTTACGCTACGCATAGTGCAGCAAATCAACATGAATGTCAAACTAGTAGTTTATTTTGCTGAGGCAATCAGTGATATGAATTGAATTCTTGTTATATTTTCATCGAATTTGTTTAGTTTGCTTTGTTTTCCGATGGATTACAGTAGTAAAGACGAATTATCATTACATCCTTGAGAGAAAGTGATACTTTCAAAGTTATTTCAATGAGTATAATGCCAAATACTTTTCAAATCGCTGTAGATTTTTTAGAAGATATTGTTATATATGAACAAGGGTAAAGAATATATAAATCACTACGCATATATTATTTTTATATATCAGTAGGCTTAAACACGGGTCAACACAAGTGAAGTTGCATCAGAATGTTAACCAATCACAGGCCCCAATTCAATGCTATGCATGTAGTTTTGACTCTTAAAAGTAATGTATGTGAATAAGGACATCATCTGTGCTCAGAGGTGACCACCAGTCTTTATTTAAAGTTGGTTGCAGGTGTCCATGGGCTAGTAGTTACCATTAGATAGATTGTAAGTTTGTTGGTCACTTCAATTTTATGATAAAATTCTACCCCTGGGATAAAAACTTCGCCCGTTACGAAATTTACATTACATCTCAGCGCCAATTTGATCGGCAAGCCAGTACCAACATAATATTTGTACAATAATTCCACTTGAAGTGTTGGGATATGTCTTGCACACTTATGTGAAATATGGAAGGGTGTAATTAAATTGTTATGATAAAAGTAGTTAGTTCAGTATTTATTTTTTATTTTGTAGATATTCTCAAAATATGAACAGCACCGACGACTTTTACTAGAGGATATTTTGGCTTCAATAGCTCGTATACCAAGTTCCAAGCACAATTTGCGCTCATTCCAACTGAGTTCAGATCAGCATATACAAATGTTGACCGCTCTGGTACTTCAGCTTGTGCAGTGTGTCGTCACTTTACCGGAGACAATGTGTAAGACACAGGATAAGGAACACAGTGATACCGATAGCAAAAAAGTAAGTAAATTTGAATGATATAAAACAAAACATAACTTTTTTGTAAATTGTCGCTTTGAAATCTTTTAAATTGAATTTTAGGATTTTTTTTAGTAAAGTCCAATTACTCATCTACTAAATACAAAGAAAAGAGATTTTTTTTTAAAGAATACTAGTCATATTAATAACTTTACTAAATGCTTCCGTTAACCACTCCCAGTAAATTTAAAACGATTGTGTTACGAGTGGTTTACAACAGCAGTGGAATGGCGGAATTAAACCTACGTCTTCACAAGTTTGCATTCACATCTTTAATCATTATCTTACTGTCGGTTCAACTATCGCAATAACAACACTACATGACGGCTCCGTGGCGTAGTGACTTAGCAATGAGTTCGCAACTCATTGCGTTGAGGGCCGCGGGTTCGAATTCCGCACGGAACAAGTATTTGTATGGCCTACAAATAATTGTTCCAGGTCTGAATTTTTGTCCTTGTGAAATTTATATATGTAAACTGTCTCCACGATACTGAAAAAATAGTTAAAATATATAAAATCGTGTGGGTATAATTTTTTTTAAACCGGTTTCATCGAGCTAGTAATGTTTCTTTGTGAAATTTTATTATATAATATTGATTATAATAATACAGACTGGATTTTTTTAATTTATGCAAACTAATGAACATTCATCTTTATTTCTGCTTTTGCCTACTGAGAAGTTAGTAACACTTATGGATATTACATTCGCTATACTGTTCTAAGTTATTTACGGCGCTTTGATAAACGCCTGTCTGCCTCTTATTGGCAAAGAAATCACAAAGTGGGTACTTTTTAGAATTATGACATTTTAAAATGTCCGACGACGTAATGATAACCTAATATAAAAACAATCGAAAGTTGACAAGGTTTTAACAGACAGAAATCTAATATTATATTATTATTGGCTTTTAATCTTTTTTATATGTTGTGTTTTAGGCATCGCATAATAATTAAATACTGTGATTTCTTATTGCAGCATGTTGACAAAGACCTTCTAATAATATCCAAGTACGAGGCGGCAATTAGTGTAGGTGGTACATTTCTCACATCATTCCTAAATAAATGCCGAAGCCGTTCAGAAGAAGTTGACTTCAGGCCCCTGTTTGAAAATTTCGTGCATGACTTGCTCACCACTGTAAATAAACCTGAGTGGCCTGCTACGGAATTATTGCTCAGCCTGCTTGGAACAATGCTGGTAAGCCAACAAATTTTTAATTTCGTTAGTAGTTGAACAGTGCCGTAAAATTGGTAACTGTTAATACAAGTTCTGATTAAGCTATAGCTTAGGAATGTAAAGAGGATTTCACAATTGTTTTCCAAAGGTAAACTGTATCTGCACCTACATAACGCATCCTGTTACTTAACTAACAAGCTCCGGCGGCATATATTTTATACGTATATTTTGTGATGAGAAGCGTTCACAGATTACCCCCTAATAGATACCATAACATAAAATATTTGTTCTGTTTCGATTTTACCGAATCTCGCGGCATGCATGAGTTGCGGGGGACGTGTCAAATACGTTGTGGTTGGATAGTTCAAATTTGAACTTAAAATGCTCCGAACTATAGTGACGGGACAGGGTTGTCACGTTAGGATTTATTGATTATTGATAAATTAATATGGTCACGGGGGGGGGGGGTTACTGAGATGTTTGATGTCTCAATGTCATAGTTAGCCCGGCTACCTTCAGCTTTTGAATATTGATTTTTGGTCCGATCTACATAGAACGAGCTTACAGTATTTTGAAGTCTTGCAGTGGTATGCTTGGGTTTAGGTAGATTTTGCAGATTGCAGGTGGTAGCACCCATCCATCGACTGTGGCCGGCTTCACTCGGTCGCTGTGACGTAGGCGTGGGACCCAAAGCTTGTTGTCTTGCAATACTTGCTTGACGTGCTGAAGCTCGGCGGCCAGATGTTTTCTGTCACAAATCCCTTGTGCTCTCTGAAACAAAAATTTACCCACGGTAGCTAACTGTGAAGAATGATCGTTAGATTCACCATTTAAATATCGGTTGGTATAGGTCTTTTTCTTATACGTAATGTGACCAATAGTGTTATCAGGATTTCGGATGACTAAAACATCTAGGAAAGCTAAAGAATTATTTGCCTCTAACTCCATTGTGAGTTGTATTTTAGAGTTTATGGAGTTAAGGTGGTCTAAAAATGCAGTTGCTTTGTCAGATGGTGAAATTGTGAAAGTGTCGTCTACATACCGCTTGTAGAATTTAGGATTTAAAGGAGTAGTAAGAAGGGCTTTCTCCTCAAAGTCCTCCATGAATATGTCTGAAACGAATATGTCGTGAAAACAATTGAAGTCCGCCAACACGTATTGGGGCAGCATAATGAACACTTCTTTCTCTTAAACTCTTAGATGAAGTCTTTGCCCAGAAGTGAGATGTATATAAACTTATACTTATCAAATGTTACTTTACAGGTGAAATACATGTCGGACAAGTCGATGGAGATGTCGGTGCGTGTAGCGTCGCTGGAGTACCTGGGGCTGGTGGCGGCGCGGCTGCGCAGAGACAGCGTACACTCGCGTGCCAAGCTCGCCACCATGGACGCCGTGGTGCGCGACATCCGCGCCGAGGAGGAGAAGGACTCCGGACACACCCAGGTGCACCATACTCCTCCCATACCGGTCTCTGTGCCTCTCCTTGCCACGCGTGGACTCTTTGTTTACTATCGACCTAGTATCATTTCTTAATAGAATACATATATATATATATTTAAACATTAAGATTTTCTCCTGTATCGTAGAGGCAGTTTACATACATAAATTACACAGGCACAAACATCCAGACCCGGAACAATTATTTATAGGCCATACAAAAACTTGTTCCATGCGAGATTCGAACCCGCGGCCCTCAGCGCTATAACTCATTGCGAAGCCACTACGCCACGGAGCCGTCCAACACAACAACGCCTGTCACCCAGAGGGGTAGGCAGAGACTACAGACTCATTTGGCACAATTCTGACACACCTCTCACGCCTCCTCCACTTCCATATACCCTCGCATACATGCTTGTTGATTAAGGGTACTCTTAATTTGACCCATTCAATATATCACCTTTCTACCTTAGATTTTAATAGAATACTTTTTCATATTAGGGTGGCTATTATGAAAAAGGACTGTGCGATTTATTTGATTTTTATATTAATAAAAAACTATCATGTAGAGATTTCAAATGGTTATGAAAGCATCTTTTGACGTAATATGCTAATATACAAAAAAAATGTAGATAAATTACTACTATAGTATGTGCCAAAACCATTGCGAAAAACGGACAATGACCTCAGATATGAGCCGAGTGACAAAAGGCGTAACTTACAAAATCTCAATTTAGACGTGATAACAATATTTAAATATTGATATTATTCACACTTCTAGGTCAGCACATATGTTTTGTCAAACATCGTAAAATCTTACGGTACATCGCGAAAAATGTGTTATATTTTATATTTCAATTTATGGTAAGTAACGCAGCAATTCATTTAATAACTGTTTCATATTAAAAAAAAGTATTTGAAGCAATATAATCACCATATTGAGCTTTTGCAAATTAATGCCTTTAATATAAACAAAACGCGCGTTACATCAGTTCGTTCTAAAAGAAAAGTGACAATGACAGCCAGAGATGCGTCACTTTTTTGGGCCGGCCCGCATGCACCAAATAAAAGTTCTTATTATATTAGATATTGAAAATAAAGTTTTATCTTTTAAATAAGTATGTACTTATTCGGTGTCGTTATCACTCGAATCTTTATATGTGTTATAAATTAATGCTTTTTGTTGTTAAATGAATAAAGTACTTTATAACAATAGATGATTTTTCTTCTACAGCTATTTTTACATAACTTTTTAATAATAGTTAATAAATATATAATAATATAATATAATCAATCAATATAAAAAAATAATAAATAATCATTATAAATAAAGAAAGTACTACATATAAAATGTGCCTATATATTGAAGGTTTGTAACCCCTGGTTAAACGACCGAAAAGTCATTGTCCGTTTTTCTCAATCGATTTGCCACATACTATAAATTGCTACATTAGAATCGCGTTTATCTCTATACTTAAAATATGGACTGTAATCTAGAGCAGCTTCCAAGTGTTCCTGTTCAGCAGTGTGGAGCATATAGTGTGCTGATTATGATTATGACTGCAAGTAACTTAGTGGTCATTCTAATTTTATTCAAAAATCTATTGTTTATGGGAAACAAATCTCTGCAATGTACTAGACAAAATGCTTTTAAAAGCTGTTATTCGTTCATTTTGTTCTTTCCTACTCTAGGTGGTAGGATTCGTTTTCTGTCTGTAAGTTTGAACAGGTACCACCACCTCTTTACCCATTTCTGCCGATAAAAATCAGTGCATACACTGGTTCCGATGTAAATGGTATAGGGAGCTAGAATAGTTACAGGCTGAGAGGCATGCCATCTTTGTCCTGAGTGGTAACAATGCATCTGTAACTTTCTGTGCTTAAAGTTGGTTGCAGGTGTGAGGTAATTGGATATGACCTCAACTATTCAATTTATTCGGAAGTAACACAATTACTAACAGACAAACTATTTATAATAAATTTAGATTACCTTGACTGCGATTTATATAACATTTTTTTTAAATTACAGACTGTTGTAAAGAGCCGTGGTAGCTCAGTGGTTATCGCTCGCTGTAAATATAACAGAACGCGAGTAACCCGGGTTCGATCCCCGCCGGCACTAATGAAATTGTTAATTGCAATTTTAAGTGCTGATTTACAACGTGCTCGGCGGTGAAGGAAAACATCGTGAGGAAACCTGCATGTCTGAGGAATAAGAAAAAAAATATTTCGAAGACATGTGAAGTTCGTCAACACGCATTTGGGCAGCGCGGCGGACACTTTCTTGCCCTAAACCCTCTCAGAAATGAAGGGGAGGCCTGAGCCCAGCAGTGGGACGTATATAGGCTGTAACTTTACTTTATTTTTTTTTTACAGACTGTAACATCAGGACTTGATGAGGACGAAGAAAGAACGGAATTTTTGCAGCGAGTATTACTTGACTATTTAGCAATCAATGGGCAAAAGGACCAGGCATGGAATTGTGCGCGACATTTTTACATCACACAATGGTACAGAGATATGGTTGTACAACCCAAAGCATCACCTACAAAAAGGCCAAAAAACAAGTCAAAGAAACGCTACAAAGATGAGACTAGTGAAGAGGAATCAGATCCAGATGATGATAGCGACAGTGGTATAAAAGATTCAAAGTCAGACAAAAAACATGTCTCAAGTGCTGTTATGTCGGCAGAGAAGTTCAAAACCCTAGAGCGGAGAAAACAGTTTTTCCTTGAAAAGATCAGACCATTTAGGTACCAGGGTGGAACTCAGGTCCAAGTAATGCAGTCGTACATCGACTATAGTGGGGCGGAGTTGATATCACAGTATCTCGCTTCAAAGAGGTCATTCTCACAAAGTTTTGATAGGTATCTTCGGAAGATTTTGGTGATTCTTTGTGAGAATACAATAGCGATTCGTACTAAAGCGATGAAGTGTTTGACAATGATAGTGGAAGCCGATCCATCAGTGTTGGCCCGGCCTGATATGCAGATAGGAGTAAACCGCTCATTCTTAGACCAATCAACTGCAGTACGTGAGGCTGCCGTGGATCTTGTCGGCAAGTTCGTCTTAAGCCGACCCGATCTCATCGACAAGTACTATGGCATGCTTTCAAACCGAATATTAGTAAGTTTTATATGTTACTTATAAAAGATTCAGACTTTTAACTTGATATTATATTAATGATAAAATTACTATTTATTATGATCAGTACAATTTCTAGCTCAGCTTTCATGTTAAAAAAGGGCCATCGCAGCCTATAAAAAACTCAATATCAACTTTTCTCAAAACCATTACATTTATTTTATGTCATATACTAGCCTTTTTTTTTAAATTTAAACACCTCACTTTTTACTTTGATAGTGTTGAGTCATTACTCCTTACAGAATTAACACCCAATAATATTTAGATATCGCTTAATCACATAAATTATTATTACATCTATACATACATTACATAAAATTGAAGTAATATCAAAATAATTGCCTTCTATTAAGCTCAAGGGGTTATTAGCGGGCGATTGTATGAATAAGTTATTATTGTCTCTCTGGGCTAACCTCCAAAATTTTTTTTTATATAGAATAAGGGTGACAAACGAGCACACAGTCCACCTGATGCTAAGTGAATGCTGTGGCCCATGGACATCTACATTTATCCTCGATTTAGAATCAAAATTCAGATGCGTTGTCACCTCTGAGGACTAAGATGGAATGTTTCGTTCCCCGTAAAAAAGGGTCTCTGGAACTCTACACTCACCATACGAAACACAGCAGTATTAAGATGCTATTTTATGCTGGTATTCTATGAGAGTGTGGCCCTTCCCCGGTCGAGCCGACCCATTCATGCTACAACTATAATATAGCTGCAGCCACATATGAATCAATTGCAATGAAACTTCACAACTTCATGCAATATCAGGAGTGATTTAGGCTATATAGTTACCAAGGATCCATGGATTCTCCATGTTTTTTTGTGAATTGAAAAACTAATAAAATCAATACTTTCTAATGATTATTTTGGAAGCTATAAGACGTATAAAAACTTTCGAACAAAACTGTTTTGTTTTGCAATTATACACAAAGAGATCCTCACACAAGGATAGGAAATTGGATTGGATTGGAGGATAGGAAACCTATCTCTTAGTTTTGATGCAAAATTAATTTCAACCTTCTTTTGAAGTGAAAACTTCTTTAGAATTTTGTGATTTATAACTCGATGAAATGAAAAAGCGACACTAAAAAGAAACAATCATTTACATCTATAAGATTTAGCCTACGAGAGAAAGATGGAATACAGTGTAGACCCCGAACTCAAGAGGTTGTTGATTCGAATCCACCATTCAACTACTGGCTCTTTTTTGCCTTTTTATAAATAAATTCATGTATTTAATTTATTTTTCAGGACACTGGTGTTTCGGTAAGGAAACGTGTGATTAAAATTCTCAAAGACATTTGCATTGAATGTCCGGAGTTCCCGAAGATACCGGAGATATGCGTGAAGATGATCAGACGGGTGAATGACGAGGAAGGAATCAGGAAACTGGTGATGGAAGTGTTCCAGAACATGTGGTTCAGCCCGTGCCCCAACACGTCGCGGCCGGGCGCGCTCGACATGACGGCGGCCGCGGCCGACCCGCTGACGCGCAAGGTGCTCAACATCACCGACGTCGTTATATCCTCCAGGGATATGGGCCTAGAATGGTTTCATCAGCTCTTGACCAGCGTAAGTCACTTTTCCTCATACATCCTTTACACCACACAACAATTCTGTTTTTTTTTTAAACTGAATTCAAAATGGGAGAGATACTCAATTCAACTGTTTTTTTGTGTGTTAGCTCAGAACTTTTTTTTAGAACCAATTTTGATGATTTTTGTTTGGTGCTTCTCATGTGGTCCCATATAAATTTCGTCGAGATCTGCGTATTTGTGTTATAACGCGTATTTAATTAACTTTGACTACATTGATGATGTTCTCATTATATTTATATTGAAGTCGGTTGTACAAATTTTTTAATTTTACCACTTGTTTAGGGCTCTTAATTTTTAATAATGACTGAATAACACATTTTATTTTAGACGCAAATGGATATTTATGGGTGATTTAACGGGTTGTAGGAAGAGTAGACATTAACCCTTATTATATTACTTCATAACATGTTATTTTATTTATTTATTTAAAAAAATATACGTCGCCAAACTAAAATACAGTTTATTTACGACAAAGTGAAAGATTTGCTAGACTTGAATAAATAATATTTTGTGTATAATGGAGTTGACTTATTAAAATATCAATTTTTGTCAAATTAGTGCAAACTCAGTTTTAATATTAAACTTATTACCCGTTTTTTAACACTACATTTAAATAAATTTGATTTTATTGTATAAAAGTTACATCTGAAATGGGTAGTTAAGGGCAAGTGATGGTGGTACTGTAAAATGTTTTGTACAATATTAAGTTCCGATAGTTTTCAGTTGTGGCCATTTTTGAAACTGAATACTTGTAGGATAATGCCATGTGCCTCGACATTCTTAATATATTGAAAAATGATTTTTGTAGCTATTCAAGCCTAAGGAGGACAAAGAGGATTCAACAAAAATTATTTATCAGCCGCCCAAATCACTTTTAGTTGCGTGTCAACAAATCGTCGATTGCCTTATAGAAAATTTACTACAGTTGGAAGAAACCAGTGCTGAAGGTAAACTAGCATTATACTGAAGTTGTTTTTTATTTCTTTACCCAGCATAACACATTTACACATTTTTTTTAGAAATTTAAATCTGTCATGTATGTTATAAATTGTTATAGTGGATGTGATGAGACAGTTGCAACGAAGGACTTAAGTAGAAATCATAAACTGGTGTAAATTTGCATCTGAAGTGCAGCAAATCATTAAAATTATCAATTTCACATTAAAATTGCTGAAGTTCATATTTACATTACATTTTCTTACTAAGGACTAGTTTTTATTTTTATATCTAACTGTCCCTTTCAGGTACTGGATCTTCGCAGCGAATCTTGGCGTGCCTTTCTACATTGCATTTATTTGCAAAAATTAGACCACAACTTCTAGTTAATCATGCATTAACACTGCAACCGTACCTGAGCTTAAAATGTCAGGTATTTCGGTTTCGTTTTCTTCTTAGGTTAATTTACATATTATGACAGATGTAGAATATCATTTACATATTAATAGTTTACGTTTCTCGCACTTTAAAGGTAAGAGTCTAGTCAAAATTTATTTAATTATGGTATGATTTCTTTCTTAAGTATTACATAATAGATGTATAGATCAGAATAATTTTGATCTTAAGCATTTACTAAATTAATATTAATAATTATCTTAATTATGTAATCAATATTATAAATAATTATCCTTGTCACTTTTTAAGTGAGTTTGCCTTGTGGTGGAGACATAAAGTAATCCATGGCCTCATTTCGTTCGTTGTGTTTCGTAATCGGACCAAAATCTGCATTTTGGGTTTTCTGTCAAGAAATTCTCAGCAGCAGCCCATAGAAATTCGTTGGCGATGTTTCATCCCCGTGCCTCGAAAAGTACCTAAAGCCATTGTTCATGCGCCTGTGCCTATTGCCTACGGGGATTGCCCGTCCCATCGCCCGAGCTTGTGCAAACAATCGTACACTGTACCTAAAGACATACATTCCTCTCAATACATTTATGAAAATGGAATTATGTACACAAAATAAAAGTAGTTTTGCAAAAATAAGTGATATTCATTCTGTAAATACTAGGAAAAGACCCAAGCTAGTAGTACCAGTTACTCGACTCCACCGAGTCAGTAATTCATTCTTGGGGCGATGTATACGCTTTTACAACAAAATCCCAGAAAATATACAAAATTTGTCATACACAAAATTTTTATTAAACCAAGTTTGTATAAAAAATTAATAACCCCTGGGAAGGGTGATCGCTACCAAGCTATTTCTAATTTGTCTTGTGTTGTTAATTGTAAACATGATTGTAAGCTATTATTTGAAAAAAAAAATAGTCCCGCTGGGTTTCTTGCTGGTTCTTCCCAGGACATAGGTGTTTTTTTGCGAACCAGTGGTAAATGAAAAGTGACTTTCCATAAGTATTGTTTATAATCTACATTGAATAAAAAAGTTTTTGTTTCTGTAATCTTTTCCTGCACGGATCACAGAACTGAGACGGTTAAGACTGGCCGTCATAACCGAAATGTCATTGTCATTGTAGTCGCCTACCGGCCTGCCCAGCAGCGTAGTGATTATGGCTAATCCTTTTCACTGTCAGGGACGTTCAGTTCTGGTAGTGCAGTGATGCACAGACTTATTAAGACTAGGGGCCACTCGAGTAAACTATGAACTGATGGCGGGCCGCCAGGAGTATAGGTAATTAAAGACAATAAACAATTGATAATAATGTATTAAAATTGAAAAAGAATTTATTAATTTGAAGCGTGGCACTGCATAGTGCTTACAATCTTTTTTATATTTGGCTCAAATTTACTTGTAGCAACACGTAAAACTGCTTCCAAACTTTCATTTGCAAGGCGGTTTCGATTTTTTGTTTAAGTAAAAGGTTTGTTCACATATATAGGTAGAACCAAATAAGCTGGACATTTCAGAGTGTTTATGCGCAACTCTTTGTACGTATTTTTATCAATGCAGCGGTAAAAGTTCAGCAAGTCTCCTTCGTTGAATTTGTTGCGTAAATCTCGGTCGTTTCGAATGTCGATAATTTGTATCTGCATTAACTCTGGCGCATTTTCAACTGAAATCGTGAAAGGATTGCTGAATATGTCCAACAGAGGTTTCACTTTTTTAAAACGAAAATCTGTCTTGAAAAGATTGAATCAAAATATCTAGCTTTTCTACATACTGAAATTAATCGCAGTTTTGTTGAATTTTTTCATCCATTTTCTTATAATTCCATGATTGTAATTTCCAGAATTCATTGCGATCTGAAAAGTGTCAGCTTGCATTGAAAGATGATAGGCGAAATCGTCTTCAATCACCACTTAGCCACCTTACTTTAACAGTAAATCTCCATATTGTGTCCAAGGAAGTTTGAATGACCTCTATTTGTCAGTCGAAACTAACACTTTCATGACATTTTGAAATTCAATTTTTTTAGAACAGAGGGCTTCTTGGTGTATAATGCAGTGAAACTGCATGAGATCTTCAGCGTTTATGTCTTTTTTCTTGCAGATGCTTTTTCAGCAAAGTAACTAGCCCAGAATTGACACCAATCATCGAAGGAGCACCGTCAGTCGCAACTCCCGATAATTTTGATGTCCAAATCAGTTTTTGAACACTCATCCAAAAGTACATTGAGTATTTGATATACTATAACTTCTCTGGTTTACCTTTAATGAACACATTCCTAATAACTCTTCTAAGACTTCAAAATCTTGAGTAACACCTCGTATGAATATCAGAAGTTGAGCTGTGGAACTAATATCAGTGGATTCGTCGAGTGCTAATGAAAAAAATTCAATGATCTCAGTTTTTTCATTTAATTGTTCCGCAATATTACCTGACAAAGATATAATTCGTCTTTGGATAGTCATACGATTCAGTTGAATTTTCTCAAACTTTTTTACTGCTTCTGGACACATTTTCTTAGCGGCATCTATGCATTCTTTTACAAAATTCCCATCATTGAAGGGGCGACTTCGCTTTGCTATCATTCGAGAAATTTCATAACTAACTTCTGTAGCTGTTTCTGAATCTTGAATGGGTTTTGTAAACATAGCTTGCTGACCAATAAGCTCCCGTTTTAAAGACAACATTTTTTGCTTTCTTAATTCGCCTGTAAGGGTTTTTTTTTTTTTCATTTTTTCTTTTCATCCTTCCTTGGTCTGGCTTCTTTTACGTTGGGTTGCTCGAAAACTACATGTTTTATGGTTTTTCCAGGCGATATCGTAACGATGTGAGGAGATTATTTGCTGAAAATTAGGGCTTTAGAAAGATGAAGTCTTTATTTAGTACATAGCAGTGCAAAATCATAGTTTTTAATGACGGTTTTTTAGGGCGAAGACAATCCCTTCACAGCGTTTTACGAAAATATGCATCAGAGTTATCTTTCAGGTTGAATACAACCATTATTATAAGCTAAAATACTTTATTTTAAGCGTTATTATAATGGAATATATAGTCTTTTAGTGTATAGCAAAACTTAAATTACGAAAATATTTTAATTTAATATTATAAAATAATATTATAAAATCACCAAAACTGTCTACTTCAATGTAATTTTTTCCGTGTATTTGGTTATAAACATATCTATTTTAATTATTTTATCCAAACACATGTAATGTTAAATATCCCAAAAAATTTTAGCTCGTTTTATTTAGTCAATTATTTTATATAATTATTTTAAAAATACTATAAATCATCATGCGCAGACGCCGTTCGATTCAGTAATCTCCGGGTAATTCAAAACGACAGGACGTATTACTTTTTCTCACCAACACCGCGCGATCGCGTTGATACACCTATAGGGCTATACTACACTATACTATAACTAGAAATACCTATAGCACCATCGAGCATTTTAAACGATTGAGACTTTTGAAACGACGTAAGTAATTTTGAAATATGTTTATGATAGTAATATTTAAATATGATGTAATGGTGGCAAATCTTCATTTCATACATATTTTTTTAGAAATGAGTAATGAACGTAAGCAATTCGGATCAAGTAAAAATACAAAATCGTTGGCTTTCACCTTTGCTCCGTGGCGGAGTGACTTGGTAATGAGTTGTAGCGCTGAACGCCGCGGGTTCGAATCCCACATGGAACAAAAATTTGTATTACCTACAAATAATTGTTTTGTACTTGTGAAATTAATGTATTTAAACTGCCCCCACGATGTACTTAGGAAAAATTCCTAGTGTGGAGATAACGTTATGATTAAACAAAGACATGCCATCAAAAACATAACTTGTAAAATAACCAAGTCTCGCAATGATTATACGGCCGTGCCGCTGTTTTGTTCCACTTGGTGCCCCCAGATATAAAACATATGATCCGTGCTTGAGTTGAGTAGCTCAAGGGCGCAGTGCTCGCCGTAAACGCGAACAATCCGGGTTCGATCCCCGCTAGTGTTGCCAGGTGTCCCGATTTTCAAGGGTCTAGTGACACGTCCCGATTCACCCTTGATCGGGACGCCAAATGTCCCGATTTTCACTAACCTTCTTATTCTATACTTTAATCCATAATTTTGACAGCAAAAATGATTACATCTGTTAGCTACTACCACATTAAAATATTTTTACTACGACATTGTCTCACCAGTCGAAAAAAAAACACACAGAAGTTTTAAACAGAATTATATTAAAATGAGTGATTTGAAAACTTCAGGGACTGCAAAAAAAAAAAACAAATAGTTCAAAAATGTTTTAATTTACCTAAAATGAAAAAAAAAAACAGTTTTTACGATGTTTGGATGAAAAGTTATTCGTTCATGAGATCAGACCTGATTAAATAATTATAAAGCACAAAAGTAAAGTAAAGTTACAGTCACAATTTCTCGCATTACTCGCATACTGTCATATTTACAGTGAGCGTTGGACATATTTGAATATGCGCTCTTAACGTAGCACCTAAAAACAATGACAGTACCTACTTAAATTACCCATCCTTTTTTAAATTACCAAAAATAATTGATTAAATAGGTAGGGAAACACTTATTAATAACAGAGTATTACTTACGATTTCACAACACAATTATACACGGCACTTGACGGGAATTCTACGTTGAATGTGGATCAAAATATATGACACCGGCTAGTGGAGTTAAAATTTACACTACAAATTAAAACCGAACTGTCGGTCGCTGCGGTTAGAGTCGCTTTTATACCGCGCGTATAGAGTCGAAAACTGTCTGGAGAAATCACGAAACCGACTCCGGAAGCTTCGTGTATGTATCTACGCGAGCAATCGGGAATTCGGGACTATTGCTATCTCGCTTGCTCTAACAATATAACCCGTGGATAAGCCGCCACCGCGCTGCCGTCGTCGCCGCGCCGCCGGCCGCGGCGGTTCCTCAAGAAAACGAATTTAACCGAGATCAGCACGAACATTACCGACCGCTGTTACCGACGCATGCACGGCGCGCTTAAGAGCGCGTGCGCGATATTCGAATTACTTTTCGAACATTTTTTTTTGGTTTTATTCTGGATTATAATTCAATATTTTTCGAACGTACGAGAGTATTATTTTTGCTGTCGGCGGGCCACCAGTATTCAACCGCCGGGCCGCATGCGGCCCGCGGGCCGCGGTCTGTGCATCTACGTAGTAGTGGATTTTATAAAGAAGATAATTTTTCAACAAATTATATTTAAAAAAAAAATTAGTTAAACGCATAATAAACAGGATAAGATATCAAAAAAGCTTATACAGTCCAATACATAAAAAATTAGCTACATAAATTTTAAAGTATAATTTATCTTGCAGAATCAATACGAGCAACAGATAATGTCGACGGTGGCGTCCACCCTGGAGCTGGTCGTTCCGCTGATGGAGCACCCAAGCGAAGTGTTCTTAGCGCAGTTGGAGGAAGATGCTGTGAAACTGATCCTACAACGTGGTCAGCTAGTGATCGCGGCCTGCATTGCCTGTCTAGCAGCCATTGTGAACAACCTTACGCACAACTATAAGCTTATAAGAGATGTCTTTAATAAATATCATGGTGAGTATAGTTTTTTTATTCGACATCCCGAAATGTTTTTGAGTGGATAGACTAAAGAAGGAAGTAGAGGGTAGAAGATGAATAAACAATTTTTTTTGTACCGAGTCATTTAGTAAAATCCAAGAATAAATCCTATAATATCTTTTTATATATTACTAGCTGTCCAGACTGACGTTGTTTTACCCTTTCCATTTATCATTAATTTGCAATAAAAATATTGAGGGTTACTTATCGGTATAAAAAATAACCTATCTCTCAAGTTGTACCAAATAGCACACAGTGTGCAGTATTTCATTGAAATTAGTTCAGTAGCTTAGGAGTTCATCGCGGACAAACAATGTGACACGTTTTTTTAATACATAAAGATTACAATTAAAATATAAAAACTGATCTGGCTATTTACAGGAAATTCTATCGTTGTTTTATAAGTTCAAAGACTAAGTTGGTACAATTATCCAGCTTTACTAACGTTACAGCCTATTGAAGTCCAATTGTGAAACATAGGCCTCCCCCACAGACTGCCTCATGTCTGTGGAGGGATTTTTACCATAGTTGCCACGATTGACTAGCGGGTTAGCAACCGCAGTTATTTTATTTTGAGTTGTTGTCAGGAAGGCGCTGCTGTCAAGCTCTTCTGTTGCCTCTTACGACACCCACGGGATGATATGTGGTAGTGATAGTCCTACACCGCCATTTCACGCTAACAAGTGTACAAGGCAGTGGCGAAGCTAAAGCTCCAAGCTAGGGCAAGCCCAAGATATAAATTGATAAAAATATAGATTGTTGTTTTTAGCAGTTTTATAAAAATACACCAATCTTGACCTGTCTCCACGCTTCAGTTTCATATTCAGTGCTGTCAAGGACGTGTTTAACAAAGCACACAGAAGGCATACCACTGCTAGATAGATTGTATTACATATCAGCAATTGCATAGCTTCGGTGGCTTTGAAGAAAGCCGTTTGGGTTTGTTAAAGCGAAAGAAAAAAATATTTACATCCAATACAATACATGAACAAAAGTAAAACACGAACAAAGTACAAACTATGTACAAAATTAAAAAAAATTATTTACATTCTAATGGATAAGAGATAAGATAAGATAAGTGGAATCGTCTCGCTTTCTTATGGAAAGATTTAATTACGTCCACGTAAAATGTTGGTGAACGTTTTAATTGTACCAATAACTGTTTTTAATTGCGATAATTGATAAGTCTGAAATACACTCTTAACCTTGTGTATTATCTCAACAAAGTTTAAAGATTACCTCTCCGATTATCACTTTAACACACTTCAATTCATCACAAGGAACACTATTATCCTCCATTTTCATTAAAAATCTTTAAAAAAGCATAAATTTTGAACTCGTAATATTAAATCGCTTAAGATAAGCACACAGAGTAAATAAACATTGAAACGTGAAATGAACTTGCAAACGTATTGCCCGCGCGCTTCCGCTTTTAACAAATTTATCCCCAAAAGCCTGGCTTTAAATCTCTATACTAATTGCTATATATACAATCGTAGTTATATTTCATTATAGAATATTTGCCATAGGTTAGAAAGAGAGCGATCGTCTTCTCGAAAGCCCCGTAAAAAGCCCACGCGAGCGAGGGAGACAACTATTAGCTCTATTAAAACTCATTTTTTATGACGGCAGCAGTATCGCTAGGGCAATACGATGTCATCGGTCGGTCGACATGTGTCGAACAGTGGAGTGCGCGGGAAATCTGAAATAGCTTGAAACATTTTAAGTGTTATTCTATTAGTTGATATTATTGATTGATAGTCAGGTTTAATAAGGCAAGCCCTTCGGCTTTTATGGAAGCTTCGCCACTGGTACAAGGTGCCACTTTATTGGTGGTCTTTTCCTGCCTAGGACTTTATATGGGTAGATACCATCCTCTTGCTTATTTCTGCCGCGAGACAACAGTGCGTGCACACCTGTGTTCCGGTCTAAAGGGTATAATTACAGGCTGGGCTCTAACACATCTGTAACCTTATTTGTATGAGAATGTTTGCAAACGTCCACAGACTACAGTAGCCACTTGCCATCAGACGGACTCTAAGTTCGTTTGTCACTTTGTAAAAACCATCTTCAAAAGTATTTGTATTTGCCGTGAGATTTCCCGCTGCAGTGTCTGATAGTAAAGTCGTATTCCTGCTGCTGCTGGGCGGTGCTGTTAGCCGCACTTCCTTTCTGAGACCGTTCACCTTCCCTTCCTAGGGTGTGCTTAGGGCAGCTGGACCGAAGATGGCCCCTTTCCCCACAGCAATAGCACCTAGGGATGTATCTTTTATTGTAGTCGGGAACCGTAACTGCTGTAACCTCCCTAGCATGAGGTGAACGATGATCCTGTCGTAGCCAGGCAGTGCCGTTAGCTGCACTACCCTCTCGAGATCGATCAACTCTCCTTTCCACGGTTCGTTTAGGGCAGCTGGATCGAAGATGGCCCTTTTCCCCACAGCCATAGCACCTAGGGCTGTATCCTTTGCTGCGGTCACGGACTGTAGCGGCTGCAACCTCCCTGACGCGATGGGAACGATGATCCTGCCGCACGGCTTCCACCTCCAGTGCATGGGCCAAGGCGTCCTTAAGCGTCTCGTGGTACCCGAGCCTCACAGCAGCTCTGACTTCCAGGTCACGGATGCCGTCGATGAATGTCTGCACCAGGTTCCCTTCAATGAGCGCAGGTACAGACTGGTATGCTTTTCGAACCTTCTCTACCTCAAGGGCCCACTGCTGCAGGTTTTCGTTGATGCACTGCACACGATCTTTAAGCTGCGCGCGAAAGACGTGTTCCAGGTGAGCGTCACCATATCTCGCTTCCAATGCCTCAAGGAGCTGCTCGTAGGTCACTTTCTTACAGAGAGCTTCCAACACGGTTAAGGCTTGGTCGCGCAGGCCTAAGGTGAGTGCAGTCATGGCCTGGCTTTTATTCCAGCCGTTTGCCTCCATGACGGCCTCGAACTGGATTTTGTAGGCCGACCAGGAAGAAGTCCCGTCGAACGGTGGCACCTTGAACCCACGTAGCGAAGGTGCAGTAGCTACTACGGGAGCTGTAGTTCCATCCCCAAGTTTGAGTTCATCCAGTGTTTTCTTAACTTGGTTGATTTGGGTCTCAGCTTCCGACAGGCGGATATCATGTTGAGCAACCTTATCCTTCACCTCCCTTATCTCTTTCCCGAAGATAGCGTGAAGGTCCTTCATGAGAAGCATCTGTTCTTCCTGGCAGCCCCGTAGCTGCTCTTCCAACCGACGGACCTGTTCCTCCTGTCGGCGAGCCTGTTCCTCCTGTCGGCGAGCCTGTTCCTCCTGTCGGCGAGCCTGTTCCTCCTGTCGGTGAGCCTGTTCCTGTAGCATCGCCATCAGAGCACCTAAGTCAGGTGCTGCAGATGTAGGAGCTACTGACGGGCCCGCAGCCTCCGTGGCTGGCATTTGGCCCTCCGACGTCTGCGGCGTTGCACCACCAAATCTCCTCTGGTCCGTCTCCTGCTGGCGTTGACTTCGGGTACGGACACCCTCCATCTCGTCCTTAGGTAAAATCGGCATGATTTTATCCCACTTCTGACACCAATTGTTACGAGCTTGAGGTTCGTGACAGTAAAAATTGCCGATAGAATTACCTAAATTAACACTTTAATTCACTTTACAATAATTAAAGTTAAAACACTAATAATTAATCACACTGATTCACTTTATTCCGCTCCGAAGCTTCGCGTATCTCGCCAACTTCAATACTTCCTGCCCCGATCGCATCTTGCAGCGCCTATTTATATAAATTAGCAAAGAAATATCCAGAATGTTCAAGTAAACACGCGCAAGGTACCGAGCGTTCGAGTTTCGACTAGGCGCTGTCGGTTGAAAGATTTGTGATGTAATTTTCTGCAAAGCTCCCCCTCGCTCTCGTTCCTGACACTAGATGGCGCTAGTGTGTCGTCGACTTGAGCGCGTAACAATACTGTATTCCTGATTTATATATGTTACTTTTATTCTAGGTGTACTCCTACAGTGGAAGAACAGTTGGCAGCGCAATCCCGAGGTTACGCGGTCCTTGCCTTCTCGGCCGTACTTTCGACGGGCGTTATTTATTGTTGGGCTGTTATTGCGATATTTTGATTTTACGGACAACGTAGTTATAGAAGGTCTTTCGGTAAGTACTATATGATTTATATATTTAACTTTCATTTGTTCAATTTTCTCAAAACATTTCAATGTAAAAATCTATAACAGTCACAAAATGTAAAGTTTTTTATGTTTTATAATGAACTAAATATGACATAATTAGCTGTGAATATTTATATGTATATTTAAAATAAATACATGTTTAATTATTACAAATCATACAAGAAAATGTAAAAATAAGTTGTATATGATTTTGTCATTTTTCTCATTGTATATATGTGGTGTGGCAGGCCTACTGTACACCTTGTTTAATTTATGCTGGGAACTGAAGCGGGTACCGGTAGACTAGTGCAAGGTCGTGATAGTGCCAATATATAAAGGAAAAGGGTCGCAGTAAGACTGTAAAAACTAAAAACTACCGTGGTATCAGCCTTCTTAGCATTGTGGGAAAACTGTATGCTAAGGTATTTATTGAAATGGTCATGAAAGAAACTGATGGAAAAATTTGGGATGTGCAAGCGGAATTTAGAAAGGGATGGGGTGTACATATCAAGTCTTTTCCATGAGCATGATCGCAGAGAAGTTTTTGGCCAGAAACCAAAAGGTTTTTTGTGCGTTCAAGGACTTGGAAAGGGCCTATGACAGAGTGGACAGGGATGTGCTGTGGTAAAGACTGAACTCATTTGGTTTGAACGCTGGGTTGATACGGGCATTGAAGACTCTTTATAGGGACTCTAGTGCTTGTGTTAGGATCAACGGGGTCTACTCGGAGTGGTTTCGCACCCATAAATGTGTCAGACAAGGCTGTGTGGCATCTCCATGGCTGTTCAATCTATTTATGAACAGTTGTTTGGAAATTTTGAAAGTTGAAGAATGCGGTTTAAGAATGGGTGAGTTAACCGTCAAATGCCTTTTGTACGCCGATGATCAAGTTATTCTTGCGTTGTCGGCGGCCGAGTTGAAAATGATGGTTACATTAATGAACAGATCATTAAAAGAAAGGGTTATGAAAATTAACGCAAGTAAGACGAAAGTTATGGTTTTTGAAAGAGAAGAAAGTATAAATATGTGAAATAAGAATAGAAGGGGAGTTAATTGATAGAATCGATAGATAGAAGGGGAGTTGATCGAGCAAGTAGATGATTATGTATTTTTGGGATACGTATTAAGCAGGGATGGGAGATATGATAAGGATATAGAACTACGAGTGAACGCAGGAAATAGAGTAAATGGGGCCCTACACTCTATTATGAAAATTCAGAATGTGTCAAAAAAGGCACGTATGGCAATTCACAATGCTGTGTCGTTCCCTACTTTAACATATGGTAGTAAAAGTTTATTAAAAAGGCTTATGACAGAGTGGACAGGGATGTGTTATGGCAAACACTGAACTCATTTGGGTTGAACGCTGGGTTGATACAAGCATTAAAGTCTCTTTATAGGGACTCTAGTGCTTGTGTTAGGATCAACGGGGTCTACTCGGACTGGTTTGGCATCCATAAAGGTGTCAGACGGGGTTGTGTGGCTTCCCTGTGGCTGTTCAATCTATTTATGGACAGTTGTTTGGAAAATTACGTATGGCAATTCACAATACTGTGTTGGTCCCTACTTTAATGTTTGGTAATAAAGATATTGAACGACGAGTGAATGCAGGAAATAAAGTAAATGGGGCTCTACACTCTATTGTAAAAAGTCAGAATATGTCAAAAAAGGCATGTATGGCAATTCACAATGCTGTATTAGTCCCTGCTTTAATGTATGGTAGTGAAAGTTGGGTGTGGCAGAAGAAGCACGAGAGTAGAATAAACGCAGTAAAAATGCGGTCGTTAAGGAGTATGTTAGGGCTGAATCTGAATGACAGGGTGAGAAATTGTGTGATAAGAGAAGAGTGGTTTCAAAGATGATGTTGTGACCAGGATTAAGAAAGGAATGCTTCAGTGGTTTGGTCATGTGCAAAGAATGAATGAGGAAAGAGTGACAAAGAAAATTTATGTTGCAGAAGTGAGCGGCGGAAGAGTCGGAAAGGGACGTCCTAGACAAATTTATCGATCAAATTGGCGATATATTGAAAACGGGCCAAATTAGGAGTACCCTTAACCGACGAGCATGTATGCGTAGGTATGTCAGGATCGTGCTAAATAGAAATCTGTAGTCTCTGCCTACCCCTCTGGGTGACAGGCGTGAGTGTTTATGTACGTTTTTATATAATACAGACCGGATTTAAATAAAAATTTCCAAAGCTTTTATAGGAACTGCAGTAATTAATAGGGCATTATTTATAATGTCCAGACATTTTGAAAAATGCCCAATATGATAAAAACTATAGAAAAAATTAAATCGACCGGGCTTTATGAATAATATCTGTTACGTAACGGACAGAATATTAAAAAGTTAGGTTAGGTTGCTTTTTGATGTCACGTATTTAACAATTAAATACAATGGGATTAAAGTTTTTCATCAAAGGATTTTTTTTCTTTATCAGAGGAATGAATAACCAATATTTTCCCTTCTTTCACATTTTGTACAATTGTTAATTTTGGATTTGGTACATTATTAACTTATTGTCTTAAAAGTGATTGACATTGTAAGATTAGGTTAGGTTAGGTCAAATTGCGTAGTAGTAGCATTATTCATAATGACCAGACAATGAGGTAAATAATAAAGTCATTGGGTTTTCCCCCCCTTTTTTTTTTTTTTTTTTTTTTTGGTTTTTTGTTATTAATAAAAAAACGTTTACTTTTTGTTTCCGTTAATGTGTCTGTACTTCGATTTGTTTATCTTTTGTTAAAGGTTTCTTTTTTGCAACGCACCCATTATTTATTACATAGCCCGATTTGATTTGTCATTGAATAATGAATATATTACCGAGCTATTATAAATACTGCCCTTATTAATCACATGGTTCATAACATATAGAATATAGATGACTTTAACTATCTTGCATTTTAATCTTTCAAATCTTTTTAATTAAAATAACCTTGTATGTAAATTCCTTTGCAAATTTATTTCATCCATCTATAACAGCCTATAAAAGTCCACTGCTGCTGAACTTAGGCCTCTCCCATAGATTGCGTCATGGGGGGAGTGGGAGGGGGTTATGTCATAATTGCCACTCTTGGCAGGGGGGTTCGCAACAGCAGTTTCTTTTAATCGAGTTGTTAACAGGATGTTGCTGCTGCCAATCTTCTGTTTCAGTTTCCCTCTGTCGCCTTACGACATCCACGCAACGATATGGGGTAGCGGATATTCTAAAATCGCCACTACACTGTTGACTATGAACTAATCATTAGTACTAAATATTTTGTATATATATTATATATGTTAATAACTGCCTCGTTGGTCTAGTGGTTGTAGTAGTGCGACTGCTGTTAATGAGGTCCTGGGTTCGAATCCATGGTCGGGCCAACAAAATCAATTATTGAATTTTTCCGTCAAGAAATTCTCAGTAGCTGCCCTGAGTTGGTCCTGCGCCTGATCTCTCTCCGGTCGTGTCGGTTTACCGTACCATCGAATTATGAGAGTGGGGGAATAGAGAGTGCACCTGTGCTTGCGCATACACTTGGGCACTATAATCCTGTCCTGCGCCGATGGCTAGCCTCCGTTGAGGCAGGCCGCCGTGGCCGAAATTCGATCTGGAGTACATTATTATATATGTTAATATTAAATAAAAAAATCTTTTGATGACATACTATATACAATGTATAGCCAAATAGCCTAAAAATATTTGTCTTGTTGTAGAGCGATATAAAAGAGCAAGTGTTCAACACGTTGATGTTCTTTGTGGGACTCGATGACGAGGACTTTGTGTCGCACACACTGAAAGCACTAGGCTCTGTGTGCGTGCGACATTACGAATTCATGTTGCGGCCCGAACTTAAAGAGTTTTATCACCAACTGCTCACCTCACATCTGGCTCCAATAGAAATGAAAGCTGATGTCCTAAGGAATATCGAAATGTATTTACAGGAGGAAGAACAAAGGATGATTAGACAGGACAAAGAATGTAAGTAGTTAATAAGTTATAATGACTTGTTACAGCTCTTAAGACAGTTATTGAGAATCCCACAACATTAAGGGCGACATTCTCTGATTAGCAAATAGATTATGTTGTTATATACATACATATACAAAAATCGAAGCTGTCCGTTACTGTTACCGTTAAAGCATATTAAAACTTGTTGCCAAACAGCTCCCGAGGCCTCCCCCATAGATTGTTTCACAGGGGGGGATTTTTGCCTTAGGGGAGATGTTTATATAGCTTGGCAACCAAAGTTCTTTTAGTTGTTATTAGAAACTCTGTCAACTTACGGCACCCACAGAATGATACGGGGTAGTGGTTATTTTTACACCGCCACTACACGGCACAAGCTTTCACCATGTACATACTAGTTATTGATTATTGTTGTGTTTGATCATTACCATTATTCCAGAACCACTGCAAGTCCGCTGCTGAACACAGGCCTCTCCCGATGTAAGCCACAAAGCACGATCCTGAACCTCCTGCATCCAATGATTTTCTAAATCCCATACTTTGTTTCCTGGTGCTAGGTGCTACTCGCAAACTTTTCTTCCCCATCGGTTGTCGGTTTTTCTATGCATCCTGAAACTACCTGTTATACTTCAGATTACTCCATAAGTTTTACTAAAATTTAAAACTATTAAGTACCATAGTCGCAATATTGAATTTCGGCCCCATTTTTTTGCTAATTTAGTTATGATGAGTGTTATGTTATGACACACTTTCATAAAGCTTTTTGTTTAGTTACTATAATGGGTGAGTAATTAGTATGAGTTTATCTAATTTTTGCATATACTTTTAGGGTCAAAACGATCGAAGCATGAAAATTTGAAAGAAATGGGTGACGTGTCATCTGGTATGGCATCCACTGTGATACAGTTATACCTAAAAGAGATATTAGGGTCTTTTCTACATACAAGTACAATGGTACGCTCTAGCGCGATGAAGGTTGTTCAGTTGGTATTGGCGCAAGGACTTGTGCATCCTGTACAGGTATGGAAATATAAATAACTATCATAAGTCTTATACTAAACCGTCAAATAAACCACAATTATTCAAATTATTATTATAAATGCAGATAAGACTAAAAAGATTTGTCTTTAAATACTATTCCATAATCATTGCTTGTATATAACACTAATAATATTTAAGTGTAATACTTAATTTTTACAGATTGTACCATATTTGATTTGTATGAGCACTGATGTTGAAGTTACTGTTTCCCACACTGCCGACAAGAATCTTCAAGAAATAGACAAAAAGTATCCAGGTTTCATCCATATGAAAGCGCAGCTTGGCATTAAACTCTCCTATCAATTACAAAAGATTTTACAAAACAATTTAGATAAGGGAATTATAAGAGGATTTAGGTAAGTTAAGACCATGTAGTGACAGAGCATAGAATACTATAATACACAATAGAATGGCTGTCAATCTTATTTTGTACGAGGATCCGCGTCGCCGGTATTTTACGTAATTTGTAATAAAATACTATCCATCATCTTCTGATTGATCCATCACAAACGAACAAAATAACACATATTCACTCACAAGATAACAAAAACTCTCGCAAACGTCTTTCTGCAATAAAACCTGCCAATGTTTCATCCTCAAACACAGTAGATAACGCATCTTTCTTACCTTATTACTCTGACGAAGTAGTCTACTGGGATCTCTGTAACACGCAGAACGCGACGTTACCGTTTCGTGTTCGAGTAGTATTCGTCAATTGTGGCTCCGGATCCACGTAATCTATGTAAACGTCGCATATAAGTTAAATATACTCTGAATCTAAGAAATCATATTCAGTATGATTTTTTAGACCGTTGATGGATCAACAAATGTTGGTCAAATCGCTGGACGAGTATGTTAAAAAAGTAATGATACGTAATCAGAAGGTCTTTTCTAAAAACTTTATTGCAAATTTTTAATGTTATCCTATAGAGGGAACAAATTTACAATTTGATGAAAAAATTTTAAAATTTAGTTTTTTGAATTAATATTTTTCATCGTATTTTATCGTATCTATTTAGTTTTTCATTAATCCAAGTACAAATTTAAAAGCGAGAATATTTTCCGGCTTATCGGTATCAGTAAAGTTTCTAATATTTACAAAATATAAATTTCGACTCACTGGTTGTAGGATATACCACCTTTATTTAAATTCCATTATTCGCTGTTCTTTCGACATGTAATAACGCACAATTTGTAATTTTTTAAATTATTTGCTTGTAGCGACGCTTGACACGAAAGTTGGAAACGACGCATTGACATTTATAGATGTGAATTAACATGTTAGTGACTTACACAGCATCTGCCCACTCCCCCGTTCTATTAAGTATGTATTATAGTTATAGAATACTATCATTACATACATAATAGAACGGGGGAGTGGGCGGAGCCCGTGTAGTCACTAACATGTTAATTCACATCTATAAATGTCAATGCGTCGTTTCCAACTTTCGTGTCAAGCGTCGCTACAAGCAAATAATTTAAAAAATTACTAATACGTCAATTCACACGTATCCAAATTTCTCATGCAAATTATTGGGAAATGCTAAAATGCACGCTATTTACAAATAAATATTTATTAAAATCTGTCTGTCAACACAGCGAATCGGTTTGTAGTAGTGATAATACGACGTGATTGCTTGTATGTGCGCTCCCGGCGACGCCGAATCTCGTACAAAATAACGGTGACAGCCATTCTATTGTGTATTATAGTATTCTATGAGTGTCAGCGTAAGAGAACTCAATACCTCAAATGAAACGGGAGATGGGCAGCAGCATCCACCTTATATCATCTTCAAATATTCAAAAAGAAACCGACTGCCAAGCGTGGTGACTATACTAAACTTCCCTCATGAGGCAATCTATGACGGAGGCTTGTGTTCAGTGCAAATGATCAATAATAAGATAAATTAGCTAAGTTAACATTAACACAAATCTACTACTACTACTGTTCTATATTTCTATTGTCTTAATTTTGTAAAACGAATATATTTATTTAGTAAAAGCGGTATAAATAATTTCCACTAAATTTAATAGCATTTGAAATTGGTGCTAAGACAAAGTGCATTGAAGAATTAGATTTATACTAGCTTGCCAGGCAGACTTTGTTCTGCACTTTTCGACGACCCTTTGTCATGTCCTATTAAAAATCCATAAATTCGCAAAAAAATGTGTCACTCATGGGCAAAAAAAAAATAATCCTGTCTCTCGAGTTGGACCAAACTGCACACGGTGTGCAAATTTGACAAACAACGTGACACGTAATTTATAGTACCCGAATGACCGAGCTTTGCTTGGTTTTTTTTTTAAATTACATTGAGATATAAATTACATATTGATGAATAATATTTTTTGATCTTGACATAATAGGTAAAACTGAACTGGTTATTTGAATAAAAACTCAAGAGTGCAATTAGTTGAATTAAAATTTTAGTATTTTTAAAAAATACTAAAAAAGGGCTCGAAATAATAAATAGATTTCCTCACAAAAGAAGGTAACTTGAAAAAAAAAAAGGAAAAAAATCGGACTGGAGACAGGACGCGAACCAAGGCATTACCATTTCGCGACCGCTCGATATCCATTTGAGCTATTACGATCATTAACACAGTGTCAAAATTTACCTTCTTATATTGTAGCAGTTTTTCATTGCCTGAAAAGACGGACAAAAAACATTTTCTAAAAATAAATCCTAGCTAGATCGATTTATTGCCCCCGAAACTCCCTGGACACAAAATTTTATGAAAATCGTTGGAGACGTTTCCGAGATTCCGATTATACACACACACACACACACATATATATATATATATATATATATATATATATATATATATATACCCAGAGAGTACTTAGATAACCTCTCTGGATGAACCGATTTTGATGATTCTTTTTTATCTGAAAGCTTGTGGTGCTTCTCACGTGGTCCCATATAAATTTAATGAAGATCTGACCGGTAGGGTCAGATCTTCATTAGTTTTTGAGTTATCTTTAATAATGCATATTTAATTGACTTCGAATATATTGATTCGGTCATATTGAAGGTGGTTGTACAAAAATTTAAATTTTACCACTTGTTCTTTATAGTTTCATGAAGTCTGTTGTTACATTTATTTTAAAACGTTCAGTTATTTTTCAATTTTGAGAGATTAGTGAGGGTTATGGCAGATATGGCCAAATATAGATAGACCTAAACGCATCGCTTAAGCAATACAGCGACGTGTAAAGGATATAATGAATATTTTTAAAACATTTATAAATACCCAGGTCATCATAATACTGTCTAATCTCAGTAAAGTTCTCAGTTAATCAAAGCTATATTTCAAATTTCATTAGAATCTGTTAATGTTAAATGGATGAAAATTAAAAAATACTTAAACGAGGGTAGGTACAGTAGGAAATGCATTTTGTTTTTCTAGCCTAAGAGATTTTTTCAACAATTTTTTTCACCAGTCCATAGAAGTGTAGTAATATTAATTTAAAAACTGTAAATAAAAAAATTATATTTTCAAACAAAATAAATTCAGTAAAAGTAAACACTCTTTAGAAAACGTACCTTGACTACGTACGTGAAACGCATGTTGCTACGAAATTTGTTGAGCAGGCTTCGAGACAACGTGCGGCGATGTAATTTGTGTATTCAAGAACATGGCGGACATTTTGAAAATTTAAACATTTAGGATTCCATTAAATTTAATTAATGTGCATTAATATTTATTTCGCTCAGTTTTGTTATCACGAAATAAAAATGTGGCGGTAAAAATAAACAGTTTAGTGAAAAGTTTAAGCCGCTGCCGGCCGCCATGCCGCCATGCCGCCCGCGTACGCGCACGTTTTTTGTCTTAATTACTGGACGGATTTAGTTCATTTTTTGTAAATCGTCAGCAAAGACTAACAAGTATGTGGTTTCATTTATTGCATGTATGTGGTACCACCCAAAATTGGTTCACAATCGACAAAGTGATATCTTCGTCATAAAAAAAATAAAAGAAATACAGTTGAATTGACAACCTGCTCCTTTTTTATGTTGGTTAAATACAATTATGCTATTCCATGTCAACTTCAGTCATTAATTTTTCTTAGTCTACACTAATAATATTATAAAGAGGAAAGATTTGTTTATTTGAATTTAATAGGCTCCGAAACTACTGGACTGATTTGAAAAATTCTTTCATCATCTTCATTTCACCAATTGAATCCTACATTATCCCTGATAAACATAGGCTATAGTATATTTTCAAAAAAGTTGGGATCCGTATAAAAACTTCGTTAATGTAACCCACAGTGTGAAAAAAAAGTACCAAAAAAATCCTTATATCGTGTACGCTGCGGAAACTATTGACAATAGAGCAAAGTAATGTACTACAGTTTTAAAGAAGATATCATTATCTACAAAAAAGTCTACAGTACCATATGTCTAGCTATTACAGTTATGTCAAAATAACTACTTTTTCATGTTAAAATATGCAATAGTAACGCCGGTACAAGCACAGCTGACGGAATTGTTTGTAGTCATATTTTTATTTTGTCAGCCATCAGAACCATTGAAATTATACACTTCTTCAGTTCGTACAGAAAACAATGCTACGGATACAGTGGCACATCGCTATAATACAAATGATTTGACCGCTTTCGTCAATAAAAACCTGCCAAAATTAGTCACAGATCAAAGACATGCTTTTGAGACTATAGTCGATAGCGTGAATAATAACAAAGGAACAATTTTTTTGGATGTGCCAGGTGGCACTGGAAAGATGTTTCTTGCAAATTTGATACTTGCCAAGATATGACAATAGGGGAAGATAGCGATAGTAGTTGCTTCGTCAGGAATTGCTTCAACTCTCTTTAAGGATGGAAGAATTGCTGATTCTACTTTTAAATTTTTGCAACCATGAGCCATAGAGCACATATATGGGCGGCGGTAGTCACTTACTATCAGGTGAGCCGCATGCTCGTTTGCCCCCCTCGTCAATAAAAAAAATATAGAGGCCGTGGACAGAACCTTAAAAGATCTAAGAAACTCCTCTGCTCTCATGGGCGGGATTACTTTTGTATTTGCTGGAGATTTCCGACAAACTCTTCCCGTCATTAACAGAGGTACGCGGTACGAGATATCATCAAAAGTTAGGGACTCACATAATACTAGCGTCAAATAGAAGCTTAATGCTGCTGTGTTTCGTATTGTGAGTATAGAGAATCGGATACCCTTTTTACTGAAAACGAGGCATTCTATCTTAGTCCTCACTAGTGACCACGCATCTGCATTTTGATTTGTAATCGAGGATAGATGTAGATGTCTATGGGCCACAGCAACCACTTACCATCACCGTACCGTCGGAAACAAATGTCGGTTACAGTCGTATCGTAGTATTAATTCTTATTCAAATAAATAGTTTTATCTTAATGAAAGAGTTAAGAAATAATTCGTACCTCTTTTTTAAAGAGAAAATTCTATTCTTTACTTTAGTTGCAAATTTTAATAAACCTAAACTTTGAGCAAAAAAATCGATAAGATAAGAAATGTTCATATTTTTTGGCAGATTGCGCAAAAACTATAAACGATATCGCTTTCGTATGTATAAAAGGTAGATAGAAAATTCATTCATCGAAATACACAAACATCGAATTACACAAATAGACGGCCCCCAGTCCCCGGCGGCCCCGCTATTCCTGGCTACGGTGGCGGTAACGGCGGGGCAGGGGGTGCTAAGAATCTCCGGTGGGGGTTCAGTTGCCACCTACGACGACTCGACCTGGCAACATTTAACGCACGCACCCTGAGGACTGACGAGAAGATCCTGGAGCTGGAAGAAGAGATAGATAAGTTGCGCTGGAATATTATAGGATTATCCGAGGTCCGAAGAGAGGGGGAGAACACGGTGATTCTCGAATCCGGCAACTTGTTCTATCACCGGGAGGGCGACCATCTGTCCCAAGGAGGTGTTGGATTTATCGTCCAAAAGTCTCTCGTTAACAACGTTTTAAAGATTGGGAGTGTATCGACGAGGGTTGCGTACCTTATACTCAGAATCACCAAACGGTATTCGCTGAAGGTCATACAGGTTTACGCGCCAACTTCGGAACATCCCAATGACGAGGTGGCGGAAATGTATGAGGACATTTCTAAAGCCATGCATTCCTCCAAAACTCACTATACGGTATTAATGGGAAACTTCAACGCAAAACTGGGCACAAGAAAGAACGGTGAGCTGAAGGTAGGGAAATTTGGGATAGGGCAACGGAACCCAAGGGGCCAGCAGCTGGCCGACTTCATGAAGAAAGAGAGACTTTTTATGATGAACTCTTTCTTCCAGAAGCGGTTCCACAGAAAGTGGACCTGGTCGAGCCCCGACGGTTCGACAAAAAACGAGATTGACTTCATTATGACGACCAGACGCCAACTGTTCAGTGATGTCTCAGTGATTGCAAGGGTGAAAACTGGCAGCGATCACCGAATGGTTAGAGGCACACTGAACCTAAACGTTAAGTTGGAGAGGTCTCGTCTAATGAAGTCAACGCTCCGTCCCCCTCGTGCTCTAATCCAGAATCCCGAAACCTTTCAGCTCGAGTTACGTAACCGCTTTCAGTGCCTAGAAGATTGCAATGCAGTGGACGATATGAATGACAAGCTCGTGGAAACTGTCCATGCGGTCGGAGCTAAGTTCTGCAAGACCCGCCGCAGAAGAACACAAAACTCTCCGATAACACTCTTAAGCTCATGGCTGTTAGACGGGAGATGAGGCTGCAATCGTCAACAGATTTGACAGCATACAGGCAACTGAACAGACAGATCTCCAAATGCATGCGGCGAAACTTACGCAACTTGTGGGGGCTCGTCTTTGCCAGAGATCTGTCTGCCAGAAAGAGCCAACTGTCAAAGCTGAAGACTGAGTGTGGCAGCATCGTTTCCGGGACACCTGAGATTTTGAGTGAGATTGAGAGGTTCTATGGGCAGCTGTAAACATCATCGTTGGAGCCACACGCAATTGTGAGTAACGATCCAAGAGCAAGTCTTATCCGACACTATTCCGATGATATCCCGGACGTCAGTCTGAGCGAGATTAGAATGGCTCTCCAGCACCTTAAAAACGGCAGGGCCCGAGGCGAGGATGGAATTACAGCGGAGCTCCTGAAAGCGGGTGGAACACCGGTACTTGAAGACCTTCAGAAGCTCTTCAATTCCGTCCTCCATGGTGGCACTACTCCGGAGGCGTGGAGCAGAAGTGTGGTGTTCTTGTTCTTTAAGAAAGGCGACAACGCTCTCTTGAAGAACTACAGTCCGATTTCCTTTCTGAGCCGCGTCTACGTGCTGTTTTCGAGAGTCATTACGAATCGTCTCGCACGCAGACTCGACGACTTCCAGCCTCCCGAACAAGCTGGTTTCCGAAAAGGCTTCAGTACCATAGATGACATACATACCCTGCGGCAGATTGTACAGAAGACCGAAGAATACAATCTGCCACTTTGCCTGTCGTATGTGGACTATGAGAAAGCCTTTGATTCCGTCGATATTTGGGAGGTGCTACAGTCCCTTCAGCGGTGCCAAGTTGACTGTCGGTATATCGAAGTGCTGAAGTGTTTGTACAGTAGGGCTACGATGGCTATCCGAGTACAGAACCAGAGCTCGAAACCTATCCAACTGCAGAGAGGTGTAAGACAGGGTGACGTTATATCCCCGAAACTCTTCACCGCTGCATTGGAAGACGTTTTCAAGCTACTGGACTGGAAAGGATACGGTATTAACATCAATGGCGAGTACATCACTCACCTTCGATTTGCCGACGATATAGTCCTTATGGCAGAATCGCTGGAGGACCTAAGCACTATGCTCAATGACCGCAATGGTGTCTCCCAACGGATAGGTCTTAAGATGAACATGGTCAAAATAAAGATCATGTGTAACATCATTGTCACACCTATGCCGGTAGTTGTTGGGAGCACTATGCTCGAAGTTGTTGACGAGTACGTTTACCTGGGACAAATAGTCCGACTAGGTAAGTCCAACCTCGACCGAGAGGTCAATCGACGGATTCAACTCGGCTGGGCAGCGTTCGGGAAATTACGACACATCTTCTCGTCAGGTATACCTCAATCTCTGAAAACTAGATTGTACAGCCAGTGCGTGTTGCCAGTGACGACTTACGGATCTGAGACGTGGTCCTTCACTGCTGGCCGTATGAGGACGCTCAAAGTCGCTCAGCGAGCTATGGAGAGGCCTATGCTCGGTGTTTCTCTGCGTGATAGACTCAGAAATGAGGATACCGCAGTAAAACCAGAGTGACTGACATAGCCCAATGGATTAGTAAGCTGAAGTGGCAATGGGCCGACCATATAGCTCGAAAAACCGATAACCGATGGGGAAGAAAGGTTCTCGAGTGGCAGCCTCGTACCGGTAGGCGTAGTGTAGGGCGACTCCCCACTAGTTGGAGTGACGACCTGGTAAGATATGCAGGAAGTCGATGGATGCAGGTGGCTCAGGACCATTTATTATATTTGTGGCATTACTTGGGGGAGGCCTATGTTCAGCAGTGGACTTGAGAAGGGCTGTAATGATGTGAAAATTCATCAAGGATCGTTTCGAACCTCCACACTTTTCATGTAGCGTGTACAGTTGTCTTTAAAACCGGAAAAACGCGTTTTGGGGCACTTCCTGGAGCGCTGGGGGGGGGGGGTTCATCCTGGAATGGGAGAGAGAAAGTAGATAAAATTTTAACTTTGCTGTATATCGTACATTGCCGATAGATAATGTACGATAGGGCGACTCCCCACTAGTTGGAGTGACGACCTGGTAAGATATGCAGGAAGTCGATGGATGCAGGTGGCTCAGGACCATTTATTATATTTGTGGCATTACTTGGGGGAGGCCTATGTTCAGCAGTGGACTTGAGAAGGGCTGTAATGATGATGATGATGTGAAAATTTATCAAGGATCGTTTCGAACCTCCACACTTTTAATGTAGCGTGTACAGTTGTCTTTAAAACCGGAAAAACGCGTTTTGGGGCACTTCCTGGAGCGCTGGGGGGGGGGGGGGTTCATCCTGGAATGGGAGAGAGAAAGTAGATAAAATTTAACTTTGCTGTATATCGTACATTGCCGATAGATAAAAGTACTACATTAATTTTGTCAATTTTTTAGCTGAGATGATTGAACTAAATAAGCGAGGCGAAACCGCGGGGCACAGTTGTATGCAATAGTTTAAAAACAAAAAAAAAACATTTTTAAAATTTTGTGTTGGTTTTTCTGTTTGTTCCGGCTAATCTCCGAAATGGCTGAACAAATTTTGTCAGGATTTTCACTGGCAGATAGCTGATGTTATAAGGAGTAACTTAGTCTACTTTTATTTTAGAAAATTGAATTGAAGTCTTGCGCAAAAAATCCATGAAATTTAATCGTATTAAATTTCACGCGAAGGAAGTCGCGGGGAACAACTAGTTGTTTATCAATTTCAAACAGTATGTCGTTTTCACTACTTTAAAGCCACAATACATATCGAGTTTCAACCCCGACCTAAAAAGAGGGATGTTATCTATCTCTGGCATCGTAGCTCTTAAACGGGTGAATCGATTTGGATGCAATTTTTTTATAATGCATTCCTAGACGTGTTTTATCAACATCTCTTTTTGTATCGGCGGTTTTAGAATCTTTAATTTCAGTTATCTTCAAAGTGGTTGAAGACTGTTTATACCCAATTCACAAAAACAGAAATTATTAGTACACTAAGGGCTGATTTTTCAGTTTTCACATAAAAGTTATCCATTAAAGAAATATTATCTGACTTCATATAAAAGTGAAAAAATTGAACTATTTTATGAATACAACTGTAATTTTTAATTTGTTTATGTTGTATTTTATTTTATCCTTAGAATAACTTTTATCTGCTTATTAAAATATCCGCCCTAAGGCAACTAAAGCCTTAAATATATTACCTCTTTGATCACATAAACATTCAAGGTGTTGGTTACCGTCAAGGCGACCTTGTGTTATGTACTTAACTTTCTGTTCTATTATAATTAAAGTGAATTCTATTTTTAGGAAAAAAGATCAAGATGATCTCCCGACATCCCTCAACGGTTTTTTATATTCGTTATTAAGAAACACGAGGCCTCAGCGACGTGCTTTAGTATTGTCACTACTGAAACAGTTCGACGATGTGTCTGTAAGGTTTTTTCTTTAATAAAGTTATATTTACTGTTAGTTTTCCAATTTTAGTTTTCGTTATTTAAGAAATAATTTTCCTTTTTATTTGCTTCAGACCGCGCCGTTAGATCAAATGTTGTACCTGGCTGATAATTTAAGTTACTTTCCATATCAAGTTCAAGATGAACCACTTTTTATAATACACCACATAGATATCATCATTTCCACATCAGGGTCTAATTTACTACAGCTATTTCGAGAGGTATGTCATTTTCTTTACTGATTTTTAAAAGTTATGGTTCACATGTTGAAGCAAGAAATATAACGACCTTTTTGTAATCCATTTACTTTTTTATACAATAAAGGTGGATGAATCAAGAATCAAAATACGGTCACCCATATTATGACATATATTATACAGGTTGTTCCAGAAATCAACGTCAAGCTAGAAAGGGGCAATAGGTCAAGTCATGACGGTAATTAGAAAATCTTAGCGTTTTATTTCAAATGCACCTAAATTAGCAAATTATTGTCTTTTTCCCAATTAAGAAGTAGTAAATTAGTAAATGTTATATCATTTTGGGACCCAGACCAAGATTTTTTATATTTTTATGATTAATAACTGTAACGACTACCTATTACCCGTTTTAGGCTTGATGTAAATTTTCGAGACACGTGATATATATGTATATATATGTATATGTATTATGGTTGTAGTACGAAAAGTTTGCTCAACAGGGCCAGCATCACGCTCTCACATTATATCACCGTTAAATAGCAGCTTAAAGCTGATGTGTTTCGTATGTTTCGTGTTTTGATATCCTTATAGCTAGGAACGAGACATTCTATCTTAGTTCTCAGGGGTGACAACGTATTGGCATTTTGATAGATTTAAATCTCTGTGAACCACAGCATTCACTTACCGTCAGGTGCACTGTGTGCTCATTTGTGTATTTCTTACGCAGTCAGTTTTTTTAAAACAGTAATAACCTTCTTGTAGTGAAATTAGTTGATTTTTGGTATCCTTTAACTATAACCACGTGCTTGTTGGAACTAACAAAACCAAACGATAAGGTTGACCAACAGTTGTTGCAAAAAAAATGAAGTGGTATATAGATCCACTGGCTCGATAACGTTTTCTGAATGTATAGCTTTTTATTAATAATTACACATTAAATTCATTCATATTCTTAATCAGAAAATTTGTGGCAAGAACAGTAAAATCTTAGTGTTATATCAAATTTATTAAATCATATTCTTAATAAATAAAACTATCTAATATAAATATATTATATAATAAATGGATTATAAAATACTATGGATTTGTGTAGCAACAAAACAAATAACACTTACTACTGCAGCACTGAATAAAATACAACTTTCTAACCGAAACTGACATTTCACTGAGTATAATACTTTTATTTTTCTTATTACTCACCTGGTAGTAAGTGATGTAGCCCTAGATGCTCAATCGCACTGTCTTAGCGTAACAAAAGCCCTTTAAAAAAATATTTGCGTGGTAGAGCAGTTATATTAGTTGTAGCACGAATGGGTCGGCTCGACCGGAGAGGGACCACGCTCTCACAGAATACCAGCGTCAAATAGTAGCTTAATGCTGCTGTGTTTCGTATGATGAGTGTAGAGAACCGGAGATCCTTTTTACTGGTAACGAGGCATTCCACCTAAGTCCTCACGGGTGACAACGCATCTGCGTTTTGATTCGTAATCGAGGATAGATGTAGATGTCTATGGGCCACAGCAACCACTTACCATCAGGTGGACTGTGTGCTCGTTTGTCACCCTATCCAATAATTTTTTTTATTAAAAATAAAAATAAAAATCAACAATTCCACACTCGTACAGAATTCTGCTTCAAAATTGTTTTGTGGCTATACATATATGACTGTAAGTTGTTAGTAAAGTCATTTCTATTTTTATTCAATTTAAACTCAATGGCGGCTGTGAAATTCGCTGTTAGTGCTGTTGTACCTTCGCGAAGCCAGGTTAATTAGTTATCATAAGTTGGATAAGGTTGTGTCTAATTTGTCTAATGAACATCCTTATTATTGCTTTTAACGGTCTTGTGAATGTTTACGTGTGATATTATCACTTAAAAATTTTTGGTAATGAAGATTTCTGATACCTAGCAATTTTACATTTGATTGCAAATCACAAAATGTGACGGTTAATGGGTGCAATTGTTGAAAGCTGGATTTTTTCCAGGAATACGCGCAAAAAATGTCGCTTGGAATTAGCTCTTGTGCTCTTTTTTCCCCACATTATTTTGTGATATAGATTATTATCATTTTATCGGTGAACATTTTTCATTGCGCTTGACCTGTGTGTATACGTATTTAGAGCTTACGTTTATTTTACTTAAAATAATAATAAAAAGAGCAACATTGAATGGTCACGGGGGGGCCCCCCTCGTGACCATGGGTGCTGTAAAGCACCCAAAACGTCGGGATAACAAAAACAAATTAAAGTAATTAAACGCGATAAAATCCGTAAATAATAGTTTTATTCAATGTGTAGTGTTCGCGTAAATTTAAGAAATCATTATCGGAATCCTCGGCGTCGACATATCGAGTGACGTGCAGTTTCGTGGTCACTTGGAAGGGAAGGCCAAATTGGCCTCTAAAAAGCTTGGCGTGCTCAGCAGAGCGGGACAGTATTTCATGCCGGCACACCGCCTGCAACTTTACAAGGCGCAGGTTCGGCCGCTCATGGAATACTGTTCCCATCTCTGGGCTGGGGCTCCCCAGTACCAGCTCCTTCCACTTGACCGCATCCAGCGCAGAGCGGCTCGAATCGTCGACGACCGAGTGCTTTCCGATCGGCTCGATTCACTGGCGCTGCGAAGAGATGTTGCATCTCTTTGCGTATTTTATCGCATCTATCACGGGGAGTGCTCTGAGGAATTGTTTGGATTAATCCCAGCCGCCAAATTTCGTGAACGCACTACACGGCAAACGTCCCGATACCATCCACACCATCTGGATGCTTGGCGGTCCACCACTGTACGTTTCAAAAGGAGTTTTCTTCCGCGTACAACCTCTCTGTGGAATAATTTACCACCGGTGATTTTTCCGGACCGATACGACCTGGGGACCTTCAAGAAAAGAGCTTACTCCTTTCTAAAGGGCCGGCAACGCACCTGCAATTCCCCTGGTGTTGCGGTTGATCATGGGCGGCGGTAGTCACTTAACATCAGGTGAGCCACATGCTCGTTTGCCCCCTCTTCTATAAAAAAAAAAAAAAAAAAAAAAATTAAAAAGAGCAACAATTATTAACAATAGACAATTTTACAAACAAGAATAACTATGAGCGCGACTACTTGAGTGGCGGAAGCGCTTGAACGTGTGCGGTAATATTTTCTATTGCACAGTGCCTTGCGCCAATTCAACAGCCGCCTTTCGTATTCCCCGTTTAAGTTGGGTTTTTTGGTGGCAGGGGCTGGTGGGGGCTCGCACGGAGCAGGAGCAGGAGCGCGAGCCGCTGGACGAGGAGGAGGACGAGGAGGAGGCAGAGGCGCTGCTGGCGCGCCTGCCCAGCGCCACGCGCCCGCTGCGCGACGCAATGCGCCAGGCGCGCGGCTGCCTGCTGCTGCTCGTGCTCAAGCAGCACCTCAAGCAGCTCTACGGCTTCACCGACGCGTGAGTACCCGCCCCGCCTACCCCTCCCACCCCTCACACACATAGACACTAATTCTTGCCTTCATTGAACTAATATGTACTACGTACTGCTTCGTTGGTCTAGTGGTTGTAGTGGTGCGACTGCTGATTATGAGGTCTGGTTCGAATCCCGGGTCGGGCCAAAAAATTAATTATTAAGTTTTTCCGTCAAGAAATTCACAGTAGCTGCCTGGGTGGGGTCAGGAAGTTGGCGGTGTCTCACCCCCGTGCCTCGGAAAGCACGTAAAGCCGTTGGTCCTGCGCCTGATCTCTCTCCGGTCGTGTCGGTTTACCGTCCCGTCGGATTATGAGAGTGAGGGAATAGAGAGTGCACCTGTGCTGACGCTTACACTTGGGCACTATAATCCTGTCCCGCGCCGATGCCTAGCCTCTGTTGAGGCAGGCCGCCGTCGCCGGAATTCGGTCTGGAGGACATTATTATTATTATGTACTTACGTAATAGAGAAGAGATGCCGAAACTTAATTTGCAACCCACATTGGCTCAAACTTACTTAGGGTCTATTCACAGCGGCCGGCAATTTCACTGTCAAACCGTCCTGAGCCTTATTTCTATTAAGAATGCATAGGATCGCTTGAAAGGGTCGAGGGCGACGCGTGATCTGCTCGCGGCGCCGAATGCCGACTAGCGGCCCGTCAAAGAGACTGCGAGCTACTTCTTCCGCTTGCCGAGATAGACGCTGCCGGTTACTACCGACCACTGCCACTTCGGTGTGAATTAACCCTTAGCCAGTGCCATAAAAATGTACTCTGTACATAGAAATATTTTTAAAGTAAAACTTCTTTACTCACTCTTAACTTGGGGAGTAAGCTGGCGAACGCTGACGAAAGCATTACGAAAAGTGTGATCGGGCGAGGCGAACAGGAGTTGAGTAAGGGATATAAGCAAGAGAGGACAGTGCGCGCGTACATTTTTTTTCTCTCTTTCTCTCGTAGCCAGTTACGTATTTTATGAATTAATATTTTGTTCAATATATCAAATACGTTTACGTTTACACGTTAAATACGTTTATACGTTTGATGTGAATAAAATTGTAAATTCATTTTAATGTTTTGTGAATTTTCGGGTGAATAATAACAAATTATGGAAGGAAGCTGATAAAAAATTTAAATATTTGAAAAAAATATGTATATACATGTATATATTATACATATATGCATATATACATACAGATGGAGCTAAAGAAGTTTTACTTCAGTCGTGTGGTCACAAGCACACTCGTTTTTTTTTATTTCTCAAACATTCGGGATTACTCACGATGTTTTCCTTCACTGCAGATCATGTGGTAAATCAGCACCTAAAATTGCAATTAACAATTTCATTGCTGCCAGAGGGGATCGAACCCTGGTTGCTCGCGTACTGTAAAATTTACAGCGAGTGCTAATAAACCATTAACTAACCATAAGCTAACACGACTTTTAGGAGTATGTTAGTCAGTATTATTACATGTTTGAAACATACATGTTTGAAATTTGTTACAAATGTTAATGAGCTAGAAATAATAGCCATTAAAACAAATGGATATTATTTTTTTGTCTTTTTGTTGTATTTACATAAGTAATTTTAAGTTTTGGTTTTTTATCAGCAAAATCAATCAGTATTCACCATCGGAGAGTGTAAAGATATACGAGAAGGCAGTTTCGCGAAGGCACGCGCCGGTGTTCGAGCCGAAGGCAACAATAGCGCAGCTCAGCGACGGCAACGACGCGAACGGCGAAGAAGACGAGGAGCTGGACGACCAAGGTCGGCGGCGACTCGTCGATGACTACCTCGAGGTAAACCACGACTCATAACATTATTCCGTATTTAAAAATATACAATTTTTGTTTTTATTATATACGAGCAGCTATGCAGTCTAGGTAAAGAGACCAGTATCACTGCGACCTAAAAGATCTATTGTGATCGTAAAAATATACAATGGTATTTTGTAAAACTATTAAACATAGAATACTATAATACACAATAAAATGGCTGTCAACCTTATTTTATACAAGGGTTGCCGTCGCTGAGAGCACACATACAAGCAATTACGTCGTATTATCACTACTACAAATTCGATTCGCTGTGTTGACATACTGAGTAAATTTAGGGTATGTTCCGAAATACAACGCAGTGTACTGTCCAATGCAAATGACGTCATGAATCGACGCTATCCTGGTGATTCGTTTCAAAACATTGGGCAGTATATGACGTCATACTTTTGCGCCATTTGGAAAAATGTTGGCGATTATTTTGTCATTTTGTGCTCCAAAAATCATTATATCCTCCTAATGGATATACCATCAATTATTCTATAATTTTTTGTATTTGAATAAATAGAAACAAATTCTGGCATGCTTCATTCGGCAAACACACAATTAAAAATTGTTTTATTATGGCCGGATATCCGACACAATATGGCGGCGGCACACTAGTACAATAAAGTGTCAAATGATGACGTCATTTGCATTGGACAGTACACTCCGTTGTATTTCGGAACATACCCTTAAACATTTTAGACTTTTGATTGATGTTCAAGAGATCATCATTAAAAAAATCGTTTAAATTTAAATACATATTTATTTGTAAATAGTGTGCAATTTGGCATTTTTTAAAATAATTTGCATGCGAAATTTGGAAACGATTGTAACGTCAAAACACATCTCGTGTTGACAGTTATACGTGTGAATTGACATGTTAGTGACATTTTAGTAGCTACACGGGCTCCGCCCACTCCCCCGTTCTATTATGTGTGTATTATAGTATTCTATGCTATTAACCACTCCATACCCATCATCTGCAAGCTAACAACTCCGTGTTGTTGGCAAACCTTCCCTTGAGCTGGTCCTTATTGACTGGAAATAGACCGAAGTCACAGGGCGCAAGGTCAGGACCAACTTACCTTATATCTATTATCGAGTCTTGACTTTGGGTGAAACTCTAAGTTTCTGGATCACCTTAGGCAAACACTTTTGTGTATCAAGAGGCCGCAACTGTACTCTGACTTTCCAAAACTACTCGACCAAAAATCCTCGTCTTATGAAAAATACTGGAATTACCTTTTTTTTACTGTCCGAGATTTCTGAACTTGAATTGGAGTAGGCTCATTTTCAAGCAACCAAATTTTGTTCTTATTTTTGGAAGACACATCAAAATATTATAGCCAGGTTTCATCTCCCGTGAAGATATTATTTCCGTAGTTAGAAGTTCAATTTTCATACTCTTTTAACATTTTCTTACACCAATCCACTCTGGATACCATTTGTTCTTCTTTTAAATCATGGGGTACCCAAAGTTTACAATTTTTTTCACGACACCACCTAATAACCTTTTACGATGAGGGCAGTTCTCTTTAAGTACGGAACTCATTTCTTCAGGTCAGTCTTATTCTTATTTGAATCGCATAGTATGGAAAAATATTTAAGGCTATCGTAATTATTTTTAAGACACTTGAAAAGCTGGGTATCAGTCGTATGTTTGTGTATCGCACAGTCAACAGCTTCACAAACAATTTCTCTGTCTGAGACCACAACAGATTAGTACATCTAATGCTTTCCCCGGTCGAACAGCTTAAAAAAATGAAGAAATTAAGCTAGGTGCTTACCGACAACTCCTAAATCAGACCCATCCTCCGAGATCTATCAAAATGCTTGTTGTGCCGTTACGTTGATGGAAGACACAGAAACATGCTTCTTTCAGATGTTTATTTTTTACGATTGAAGAGCAATATACTAAGTTACCAAGCAGTATGACTAAACCATATAACTTTTATGGGGGTTTGAAAGGGTTATTGGCCGCCCAAAACAGCAGCTATTCTTTTTGGTATATTAATTTCGATACATATAACTTTTTTCTATTTTGGACTGATGTCTGACCTTCCTTCAGTCCAGATATGAATCAGAACTATTTAGGTGAAACTAAATCTGCAAAAGTCCAGTTCTGAACATAGGCTTTTTATAGATTTGAGTTGTTATCTGGAAGATCATCATTCATCATCATTACAGCCTTTACAAGATCACTGCTGAACATAGGCCTCCCCCAAGGAATGCCACAAAGCACGGTCCTTAGCCACCTGTAACCATCGACTTCCTGCATGTCTTACCAGGTCGTCACTCCATCTAGTTTGTGGGGGGTGGGGGGAGGATCGCCCTACACCTTGCCTACTAGTACGAGGCTGCCACTCAAATTCTACAGTTCTGAACATAACATATTGTCGGTTTTTCGAGTTGTATGGCCGGCCCATGGGCTATGTCGGTCACTCTGGTTCTACTGCGGATATCCTCATTTCCAAGTTTATCACGCAGAGAAACCCCGAGCATAGCCCTCTCCATAGCTTGCTGAGCGACTGAGCGTCCTCATACGGCCAGCAGTGAAGGACCACGTCTCAGATATATTTTTACGACAGATTCGTAACGACTCTCGAAAACAGCACGTAGACGCGGTACAGAAGATAAATCGGTCTGTAGTTCTTCAAGAGAGCGTTATCGCTTTTCTGGAAGAATAAGACCACCGCATTTCTGCTCCACGCTTCCGGAGTGGTGCCACTATGGAGGTCGGAATTGAAGAGCTTCTGGACTATAAGTACCGGTTTTCCAACCGCTTTCAGAAGCTCCGCTGTAATTCCATCCTCGCCTGGGGCCTTGCCGTTTTAAGGGTGTTGGAGAGCCATTTTAATCTCCCTCAAACTCACGTCCGGGATATCATCGGAATAGTGTCGGATAAGACTTACTTTTGGATCGTTACTTACATTTGCGTGTGGATCTAACGATGATGTCTACAGCTGCCCATAAACTTCAGGTGTCCCGGAAACGATGGCGCCCCACTCGGTTTTCAGCTTTGACAGGCGGCTCTTTCTGGCAGACAGATCTCTGTAAAAGACTTTAGAGCCCTGGTTCCGCTCAATCATTTCTTCAATTATTAAAGTATTAAAGTTGCGTAAGTCCCGCCGCATGCATTTGGAAATCTGTCTGTTCAGTTGCCTGTATGCTGTCAAATCTGATGACGATTGCAGCCTCATCTCCCGTCTAATAGCCATGAGATTAAGAGTGTGAGCGGAGAGTTTTTGTGTCTTCTGCGGCGGGTCTTGCAGAACTTAGCTCCGACCGCATGGACAGTTTCCACGAGCTTGTCATTCATATCGTCCACTGCATTGCAATTTTCTAGGCACTGAAAGCGGTTACGTAACTCGAGCTGAAAGGTTTCGGGATTCTGGATTAGAGCACGAGGGGGACGGAGCCTTGACTTCATTAGACGAGACCTCTCCAACTTTACATTTAGGTTCAGTGTGCCTCTAACCATTCGGTGATCGCTGCCAATTTTCACCCTTGCGATCACTGAGACATCACTAGATCTTATTTAGTTAGTATTTATAGCTGTTATTTTGTTGTATAATTTACTATTACTTATAATTATATATTATTTTAGTTTATTGTAAAGTACTGATCATATGTGGGAGAAAAATAAATACTAAATTATTAAATAATAATAATATTTCCGTTTTAGTATTGATAAAAAGTATAAGATATTAAATCTAAATTTGAAAGGCTTAACATAACTTGTTTTGTATATTACAGTTTAAACAACTGATGCTCAAGTTCGACCCCGAGGAGGAGGAGGACGAAGAGGCGGCGGCGGGCGGGCAGACTGCCGGTACGGGTGCGAGTGGGGGTGCGGGCGCGGGAGAGGGGAGCAGCGCGCGGCCCGCGCCCCCCGCGCCGCCGCCCGCCACCTAGCCGGCACCGCGACGCGCCCCACACGCCCCGGACGCCGCGCGGTAGTGTCCCCGGGACCACGCGTCGCGCCGCACCGCACCGCTCCGCTCCGCACCGCACCGCGACACAACTCAACTGAACAAATGCAACAGTGAAAACGGCGCGGAACGCTCCCGTCTGCAACCAAAACGATTCGCATAAAGAGCGGAGAGTGCCACAGAAGCAAACTAGTGATGACGTCGGCTCGGAGCCGTGTGCGCGTGTGTGCATCGCGAATATCTCGCCGAAATGGACGATTGCATTATTAAAATTAGAAAAGTTCGAGCTCATCGCCCGGTCTTCTTTTGGTTATTTTCGTCTAAATGGTTTAATTTATTGAAGGGGTATATGTGCGGTTTCCGTTGGCGAGGGGACGGTGAAGTCGCGCGGGGCCGGAATGGACTGAAATGATAGCCCGCCGCCGCCGCTTCAATGTCGCCCGCGGCCACGTTAGAACGGCAATCTTAAATTTTTTAACTTAAGTTATATTTGAGAACTCGATTTTGTTTTATATTAAAAGTCTTGTGTGTAGATAATTTTTATGAAGAATATAAAGTATATGTAACAAATCCGACTTGACTTTTTCAAAGGTATTCTTTTTATTTTAATGAAATCTCAAAATATCAAGCTATTAGTACATACAGTGCCGCATTGATTAGTGGTACTTTTAACATAGGTCAATTTCTTATTGTTTAGGTAGCAGCGACATATAAAATATTGCATAATTTTTATACATATTCGCGTTTATGTAATATAGAATAAACTATTGTTTTATTGAAGGGTACTGCAATAAACTGCATTTCAATAAATAAAAACATTAAGTTCTAAGGCTAGATTTTACATATATTATTTTATTAAAACCTTAATGATCATGAACTGTTCCTTATTAAAATACAATTGTGCGATTGACATCGGCTTTTAGGGTGCCGTTGTCATACAATACTCTAATAATTTTGTTATGTCTGCCTGATGTGTTATTTTTAGAGTTTATTTTGTCTGAATTAAATACAAAATTAGATGTTTATTCTATTAATGTAAGGTCTTAATTTATAGACGACGAAGAATATACAATTTTTTTTTTGTTTTTCCTATCCGGAGGGTATTATGAGATAGGTGTATTAAAGTTATTATGACGTAGAATAAACCACTTTTAGCAATGATAGTTTCGTAATATCAATTTTACACAAAATTTACATATTTGCGTTAATCAATCAGCTTAACATTTACCATTCATAGTTAACCAATTTAACTTCCTCATACGCCAAGCAGTGAAGTATTCATTGACAACACATACCATTTTTCTTTATAAGATTTTACCGATCAAAATCAAGGCCTGTGGCAATGTATTGCAGTTTTCCGAACATAAGCCAGCTAAATGATAAAAAATGTCTAAATAAAAATTATGATTGTGGAATTGACTACCTGAACACATTATAAGTGGATTATCTTTAGTCAGGAAGCGAATAGAATCGAACACATAACAAAACCTATCTATTATGAGATGCTGATCATTCTCACTAAATCACTCTTTCAGTAAAAGAGGTCCTGATGTGTACATTTAACGCTTCAAGCGCCATAAAAATCCCATGTAGTCGCATGCGTCCGACAAATCCCGGGCGCCGCACCCACTCACAGCACTTAAAACCATTAAAACTTATATTCAGAGACTAATTTTCTATGAAGAAGTTAAGCATTATAAAATCTATGCAAAATTATCTTGTGGTCTAAACAAAAGTCAGGTTTCACTTCATTACAAAAAGATTTTATTGTATTTTGATAACAAAAGAAAACATATCAAGCGAATGTCGGCAGCGTGAAAATCACAATTATTTCAATATATATTTTCTCTCGAAATTATTTACGTAAAAAGATAATATTCACAAAATAACTTTCATTACAATTTTATAATAAAACTATACTAAAACACTAATAAAACACTAGAAAAATTCAGAAATCAACACAATAATATTAACGCGAAAATGGCGTACGAAACGAACGTAAATTAAAAATAAATATTCAAAGGATAACAGTTTTTTTATTGCACTAGAGGCTAGAGTATTTCATATAGATTATATAATGCCAAACTTCTTCATAGAAAGTAGTCTATATATAAGTTTTTATGGGTTAAAGTGCTGTGAGTGGGTGCGACCTCACGAGAACGCTAGGGATTTGATGGAATGAGACCACTAGGGGGTTGAGAGGTTAAGAATGCTCTTACTGGCTTTATAACTAAAACATACCAGCATGGTTTAAAAATCTCGGCTGAGGCTTAAGAGCCCTGTGCTGTCTGGCTACCAAGATTTACCTATTCGATTTCGATCTACCTTTTCACATAAAACTGTAGTAACTAACAGTCCACCTGATGGTAAGTGGGACACGTGCAGCCAACGTCAAGCAAAAAAAACTACTACAGATACACTATCATTCCTAAATGGAATTCTTCCCAGCCTATATTTATACAGGCTCTCTATATCCTTTTGACTGGAACAGGGCAGTGCAAGCACTGCTATTTGACGGCAGAAATTGGTAAGACGGGGTTTTTTTATACGATAGGGTGACTAACGAGCACACAGTCCACCTGATGGTAAGTGATTGCTGTGGCCCATAGACATCTACATCTATCCTCGATTACGAATCAAAATGCAGAAGCATTGTCACCAGTGAGGACTAAGATGTAATGCCCCGTTTCCAGTAAAAAGGTTCTCCGGTTCTCTACACTCGCCATACGAAACACGGTAGCGTTAAGCTGCTATTTTACGCTGGTATTCTGTGAGAGCGTGGTCCTTCCCCGGTCGAGCCGACCTTTGTACTACAACTATACCAGTGTATAGCTGCAGCATGGCTCTACCACGTATACTCAGTCGGACTCCAAGGCAGAAAAGAAGTCCTACCGGTACTGACACTATCATGCCCCTTCTAATATTTGTTGTTCGTATTGACCTAGCGTGTACACGACCAGGTGACCGGGGTCGGCTTTACGTAGACACAAAAGATTTTGGTGGACTAATAAATACCACACCATAGGTGATACTAATAAATACCGGAAAGTTTGACCTAGTGCGTATATGTATGGATTCTTCTGCTGTGAGTTTAGGAGCGATGGCATGGACGCTAGTGGAGACTTAAATTTATTGAACTATTTTTCTTCTAACAAAAAGAATTCGTGATATGGAATCCCGCACACGCAGAGCATATATTTTTTAACTTTAATAAAAAAAGACGTGTGCACTCGGGGACTGCCGCGGTAAAGCTATTGCATAGCATTTTGTATCAACTTATGCAATTATAATTATTAATATAAGGACTACGTAAATATTCAGTACAGCAAGATTGGAAGAAAAATGACGTCTAAATATTTTTTCGTATTTAGTAAACGAATAACTAGTTGGTAAATTAATCATGATATATATTTTTTTTTTCGGCGGAGACTAAAATAATATTGCTTTTTTTCGTAACTGCAGATTCTGTGGATTTATTTCATTATTTTGAACAATATACGAAAGGGGATCGCCCATTTTCGGCCATGGAACGCCCAACAATGTGCATTTGTTAAAAAAATATATCTTTATTTATGATTATTAATCGCGATATTCATTTATCCTAAAACAATGGGAATATTTTCGCACAAATTAAAAGTACCGAAAAGATAAGATAAAATTAGGTAAATCATTAATTCATTAGTTTGTGAATAAAATAAAAAGTGTTGCCAATCACAAATCTCATTAAAAAAAATCGATTCCCCTTTTCCATCGATTACTTATGGTGTCATTATTACAATGCTTATATAATTTTTCGATAATTATTACGATGTTATGATATAGGTTTAAAATAACCGTTGACAATGCATATTTATCCAAAGCAGCCGATACGCAACCGTTATTAACCAGTTGTTTATCCGACTACAGACGAAAAAGGATTGTTATGTTTTTACTGTGTGTGCGGGTTAGGCTATGTTGAATCGTTTTTTGCTATGGTGCTTAAAAACGTAGGATGCATTTTATTATTGAGGGCGCTACTATCAAAGAATATTTTTTTCGCTAAACTCGTAAAGTACTTGACCAACTTTGAGAATTCTTTCACCACTAGATTGTTATGAGACTGAGCCGTGGTAGCTCAGTGGTTAACGCTCGCTGTAAATATAACAGAACGCGAGTGACCCGGGTTCGATCCCCGCCGGCACCAATGAAATTGTTAATTGAAATTTTAAGTGCTGATTTACCACGTGCTCGACGGTGAAGGAAAACATCGTGAGGAAACCTGCATGTCTGAGGAATAAGAGAAAAAAAAAAAAAATAATTCGAAGACATGTGAAGTTCGTCAACACGCATTTGGGCAGCGCGGCGGACACTTCCTTGCCCTAAACCCTCTCAGAAATGAGGGGGGGGGGCCTGAGCCCAGCAATGGGACGTATATAGGCTGTAACTTTATTTTACTTTTACATTGCTAATGAGGGCGTTAGCTGTGTGATACATTTATGTTATTACAATAATTAATTGTGAGATTAATATTTTCTAAATTAATAAAACTAAATACCTACCTAAGATGTTCAAATCCAATTATTATTTTTACAATTTAAGAATCGTATTTACACACTTTACTTACTCAGATTGATTATTATAGATAAAGAGGTAATAAATCTAAAGTAAAAGAGCTCCGCTTAAACGAAAAAACTATTTATTAAAATAAAACTAAAAGTAGAAAAAAAGTGGCTAAGTGCGAGTCGGACTCGTAGGCCCATGAAGAGTTCTGTAGTAACAAGCATATATTTTAAATCGAGTCAAAATACTACTATCATTATCGCCAGCAACAAATTATTTTGTTTTTCATAGTGTTTGTATAAATAACAAAGTTGTTTTTGCGGTTATTTAAAATGTGCTACTTGTGTCTAAAAAAAGGACTATTATACATTATAGGGGTTCCTGTGGTTTATTCATTACCAAAGAGAAATAACTTATTGCACAAAATGGGTTTTTATCCATTTCAAGTCATCAAAAGCGGTAATCAACCGTTAAAAACTAAAACAACCGTTATTATAGGCTCGGTTGAATTCATTGACAACCTTCACATTTATAGTTATGATAATTAAACAAGCGAATTACTAGCTGATTTACCAAGAATTCTTTAGAGTATAACAAAACGCTACTGCACAAGTTAACTGTTATTCTTATCTGTTTTTAACATAACATTTAAAATGGAATCATGTTATGATAATTCAAGAAGTTAATTTCTAGCCGATTTACCACGAGTTCTCTAAAGCATAACAAAACAATACAGCACAAGCTAACTGTTCCTAAAAATACATTTGAAATAGAATTTCAAGAAATAAAGGAAATTATATTTTAAAAAGCGTGCAGAACTTAAAACGCGTCAAAGATTATTCTTTTCATGATATTATTAATCGAATAAAAATCGATATCGTTTCATAGATTTTATGACAGTTAAGTGGCAACATCGAATCTGACATGTAGGCAGTGTTTCCACTTTTAGGGATTTTTCCCTTTTTTAGGGAAAACTAAGTGAAATTGTACATGACTAGGGATTATTTTAATAAGACAGGGATTTAGGGAAATTCGGGGAAAATCAAAACTTATGATGGTAACCCTGTTGTAGTATGTACAAACTCTATGGTGCCACCGCCCGCGGTTTATTTTTGAAAGGGGAATCCCCCCGTACTATTAATGAATGTAATCCGTCCAATTTTAATTTGTCATTTATAATATCAGTTCCGTTGTTTTAGATGTAGTCGGAACTTAGTCATATTATGTATACCTACCAAGGCTTGCTTGATTTGATTAGTTTTGTTTCATTTACATACTGAACTCCGAATTGCACCTTGGAATATAAAAAAAAAAAATTTCTTTTCGATTAAATTGTAAGTAATTTAAAATGGAAGAAGATAATGAAACACCATCCTCTTCGACTTTAAAGTCAGCAAGTAAGGAAAGAAAATACGTGCAAAAATTTAAAACTTCTTGGCTGGAGCATCCTGATTTTAAGACTTGGCTGAATAAATCTGATAAAGGTGAGACAAAAGCTTACTGTAAAATATGCGATTGTGATCTTGTATGTGGAATGTCCGAATTACTTAAACATAAAAACAGTGCTAAACACACCAAAAAGATGGCTGTTATTTCGCAATGTGGAAGAATGTCAACTTTTTTGAACAAAAAATCAGACGCACGCTACTAATGTATTAAAAATGGAATTAAAAATGTGCGGCTTTCTTGCGAAACATGATCTACCAATTTCTTTAGTCGATGATTTTGTATCGCTGTTGCGAAACTTGTTTCCGGAATCGAAATGTTTAGATGACGTGTATCTAGGAAAACAAAAAGCAACAAATATTTTACGTCAAGTCACAGGAGCGACATATAAACAAGAAGTGATTGATATCATGAAGAATAGCTATTTTAATATAATAATAGATGAAACAACAGATCTGTCTGTGAAAAAACAGTTGGCTATTATTATAACATTTTTTAATAGTTTGACAAAAAAAGTAGAATACAGATTTTTTGATTTGATAGATATGATTGATGGAACGGCAAAAGGTATCCTCCAAACAATAAAAGGAAGTTTTTCAAAACATGAAGTACCTCTTGATCATGTCTTCGGACTTACATCAGATACGACGAACGTAATGATGGGAAAGCACAATTCAGTTCAGGCTTTACTAAAAACCGAAATTCCACATCTGGTCGTTATAGAGTGCTCATGCCATTTAATACATCTCGCCACATCATATGCCTCCCGTAAACTACCTAAAAATTTAGAAGATTTGTGCCGTAATATACCTGCATATTTTCATATGAGCCCTAAGCGAACAGAAGCACTCAAACAGTTTCAGGATTTTCTAAAAATTGACCAACATAAATTACTTTCTGCAGCAAATACAAGATGGTTGTCACTTCAAGCTTGTGTCGACAGGATATTAGAGCAGTATGATGCATTGAAATTATTTTTTACGGGGGCAGTTTTTGAGGATCCCTCTAATACAAATGATTCCATCTTGAACAGTCTTAACAACCCATTTAATAAAGCTTTATTACACTTCATGAGTTACGTCTTCTCTATAACTAACGATTTTAATACATTTTTTCAAACAAAATCACCACAATTATTTATACTGCCAGTGATGGTTCGGAAAATGTTGAACACTTTTTTGTGCAACTTTGTCAAAAAGGAGCACCTGAATCTGAGCTCGGATCTAAAGAGCCTTAAGCAAATTGACGTCACTAAAACAGAAATTCACCTCAATAATGATCATATATACGTTGGTATGGAAGCACATGCGATACTTGAAGATTTAAAGACAAAAGCCCCAATAGAAGAAGTGAACAAATTTTATGCTAGTTGTCGTGAATTTTATGTGGAAATAGTATTGCAAATCCAAAAGCGGTTCGACTTGAATGAGAAACTTTTCGACATATTGAAGTATGTGGATCCAAAAATAGCAAGAAATCTGGAGAAACAATCAGTGAAAGATGTTTTTGATAAATTTAACTTTTTAACGACAAAATGCAACATGCAAAAAGCAGATAACGAATGGAGAAATCAAGCTCTTATAGACTTAAAGCATTTTGGAGTTGAAAGCGAAGAAGAATTAAAAAACATGCCAGCTGACATTTATTGGAATAAGGTTCTAAGCATGAAAGATTATCATGGTAATTTCATTTACGAAAATCTTGAAGTAGTTATTTCAGTTTTACTAGCAGTTCCATCTTCAAATACTGAGGTAGAAAGATTATTTAGTATTCTAAAAAATGTAAAAACAGATAAAAGAAATAGACTTTCTAACGAAACTCTGAACGGCTTGTTTCACACAAAGTTCGGAATGCAAGCAAACAATTGCTCAATTTTAGAACCCAACAGTGCCATGATAAGTGCAGCAAAATATTACAAAAGTAATGATTCAGCTTCTAAATCTTCTGTCTGATCTGGTTTTTGGTGATTGATCTTTTGTTGATTTATTAATAAATATTCAAAATAATAAATTATTGTATAATTTCTCGAATAAAAATATGCTCCTTAAAAATAGGAATTTTTAAGATCGTTTAGGGAATTTTAGGGATAAATCCTAAAAAAAATAGGGACAAACCAAAATTGTAAGTGGAAACTCTGCATGTAGGCCCCTGTCACTGTTATGTCACAAGAATTTAATTGCATGTTTTGTTTTGTTGGAAAATGCAATTGTTGATCTCTCAACAATTGGTTCGAACACAGCAGGTAAATAGTTGGTACATATCACGAAGTGGCATGTTTTCCTCTAAGAAATGCTATATAACTGAGTTTACTTGAATAATATCAATATAATAATTGTAGCTTCTTTATTAGGTACAAGTTTCGAGTACAGTGAACGTGTAGTGTGCCACTCGCAAAATGCACCAATAGTTCGTCTTGAACATGTATACATCAGCTGTGGCACTGACACTTATAAGAATAAGATCACACACATTGTTTGGGTTCGATTCTCCACGTGAGAAACAATTTGTGCCACGTGAGTTAAGATAAGGTAAGATGTTTAGCATTTTTCAATATATTAAATGTGATCCTCATATCTGATAATTATACATGTTTTTACACTGATTGTATATCAACTCAAGAACTTGTTTTATTTTTTCACATCTGCACTAGCTATATCTGACAAACATACTAGCTTATTTATGAGATTGACCATTTTTATCAACTACCAAGAAAGGAGACAGTTGATTTTTCATTGTTTTTGGACTGCTGGTAGTCTGTCAGGCCTTAATTGTTAAATAATATAGGGCATTAAATCCGTCCTTGTCCAGTAACATTTAACTTGATAAATATTTTATTTATATTTGAGTTTGAAATAAACAAATCTATTTTATTTTTGCACTTTGACTTCATTTTTTGTATTTTACATTATTTCAGTTGCCGTTGTCATGCCGTGTATATCATAATTGCTGGCAATGAACTGATAGAACAGCACCACGTTCAACTGCAGAATGGGAACCATCTGAATCATCTAGTCAGTCCTTGTTGCAATCTGAAGTGAGTAATGTATTGCACCCAGAACAACAAAGCTTAGATCATACATCACACAGTGTACTGCTAACTAATTATTTAAAAGCACAATGTTTTTTACCTGGTTGTAACAGTTCCATCAGCATTGCGAGTATGTCTCTTTTGTGATTAACTACATTTTGCGATAACAAACATACATAGTGACAATTACTATGTATGTGTGTTATACGTGGTAGAGCCATGCTGCACTTATATTAGAAGTATAGTTGTAGCATGAATGGGTCGGCACGACCGGGGAAGGACCACACTCTCACAGAATACCAGCGTGAAATAGTAGCTTAATGCTGCTGTGTTTTGTATGGTGAGTGTAGACAACCGGAGACCCTTTTTACTGGAAACGAGAAAATGATCTTAGTCCTCACGGGTGACAACGCATCTGCATTTTGATTTGTAATCGAGGATAGATGTGGATGTCTAAGGGTCGCAGGAATGTCTCCAGCAGATGGTGAATCTCAGTTAATGACAAGATATGCTAATAAATCCAGAGCTGTGACTATGTGTCGATATGGGTAGTAGAGGTGGTAAATGACATTTTAAAAACTGAATTTAAAATATTTCATCAAAATTACTTTAACAGGGCTTCTACACATTTGATGATCTGATGACTGCTGTGGCTGCTGCTGTAATTAGTAAATTCCACACAAAAATAAGGGACGGGAATATGGAGACAAATAATGATTTGTCTGAGTATGCTAGGGAAAACAATCTAAATAGAGCTAGGGCAAGCAGACTTTAGAAATATAAATGTAGACTTTAAAATGTTAGGGAATTTCCTGTTTTAACTTACAGCGACTTAATATTAATTACTTATGTCACATACCAATTGTTCGCGACGGCCTAACAACCTTAAGAAACAAAATGATAAAGAATATTGTTTTATGTATTAATAGTGAAATTACCAAGAAAACTGAGTGAAAACGTGTATTAATATAGTTGTTTAGCATATTTATAACTCTTAGTATGTTTGTATAGAATGTCGTTTTGATAACAAGTAATATAAACAACTTTTATTATATACCAAAATATCGACCAATCACAGCGCGTCTTATCGTGGAACTCTCTAGAAGTTTTTTAATTAACTGCGTAATAGTTCAAAGTGAAAATAATGAAAATAATTTTATGTCCTAAAAGAGTTATAAATATGACATTTAATTAGCATATGGCTTATAGATTAAAGAAGTATAGGAATATTTTTTTATAATTAAACTCATTTCGTAGTTATAGAAAAATTAAAGAATTAAAATGCCCAAATATTATGAAAATTTGGGAAATTTCGTTTAATAACTTTTTACAATGTTAATGTTTTTAACAACCTTTATGATATACTAATAAAGTATCAGACTACCGATTTAATGATGTATAGCATGTTAGTGTAGCAATTAGTTTTGTATAGAAAATATTGCAATTTATGCCATTTGTATAGTGAAATGTTTATGCAATAAAGAGGCAAAACGGAAAATGGCAGCGGCTCACTGTAAAGTATTGCTAAAGTCTACCTTAGGGGCTCGGGACCCAGTATCCGTAGTAGTGTGAAGAACTACCAGTGACAAGTGAAGTGAAGTGAGTGGTATCCGGTGGTAGCTGAAGTGACTAGTAGCAGTATATAGTGAATAGTGAAAGTGTTAGCTAGCCGAAAAAGGTCGTAACTGACATTCGCAGTTACACATAGTGAAAGTGTTAGCTAGCCGAAAAAGGTCGTAACTGACATTCGCAGTTACATAGTGAAAGTGTTACCTAGCCTAAAAAAGGTCGTAACTGACATTCGCAGTTACATAGTGAAAGTGTTAGCTAGCCTAAAAAGGTCGTAACTGATATTCGCAGTTACATATGGTGAAAGTGGTAACTGATATCCGCAGTTACACAAGTGATAAAATCAACTAGTTTAGTTGATAATAACTGCTAGTCAGTAGTGTTAGAAAACCAGCTACTACCAATAGATACTTGATACCACCGTACAGTTTATAGAAATCTTTTGAAATATACAGTGACCAATCAATAGTGAACAACCGTAGTTTAACAACAGTGATCAATAAATAATAGTTATAAAATTTCGCGATTAATCAATAAGTTGAACCGCTGGCCACTACCTTGCTATTTGTATTTATTAATCGTGCATTTTGATTTTAACTACAGTCCACAATATTTCAGCGGTACCAACAAAGACGGCGGTGAGAGTACCCACCGGAACCTATAGGTGTAGGACGTGAGCGACTCGCGAAGTATCTTCGACAACATTTACTCCGGAGAGTTTCGCCCGTCCGGCACACCAGTTAAAGCAAGCTCGCTACTATTATGGTGAGCATATAAGATTTAATGGTTGCTACCGGATAGAACTCTGTAATAACTAGAGGAGCAGCATTATGGAAGGAATAAACTTAAGCCCTAGCTGATCTTTACTTAGGGCTAGAATTGCAAGTCATCACCATTAGTCGTAAAGTGTATTTTATATATATTTTAATAAGTGGCAATGGTTCTGGTAGAAGTGCAATTAAAAAGTACTGTCGGCCGTCGAACTGTTGGATGCTGTGCCCATGTTATGACAGTAATATGGTATTTGGGTTGGCACGGCATCAGACTAATAATTTGCTTCCTGCTCAGTTCCTGAATGATGTATTGATGTGTAAATTAGAGGCAAATAATTCCTTAGCTTTCCAAGATGCGTTAGTCATCCAAAATTCTAACAACACCATAGGTCACACTGTGTATAGAAAACAATGAATCTCACCATCAACCTTCACAGTTAGTTACCGTGAGCAAATCTTTGTTACAGAGAGCACAAGGGATCTGTGGCAGCAAACATCTGGCTGTCGAGCTTCAGCACGTCAAGCAGGTTCTGCACGTCAACAAACTTCGGGCCCGCGCTTACGTCACAGTGACCGAGTGAAGCCGGCCACAGTAAAGCATGTGCAGTACTAGCATTTGTCAGGGGTGTCACAGACAAGATTGGCTACATCTTGAAGCGTGACGTCGCTGACGTGAAGCATCAAAGTTCAGGGAAGTTTGCAGTTTGTGATCATATTCTGGACGGGCCCAACTAGCTAGACATCAAAAAAAGATTTGATAGACCACAAATCCTCTAAAAGGACGATACATGAGACTATTGAAATAAAAAAATTCTTTATTCAATAGAGAAGGAGGCTTGGTACTACCACCTGCTTAGGACCCTGTAATTAATGAAATTAAAATTAAACCCAAGCATACCACTGCAAGACTTCAAGACACGGTAAGTTCATTCTGTAGATCGGACCATAAATAAAAATTTAAAATATGAAGGTACTCCGGGTTAACACTGACATTGGGACGTCAGTCACCTCAGTCTGCCGTAACCATGGGTGCTGGAAAGCACCCGAAACGTCTGGAATTAAAAATCAAAGAAATAAAATGCGATAAAATCGATAAAAATAGTTGTTAAAAAAACTGCATTTGTGAAAATAAAAACTTCTATATTTTCAAAACCCCGATGTTTTTTAAAGCAATTCCTTTACCATTTCATTGTTTTAATTGCATATTATCATATCTATATGCTTTTATATGTGGGCACTCATGGCCGAAGTGTCTATGAAGAGTGGGCATTCCCCTTTAAGTGACTAAAATTAAATCTAATCTGAACCAGAATCATAAAAACTGTATTATTCGTGCTAAACGAATCTAATAAATATCTGTTATTTTTGTTTCCTGCGAAAAAAACAGACTATAGGAATCTATCGAATACCTACATAAACAAAATATCACCTATAAATAAAATATTACAAAGCGGAATAACTAATAAGAGTGGCAACGTCGCACTATACAAAGGAATTGCGTAGGTGGCACATGTCGCGGGCTCGAACTCATTGGTGCGCGCGGCCAAAAAGCACGTGGTCTCACCTGGCATCGTGCCACTCGTACTAAATTATTAGGCGCTGCGTTATCGCTTTATACTATACCTCTATGGCTCTATAGATACCTAATATAGATTGCTTATTTTATTATGTTTAGTTTTCCCCGGGTGGTCATGCAACGATCACTCAAGAGTTCACGACGCCGAAGTATGAACTGGAACAGTCATCGCAGTTTATATCCGTACTTGCTGTTGCCAGCGGCTTCAAACGCGTGAACTCGAAAATTGTCCCACAGGAACGAAATACCTGAATAAACGGTATCAAATGTGTTATTCCAGACTAGGTATAACCTATCTCTGAGCTAAATATCATCCAGATCCCTTCAGCTGTTCTGGCGTGATTGAGTAACATACATCTATCCATCCAAACTTTCGCATTTATAATATTTAGATAATAATTGTAATTAGTTCTGCCTACCTATAAATTGTTTTCAAAAATACTTACCTGTCTTCTTACTTTTTTTTATATACACACAATATCACTAGATGTAAACACATGTTTTTATCAAGACAAGTGACCCGTCAAGACTGTTTCCTTAGTACCGACGTACTTAGGCAGGTAGGTAGGCAGTTTACATTTTAGTGTCCACGACGCAGCGACAGTTTGTCAAATTTTGTTGTATAGTAGGTTATGGGTATTTAGGTAATAACAGTAGGTAGGTACCTATCCACCGAACCGTCAACGCCGCGCAAGTGATTCTCGTCCCACCTGTCCGCGCAGTAACCTTTTTTACGACCGCGCGAGACTGTCGCAACAAAAACGATTACTACTGAAAAACTAATATAGGTACCTACCTAACATTCAAACAAAAATATTCTCAAAAAGCTCAACGAATTCAGAATTTAATTTTGTTAAAAGAAAATTGGTCAAATAAAAAATAAAGGATGAAAATAAAGCATATGGGGATATAAAAATAAATCGTATTTATTTTTTATTTCGAGTTTTACAAGAAAAGTATAATATTTACTGGAGACAAATTATTTTATTATTATGATAGTACATGATATTCCCTTTAAAATGACACCAATATGAATAATATCTTATATCTATATCTACAAATAAATAAAATTGAAGTGTCTGTTTGTAATGTTAAAACAACAGCTTTTTATTAAATGCATATGAAAGTACTAGTACAAAAACACAATTTTTAAAATTTTTATCTGTCTGTCGGTCTGTCTGTCTGTCTGTTTGTTCCAGCTAATCTCCGAAACAGCTGGATCTATTTTGACGGGACTTTCACTGGCAGATAGCTGATGATATAAGGAATAACTTGAACTACTTTTGTTTTAGAAAAAGAATTAGGGTTCCGCGCAAAAAAATTAAAACCCATGAAATCCATATTCCACGCGGGCGAGATCGCGGGGAACAACTAGTACTCAATATAGATAAATGTGTACTTATTTTTATTTATTTATTATTTTAATAAATAAATAAAAATAAGTATTAATAATTTCTAGACACATCTCAACCGATATTTCGTTAATAAATTGCTATCAATACTGAAGCATTCTTTTATATTTAGCATCCATTTAACACAAAAAACTGATAAGAATACTTTTTTAAACAACATATAATCAATAAACGATAATCGCGTTTAGTGAATTTCGAGGTAAATTATTATATGTAAACGTTTTTGAATCGTCGTAATGATACATATTTCCAAAAGAAAATATCTTCATAATTAATTTGATGTAAAATAACATTAGAAATAACGTATAAAAACGGAGAAATTATCAAATTTTTGATCGAGTTCCTAACCAGTACACAAACAAAAATGGCGAAATGTCATTTTCACATTTTTTTCTATATAGTTATTTGTTACAGAGTACACAGATAAAATTCACTCTCATAGACGACACATTTCAAACACCACAATCTCTAATTTTTTAATCTGCTATCTTCAGCGCTGTACACGAACGGAACGATGTCGTTGAGAGCCGTGGTTGCTCACATGGTTAGCGCTCGTTATAAGTATCACAGTACGGGAGCAACCCGGGTTCGATCCCCACTGGCACCAATGAAATTGTTGCGTGCTGATTTAGCTATCAGTTGGAAAGTCTGTTTTTCTGGGCCGTTTTGTTTTGTTACACTGACATCTCGCAAGTCACCTAGGGACCTAGGAGGTTGTCGGTTGCTTATTTTTTAATTTTTCTTTAAAATTTTCGTCGGTAAAATAATATATTTATAAAAGTAAAAAAAAGTAAAGTTACAGCCTATATACGTCCCACTGCTGGGCACAGGCCTCCTCTAATTTCTGAGAGGGTTTTAAGGCAAGGAAATGTCCGCCACGCTGCCTCAATGCGTGTTGACGAACTTCACATGTCTTCGAAATATATATTTTTTAATTTCTCAGACATGCAGACCCGAGTTCGATCCCCGCCGGCACCAATGAAATTGTTAATTGCAATTGTGCTGATTTACCACGTGCTCGGCGGTGAAGGAAAACATATTGAGGAAACCTGCACGTCTGAGAATATAATTATAATCGAATGTAAATCAAATTGACATAGGTAAGTACAGATAAAATTAGCGGAACATTAATAAAATTTTAAGATCGTTTTTTTTTCAAAATTTTATTTATATTCCGCTATTTTTGTCTGTGCTTATATCAATTTGATTTACATTCGATCTCTAAATTGTAGTTTGCGAGGGTGACGGGGATCTATCAGCTCCGGCAAAACACATTTCTGATAAAAGCTATCTAATTTTAAAATTTTGTCTGCCGTCCAAAACGCATCATCTCTTCAATAATATCAATTTCTATGCCAAATAGAGTAGTATCGAAATCCAAAGTTCAAGCAGGTATCAATGTAGCGTAGTAATTTAGAGCGCAGGTATAGCTATAGTCATACGAACGTCATAGGCCGCAGCTGACTGAGTCGAATAAAACTAGAATAAGCGCGCGTCACCGCGCATGCATGTGTGTGTAAGTGTCGTCCTCCCGCACCGCACCGGGGGAAACATTATTCAGTGAGATGCACGATAATTCATATAAACACGCGCGCGTAAAAAAAATACGAAAAGGCCTTTGGAAGAAGGGGTTTTATGAAAAAACCACTGCATAAATCAATTACAAATAAAATTTATTGAATTATTCGATAATTGAGCTGTGTCGGCACCGACTTTGTCTTGGAAATTTTACACTGCTTTTATTACTAATTTACGCCCAAAGTTGTGTTAAAATTGGCAATAAAAACGAATCTTTGATAGCTCGTAACTTTTTAATGACTTTTTATTTTACTATTCTGTTTCCGTACAGACAAAATTAATAATGAGACAAAACGATATCATGTTTAACTGTCACTTGTATGTACTGTTGATGTACACTGTCAAACAGCGGAGTAAAACCCCTCCGAAATTTCTATGGAAATAATGTCGACTAGTGTCACCGTAAGCAGGAGAATGAATTAAAAACTATGTATATTACGGGGATTCTGGATAATTTATAATATGGAAGGGAGTCCTGATTGGTTTCCCTCCGTCTGGCAATATACGAATATTTGTATATCGATATATGGTAAATTTTCAAAGAAATGAGTTAAACACTATCTTTGAAATTGTTTAATGGACCAATATTCGCAGTCATAATGTATTAAAATTGCTTACAAGTGGTGGACGCTACAATAATGCGCAATGAAAGGACGTAGAATCAATATTGTGATATATATATATATATATATATATATATATATATATATATATATATATATATATATATATATATTTAGAGATGGGCCGAATGTGATTTGAACCGAATCCGAACTTCGGTTCATTTTCGCACGCTTTCTCGAAAGCGACGCGTCGTGACTTGTTTACGCATTTACTTCAAATACCCCGCCCGCACACCGCAGGAAACATATACCTACGAAAAAAAACGTAACAAACTTCTGCCAGATAAGGCAGATCTTTGGTGTTTTTGCACCATAACCTGACTCTGGTAAATTTTAAATATGACTAGATAGACAAGAAAAGTTGGTTTAATATGATTGTTGAAAACAAATACCCTTTAATTGTAATAAAAAATACTTGAGGTTAATGAATGTTGAATCAAAAACATTATTTTTTTATTTAATTTACGGACTCCTATCCAGATGTTTACTAGGAGAATACAAAGTTTATTTCATTTTTGTAATATGGCTAATTATTAATTAGGCAGGGATTTCTAAGATTAATAACTAATTAACTAAGATTAAGGTTAAGAACTAAGATTAACCTTCTGCGACTGACGTGGTACTCCAACAGACACCGGTAAAATATAAAATCGGTTTATTACCGTCTATTTTCAAATTTGAGCGTCGCCACTCTTAGTACCTTGCCATAGTAAGCTTACGCGTCGGTCGGTGTGCGGAAAGCCGCAATAGCGAGCGCACATGTGCGGATTTTTGTGTGATTGGGAGGAAGGTGTCCACGAGACTACCACATCAGTGTTAAGGTAAGTGTCTACTATACTACCACCTCAGTAAAATGTTTATTTTTCCATAGTGTCTCCCAAACAATCGCATCAGTTACTAAGTTCATTTTATCCTTACAATAAGTAATTTTTTGTATTATTTCGCGTTATTTTACAATTTTATTTTATTTACATTTACATCATTTCTTATGCACTAATATTATAAAGGAGATAAATTTGTATTTTTATTGGAAATGAATAAACTCAAAAAGTACTGCGACGATTTAAAACATTATATCACTACTATAATGCTATATTATCACTGAGTAACATAGCTTTTATCGCGAAAGATTAGGTATTTATAGTCCACGCGGGTAAAGTTGCGGAAGCTAATTATACGTAATTTACAGGACAAACTTATTTTTTAGATGGCTAACTCAAGTAAAAACCCTAGGCCAGATACTTCTCTACTCGTAAGAGAACGTCGGTTGGAACTTTTGTGGGTCATGAAAATCTAATAATAGGAGTGGCTGGAAGGAAAGGAAGTGACCATGAGTTTAGTGATGTTGATGATGAAGATGAAGGTCCGACTTTCGAGCAGGAAACCCAACACCTTAAGACTTTATTTCATGTGATGAAGATCTAGAGTCAAACGTAGAAGCGCGACAAGATTCTACCATTGTGGTTGAACGCCAACGTTTTCAGACGAGTAAGAAGACCACTTCACAGGTAAAAACGGTTTCATTTAGAGTAAACAAGAGCGTCCTAGGATATCACGTATTGCAGTTCACAAATAATTCGATTACAGGGCCCTACTAAAACTAATTTTGAAGGTTACTCGAAACTTTGGTCTAAGCTGATTGACCCCACAATGTTAGAATCTCCGGTGCAAAAATGAGGAGAGCAACTTTTTTTTATTGAATATGGCAAGAGATTTAGTGCTGAATCATATGGAAACCAGGGTATACAATGAAATATTGCCAAGAGAGCTGCGCATGACAATCACTAGGGTTTTAAGTAACGATATCCCCCCTCTACCACCAGTAGTTCAGTCTGCTCCACCAAGTGGCAGAAAATTTTGTTCTATTTGTCCAAAAAATAAAATAAAAATACAAACTAATTGTTGATGTGGTTGTTAAAAGCCAATTTGCCTTCAGTGCTCCAAGCCACTGTGATAATTGTCAAATAAAGCTGTGATTTTGAAAATGTCTAATTTTAAAGTCAACCAATGAATGTATATCATTTTCTCTAGACTGATTAGTGTACTTGTTAATTTTTAAAATGTCTAATAAGAATTTTAAAAAAGTTGATTTTGTAATTTTTTCTATGTCATTAACATTTAAGTAAAGATTCATAGACTGATTTGTGTAAAGTCAATAAACACAGTTTATTTTTGAAAATACAAGTTGTTTTATTTATTTAAAGTTCACTTAATATAAATATCAGGCTAACAATCTGATAAATATAAATAAAATCCCCGCATAATTTAATTCTATAAAAATATTTGCTTTTGAAATGGTGTCTCGTATACTACCACGTCAGTAAAATTGTAAAATTTGAGCCACGTCAGTTGCAGAGGGGTTAAGATTAATGATAAGATAGGAACTGATTTAATATAAGGTTTACATTTACAATGTTCCGAAGTAAATAAATAAATAATTGACCATGAGTGAGTAAAAATAATATCTTTTATTTTACAGTATCTAATGTTGTTATATTAAAGGTGCTTCTAAAATATATGCCACGGTTGTTTGTATGGAGACTTGGCCAATCAGCTGACCGAATTCCATACAAAGTGCAATTTTTTTTGAGAATTTACTATGGGTTCCTTGGGGAAAGTGGTACAGTATCATGAGTAGAACCACCAGTTGCAGCCATGGCATATTGTAGTTTAGAAGCACCTTATATTTCAGTTAAAATAAGTGCAAGTAGGTATTATTTTTCTTGTACCGAATTTCGGCCCATCTCTAATATATATATATATATATATATATATATTTTTTTTTTTTTTTATTGAGAATCTAAATTGAGAATTTAAACTATACGCGTGTGTGTGTTTGCGTGTATATAAAGAGGGCTACTTTTAATATCGCTCATTTTAATATCAAAAATTTAGGTTATCTTTATAGCAGTATTATATTTTCAATTCAAAATTAGTACTGCATTTGTGACAATAATATAATGTATGTATATAGAGTACTCACTCATTTTCTTTCACTATTATTACGTGACTTTCTTCATTAATAATAAATGCACTTTGTTCATTCATATTCAAAACACTTTATACACAAACACCGTGTCGAAGACTGCCGAAAAACGACGTTAGACAATGCACGGCCTTCAAGCCACACCTCCGTGCCCGTCGGAGTGGGGAGCGTGAGGTTTTTTCGTTACGGCGGAATAAATTTCTGGATTCGGTCCCCACGCTCAAGGCCCGCGATAGAAGCTATGCAATAGCTTAAAAGTAAATGATTCAAAACAATGCAAGTCGTTGTGGCAAAATTGCCGAAATTAACAGTGGTTGTAATGATTTTAACAAAATTTAAGCAAAAAAAAAAACAAAGCAGATTTGCCTATATACAGGGTTATTTTTCAAAGAGGAGCCAAGTTTTAAACTTAAGTTTAAATATATAAATAATGATATACCGTTAATGCAGTTTTTGAAAATAAAAATAAATAAGGCTTTTATTTTTATTTGAAATTATCCCAAATTGAATGTGATTTATGGGAAACAACGTTTTTGCCTACTGACCTACCCTTACGAATGTTTGCGTGGGCATTAAAATAATGCATTACCACGCATTTGAAGTAAAAATATAAAAAGGAGAGTGTTTGAGATATTAACTAACTAATTTTTCTTCACCATTTGCCTATATTACTTATTTTGAACCCTTTCTGCAAATTTGGTCGATTATTGCAAAATACATGGTAATTTTGCAATAACCGATGTAATTAATTAAAGTTAAAATTTAAATATAGCTTTGAACCTTAAATTCATCTAAACCTTCGCAAACTGTGATTGTTTCCAGATAGCTAAAGAAGAAAAGAAAGCCGGCTGAGTATTTTGAAGTTGGCCTTTAATTTTTATAAAAATTTTGAGTGGATTAAGTAATGTGTAATAAGGTTAAGGTAACAACTATATAGTTATATTAAAAGCTTCATGCCCTGTTTTCCATAATATAAGTGATGGAATTTTACTTCAAATTTATATTAATCTACCTATTTATAATAAATAATTATATATTCGATTCATAAAATTAATTTTTACCGTTTTCAAGTATCTGCGAAAAAACACTTGAAGTATTTTCAACCCTTGCCGAGGGTTGCAGACACGAAAACCTTTACACATTGTTTTTGTATCATTAAAACTACGTTGTATCAAAAATGCAATTGAGTGCCAAATTTTTGATTTCAGATCTTATTTGAATCAAATCAAAAATTTGGCACTCAATATATCTCCTAACATACAAAAAAACGTTTCAATTGAGAAATTCTCCTATTTTGACGTTTGCTAAAAATAAAAATAAAGGAAATTGATTGTTAGCAATAAATAGGTAAGAAAATCATGAAATAATTTTTGAATACAACAGCATTCAAATCGTTACCTAGCGCAGTTTCTTAGCAACCAGTGACATAAAAATATAGTGCTAACATATTTTTATATGTTGGTACTTAGTATATTTAGTTATCACACGTGTAATCTACGATCTCTACGTAATATAATACGTACGTATGCGTAACGTAATATAATAACTTATTTTTGACCAACAGTAGCGCTGTGTGGGCTGGAGTACTAAAGAACAAAAAATTAAAACTTTAAATCTAATGATATTACTATTGCAACATATAAAAAGTCCGCTGCTGAACAGTCGCCTCCCCCATACATGGTCTAGATAGGAGGAGATTTGCTATAGTTGTCACGTTTGATAAGCGGGTTGGCAACTGCAGTTTTTTTTGTTCAGTTATCAGGAAGATTCTGTTGCCCAACTCCTGGTTTCTCTCTGTCGTGTCTTACAACACCCACGGGATGATATGGTGTAGTGATATTTAAGTATTAATGTTAACAACGTAACATTATAGGAGCCGATTTCGTGCACTACTGAGGGGCAGACCTACGCCTTACCTTAGCCATTAGGCTATTGTGTTTGTAGTTTTGTGCGTGAAAACGAATTTTCATAGAAATGAGACGTAGCTAGCTACATCGATTTGCGCCTGGAAACCCCTGCATTGTAAATTTTATCGAAATCGTTAGAGCCGTTAGAAGTGGATTTCAGGCTGTTACGGCAATGTGTCAACTTATTCTCCGAATGCCCATCTGCACGCGGCGTAGGAGGCTACAACGAGCGATTATGCCGTAAAGCCGATCTCAAATCCCACAGACCGGCGATTAGAAGCAGCATTATCATTGTGACGATCGATTATGCACGCATCAATGTGCTTGGCCAAAATGGTGAGAATGCGTTATTATTCCAAAATATACCTACATACGTATCAATTCGCACTGAAGCGCTCACGGTCCACTTGAAGTTAAGTGCCTACTGCAGTCTGATGACACCTGGAGCTAACATCAATCAAAGAAGGCTATAGAAACATTGACATCTCTGAGGACTAACATGGAATGTCTTACGGCCTGTCATTATACAGCCTCTCTATAGCCTTCAGACCGGAACACAGCAATGTAACGGTAAGCATTGATTATTGGCGACAGAAATGGTACGAGGGTGGTAGTTATACAGATTATTTCCTAGGCAGAAAAAAGCCGTCATATATGGCAACCTGCAAAGCTAGATACTTTTCTGAGTGCACTTGTTCAAGAGTTCATTATTAATACGTAAGAGGTTGGTGGTTGTTGTTTTTTTAGCATTGTAAATTTTACTGACGCTTTTAGTTAGTGTTAATATTTTCTCGGTTTTGCATTTCAGCAATTCAAACAAACTGACAACTCTTATGGCTAAATACTTAATTTTAAGGTGTCGCAGTCTTGCGGTGTCACAGTAAAGTAGTTAGGTTGTACCAGTTCTGGCGCACATGGTAGAAAGGTTGTACCAGTTCTGGCGCACGACGTTCGTCAACTCACAATCCTAAAAAAAAAAAAAAAAAAGGTTTTGGCATGCTCTGATCACGAATCTTTCATTTTTGCGTAGGATGCACGGTTCCGGAGATGTGCAGATCAATTAACTCTTATCTAATTGATATCCGCTGCGAGCCTCAACCGTCATTAGCGCTCCATTGTCCTTATCTACTTATCTATTGTTGATTGACTACCGTCATTATCTATTATTCGTCAGCGTGTGGGTCGGCTTATGCTATTGTATTATACTCCTTTGTTCCTATCTACAACACTAATCTGAATCATCAATAAAACACATTACCTAATTTTGTTAAAATTTTTATTTATAAAATACAAAATCTTATTACTTATTATCTATAAAATAGGAGCGAAACATCTCATCCACTAACATATCGTTGTACAATGTGTTCTCTGTAAATATACTCGTAAAACTACGCATTGAACATCCCTGAAACTTATATAGCAAATACATTAAGCAATATTCGCCACAAACTGAAGTCCTATCAAAATTCCAGTTCCATCTTTTAAACACATTACCTAATTTTGTTAAAATTTTTATTTATAAAATACAAAATCTTATTACTTATTATCTATAAAATAGGAGCGAAACATCTCATCCACTAACATATCGTTGTACAATGTGTTCTCTGTAAATATACTCGTAAAACTATGCATTGAACATCCCTGAAACTTATATAGCAAATACATTAAGCAATATTCGCCACAAACTGAAGTCCTATCAACATTCCAGTTCCATCTTTTAAACACATTACCTAATTTTGTTAAAATTTTTATTTATAAAATACAAAATCTTATTACTTATTATCTATAAAATAGGAGCGAAACATCTCATCCACTAACATATCGTTGTACAATGTGTTCTCTGTAAATATACTCGTAAAACTATGCATTGAACATCCCTGAAACTTATATAGCAAATACATTAAGCAATATTCGCCACAAACTGAAGTCCTATCAACATTCCAGTTCCATCTTTTACAATTTCGTACAGGTGCCCGTCCATATGAATCAAAATATTCACCGACGTCATTCGTATCGATATATAAAGCTACCCAATGTGACCCTGGTTTATCATCTGTACCCAAATTGCATATTACCTAGTCAGGTCATAAATTCTATCACATGTTTGTAAAATAATTGAAACAAGTTTATTCATTATGTAACCATTTATATACCAAAATGAACTTAACAAAACATAGATTCTTATGATACTATAGTTTATTCAAAATGACCTCCGTAATTTTGAATACAGGCCTTCAATCTGCGCGGCCAGTCGTCTATCTCACCACGAACGAGGTCCATGTCATATCGGCGGCTGCCTTAATTAAAGATGTCTTGAGTGACTCGAAATTGGGATGAGGCTTTGAGCACGCCTTTTCCTCCAAGTGTTACCATATCTTGTAATCTAACGATTCAAATCTGGACTAGTCTTTGTGTCGGATGAAGTCGATTTCACGCGCCGCCAGCCAGTCTTTTTTGTTTTTGTTTTTAAAGAACGTTACCTCCACACTAGGTTTTTCTCCTGTATCGTGGGGGCAGTTTACAAACACAAATTTCACAAGCACAAGCATCCAAACTCGGAACAATTTTGTTGTAGCTCTCTTCTACGGGAAAAATTTTTTTATCCGAAAAAAGAATTTCCCGATATTTTTTTCCCGCGTACCGCTTCACCAAAGCGCGGCATCTCTTCAGTCTCAGATCCATTAGACGAGCATTCAAACGATGTCCTGTTTTTCTTCGATATGCCCGAAGCCCTAAGTCTTCATTTAACGCCGTGGTTCTGCTTAACCCCATCTGAAGGGCCAACAGTTTCTGTTTACGTTTGGGATTTCTTTGAATTCGCACCTTTACAGCTTTTATCACTGCTGGAGTCCTAACAAATCGAGGGCGACCACTTCTTGACCTGTCATCTACACTAGAGTCTTCATTGTATCGTTTGATGGTACGATAAACGAATCTTTTGGTTATATTCAAATTTTTCAGTATATCAAAAAATTTAATTGGCGCGTAATCGCAACTGCAACACGGTCTTTTTTAAGCGTCCACTCCATATGTAAAAATGAGTAAAATTCTAAAAAGTATACAGTTTTATTTTCATGAACAATTCGAATTCAATAAACTTTTTTTGTGGCCAGCATTCTAAAAGAAAAGTTTTTACTGTGTGACAATACTTATGACCTGACTAGGTATATACGTTGGTACGTGGGTGTACATGGGCAGTCTGTTAGCAGCATAAACATTATTTTCTAGACTGGGGTGAATCTTTTTCAGATGTTGTTGTACATGTAGTGTATCCATGATATTACTGCTATTAGTAGATTACTACAGTACAATCTACTCAATGACTAACATAGGAATGATCAATTATGTGATTTCTAAATATTAAATTGCATTTTTTCTGTTATACAAAACGTATTTGAGTCATCAATACACTGAATAAGACGCAACACGAAGAATGTGAGATAAGGTTGTTGACGCATAAAGTTATTATCAATTCTACTGTAGAAATTCTTTAGATTAGAATTATTACTTACTGGTACTATATAAGACCAAGCACCTGCAGTCATGGAGTTAGTGTATGGTCGTTTGACCGCAGTGTATCTATCAATAATACATTTGCGTTACTTCAACGCATCAAAGGCCATAGATGTAAGTGTTTAATCTATTGACAAACTTACTTTTCTTTCTGTTATTTTTTTACGTGTGTATGATTTTGAACGACAGGCCTGTTGGTCTAGTGGTCAGTGACCCTGACTGTTATGCCGGAGGTCGTGGGTTCGATTCCCACCCAGGACAAATGTTTGTGTGATGAGCACGATCATTTGTTCTGTGTCTGGGTGTAATTTATCTATAATATTTATGTATTTAGAAATATATAAGTATGTTTATCAGTTGTCTAGTACCCATAACACAAGCTCTGCTTAGCTTGGGACTAGATGGCGTTGTGTGATAGTTGTGGAATATTATTATTATTATTATTATTAGTGTTAACAAATTATATTTAAATATTTTGTGTGTGTATATGATTAAGCCGTGGTAGCTCAGATTATTAGCGCAAGCTGTAAATTTTACAGTACGTAACGCGGGTTCGATCCCCGCCGACACCAATTAAATTGTTAATTGCAATTTTAAGTGTTTATTCTATTGACACACTTACTTTTCTTTCTGTTATTTTCTTACGTGTGTATGATTTAGTGTTAACAAATTATATTTAAATATTTTGTGTGTGTATATGATTAAGCCGTGGTAGCTCAGATGGTTAGCGCAAGCTGTAAATTTTACAGTACGTAACGCGGGTTCGATCCCCGCCGACACCAATTAAATTGTTATATTGCAATTTTAAGTAGTTTATCATCTATTGACACACTTACTTTTCTTTCTGTTATTTTCTTACGTGTGTATTATTTAGTGTTAACAAATTATATTTAAATATTGTGTGTGTATATGATTAAGCCGTGGTAGCTCAGATGGTTAGCGCAAGCTGTAAATTTTACAGTACGTAACGCGGGTTCGATCCCCGCCGACACCAATTAAATTGTTAATTGCAATTTTAAGTTTTTATTCTATTGACACACTTACTTTTCTTTCTGTTATTTTCTTACGTGTGTATTATTTAGTGTTAACAAATTATGTTTAAATATTGTGTGTGTGTATATGATTAAGCCGTGGTAGCTCAGATGGTTAGCGCAAGCTGTAAATTTTACAGTATGTAACGCGGGTTCGATCCCCGCCGACACCAATTAAATTGTTAAATGCAATTTTAAGTGCTGATTCACCACGTGCTCGGCGGTGAAGGAAAACATCGTGAGGAAACCTGCATGTCTGAGAAAATTTCGAAGGCATGTGAAGTTCGCCAACACGCATTGAGACCGCGCCGCGGACATTTCCTAGCCATAAATACAGAGACAATAGCAGAAAGTAGAAAGTTAAAAAATACTTTTTTAACAATGACAGTCATTAGTTGATCATTAGTGAATGTGATTCTGTTTTCTTAAATTACAGGAAGAAAAGAGCAGAAGGAAGAAATGGGGTGATGGGAAGTAATGAAGAATGAATTGTTATGTGAAGTTTGTTGGAACAAACATATTTTAGTCACGTGTAAATACTTTTAACATTTTGGTTCAAAATGACACAAAATCTAAAAAATATTAGATACATCATCGACATGGACGGATTTTACATTACATATCCTCATAAACATTTTCAATGTAGAGAAATGGCTATTCTAGACGTAAAACTATCTAATAAAAATGATTCGTTTATCGATCATTATTTGTTTCAGCCAAGTTATCCTTTCAATTATTTGTCGCCAAAAGACAAAAAAACTGTTCGTTATTGTGAAATACACGTGCACGGCATTCCATATTTTGATGTGACCGAAGAATTAAAATGTGCCTACAAACAAGAGAACATCATTCCCATATTAAATTGGTATATTAGAAATTTGTGCAAAGACGAAGTGATCGCATACAAAGGTGGTTCAACAGAAAAACAATTTTTAAAAATGTTGACGACGAATGATAGAATTTTTAATATTGAAGAATACAAATGTCCAAAATACAATGATTTGGTAAATGTCATAAATTTAAACAAACGTTATGTTTGTAGTAATCATATATTTGCAAAAAATAAACACAAAATTTTACATTGTTCTTGTGACGAAGCGTGGGTTTTTTACAAGTGGTTATTGCTTGAAAATAAAATTTTAAATTAATCATAAATTTTGTTTGATTTCCCAAAAACATTAGTATAGTATACTAAAATACAAAATTGGTTCAACAGAAAAACAATTTTTAAAAATGTTGACGAAGAATGATAGAATTTTTAATATTGAAGAATACAAATGTCCAAAATACAATGATTTGGTAAATGTCATAAATTTAAACAAACGTTATGTGTGTAATAATCATATATTTGCAAAAAATAAACACAAAATTTTACATTGTTCTTGTGACGAAGTGTGTGTTTTTTACAAGTGGTTATTGCTTGAAAATAAAATTTTAAATTAATCATAAATTTTGTTTGATTTCCCAAAAACATTAGTTATAGTATACTATATAATACAAAATTGGTTCAACAGAAAAACAATTTTTAAAAATGTTGACGACGAATGATAGAATTTTTAATATTGAAGAATACAAATGTCCAAAATACAATGATTTGGTAAATGTCATAAATTTAAACAAACGTTATGTGTGTAATAATCATATATTTGCAAAAAATAATCACAAAATTTTCCATTGTTCTTGTGACGAAGTGTGGGTTTTTTACAAGTGGTTATTACTTGAAACTAAAATTTTATTTTAATCATAAATTTTGTTTGATTTCCAAAAAACATTAGATTTACGAAATTGGTTCAACAGAAAAACAATTTTTAAAAATGTTGACGACGAATGATAGAATTTTTAATATTGAAGAATACAAATGTCCAAAATACAATGATTTGGTAAATGTCATAAATTTAAACAATTGTGTGTAATAATCATTATTTGCAAAAAATAATCAAAAAATTTTACATTGTTCTTTTGACTAAGTGTGGGTTTTTTACAAGTGGTTATTGCTTGAAAATAAAATTTTAAATTAATCATAAATTTTGTTTGATTTCCCAAATACATTAGACAAATTTATTGGTTCAACAGAAAAACAATTTTTAAAAATGTTGAACGAATGTAGAATTTTTAATATTGAAGAATACAAATGTCCAAAATACAATGATTTGGTAAATGTCATAAAATTACACGTTATGTGTGTAATAATCATATATTTGCAAAAAATAAACCAAAATTTTCAAGTCACACATAACGTTTGTTTAAATTTATGACATTTACCAAATCATTGTATTTTGGACATTTGTATTCTTCAATATTAAAAATTCTATCATTCGTCGTCAAAATTTTCAAAAATTGTTTTTCTGTTGAACCACCTTTGTATGCGATCACTTCGTCTTTGCACAAATTTCTAATATACCAATTTAATATGGGAATGATGTTCTCTTGTTTGTAGGCACATTTTAATTCTTCGGTCACATCAAAATATGGAATGCCGTGCACGTGTATTTCACAATAACGAACAGTTTTTTTTGTCTTTTGGCGACAAATAATTGAAAGGATAACTTGGCTGAAACAAATAATGATCGATAAACGAATCATTTTTATTAGATAGTTTTACGTCTAGAATAGCCATTTCTCTACATTGAAAATGTTTATGAGGATATGTAATGTAAAATCCGTCCATGTCGATGATGTATCTAATATTTTTTAGATTTTGTGTCATTTTGAACCAAAATGTTAAAAGTATTTACACGTGACTAAAATATGTTTGTTCCAACAAACTTCACATAACAATTCATTCTTCATTACTTCCCATCACCCCATTTCTTCCTTCTGCTCTTTTCTTCCTGTAATTTAAGAAAACAGAATCACATTTACTAATGATCAACTAATGACTGTCATTGTTAAAAAAGTATTTTTTAACTTTTTACTTTCTGCTATTGTCTTTGTATTTATGGCTAGGAAATGTCCGCGGCGCGGTCTCAATGCGTGTTGGCGAACTTCACATGCCTTCGAAATTTTCTCAGACATGCAGGTTTCCTCACGATGTTTTCCTTCACCGCCGAGCACGTGGTAAATCAGCACTTAAAATTGCAATTAACAATTTAAGTGGTGTCGGCGGGGATCGAACCCGCGTTACATACTGTAAAATTTACAGCTTGCGCTAACCATCTGAGCTACCACGGCTTAATCATATACACACACACAATATTTAAATATAATTTGTTAACACTAAATCATACACACGTAAGAAAATAACAGAAAGAAAAGTAAGTGTGTCAATAGAATAAACACTTAAAATTGCAATTAACAATTTAATTGGTGTCGGCGGGGATCGAACCCGCGTTACGTACTGTAAAATTTACAGCTTGCGCTAACCATCTGAGCTACCACGGCTTAATCATATACACACACAATATTTAAATATAATTTGTTAACACTAAATCATACACACGTAAGAAAATAACAGAAAGAAAAGTAAGTGTGTCAATAGAATAAACACTTAAAATTGCAATTAACAATTTAATTGGTGTCGGCGGGGATCGAACCCGCGTTACGTACTGTAAAATTTACAGCTTGCGCTAACCATCTGAGCTACCACGGCTTAATCATATACACACACAAAATATTTAAATATAATTTGTTAACACTAAATCATACACACGTAAGAAAATAACAGAAAGAAAAGTAAGTGTGTCAATAGAATAAACACTTAAAATTGCAATTAACAATTTAATTGGTGTCGGCGGGGATCGAACCCGCGTTACGTACTGTAAAATTTACAGCTTGCGCTAACCATCTGAGCTACCACGGCTTAATCATATACACACACAAAATATTTAAATATAATTTGTTAACACTAAATAATAATAATAATAATAATATTCCACAACTATCACACAACGCCATCTAGTCCCAAGCTAAGCAGAGCTTGTGTTATGGGTACTAGGCAACTGATAAACATACTTATATATTTCTAAATACATAAATATTATAGATAAATTACACCCAGACACAGAACAAATGATCGTGCTCATCACACAAACATTTGTCCTGGGTGGGAATCGAACCCACGACCTCCGGCATAACAGTCAGGGTCACTAACCACTAGACCAACAGGCCTGTCGTTCAAAATCATACACACGTAAAAAATAACAGAAAGAAAAGTAAGTTTGTCAATAGATTAAACACTTACATCTATGGCCTTTGATGCGTTGAAGTAACGCAAATGTATTATTGATAGATACACTGCGGTCAAACGACCATACACTAACTCCATGACTGCAGTTGCTTGGTCTTATATAGTACCAGTAAGTAATAATTCTAATCTAAAGAATTTCTACAGTAGAATTGATAATAACTTTATGCGTCAACAACCTTATCTCACATTCTTCGTGTTGCGTCTTATTCAGTGTATTGATGACTCAAATACGTTTTGTATAACAGAAAAAATGCAATTTAATATTTAGAAATCACATAATTGATCATTCCTATGTTAGTCATTGAGTAGATTGTACTGTAGTAATCTACTAATAGCAGTAATATCATGGATACACTAGATGTACAACAACATCTGAAAAAGATTCACCCCAGTCTAGAAAATAATGTTTATGCTGCTAACAGACTGCCCATGTACACCCACGTACCAACGTATATACCTAGTCAGGTCATAAGTATTGTCACACAGTAAAAACTTTTCTTTTAGAATGCTGGCCACAAAAAAGTTTATTGAATTCGAATTGTTCATGAAAATAAAACTGTATACTTTTTAGAATTTTACTCATTTTTACATATGGAGTGGACGCTTAAAAAAGACCATGTTGCAGTTGCGATTACGCGCCAATTAAATTTTTTGATAATACTGAAAAATTTGAATATAACCAAAAGATTCGTTTATCGTACCATCAAACGATACAATGAAGACTCTAGTGTAGATCTCTAGGTCAAGAAGTGGTCGCCCTCGATTTGTTAGGACTCCAGCAGTGATAAAAGCTGTAAAGGTGCGAATTCAAAGAAATCCCAAACGTAAGCAGAAACTGTTGGCCCTTCAGATGGGGTTAAGCAGAACCACGGCGTTAAATGAAGACTTAGGGCTTCGGGCATATCGAAGAAAAACAGGACATCGTTTGAATGCTCGTCTAATGGATCTGAGACTGAAGAGATGCCGCGCTTTGGTGAAGCGGTACGCGGGAAAAAAATATCGGGAAATTCTTTTTTTCGGATAAAAAAAATTTTTACCGTAGAAGAGAGCTACAACAAACAAAATGATAAGGTGTACGCACACAGTAGTGAAGAAGCGAGCAACCATATTCTGCGTGTCCAACGAGGTCATTTTCCATCCTCGCTCATGGTATGGTTGGGAGTTTCTTATTGGGGCTTAACAGAGGTACATTTTTGTGAGAAAGGTTAAAAACGAATGCAGTTGTGTATCAAAATACAGTCCTGACGAACCTTGTGTAACCTGTTTCTCATACCATGTTCAATAACAGGCACTGGGTATTCCAACAAGATTCGGTGTCAGCTCATAGAGCGAAGAGCACACAAGACTTTTGACAGCTCCGTGGCGTAGTGGCTTAGCAATGAGTGGCTGCGCTTGGGGGTCGCGGGTTCGAATCCCGCACGGAACAAGTATTTGTACGACCTACAAGTAATTGTTCCGAGTTTGGATGTTTGTCCTTGTGAAATTTGTGTTTGTAAACTGCCCCCACGATACAGGAGAAAAACCTAGTGTGGAGGTAACGTTCTTTAAAAACAAAAAAAAAAGACTGGCTGGCGGCGCGTGAAATCGACTTCATCCGACACGAAGACCAGTCCAGATTTGAATCCGTTAGATTACAAGATATGGTAACACTTGGAGGAAAAGGCGTGCTCAAAGCCTCATCCCAATTTCGAGTCACTCAAGACATCTTTAATTAAGGCAGCCGCCGATATGACATGGACCTCGTTCGTGGTGAGATAGACGACTGGCCGCGCAGATTGAAGGCCTGTATTCAAAATTACGGAGGTCATTTTGAATAAACTATAGTGTCATAAGAATCTATGTTTTGTTAAGTTCATTTTGGTGTATAAATGGTTACATAATGAATAAACTTGTTTCAATTATTTTACATTAAACATGTGATAGAATTTATGACCTGACTAGGTAATATGCAATTTGGGTACAGATGATAAACCAGGGTCACATTGGGTAGCTTTATATATCGATACGAATGACGTCGGTGAATATTTTGATTCATATGGACGGGCACCTGTACGAAATTGTAAAAGATGGAACTGGAATGTTGATAGGACTTCAGTTTGTGGCGAATATTGTTTAATGTATTTGCTATATAAGTTTCAGGGATGTTCAATGCATAGTTTTACGAGTATATTTACAGAGAACACATTGTACAACGATATGTTAGTGGATGAGATGTTTCGCTCCTATTTTATAGATAATAAGTAATAAGATTTTGTATTTTATAAATAAAAATTTTAACAAAATTAGGTAATGTGTTTAAAAGATGGAACTGGAATGTTGATAGGACTTCAGTTTGTGGCGAATATTGCTTAATGTATTTGCTATATAAGTTTCAGGGATGTTCAATGCATAGTTTTACGAGTATATTTACAGAGAACACATTGTACAACGATATGTTAGTGGATGAGATGTTTCGCTCCTATTTTATAGATAATAAGTAATAAGATTTTGTATTTTATAAATAAAAATTTTAACAAAATTAGGTAATGTGTTTAAAAGATGGAACTGGAATGTTGATAGGACTTCAGTTTGTGGCGAATATTGCTTAATGTATTTGCTATATAAGTTTCAGGGATGTTCAATGCGTAGTTTCTCTACATTGAATATGTTTATGAGGATATGTAATGTAAAATCCGTCCATGTCGATGATGTATCTAATATTTTTTTAGATTTTGTGTCATTTTGAACCAAAATGTTAAAAGTATTTACACGTGACTAAAATATGTTTGTTCCAACAAACTTCACATAACAATTCATTCTTCATTACTTCCCATCACCCCATTTCTTCCTTCTGCTCTTTTCTTCCTGTAATTTAAGAAAACAGAATCACATTTACTAATGATCAACTAATGACTGTCATTGTTAAAAAAGTATTTTTTAACTTTTTACTTTCTGCTATTGTCTTTGTATTTATGGCTAGGAAATATCCGCGGCGCGGTCTCAATGCGTGTTGGCGAACTTCACATGCCTTCGAAATTTTCTCAGACATGCAGGTTTCCTCACGATGTTTTCCTTCACCGCCGAGCACGTGGTAAATCAGCACTTAAAATTGCAATTAACAATTTAAGTGGTGTCGGCGGGGATCAAACCCGCGTTACATACTGTAAAATTTACAGCTTGCGCTAACCATCTGAGCTACCACGGCTTAATCATACACACACACACAAATATTTAAATATAATTTGTTAACACTAAATCATACACACGTAAGAAAATAACAGAAAGAAAAGTAAGTGTGTCAATAGAATAAACACTTAAAATTGCAATTAACAATTTAATTGGTGTCGGCGGGGATCGAACCCGCGTTACGTACTGTAAAATTTACAGCTTGCGCTAACCATCTGAGCTACCACGGCTTAATCATATACACACACAACATTTAAATATAATTTGTTAACAATAAATCATACACACGTAAGATAATAACAGAAAGAAAAGTAAGTGTGTCAATAGAATAAACACTTAAAATTGCAATTAACAATTTAATTAGTGTCGGCGGGGATCGAACCCGCGTTACGTACTGTAAAATTTACAGCTTGCGCTAACCATCTGAGCTACCACGGCTTAATCATATACACACACAATATTTAAATATAATTTGTTAACACTAAATCATACACACGTAAGAAAATAACAGAAAGAAAAGTAAGTGTGTCAATAGAATAAACACTTAAAATTGCAATTAACAATTTAATTGGTGACGGCGGGGATCGAACCCGCGTTACGTACTGTAAAATTTACAGCTTGCGCTAACCATCTGAGCTACCACGGCTTAATCATACACACACACACAATATTTAAATATAATTTGTTAACACTAAATCATACACACGTAAGAAAATAACAGAAAGAAAAGTAAGTGTGTCAATAGAATAAACACTTAAAATTGCAATTAACAATTTAATTGGTGTCGGCGGGGATCGAACCCGCGTTACGTACTGTAAAATTTACAGCTTGCGCTAACCATCTGAGCTACCACGGCTTAATCATATACACACACAATATTTAAATATAATTTGTTAACACTAAATCATACACACGTAAGAAAATAACAGAAAGAAAAGTAAGTTTGTCAATAGAATAAATACTTAAAATTGCAATTAACAATTTAATTGGTGCCGGCGGGGATCGAACCCACGTCGCGTACTGTGAAATTTACAGCTTGCGCTAACCATCTGAGCTACCACGGCTTAATCATATACACACACAATATTTAAATATAATTTGTTAACAATAAATCATACACACGTAAGAAAATAACAGAAAGAAAAGTAAGTGTGTCAATAGAATAAACACTTAAAATTGCAATTAACAATTTAATTAGAGTCGGCGGGGATCGAACCCGCGTTACGTACTGTAAAATTTACAGCTTGCGCTAACCATCTGAGCTACCACGGCTTAATCATATACACACACAAAATATTTAAATATAATTTGTTAACACTAAATCATACACACGTAAGAAAATAACAGAAAGAAAAGTAAGTGTGTCAATAGAATAAACACTTAAAATTGCAATTAACAATTTAATTGGTGTCGGCGGGGATCGAACCCGCGTTACGTACTGTAAAATTTACAGCTTGCGCTAACCATCTGAGCTACCACGGCTTAATCATATACACACACAATATTTAAATATAATTTGTTAACACTAAATCATACACACGTAAGAAAATAACAGAAAGAAAAGTAAGTGTGTCAATAGAATAAACACTTAAAATTGCAATTAACAATTTAATTGGTGTCGGCGGGGATCGAACCCGCGTTACGTACTGTAAAATTTACAGCTTGCGCTAACCATCTGAGCTACCACGGCTTAATCATATACACACACAATATTTAAATATAATTTGTTAACACTAAATCATACACACGTAAGAAAATAACAGAAAGAAAAGTAAGTGTGTCAATAGAATAAACACTTAAAATTGCAATTAACAATTTAATTGGTGTCGGTGGGGATCGAACCCGCGTTACGTACTGTAAAATTTACAGCTTGCGCTAACCATCTGAGCTACCACGGCTTAATCATATACACACACAATATTTAAATATAATTTGTTAACACTAAATCATACACACGTAAGAAAATAACAGAAAGAAAAGTAAGTGTGTCAATAGAATAAACACTTAAAATTGCAATTAACTATTTAATTGGTGTCGGCGGGGATCGAACCCGCGTTACGTACTGTAAAATTTACAGCTTGCGCTAACCATCTGAGCTACCACGGCTTAATCATATACACACACAATATTTAAATATAATTTGTTAACACTAAATCATACACACGTAAGAAAATAACAGAAAGAAAAGTAAGTGTGTCAATAGAATAAACACTTAAAATTGCAATTAACAATTTAATTGGTGTCGGCGGGGATCGAACCCGCGTTACGTACTGTAAAATTTACAGCTTGCGCTAACCATCTGAGCTACCACGGCTTAATCATATACACACACAAAATATTTAAATATAATTTGTTAACACTAAATAATAATAATAATAATAATATTCCACAACTATCACACAACGCCATCTAGTCCCAAGCTAAGCAGAGCTTGTGTTATGGGTACTAGGCAACTGATAAACATACTTATATATTTCTAAATACATAAATATTATAGATAAATTACACCCAGACACAGAACAAATGATCGTGCTCATCACACAAACATTTGTCCTGGGTGGGAATCGAACCCACGACCTCCGGCATAACAGTCAGGGTCACTAACCACTAGACCAACAGGCCTGTTGTTCAAAATCATACACACGTAAAAAATAACAGAAAGAAAAGTAAGTTTGTCAATAGATTAAACACTTACATCTATGGCCTTTGATGCGTTGAAGTAATGCAAATGTATTATTGATAGATACACTGCGGTCAAACGACCATACACTAACTCCATGACTGCAGTTGCTTGGTCTTATATAGTACCAGTAAGTAATAATTCTAATCTAAAGAATTTCTACAGTAGAATTGATAATAACTTTATGCGTCAACAACCTTATCTCACATTCTTCGTGTTGCGTCTTATTCAGTGTATTGATGACTCAAATACGTTTTGTATAACAGAAAAAATGCAATTTAATATTTAGAAATCACATAATTGATCGTTCCTATGTTAGTCATTGAGTAGATTGTACTGTAGTAATCTACTAATAGCAGTAATATCATGGATACACTAGATGTACAACAACATCTGAAAAAGATTCACCTCAGTCTAGAAAATAATGTTTATGCTGCTAACAGACTGCCCATGTACACCCACGTACCAACGTATATACCTAGTCAGGTCATAAGTATTGTCACACAGTAAAAACTTTTCTTTTAGAATGCTGGCCACAAAAAAGTTTATTGAATTCGAATTGTTCATGAAAATAAAACTGTATACTTTTTAGAATTTTACTCATTTTTACATATGGAGTGGACGCTTAAAAAAGACCGTGTTGCAGTTGCGATTACGCGCCAATTAAATTTTTTGATATACTGAAAAATTTGAATATAACCAAAAAGATTCGTTTATCGTACCATCAAACGATACAATGAAGACTCTAGTGTAGATGACAGGTCAAGAGGTGGTCGCCCTCGATTTGTTAGGACTCCAGCAGTGATAAAAGCTGTAAAGGTGCGAATTCAAAGAAATCCCAAACGTAAGCAGAAACTGTTGGCCCTTCAGATGGGGTTAAGCAGAACCACGGCGTTAAATGAAGACTTAGGGCTTCGGGCATATCGAAGAAAAACAGGACATCGTTTGAATACAGTCCTGACCAACCTTGTGTAACCTGTTTCTCATACCATGTTCAATAACAGGCACTGGGTATTCCAACAAGATTCGGTGTCAGCTCATAGAGCGAAGAGCACACAAGATTTTTGACAGCTCCGTGGCGTAGTGGCTTAGCAATGAGTGGCTGCGCTTGGGGGTCGCGGGTTCGAATCCCGCACGGAACAAGTATTTGTACGACCTACAAGTAATTGTTCCGAGTTTGGATGTTTGTCCTTGTGAAATTTGTGTTTGTAAACTGCCCCCACGATACAGGAGAAAAACCTAGTGTGGAGGTAACGTTCTTTAAAAACAAAAAAAAAAGACTGGCTGGCGGCGCGTGAAATCGACTTCATCCGACACAAAGACCAGTCCAGATTTGAATCCGTTAGATTACAAGATATGGTAACACTTGGAGGAAAAGGCGTGCTCAAAGCCTCAGCCCAATTTCGAGTCACTCAAGACATCTTTAATTAAGGCAGCCGCCGATATGACACGGACCTCGTTCGTGGTGAGATAGACGACTGGCCGCGCAGATTGAAGGCCTGTATTCAAAATTACGGAGGTCATTTTGAATAAACTATAGTGTCATAAGAATCTATGCTTTGTTAAGTTCATTTTGGTATATAAATGGTTACATAATGAATAAACATGTTTCAATTATTTTACATTAAACATGTGATAGAATTTATGACCTGACTAGGTAATATGCAATTTGGGTACAGATGATAAACCAGGGTCACATTGGGTAGCTTTATATATCGATACGAATGACGTCGGTGAATATTTTGATTCATATGGACGGGCACCTGTAAGAAATTGTAAAAGATGGAACTGGAATGTTGATAGGACTTCAGTTTGTGGCGAATATTGCTTAATGTATTTGCTATATAAGTTTCAGGGATGTTCAATGCGTAGTTTTACGAGTATATTTACAGAGAACACATTGTACAACGATATGTTAGTGGATGAGACGTTTCGCTCCTATTTTATAGATAATAAGTAATAAGATTTTGTATTTTATAAATAAAAATTTTAACAAAATTAGGTAATGTGTTTAAAAGATGGAACTGGAATGTTGATAGGACTTCAGTTTGTGGCGAATATTGCTTAATGTATTTGCTATATAAGTTTCAGGGATGTTCAATGCGTAGTTTTACGAGTATATTTACAGAGAACACATTGTACAACGATATTTTAGTGGATGAAATGTTTCGCTCCTATTTTATAGATAATAAGTAATAAGATTTTGTATTTTATAAATAAAAATTTTAACAAAATTAGGTAATGTGTTTTATTGATGATTCAGATTAGTGTTGTATTAAGAAAAGGGTGTGGCAGAAGAAGCACGAGAGTAGAATCAACGCAGTAGAAATGCGATCGTTAAGGAGTATGTTAGGGCTGAATCTGAACGACAGGGTAAGAAATTGTGTAATAAGAGAAGAGTGTGGTTTGCAAGATGATGTTGTGACAAGGATTAAGAAAGGAGTGCTTCGGTGGTTTGGTCATGTGGAAAGAATGAATGAGGAAACAGTGACAAAGAAAATTTATGTTGCAGAAGTGAATAGCAGAGTCGGAAAGGGACGTCCTAGGCGAAAATTTATCGACCAAATTGGCGATTTATTAAAAACGGGCCAAATTAGAAGTACCCTTAACCGACGAGTATGTATGCGTAGGTGTATGGATGTGAAAGTAGTTAGGTTGTACCAGTTCTGGCGCACTTGTAGAAAGGTTGTACCAATTCAGGCGCACGACGTTCGTCGACTCACAATCCTAAAAAAAAAAAAAGTTTTGGCATGCTCTGATCACGAATCTGCGGTCCATTTTTGCGTAGGATGCACGGTTCCGGAGATGTACAGATCCTTTCACATGTGATGGATAAACCGGAGATGTACGGAATTCCGGAGATGTACAGATAAACTTTCACTACCATACGTTAAAGTAGGGACCAACACAGCATTGTAAATTGTCATACGTGCCTTTTTTGACACATTTTGACTCTTCACAATAGAGTGCAGGGCCCCATTTACTCTATTTCCCGCATTCACTCGTCGTTCTATATCCTTATCATATCTCCCATCCCTGCTAAATACGCAGCCCAAATATACAAACTCATCTACTTGCTCGATCAACTCCCCTTCTGTTCTTATTTCACAAATCGTTTTACTTTCTTCTCTTTCAATAACCATAACCTTGGTCTTACTTGCGTTCACTTTCATACCCCTTTCTTTTAATGATCTGTTCATTAATGTAACCATCATTTGCAACTCGGCCGCCGACGACGCAAGAATAACTTGATCATCGGCGTACAAAAGGCATTTGACGGTTAACTCACCCATCTTAAACCGCATTCTTCAACTTTCAAATTTTGCAAACAACTGTCCATAAATAGGTTGAACAGCCACGGGGAAGCCACACAGCCCTGTCTGACACCTTTATGGATGTCAAACCAGTCCGAGTATACCCCGTTGATCCTAACACAAGCAACTAGAGTCCCTATAAAGAGACTCCAATGCCTGTATCAAGCCAGCGCTCAACACAAATGAGTTCAGTGTTTGCCATAGCACATCCCTATCCACTCTGTCCAAACCAAAAAGCCTTTTGAAGTTTTTGGCCAAAAACGCCAAAAGGTTTTTGGCCAAAAACCAAAACGTTCAAGAACCAAGAAACGACTTGATCTATACATCCCATTCCCTTTCTAAATCCCGCTTGCACATCCCAAATTTTTCCATCATTTTCTTTCATGACCCTTTCAATCAGTACCTTAGCATACAGTTTTCCCACAATGCTAAGAAGGCTAATGCCACGGTAGTTTTTACAGTCCTGCTACGACCGACCCTTTTCCTTTATATACTGGGACTATCACGGCTTTGCACCAGTCTACCGGTACCCGCTTCAGTTCCCAGCATAAATTAAACAAGGTGTGCAGCAGGCCTGTCACGACTTCCTCTCCAGCCCTTAGCATTTCGAGTGAAACTCTATCATATCCGGCAGCCTTACCTGCTTTCATGCTTTTCATTGCTTTCATTATTTCATCTATACTTATCTCGCTACCTCTTTCCTCTTCTTTCGGAGTTTCTACTTCACTTAGTACACACGTTGTCTCCTCACACATAAACACGCTTTCAAAATATTCCTTCCATCTCTTTAAACTCAAAACTTCATCACTCAGAATATAGTCATTCTCGTCTCTTATAGCATTCATCATAGGCTGTTTTGAATATCCCCTGGCAGTTCTTACAAGTTTCCAGAACATTTTAATATTTGCCTGGAAGTTATCCGATATTCTTCTATCATTCTTATCCGTTCTTTCTTGCTTTTTTCTTTCAACTACTTCTTTTACTCTCTTATTAAGATGTCTAAAGCCTGCCTTTTTTCTTTCAATATCATCATTCGTACCGCTAGAATTACCAGCCTTTGTTGCTAGTAAATCTAGCCATGCTCTCTTCTTTGCTTCAACTTCCATACGTATCTCATCATCCCACCATAACGTATTATTTTTCCTTTCATTCTTTCTCTTACTAACACCAAATACTTCGGTAGCTGCATCCACTAAACCTTTCTTTACGTTTTGCCATACATTCTCCAAGTCTAACTCCTTCATACATAATTCATCCAAACCACTTATATTTTCTTTCAGTCTACATTTGAACTTGTTTTTCTCACCTTCATCTTGTAACCTTTCTGTTCTAATACGCTGTAACGCAGTACACAGTGTAAAAAAACTTATAAGCACAGTGAAAATATGTATTTATTTTAAGATTTTTCACAAATCCGTGCGAAATTAAGCGAAGAGTCCTGACATTACGCAGTAACATGATGAACAATGAACGCGTTTGTTCCACGCCCTTTAAAGCAAGTTGAAGAAAAAGGAAAATGTAAATGTATAATCTATACATAATAGTAGTCGAATAATGCAGAATTTCGTACTATCGTTGTACTTATAATTTAAAATATATCGTGATAAGTTCCGAAAGTTCAGAAAGAAAGAGCCGTGGTAGCTCAGATGGTTAAAAGTAGTTACGTTGTACCAGTTCTGGCTCACTGAGTCAGAGGTGGTACAACGTTCGTCGACTCACGATCCTAAAAAAAAGGTTTTGGCATGCTCTGATCACGAATCTGCGGTCCGTTTTTGCGTAAGGTGTACGGTAGCGGAGATGTGCAGATCAATTAACTCTTATCTAATTGATATCCGGTGAGGGCCTCCACAGTCATTAGCGTCCCATTGTTCTTATCTATTGTCATTGTCATTACTTCCTCGGCGTGTGCGTCGCCTTATCAGTGCTATTGTATTATACTTCTTTGTTCCTATCTACAACGCTAATCTGAATCATCAATAAAACACATTACCTAATTTTGTTACAATTTTTATTTAAAAATACAAAATCTTATTACTTATTATCTCTAAAATAGGAGCGAAACATCTCATCCACTAAAATATCGTTGTACAATGTGTTCCCTGTAAATATACTCGTAAAACTATGCATTGAACATCCCTGAAACTTATATATCAAATACATTAAGCAATATTCGCCACAAACTGAAGTCAGACATTCCAGTTCCATCTTTTACAATTTCTTTTTCAAAACTAGATGATATCGTACAGGTGATCGTCCATATGAATCAAAATATTGACCGACGTCATTCGTATCGATATATAAAGCTACCCAATGTGACCCTGGTTTATCATCTGTCTCCAAATTGCATATTATACACGTTGGTAGGTGGGTATACATGGGCAGTCTATTAGCAGCATAAACATTATTTTTTAGACTGGGGTGAATCTTTTTCAGATGTTGTTGTACATCTAGTCTATCCATGATATTACTGCTATTAGTAGATTATTATAGTACCAATCTACTCAATGGCTAACATAGGAATGATCAATTATAGTGATTTCTATATATTAAATTGCATTCTTTTGTGTTATACAAATCGTATTTGAGTCATCGATGCATCGAACGAGACGCAACACGAAGGAATGTTGAGATATGTAACAGAATGTGAGATAAGCTTGTTGACGCATAAAGTTACTATCAGTTCCACTGCAGAAATTCTTTAGATTAGAATTATTACTTACTGGTGCTATATAAAACCAGGGCGCTGCAGTCATGGAGTTAGTGTACGGTCGTTTGACCGCAGTGGATCTAGCAACACTACATTTGTGTTACTTCAACGCATCAAAGACCATGGATGTAAGTGTTTATTCTGTGGCCGTGAAAGGAAAAGGGGAGATCTCCCGCCGGGCAAGGTGTTCTGCCCGGGGAGAGGCCAACACTCCGTGTGATAGCTCGGAGAAGTTCTATATATACTGTCTATGATTCGGAATGTTAATAGCGCGATTTAGGCTTCGGTGTGTTTCGGTGTGCTAGTGGCGCGACGACAGCGCCGCTACATCACCCCCCTGCTCAGACCGGAGGTCGATAGTACAGTCGAGTTGTCGAAGAATGTGCAAGTGCCAGGAGATTGCCTTGTATTCTGCGGTGAGTCGAGAAGAAGGCAAGTAATCTGCGAGAGTGCCGTGAAGCAGAGGCGAGCAGTAAGGCTCAGAGTCGTGCCGAACACTGTATAGCGCAGAGAGTAGCTTGAAGGAACAGGAAGCATTATTATTCCAGTGCTGCGATGAACCTTGTGAAGCTAGATGGCTTGCAGGATATGAAGACTGCAGATGATATCTATGAATGGGTGGGGTACTCTATGACGATGATGAAGCTTGAAGTTTCCGAAGGTTGTTTGGTTGCGTGTTCAGATCACGTCGGGGTCACCACTGTGGGTGTCGAAGGAAAAGGGGAGATCTCCCGCCGGGCAAAGTGTTCTGCCCCGGGAGCGGCCCACACTCCGTGTGATAGTTCGGAGAAGCGCGATTTAGGCTTCGGTGTGTTTCGGTGTGCTAGTGGCGCGACGACAGCGCCGCTACAATTCTATTGACAAACAAACAAAGAAAAAATATAAAAATTAACTGTATAGTTTATGCTGAGTTTGATAATATTATTGAGATAGATAAAAACAGAAATGTTACTGTAGACTATAGTAGTTAAGGTTATAATATGTGTTGTGTGTTAGATTTTATGTGTTATGTGTAATGAATTTTTTTTGTATGTAACTATGTGAATCGTTATTATAAAAATTCACTTTGGTTGGATTTGGGGATTTGTTTTGTAAATAAAACAAATTGTATCCAATATATTATTTTTATTTCTTTATAAATCTTCTATTTAATCTAATACAAAACACTGTTCGAGTTTAAAGTTACATAGGACTCTCTCATTAGATCATCAATAATAACAAGATGTTGGTTTTCACCATCAAACATATTAAGATTTGGAATTCCTTGATGATAGTTAACATTTGGTAAATTATATAAAGGTTGCATTTCATCAACGCACCATGTGATCTGATTAAAATCAAAATTACATATTTCTGTAACTGATTTTATGAAATTTGTTACAAAATTTGATTTCCCACATCCACTTGGTCCTGCCACAATAGCAGTAAACGGATGTATAAAGTGAAACATTACACACGTCTAAAGTTCTAAGGGGTGAAATAAAAAATGTAAGTGTTGGTGTAAACAATTAATATGTATTTGGGAAATCAAACAAAATTAATGATTAATTGAAAATTTTATTTTCAAGCAATAACCACTTGTAAAAACCCACACTTCATCACAAGAACAATGTAAAATTTTGTGATTATTTTTTGCAAATATATGATTTTTACACACATAACGTTTGTTTAAATTTATGACATTTACCAAATCATTGTATTTTGGACATTTGTATTCTTCAATATTAAAAATTCTATCATTCGTCGTCAACATTTTTAAAAATTGTTTTTCTGCTGAACCACCTTTGTATGCGATCACTTCGTCTTTGCACAAATTTCTAATGTACCAATTTAATATGGGAATGATGTTCTCTTGTTTGTAGGCACATTTTGATTCCTCGGTCACGTCAAAATATGGAATGAGGTGCACGTGTGTTTCGCAATAACGAACAGTTTTTTTGTCTTTTGGCGACAAATAATTGAAAGGATAACTTGGCCGAAACAAATAATGATCGATAAACGCATAATTTTTATTAGATAGTTTTACGTCTAGAATAGTCATTTTGCCTACATTGAAAATGTTTATGAGGATATGTAATGTAAAATCCGTCCATGTCGATGATGTATCTAATATTTTTTAGATTTTGTGTCATTTTGAACCAAAAAGTTAAAAGTATTTACACGTGACTAAAAATATGTTTGTTCCAACAAACTTCACATAACAATGCTTCATTACTTCCCATCATCCCATCTCTTCCTTCTGCTGTTGTTTTCCTGTAATTTTAATAAACAGAATCACATTCACTAATGATCAACTAATGACTGTCATTGTTAAAAAAGTATTTGTTTAACTTTTTCACTTTCTGCTATTGTCTTTGTATTCAGGGCTAGAAAATGTCCGACGCGCTGCCTTAATGCGTGTTGGCGAACTTCACATGCCTTCGAAATTTTCTCAGACATGCAGGTTTCCTCACGATGTTTTCCTTCACCGCCGAGCACGTGGTAAATCAGCACTCTATTGCAATTAACAATTTAATTGGTGCCGGCGGGGATCGAACCCGGGTCGCGTACTGTGAAATTTATATCTTGCGCTAACCATCTGAGCTACCACGGTTTAATCATATACACACACAATGTTTAAATATAATTTGTTAACACTAAATCATACACACGTAAGAAAATAACAGAAAGAAAAGTAAGTTTGTCAATAGAATAAACACTTACATCCATGGCCTTTGAGTAGATTGGTACCGTAATAATCTACTAATAGCAGTAATATCATGGATACACTAGATGTACAACAACATCTGAAAAAGATTCACCCCAGTCTAGAAAATAATGTTTATGCTGCTAATAGACTGCCCATGTACACCCACGTACCAACGTACATACGTTGGTATATACGTTGGTACGGTTGGTAATAAGCAATTTGGATACAGGTGATAAACCAGGGTCACATTGGGTAGCTTTATATATCAATACGAATGACGTCGGTCAATATTTTGATTCATATGGACGATCACCTGTACGATATCATCTAAAGGTTTTAAAAAGGAATTGTAAAAGATGGAACTGGAATGTTGATAGGATTCAGAATGAGTGGACTTCAGTTTGTGGCGAATATTGCTTAATTTATTTGCTATATAAGTTTCAGGGATGTTCAATGCATAGTTTTACGAGTATATTTACAGGTAACACATTGTACAACATTATGATATTTTATTGGATGAGATGTTTCGCTCCTATTTTATAATTAAATTAAATTAAATTAAGATTTTTTATTTTGTAAATAAAAATTGTAACAAAATTAGGTAATGTGTTTTATTGATGATTCAGAACTCACCGGATATCAACTAGATATTAGTTAATTGATCTGCACATCTCCTGAACCGCACATCCTACGCAAAAACAGGCCGCAGATTCATGATCAGAGCATGCCAATTTTTTTTTAGGATCGTGAGTCGACGAACGTTGTACCACTTCTGACTTATTGAGCCAGAACTAGTACAACGTAACTACTGTTAAAAGAGCCGTGGTAGCTCAGATGGTTAACGCTCGCTGTAAATATAGCAGAACGCGAGTAACCTGGGTTCGATTCCCGCCGGCACCAATGAAATTGTTAATTGCAATTTTAAGTGCTGATTTACCACGTGCTCGGCGGTGAAGGAAAACATCGTGAGGAAACCTGCATGTCTGAGGAATAAGAAAAAAATAATATTTCGAAGACATGTGAAGTTCGCCAACATGTATTGGGGCAGCGCGGCGGACATTTCCCCCTAAAACTCTCTCAGAAATGAGAGGAGGCCTGCGCCCAGGAGTGGGACGTATATAGGCTGTAACTTTAAGTTCAGAAATATAACGACTGAATGAGGTAGATTTCTGAACTTATCATGATATTTTTTTTTTAAAACACCTGATCTTGATGGTAAGTGCATGCTGTAGCTCAAAGATATATACATTTATCCTCGATTAAGAATCAAAATGCAGCTGCGTTGTCACCCCTGAGGACTAATAGTGACCGCCCTAGGGCGGCGGTGCGAGCGGAGCCACCGCACCGGGTAATCATATTGATAGATCCATGTCTCGTCACCAGTAACAATTTCTGAAACACGCCTAGATGCCCCGTTTTCAAAACGTAGACGCATTTCATGCCACCAATCCACACGAGTCTATTTTTCGCTTTCGGGGAGCAAACGAGGGATCCATCGACAACAAAGCTTACTCACTTCAAGATGTTGATGTAGGGTGGTATGAATGCTCCCCCGAACAATCCTACAATCTTTTCGATGTCCGTTTATGTGATTCGTGGGTCGTCTCGCACTAACATTTCAGTAGCTGTTTAGTTTAGTTTGCTGCCGTTATTGTTGTTTGCGGCGCCCCGGTTCTTTGGTCATCTTTAAAGTTAATTTTACCCCTTTTGAATTCAGCAAACCACCTAAAAATTGTTGCGCTTGATGGAGCTGAGTCCCCTAATGCTGATTTTAACCGTTGCGTTGTAAACTTAAACCAAATTTAAAATCATAATAGATCATAGCGCACAAATGTTCACGATTAAGATCCATCGTTTTAAATGAAAAGCGCGGAAAGCGTTGCAGGAAAATTAATAGAACTTTGTTTTTTTTTTAATTTGAGCAATGGGCTTATGGAGTTCTTTTTTTAAATAAATTTGCTTTTTAGAAACATATAACACGGGTACGTTGCATTTTTAAATTTCGAGCATCTCAAAACTTATTGAGTGACCTACGTATATTCATTTTTATTTTGTTTATTTTTATTTATTTTATTCAAAAACTCTTGTGGCTTACAGAAAATCCAACACGCACACAAGGTTTAATTTTACATGCAAAAATATTAAAAAAATTCATCCAATTATAACAAACGAATTAATAGTTATCACTTATAAATTAATAATTAAAAATAATAATCATAAATTAAACAATTATGCAATATCAGTGTTATAAAATATCTATAAGCCTTTAGCGTGTTGAGAAATTAAAATATGAAAATAAAATATGAAAATATGAATATAAAAAAAGGTCGCAATCATCGCATCATACGGTGGAACTATCCTCCAGAGAAGACTGGCTAGATGGAGAGGTTATCTGTGAGCTCGGTAACTTTATATGGTACACCATCATTCATCATTACAGCCCTTCACAAGTTCACTGCTGAACATAGGCCTCACCCAAGTAATGCCACAAAGCACGGTCCTGAGCCACCTGCATCCATCGACTTCCTGCATGTCTTACCAGGTCGTCACTTCATCTAGTGGAGGGTCGCCCTACACTACGCCTACTGGTACGAGGCTGCCACTCGAGAACATTTTTCCCCATCGGTTATCGGTTCTTCGAGCTATATGGCCGGCCCATTGCCACTTCAGCTTACTAATCCGTTGGGCTAGTAAGCTGAGTGTCGGTCACTCTGGTTCTACTGCGGATATCCTCATTTCTGAGTTTATTACGCAGAGAAACCCTGAGCATAGCCCTCTCCATAGCTCGCTGAGCAACCTTGAGTGTTCTCATACGGCCGGCAGTGAAGGACCACGTCTCAGGTCCGTAAGTCATCACTGGCAACACGCACTGGTTGTACAATCTGGTGTTCAGAGTTTGAAGTATACCTGACGAGAAGATATTTGATGAAGATGTGTTTGTAATTAAATAATGTAAAGTAGTGTTCTATAGTGATATATATGTTGTGCAAATTATTTATAGTTAACATAATATATTATACTTCCCTTTTGCATTCCCAAAAAGTTTTACATTGACGTGAAATTGAAATATTACGTTAACCGATTTTAGGTTTTTTTAATATTATTCCTACCCGTTCTTTTCTAAATATCATATAATTTTTATTTTACTGTAATAATAAATTAACTACTATAATTTTATATAGATGGCGCTATTAGTATTTTCAAGCACCATAAGGTTTAATTACAAATGAGATATGAAAGACACATAATATATAAATAATTACTTTACTTGCTGTTTTCAACGCAATGTTTGCATTGGACCAGCAAATCTAATTTTCTTCCTTTATCCAATAACCGTTACAGCATTTTAAAGTCCACTGCTGAACATAGGCCTCCCTATTGATTGCCTCAACAGAATAAAATTGAATTTGCCGTAAAGTTAGTTTTGCCATTTATCAAAAAAGTCACTGTTCACTATGTATCTCACTGACCTCTAGCGTACTTGTATATATAGAGGTCGGTGGTGTATCTACTATAATATACTCTTTATATACTGAGTCATAGATCTATACCAGTGCACTAGCTCAACTTAAACCGCTTGAATTAGAAATCTAAAATTTGAACAGTTGGTAGCTACATTTTATTATGTAGAAATCCGCTATGAAATCATTTTGGAATATTCGATTCCTAAGAGGGTGAAATAAGGGTGTTACAGTTTATTATTTTATTACAAAAATATTTTACAGGGCGATTGACTCGTTACTTACTGGGAGTACTATTTTTAAAAAATAAATAAATACCTTTTTTGCGATTTCAAAATAACCTGTTACGGTAAGGGAGCAGGGGCAGAGGGTATGCAATTTTGTAAGGTAATAAAATATGTTGGTATTTCTTAAAACAACCTCCTACCGGGGGAGGGAGAAGGGGGTAGATAATGTTTAATTTGAAGGTAGAAAAAATATTAATGCTTTAGTATTTAAATAATAAAATTTGCCTCTTAAGGTTTTAAAACAAGAGTTCACATTTTGTATGAAAAATATTGTATTAAATCTACGGCTCAAACCGCTGCATGTAGATGCGTAAAATTGGAACAATAACACAGAATAAATAATAGTACTACGTAACAATAACTTCCTTTTATTATGTAGGCATCCTACCACCTAATAACCAGGATACATGGTTTGCGCGGAAAAGATGGTTTTTAACTGCATGGTGGTGGGGAAATCCGTAAAACGAAATTTTGATAATTATGTACTTAATAAAGACCTTTACAAAAATCTGTCCCTATTGATCATTATATACAAAATATTAAAAATTGTTTACCTATTTATCATTGTGTCCGAGTTAGTAATGCGACAAAAATATAGTGAGATCAGATACAGACAAAACAGCTTTACGTGCTTTCTTATGCATAGGGATTAAACACTGCTGAACTCTTGACTCCGGCCTGCTGCTCAGAATTTCTTGATAAAAAACGCAACAAACTTTAAGCTCGATGACACTCGATGACAAAAGGTAGGTAGGCATTGGATCGTAGTTTTCATTTAAATTTTTTTTATTCAATATCAATAATTAGTGATGGTGCTTGCTTATTTAGGGCTATATCTTATTTGTTGTATGGAAACCAAGTATTGGCTAGAGAAATTCGGGAGCAAATTAGGGATTTGGTACGTTATTGTGGTCATTTTGTTTTTTTATTTACAAAATAAAACACAAGCGTACAGTTTGCCCTATTTGTTTTTTAGTTCGTTTGTGGGTCCGTTTATTTGTTCATTTGTTTGTTTGTCTGATTGACCGACTAACTGAATGTTTTTATCCAGATTAGTGTCTTTCTAAGTCTTCGCGACAGCTTAATTTACAAATAAATCATCATCACTTAGAATAGCAAAAAGTACTGATTCCACACGAACGAAGTCGCCGGTACAGAAGGGTCACCACCGGAACTAAAGATATTTTTCATTGGAACTATGCAGTATTCATTAATAATTACCTTTAAAGGTACTTCAAAGTTTTTATTTTCCCATTCTTACAGTTAATAAATTTACATTATTTCATACATATTTTATTAACGTTAATTATTTATAGATACAAAAATATTTTTCCTTTAATTATGATACAAAAATATTTATCACACAAGTATACTTATTAATATCGTGCATTGCCGTCATACTTCTTGAAACTCCTACGATCCAAGTTCAGAAAGATAATTCAACATCTTTATTAATTTTATTCAAACTTTCTTCGTCGATCGTCAGAAACCGCAAATTTGTTACAAAGGAAAAATATCAATGTCTCTGACTCGGGCTTCACTTTGCCCTCAGCTATTAATCGACGAAGATTGCGTATGCGTTGTGTGTGGGGATACTCGTGCGACTGGAGCTGCTCCTGAAATAAATTCATACGATTATAATTGTTAATATACACATATGTTTTAATAGGAGAAGGGTGGGCAAGATAGAAAGGGCCGGCATCAGGGAAAATGATTGTATAATAACTAAATAAATAATGTGGCAAAAAGCTCGAGTCACTAGTCACTACGCACACAGATACTCTGTCTTGTGTAATTGTATCATATAATTAGACGTACTGATTATATACTCTGCGCTGACAGAACACTATTATTCTTTATGAGGAGGTCTAGCCCGCGCTATATAGTGACGCACGATGCAAATAGAAAAGTTTCCACTGTCCGCGAGTCGGTTCTACTAGGTGGTAAGTACTATTATTTATTCTGTGGTTCTACTATGTAATGACTTCATAAATATTGTTTTAGAAGATTTTCAAGAATAAAAGAAAGAATAACCTTGGTTTTGGAGTTAAGATGCATTGTAAAAGATTATATGGACAAAGCTTTATCTTTTTCAATAGCTTCAGCATTAAAGAAATGTGGAATGCGATAGGTTCATTGCGTCGTCATTTAAAAAACGGTGAATCATCCAAAAAACTGGGTAGGTTGCATTCATTTTTCCTAAACATATTCATCATCATTATCATTACAGCCCTTCCCAAGTCTACTGCTGAACAAAGGCCTCCTTCAAGGAGTACCACAAAGCACGGTCCTGAGCCACCTGCATTCATCGATTTCCTGCATATCTTACCAGGTCGTTACTCCATCTAATAAGGGTTATTCCCCATCAGTTGGCGGTTCTATATGACCGGCCCATTACCACTTCAGTTTACTAATCCGTCCGGCTATGTCGGTTACTCTGGTTCTACTGCGGATATACTCATTTTTAAATCTATCACGCAGAGAAAACCCGAGCTCACTGAGCTTCCTCATACGGCCAGCAGTGAAGGACCACATCTTAAATCTATATGTCATCACCAGCAACACGCACTGGTTGAACTTCAGTCTACAGTCAGAACTTCAGATTTTTTTAAGATGAACCGATTTTGATGATTATGATCAGACCAGTAGTTTTTGAGTTATCCATAATAATACGTATTTAATTTTGCGACTACATTGATGATGTCCTCGTTTTATTTATATTGAACTCGGTTGTACAACGTTTTTAACTTTACTATTTGTTTATAATAAGGGTAACTAGCGAGCCCACAGCCCACTTAATGGTAAGGGGATGTTGTGGCCCATAGACATCTACATCTATGCTCCATTAAGAATCAAAATGCAGATGCATGAGGACTAAGATGGAATGCCTCGCATCCAGAAAAATGGGGCTACGGGTTCTTTACACGCACTATACGAAAACACGTATTTTGTGAAAGCAAAGGCTTTCCCCGCTCGAGCCGACCAAATCGTTCTACAACCATAATATAGCTGCAACTTGGCCCTATCCCCCACCTAAGAGCCGTGGTAGCTCAGTGGTTAACGCTCGCTGTAAATATAACAGAACGCGAGTATCCCGGGTTCGATCCCCGCCGGCACCAATGAAATTGTTAATTGCAATTTTAAGTGCTGATTTACCACGTGCTCGGCGGTGAAGGAAAACATCGTGAAGAAACCTGCATGTCTGAGGAATAAGAAAAAAAATATTTCGAAGACATGTGAAGTTCCTCAACACGCATTTGGGCAGCGCGGCGGACACTTCCTTGCCCTAAACCCTCTCAGAAATGAGGGGAGGCCTGAGCCCAGCAGTGGGACGTATATAGGCTGTAACTTTACTTTACTTACTTTTTGGCCCTATCAGTGTTCCACGGTGGATAAAAAAAGGCTATAATATGTAGCATTATTATGTGGTGTTCATGTAACCCGTAAAAATCCACTGCGGGCCATTGAGCTCCTCACTTTTTGCAAGCGGATTCATAATTACAATACGCACCCTTGCCGCAGCTGGTTAAAAATTACAATTATGATGAACTGAGAATGAACCAAACCGATGCATTAAAATAAACATATGTATATTTGTACGTATGTAAAATAAAGCACCTGTTCCACTTCGGTATTATTTGGGGCATTGTCCTTTTTTTCATCCCACATTACGGGGTGCCACGCACGGCGCACAGCTTTCTCCGGAGGCTGGAGAGGCTGCGGTGGCTTCAATGGCAAAGATCGGACGTCTACAGTCTCTTCATCATCTGATGACTGCTCATTAAGCATTGACACTATAGAATCATTTTATCAAAATGTAAACATTTATGGACTATTGAATTGTAAGATTAAGTACTTCATATCTTTTTAACTTTATAAAACTAACTTTTTTCAACTTAACAGAAATTGGATGACATTGTAATAAATTCGTCTGTTTTATATACACTATGTAAAAATGTTTTTTTTTTGTTGCCCCGTATGTATTACATACCATTCATCCTGGTGAGTTGTGTGTACTGAATGTTTCTGACAATATAAGTTTTACTTATATAAGAATAATAAACGAAGTAACAGTATATAAGAATAATAAACGAAGTAACAGTATATAAGAATAGTAAACGAAGTAACAGTATATAAGAATAATAAACGAAGTAAAAGTCCACGTGATGGAAAGTAGCAATTACTACCTATAAACATCTGAAACCAACTACTAACAAATGGATATAGACGCTTTATTCCCCTTGGGAAAAAATGAAGCTGAATTACCTAACAGCATGTTATTATACTGGATCTCTATTATACGAAAACCTGAATATAGCTATAGGTGTATTGTGGCTTTGCTGCAGAAACAGATAAACAGGTAAATGCCATTGTTTATATATAATATGTCGATATATAATAGATATATTGATAAGCGCGTTTTGGCTAGACAAAAACTACCCAGACCGGCGACGAAGACCAGCGTCTAAGGAGCAAGGCGTGTGTAATTAGTGCGATCGTGAAGCGATTATATATCACATATCCTCCCAAGAATGGCAGGTGCCTATATCGAAAGTTCCTATGGGCTGAAGAAAAAATACAACATGCAGTCTTATAATTTCAACAGTTATTTTTCCCTGGCGTTTTTAGATAGCGGTGGTAGTAAGCATAGTAGCTAGGGTACATATAGCTCCCTAGCCGCGGGTCCCGAAGTCGAATTATTATTTGCTATAACTCTGACAATGTATCTCAATATTGTAAAAGGAAACAGAAAAACATCGCTGTAGATAAAAATAAACATCTAGACGTAGCGGGCAGATATTCACTACGCAATAACTTTTTATTAAATCAGGTTCTTGGCAAAGAGTCAAGTTATCATTTTTCGCCATTGTTCAATGCAACGCTGTTTCAAAACAATAGTAATTGGTTTTGAAACTGAGATAACAGTAAAAAATATTTTTTTAGAGTTGTGTTAAATATTTAGTAAACAAAAACGTACTTATAACATATTGGCGTGTAGCATATTTTATAGATACACAGTTTCCTTAAACAACCTTCTCCAAGTAGTTGTAAGTATTTTAAAATCTCATGTGTCTTATAACTATATAATCTATTTTCGAAAATATTAGAGAGAATTAAGTACTCACTGTTTGGTAAACTATCAAAAGTTCTGGTAAATCACAAATACAATAATTTTGGTTTCTCACTCCAGCGTACGTGACGCTCGCGTGATGGATATCAACATATGAGGTTTATTACTATCCGTGAATGCAATGAGATTTTATTTATATTCATCAAACAGCGAACAGAAGCATGTGTTAATAACAACTGACTTATTTTCCCGCGTCTTTGTATGCCTACAATTCGCCCGAGACTGTTTTTTGCTGACGTTCTTTTGGACAATGACCAGTAAAAATAAGAACACCACACACTGTATTGACATCTAGAACGCTGACCGGATAACATGCCAACAATTCAGTTTCGGCAAAGTTGAACTACTTTTTCAGCGTTACTCTTGAACAAAACATTTGTAGTTTGTGTTGTAGCATGATGGTAAGTTATTTTCTCCGTAATAATATGTGCGGCTGCGCAACCAGGGCAAATAAGGTCCACCACAGCTGCACCTTCATTGACTATCGCTGACATTAATTGATACCAGCTTTCGTTTTCCAATTAAAATAAATTAAACAGTACACCTAAATTTAAATAAACCACTTTCCTGCACCTAGTTGTAGCCGGCTATCCGTATCTTTAAAAAAAAAGAGAATATTTACAGTGCTATAAACATTACTAATATTCCCCTTAACCACTCGTGGTAAGGTTAAATTGCTTGTGCTATGAGTGGTTCACGCCAGTGGTCGAATGGCGGAACCCACGACCTTTTTGAGTTCGCGGTCCGCGCCCTGCCATTAGGCTACTGTCGCTTCAAAAATCTTTATCGTGTAGAAATCCTCATGAATACATTCGCTTGCGGGGGCAACGGAAAGGTTATGCCGGAAACGTAAAAGGTTGAAACACCACGGGACCACCGTGGGATTTTCATCATCAATGTAATACGAGTTCCCGAGATGTCCTTTCGGGATGCAACCGGCGAACCGGTTATCCTCCGCCCTTTGGCCATTGGCCTTAACATATTTAACAAGTTCTTATTCTAATAAAGCAGAAAAATGTTTGCCCAGCAAGGCAATAGTGCCTTGCTAGGCAAACATACTTGTCAACAACTTCGGGTGTTCCCAACAATTATCCGTTAAAGTCCATTTCAAATATATGTATAAGTTGTTTTATAAAATAAAAATACAAACAAAATTATTAACAATTTGAATATAACAAAATGTATGGCTATACTACGTTTATAATTCCTCCATTTTTATTATTCTTAAACGTTACCTCACAACCCACATTGAGTGAAAAGCACGGAGGGGAGCAAAAAGGGAATATTTTAGATTTAGATTATGCGAAAGTTTAGTCCACTATATATTATAGATAATATACTATATAGGACAAGTTTAGTTTAGTGCTTGAACTGTTAAACTTTTTCATATAAAATATGTATTTATAAAATGTGTTCTCAACATTATTTAAAAATATAATAAGCCTCTTCATTTGACCTAACTTTTAAAGGTTTTCATTATATCTGCAAGGTACTCGTTTAAATAGAGGTTTAGTTTTTAATCTTAATGTTTTTTCGGGCCAGTTTTTATGATTCGCGTTTCAGTTTTCATTTTACACGCAGATTTTGTTCGTATTTTCAATTTTTAATAAGTTTTGTACATATTATTAATACATTCACAGGGGAAGCAAAACTTAAACTACAACGTCGCCTTGAAAGGTTAAAAAAGAGGAATCTATATTAATAAGACAGAACGCCAGGCACCGATTGTTAGTATTTATATAAATGCCTAAGTCACGTTCTCCTAAATACCTGAATTGTACTAACCTCTTATCTTTTATGTTTTTTATGGAATGAGAAACCATTAAAACTAATGTTTTTTATATAGCATGTTTCAGTAATTGAAATCGTGTTTCATAGAAAAATAAAACTCTGTATAATAAAAACATTATACATTTATTTTTAAGTAACGTTTATATCTATAACTAGTTAACAATAATTTGAGAGTCCCCAATTGACTTCATTAATATAACAGTTTACTACACAAATCGAGGTGATATAAAGGATTTAATTAAATATTTTCATATATTTAGTAACAAAATTGCTGTTACATTCAAACATTTCGATTTCATTTTTGGTCCGAATATTTTGTTGCAACCTTATTTCATAACAGATACTTCATACCTGTTGTCTTTTTTTCTCTCAATGCCTAAAAGGTTTTTTAGTAGACATGCTCTATTAATGCTCTATTGCTTAACTTACATTTAAAAATAAATCTTACGCTCCCGCAACAGCTTCATCGAAAAGTACTTCATGTTCTGATCTAGATAACATAAACTCTGGCAAAGTAACTCCCAAAGATGCACTGTATCGAGGCATAGTTTCTGTCCAAAAAGCGCCCTTTGAGTTGGTACTTGCAAATTCTTCCGGGGGTGCGATATTGGTTTCATCAACAATTTCGGCATTCATTTCAGCTTGTGAACCCTCATTCCTCTTAACTTTATGAGATCTTAAAGGTTTCTGAACTGAAGATATGACATCGGGCAATGCAGCTGCAACAGGATTAGTGGATGTTGCAGCTAACGTACCCTGATGAGCCTTTTTGTGCTTCAACTTCTTACCGTATCCACTATTAGCTACGACATAGGCAGCGGATTTATGCGCAGGAGCACTTGTTGTTACTATTTGACTTTCGGCGGTTTCGTTTCCTATAAGTGTTTCAGGTTTAGAAGCAAACTCTTTGACTTCTTGATAAGCTAAATGGCTCTGTTTCGGTGCCGATTCCGATACATACATACATTCTTCATGCTTTAAGCCATTTTTATCAATGCACTGAAAACACGTCATCCCATTTTTTTGTACTTTCTTACATGCTGATCTATCTTTTTTCTTGAATTCTGCTAAAACATGTTCCACGTCTTTTTTGGGTTCGTTATTCGTGTAGAAACCTGGTAGGGCTTTTTTATAATTATAAGGCTTAGTGAGAGAATCATTATTCTCTCCGGAATCTTCCTCATCATCAGTTGCTCGTAAAGCCTCGCTAGGTTTAGGAGCTGATGTGTGTATGTAATAAGCTTTATACTTGTCGTCATTGTCCTCATCAGTGTCTTCGCTTTTGTAATTTCTATAAGGTTTTTTTTTATTATTATATTGCTTTTTACTTGAAAGATCTTCTTCCTCTTCAAGGTATTTTTGTGACTTTTCTGACTTTTCTGGTTTTTGCTCATTTTCAGGCTCATCGGGTTCATCGTTACTATCAAACTTTCTTTCTTTTGAATAAGCATATTTATTATTTTTGGGCTCAGCTACATACGAACACGATTCATAGTTTCCACCTGTTTTTGGATCTTTACAGGACATACATGTCATACCATCCCTTTTCACTTCTTCACAGTTTCCTGGGTTTTGTTTGATTTCTGCGGCTTGTTTTTCAGACAAGTCTTTTATTCTATCATACTCCTTATGATCATATCCTGAATCATAGCTATAAGGATACTCATAGTCTTTTTTGGAGTTCTTTTCTTCTTTGTAGGCACTACTGTACGGACTCTCGTCGAAAGCTTTAGGTCTGGAACTATAGTCTGCTTTATAATAGTAAGGATCGTCGTCTTCTTCCTCGCTGCTTCTTCTTACATTTTCTTTTTTCTTTCCTCCAGCATAGCGTCGAATTCTGGTTGGGTCTGTAATATAAGAGTTTGTCTTGTAGTTTTGGTCAGTATCTAATTTTTCATTTAATTCTTCTTTCCGATAATCTATAGGATGTGCAACTTGAACACTTGTTACTGCTGGTTGAAAGTAAGCAGCAACTGTGGGATCTTTTCTTAAAGCTGCCAATATATTTTCGCCTTCTTCTTTTTCTTCAGGCTTGTATACTTTGTAATAGGCATCATGAACAGTTCTAATGTCATATCTTAAAGGACTAAGCTGTTCTCCACGAGGTGCCAAATATGTATGGGAATGTTGTGGTTGCAACGTTAACTTTGACGATTGAGTTGATGGATAAAATCCTTGACTAGCTATAGGGTTAAAGCCAAAATTTGTAGCGGAAAATATATTTTCTTTGGGCGCTAGGCGACTTTGTATAGAATCAATAGAACTACTAACAACAGAATCAAATAATTGCGGATATTGATTTTTATCAGCTTTCAATATTGCCGAGGCCACAGGTCTTGAAGCTAACGAAGCAACGCCTGAAAATTTTTGAATATTTAGAATCCGAACTTGTTATAAAAATGATTAATTTAATTGACGTTAGTTTTACTGTATAGCTCAATTAATCCTTAAATTACGTAATACAAGTGTGTAAATAAACAACACAAAGAGTTTAAAAAAATAATGGTTATTCTCCATTAATTACAATACGCGTAATTCATTGTATACAATCATTGGCTAAATATGACTAACAAATTACGGTAGCTTATATATTAAAAGAAATATTCATAAGATTATTAGTTTACCAGAATCTTCGGTATCAAAACTAAATCCAAAATCCAATGATCGCACAAATTCGTTTTTATTTTTTTCTTCATTAGTATAAACTACGTCGCACACCACCCACAGTATTAACTGAAACAGAGAAGTTTTGTTCAATAGAATATCATTATAGATTATTATTATATATACAAACAATAGAATATTTGTTATATTAATTCAGGTATAGTGGCTTAAATCGTACCAAGCCAAAAAATTTCGTCATGTTTTTTTTAAACATGGGTTTAAACCCAAATAAATTATTTAAATTTTAACTTCTCCTCCCTTAATAGAGTCGTATTCTGGTTTGATTTGAGATGAAAGTAACGTTATATTATAACAATGACAAGGTTTTATAGGCAGAAATATTGCGCAGGTGAAAGATTGGTGTTACGGAGTGCGCGCACCATTCAAGCGTAACTTGCCGGACAATGTCCGCTTACTCCATCCGTCGTTCAAATGTTGGGTCAATAGCTGCAATAACTTTATTGACCGTTTAATGTTTTGAGATGGTATGGTAAATGTGATAAACATAATATTAAGATATCACTCAAATTTATGATCTCAACACATCTTTGTGTATAGGCACACACACAAAAATTATAATCATCTTTGTGTGTGTCATACCGAAACAGATATAACGATTTCGTATATTTACGCGAACAATACACATTAAAATAGAGACTTCGTAAAAAACTAGTTTTATTTAAATGGGAACCAGAATTTACAATTAATTAAAACGTATTGTGTTATACTTTTCATAAATATTAGTTATACATTTGTTGTGATTGTTATCTCTTTTTTAAAGCTTAATACTTCAATGATATTATTGGGAGGGGATAGGTATATTTAGTATGATTGACTGCTAGTATTAGTAGCAGTAATAAGAGCCGTGGTAGCTCAGATGTTTAACGCTCGCTGTAAATATAAAAGAACGCGAGGAACCCGGGTTCGATCCCCGCCGGCACCAATGAAATTGTTAATTGCAATTTTAAGAGCTGATCTACCACATGCTCGGTGGTGAAGGAAAAGAGCGTGAGGAAACCTACATGTCTGAGGAATAACAAAAAAAATATTTCGAAGACATGTGAAGTTCGCCAACGCATTGGGGCTGCGCGGCGGACACTTCCTTGCCCTAAAACCGTCTCAGAAATGAGGGGAGGCCTGAGCCCAGCAGTGGGACGTATATAGTCTGTGTGCTTTACTTTAACTTTTATTAGTAAAGAAAAACTTTTCGAAAACAGTGTACGTTATGTCCTCAAAAGTAAATTTCAATTAGTTCTCGATTTAATATGTTTTACTGAATATATGCACCTATACACCTATATCAAATGCTTATGCCCTCGCTGTAAATTTTACAGAACCTAATCAACCCGAGTATGATCTCCGTCAACACCAATGAAATAACCGTGTTCGGTATAGAAGAAAACATCGTGAGAAAAGTCCACTACCACGCACACGCACTGGAAAAACGCAGCGCGGCGGACGAAGTGCCCCATAAACCTCTCATAAATGTGAAATATTTTATAGCTCAGCGATGGAAAGCATATTATTGCTAACTATATGTAGTAATTTACTTTTATGTATATTTTAACTATTTATAAGCTACTGTTTGAGTACTTACTAACCGTGTAATGGTAAGAATATCTTTTACTCTATATTATACAGTGGGTGACGCAAGAGGCAACAGAGGAAATCTAAACCTGGAAATGGCAGCAGCGTTTTCTAAGTAGCTTAAAGAGCATGTCCATTATGGCAAATGTTCCCCTATAAAGCAATATACAGGGGAGGCATACTTTAGCAGCGGATGTAATGACAATGGTAAGGATTGAGTATTATCCCCCCTGATTATAAGTAGTGATGCAGCCGAACATGGTAAAGCGCACTTATTTAGCTTAACGAAAGCCATTTCAACCATACCTTAGAGACATCCACGTTGTAATCGAATGGAATGGCAGGCACTGACAAATTACTTCACACCTTTGGGTGCGTTATTAATTACCTGACGTATTTCGGGGCGCGGGGTGTCAAGCCAAATTTCACGTTGAGCAGAGAAAGGGTCTAAGCAAACCTAATTTTTTCCGCAAGATACATTGAAAATTTTCCAAAAACGTGGTTAAAATCAAGTAAAATATGGCTAAATACTACACAATAATATCTATCACGGTTATGCGAAATCCACAAATTACATAAAAATAATAAAGCAAATTGTTTTTTCATTTAATAAACCCAACGCCGTTAAGCACAGATTTACACTAAAAATTTTGCATAATCTCTGAAAAAAAAATATTTGGGGGGGGGGGTTGAAAGGGTTAAGCTATCACGACATCTGACAGCTGAGATAAAATTAAAATATTTATTTACAATTTATAATATTGATGTTTTACTTCTACTTAAAATTTACTTTGAACAAATTAATCTAAGTTCAAGATATACGAAGGGATGTCAAAAAGGCGGGATTCGCGAGAGTGAGTTCACTCATCCAGCGCTAGAAGAGTGACTTATTGTTGGTATATATACCAAGTTTCAGCCTAATCGGATCATTAGCTTTCGAGTTATCATAGAGTAAACAAGTCAATCGGGAAGAAACTAGCCAGTATGGAGAAAATGGAATATCCTACCCTCATTACCCTCACCAAACAAGGAAAGACCCCTCAAACCATTTTCAAAAGATGTCAGATATTTATGGTGACTCCACTCCGGGGATAACCATGATTAATAAAGGGCACGTTCTTTTCAAACATGGGGGGACTCCATTGAAAACGAATCCCGAACTGGACGGCCGATTGAGGCTACCACGCCAGAAATAATCGAATAAGTTGAAAAACTTGTATAGGAAGATGCCCGGATAAAGAAAAAACAGTTAACAGGATTAGTTGGAGTATCAGAAAGAACCAATTACGAGTAAAGATCCTACATCACACCTTGGCACGACTAAAGTTTATGCAAATTGGGTTCCAAAAATGCTTTCTGCGCATCAAAACACGAGCCCGTCGAAAGTTGTCGCGGGTTTTGAACCGCTTTGGAGAGCAAAGGGGGGAAGTTATGGCCCTAATTGTAACGCGATGAAATTTGGGTTCACCATTATGAACTTGAGTCAAAGCAAGAGAAAATCGCTGCTATCAAAGATTGGCCGGTTCCAAAAGACAGCACGTGCAGTAACGCCCGTGTGGCTTCTTGTTTCGCTTGTATAAAACGGAAGCAGCGGCCGCTGTTAAGGCAGTCTTGGCTCTGGCGTGGCTCAGTGCACTCGTTGTACTCCGCTACAAGCTCAACCTCGACTCTTTGGATAATGGATTCGTGGAAACGAATTAATTATTATTCTCAGCTATTAAATTAGTCGCAGTACAATTTATAGTTAATTGTCTGTAATCCGTGTATTTTGTAATTAAAAGAAATGTTCCGCTGGGTTTCTTGCTGGTTCTTCTCAGGAAAGGAGCGCGTCGAAAGTTGTCGCGGGTTTTGAACCGCTTTGGAGAGGAAAGGGGGAAGTTACGGCCCGAATTGTAACTGGCGATGAAATTTGTGTTTACCATTATGAACTTGAGTCAAAGCAAGAGTCGAAGCGTAGCATAAAAAGGACACACCCCCTCCTAAGAATTATAAGGTGTCTCAATCGGCCGGAAAGATCATGGCATCAAAGAAGGATCATGATTATCATTGGTATACAGAAGGTAACCTTTTAATTGATTATAAGGAACTTGGTGTTACCATAACGGGAGAATACTATGCTTCTTTACTAGATCAATTAAAAGAAACTATTAAAGAAAAAAGACGAGGAAAGCTTACAAAAGGCATGCTCATTTTGCACGACCATGCGCCTGTGCACACAAGCCATGTTACGACGGCTGTTATTCACCCGTGCGGTTTTTTTAAAGTATTTTAAACAACTGCGCCACCAACCCTACAGCCCAGACCTGCCACCAAGCGACTAATATTTGTTTTCAAAAATGAAGAAAGAACTGCGTGGGAATAAATTTAGCTACGATGATGAAGTGAAGTCGGCAATTTCAGCCTATTTTGTCGTCCAAGACAAATCTTTTTTTTTAGACGTTATTAATAAGTTATTTGACAGATCTAGGGTTAAGAGCGTAAAATCAAGTTTGTCAAAATCTACGCGATCGCTCTGGAACGGCGTAATATTAACGCACACTACAATGTTATCTCTGTGTGTTGTGCTGCGCGAAGTGGTTCGAGCGCAAAGAGATTTAAATATATATACACTTAAATGTCTTTTTTCGAGCGCAAGGTTACTAATGGCATCTAGCATGAATCATCTTGATACTATTGGAACTAAACATAGAATACAATAATACACAATAGAATGGCTGTTAACCTTATTTTGTACAAGAATCGGTGTCGCCGGGAGCACACATACAAGCCATTACGTCGTATTATCACTACTACAAACCCGATTCCATCTACTATGCCAATTCGCTGTGTTGACAGACTGAGCGAATTTACACATTTTAGACTTTTGATTAATGTTTTTGACACAACAATATTTCCTTATTTTTGTTTAGAAAAAAAAAATAAAGAAATATTGTTGTCAGAATATTCACGAACTATAAAAAGTTTCGCCTTAATGTTTGTAGGATATGCCTCATTTATTTAAATTCCATTTGCCGCTGTTTTTTCTACACGTAATTATTGCACAATTAGGCATTTTTAAATAATTTGCATGCAGCGACGCTTGACACGAAAATTGGAAACGATTGATTGTGTTGACGTTTATAGGTGTGAATTGACTTGTTGGTGACATGTTAGTGGCTGCACGGGCTCCGCCCACTCCCCCGTTCTATTATGTATATATTATAGTATTCTATGGAATAAAATAATTTTCACTTACTAGCTTATGAGGTCAGTGCTAAGGCATAGTGTATATAAGTAATTAATATCCGATCTAGCCACGATACTGTTACGAGCTTGAAGTTCGTGACAATAAAAATTGCCGATAAAATTACCTAAATTAACACTTTAATTTACTTTACACAAATTAAAACTTAAAATACTAATAATTAAACACACTAATTCACTTTATTCCGCTCCGAAGCTTCGCTTGGCTCGCCAACTTCAATACTTCTCCGATCGCATCTTGCAGCGCCTATTTATATAAATTAGCAGCGAAATATCCAGAATATTCAAGTAAACACGCGCAAGGTACCGAGAGTTCGTGTTTCGACTTCAAGAAGTTTAGTTCTTCGGTTCGAGACTAGATGGCGCTAGTGCCGTTGACTTGAGCGCGTAACACTGCCCCCTCCTAAGACATGCTCGTCCCGAGCATTATCGGCCCCATAATAACGCGCCAGGCGATCCACATGGACGATCTTAGGAGTCCCCTTTGCGCCTTTCTGTAACGGCTCCGCAATGTCAAGGGATGTCCTATCCCGTGGTGCACCAACATTGTACAATTCCGATGCTCCTCTACTCCGTGTCTGAGGTCCCCTCACAGCCGCACAACTTTTACATGTACGACACCAATCCTCGACATCGTCACGATAATGGACCCAGTAAAACTGTTCTCGAACCTTCAGTAAAGTTCGTTTAACTCCCAGATGGACTCTTGAACGACCATTATGGCACAGCTGTAGAACATTCGGCACTTTAGCTTTAGGGACAACCATTTGCAAACGAAAGCTGTCTCTTCGACCATTGTCCCATTTACGGCACAGGACTCCATCCTGAAGCAGCAAGCTGTCCTACTGGGCCCAAAAGCTTTTCGTGGTTGAACTCATCGCTGAGACGTCCCTCCACTTAGGCTTAGTAGCAAGGGCCTTCATCCATCCCAGAATCGGCTTGATGTCCGGATCTTCCTGCTGTGCATGTCGTAGGCTGTCCTTCCACCTTGCTGAGGTGGTCTGTCCTGAGCATCCTCACGGATACCATTTCCTTACCTTGCCTACTACAATGGTTGCAATCTTCAGGACAAGGTCTTCTTGACAATGAATCTGCGTTGCCGTGAGATTTCCCGCTGCAGTGTCTGATAGTAAAGTCGTATTCCTCCTGCTGCTGGGCGGTGCTGTTAGCCGCACTTCCTTTCTGAGACCGTTCACCTTCCCTTTCTAGGGTGTGCTTACGGCAGCTGGACCGAAGATGGCCACTTTCCCCACAGCCATAGCACCTAGGGCTGTATCCTTTATTGTGGTCGCGAACCGTAACTGCTGCAACCTCCCTAGCGTGAGGTGAACGATGATCCTGTCGCCGCCAGGCAGTGCCGTTAGCTGCACTACCCTCCTGATATCGTTCACTTTCCCTTTCTGCGGTTCGCTTAGGGCAGCTGGATCGAAGGTGGCCCTTTTCCCCACAGCCATAGCACCTAGGGCTGTATCCTTTGTTGCGGTCGCGAACTGTAGCTGCTGCAACCTCCCTGACGCGATGGGAACGATGATCCTGCCGCACGGCTTCCACCTCCAGTGCATGGGCCAAGGCGTCCTTAAGCGTCTCGTGATGCCCGAGCCTCACAGCAGCTCTGACTTCCAGGTCGCGGATGCCGTCGATGAATGTCTGCACCAGGTTCCCTTCAATGAGCGCAGGTACAGACTGGTATGCTTTTCGAACCATCTTCTCCACCTCAAGGGCCCACTGCTGCAGGTTTTCGTTGCTACGTTGCACGCGGTCTTTAAGCTGTGCTCGAAAGACGTGTTCCAGGTAAGCGTCACCATATCTTGCCTCCAATGCCTCAAGGAGCTGCTCGTAGGTCACTTTCTTACCGAGAGCTTCCATCACGGTTAAGGCTTGGTCGCGCAGGCCTAAGGTGAGTGCAGTCATGGCCTGGCTTTTATTCCAGCCGTTTGCCTCCATGACGGCCTCGAACTGGATTTTATAGGCCGACCAGGAAGAAGTCCCGTCGAACGGCGGCACTTTTAATCCACGTAGCGAAGGTGCTGTAGCTACTACGGGAGCTGTAGTTCCATCCCCAAGTTTGAGGTCGTTCAGCGTTTTCTTCACGTCAGCCATCACGTTGTCAACCCGATTGTTCAAATGGTTGATTCGGGTTTCATGTTCTTCGATTCGGGTTTCAGCTTCCAACAGGCGGTTGTCATGTTGAGCAACCCTATCCTTTACCTCCCTTATCTCTTTCGCAAAGGTAGCGTGAAGGTCCTTCATGAGGAGCATCTGTTCCTCCTGTCGGCGGGCCTGTTCCTCTTGTCCGCTCTGCAGCTGCTCTTTCAACTGACGGGCCTGCTCCTCCTGTCGGCGAGCCTGCTCCTCCTGTCGGCGAGCCTGCTCCTGCAGCATCACCATCAGAGCACCCAAGTCAGATGCTGCAGATGTAGGAGCTACCGACGGGCCTGCAGCCGGTGGCTGGCCCTCCGACGTCTGCGGCGTTGCACCACCAAATCTTCGTTGGTCCGTCTCCTGCTGGCGTAGACTTCGGGTACGGACACCCTCCGTTTCCTCCTTAGGTAAAATCGGCATAATTTTATCCCACTTCTGACATCAATTGTTACGAGCTTGAAGTTCGTGACAATAAAAATTGCCGATAAAATTACCTAAATTAACACTTTAATTTACTTTACACAAATTAAAACTTAAAATACTAATAATTAAACACACTAATTCACTTTATTCCGCTCCGAAGCTTCGCTTGGCTCGCCATCTTCAATACTTCCCCGATCGCATCTTGCAGCGCCTATTTATATAAATTAGCAGCGAAATATCCAGAATATTCAAGTAAACACGCGCAAGGTACCGAGAGTTCGTGTTTCGACTTCAAGAAGTTTAGTTCTTCGGTTCGAGACTAGATGGCGCTAGTGCCGTCGACTTGAGCGCGTAACAATATTTTCTTGTATTTACGCGAACACTACACATTTAAATACCACAAGTTTTTACGGAATCTACCACGCATATTAACTTTTTTATATAGCTTACGAATTAGAAATTTAAAATATTTATAAAATTGAAATTATTTAACTTGGAATATTTAAAAAAAATTGTTCCAATCTACAAAAAAAAGATTATAATTATAACCTGTGGTAACCGCGGTCACTAAGTGGTCAGCCACCGTAGAGTATACATCACCTGAAGACGTCTCGTGTAGAGGCAAACACGTGTCGTATTATCGTCGACGGTGTGTCTTTCCTAGAGTAGTGGTGTTGGGAGTAGTGGTGTTGGACGTGGTGGTGCTGGGATTAATGGTGACGAGATTCAAACTAGGTAAGACGCATCATTTTATTTTATTGAGCGGATGGTTGCAAAGTAACTACTAATATCTTTCTTATTTTGTTTCTATTATCGTGGGGCAGTTAACATAAGAACATAAATCTCACAAGGACAAACATCCAGACCCGGCACAATTAATTGTAGGTATACAAATTTTTATTCCGTGCAGGAATCGAACCCGTGATCCTTAGAGTTAAACTCGTATTCGTCGAAAGGGTATACAATAACCTTCCATGGAAAGTAGCTCGAACCTTGGTCAGAACCACTGACATCTCAGGAGTACGTGTGCTGAACCTTTGTGACCAGGAACAGATTATAGAAAAAGGCACACTGGTTGATACGTGTGAGGAAGTGGATTGGTTGCGTCGGTGCCAATATCTATCGAGTGGGACCCCCAGCAAGGATGCACAAACGAGAGTGACCACACTTTTAGAAGACCGTCGCAGCGTTCTCTCCCCGAATGAAATGGTCAAGGCGAAGAAGTTGTTATTCAAGTACGCCGATGTTTTCTCGCCGAACGATTCTGACATAGGGAAGACTTGTTTAGTTCAACACAAAATAAACACAGGAGAAGAATTGCCTATCCGTCAGCGGCCACGGTCGGTAGCACGTGAAAAGGAAGTGGAAACCATGATGGAGCGAATGATGAAGGATGGTTTACATAATGATTTCTTATATTTACGCGAACACTACACATTGAAATAATACTAGTTTTTACGGAATTTATCGCGTATATTTAACTTTTTAATTACCCGACGTTTCGAGAGCTTTACAGCACCCATGGTCACGGGAAGGACTGAGATGTTCAACGTCCAGCTGTCATAGTTAACCGCGGTTACCATAGATTAAAATTTAACTTTTGTTCCGATCTACACAGTATGAACTTATGGTATCATGGAGTCTTGCAGTTGTATGCTTGGGTTGGGTTTTAATTTTATTTATTATAGGATCCCAAGCAGATGGTAGCACCCAGCCATCTTCTCTATTGAAATTAGGATGTTTTTTGATTTCAATAGCCTCGCGAACCATCCTTGGAAGGAATCGGTGTTCTTTAGCGAGGATTTGTGGTCTATCAAATCTGATGTAGTGACGGGGGCGATCCTGTACATGTTCACAGACTGCAGACTTCCCGGAGCGTCGATTCTTCACATCAGCTATAGGTTCTTTGACGCGGGTTTTAATGGATCTTTTAGTTTGTCCTATGTAGGAGAGACCACATTCACAATCAAGCTTGTACACTCCTGCATCTTGCAGAGGGACGTTACACTTGACTGATGGTAAAAACTGACCAATCTTCTTCGGCGGCTTGAAGTATGTTTTGATGGAAGCGCGCTTCAAGATGTAGCCAATCTTGTCAGTGATTCCTCTAACATATGGCAAATCTGGACGTAAAATGGATAATACCTACGTGCGCCAAATCACCAAAGTTGTATGGGTTACCAAAAATACACAAGCCCAATGCTCCATTACGCCCCATGGTGAGCCAAATCGATTCACCAACTTACAGATTGGCTCAACACTTAGCGAAAATACTCTCACCGCTCAGGGGACATACAAGAGCACACATAAAGGATTCCTACCATTTTGTCAGCGAGATTAAAGACCTACGTCTGGCAGACAATGAAACTATGGTCAGTTTTGATGTGCAGTCATTGTTTACATGCTTACCTGTTGAAGACTGCATCTCAATTGTAACTAGAAGACTGGAAGAAAACAACATGCCCGTAGAATATGCAGTATTACTCAGACACTGCCTTACATCTGGCTACCTATTGTGGAAGGAGGAGTTCTACAAGCAAGTAGATGGTGTGGCGATGGGCTCACCTGTATCTCCCATTGTCGCCAACATATTCATGGAAGACTTTGAGGAGAAAGCCCTGCTTACTTCTCCCATAAATCCAAGTTTCTACAAGCGGTACGTAGACGACACTTTCACAATTCTACCTTTAGAGTAGTTAGTAGTTTAGTTCACAATGGAGTTAGAGGCAAACAATTCCTTAGCTTTTCTAGATGTGTTAGTAATTCGCAATCCTGATAACACCTTGAGCCATACTGCGTATAGAAAAAATACCCATACAGATAGATATTTAAACGGTGATTCTCACCACCATCCTTCACAGTTAGCTACCGTGGGTAAATCTTTGTTTCAGAGAGCACGAGGGATCTGTGACAGTAAACACCTGGCTGCCGAGCTCCAACATGTCAAGCAAGTTTTGCATGACAACAAGCTTCGGGTCCCGCGCCTACGTCACAGAGAACGAGTGAAGCCGGCCACAGTCGAGCGTGTACCTGCTGTACTGCCATATGTTAGAGGAGTCACTGACAAGATTGGCTACATCTTGAAGCGCGCTTCCATCAAAACATACTTCAAGCCGCCGAAGAAGATTGGTCAGTTTTTACCATCAGTCAAGTGTAACGTCCCTCTGCAAGATGCAGGAGTGTACAAGCTTGATTGTGAATGTGGTCTCTCCTACATAGGACAAACTAAAAGATCCATTAAAACTCGCGTCAAAGAACCTATAGCTGATGTGAAGAATCGACGCTCCGGGAAGTCTGCAGTCTGTGAACATGTACAGGATCGCCCCCGTCACTACATCAGATTTGATAGACCACAAATCCTCGCTAAAGAACACCGATTCCTTCCAAGGATGATTCGCGAGGCTATTGAAATCAAAAAACATCCTAATTTCAATAGAGAAGATGGCTGGGTGCTACCATCTGCTTGGGATCCTATAATAAATAAAATTAAATCCCAACCCAAGCATACAACTGCAAGACTCCATGATACCATAAGTTCATACTGTGTAGATCGGAACAAAAGTTAAATTTTAATCTATGGTAACCGCGGTTAACTATGACAGCTGGACGTTGAACATCTCAGTCCTTCCCGTGACCATGGGTGCTGTAAAGCTCTCGAAACGTCGGGTAATTAAAAAGTTAAATATACGCGATAAATTCCGTAAAAACTAGTATTATTTCAAGATGAAGGATGGTGTTATTGAACCTTCATCTAGTCCATGGTGTTCACCTGTGGTGCTGGTAAAGAAAAAAGACGGCAGCATGCGGTTTTGTGTTGACTACCGCCGTCTGAACGACGTCACAAAGAAGGACAGCTATCCCTTGCCAAGAATTGATGACACGCGGGACATGCTTACAGGAGTAAAGTGGTTTAGCACGCTGGATCTAAAAAGTGGCTACTGGCAAGTTGAAATTGACCTTAAGGATAAGGAGAAAACTGCATTCTCGAGAGAAAAGAATCTGTGGCAAAGGTTATGCCGTTGGATTATGCAATGCTCCGGCAACGTTTGAAAGGTTGGTGGAACTTGTACTTACCGGGCTAATTGGCGATGGCTATCTGGTCTGTTTAAGGTAACGGAACCCATAATGGACAGTTTAAGACCAATTTTTTATGTTTTCTACTATCTTTTGTAAATAAACGTTCACATAAATGCAATTGAGGTTGCAAGCGATTAAAGAACTTATTAGTAAAAAGTTCATTTATTGAAAACTACAATATTCTTACAACTTTTAGAAATATACTTAAGAAAACAAAACCATTCAAAAACACCAGTGATGGACAGGGTCATTTCCAGTTTTGGACATCCAATGTTGGAACAACCTCCAGTCATGAACATCTAGTGATGAACACTGAACATTTATGCAACGAAGAAAATAAAACAAGTAATTTATCAGTCTTTCATACTTTTTATTGAGCACTTTTTTTTTTTTTTTCTTTTTTTTTTTTTTTTTTTTTTTTTTTTTTTTTTCTTTTTTTTTTTTTTTTTTTTTTTTTGTTTTCGTTTTCGACCTTATATTTTTCGTTAGTTTTTGTTTTTGTTGTTGTTTCTTTTCTTTTCTAGAACCATCTTTTCCTTTAATATTTTTCTCTTTTCTTTGTTTTATTCATTTTTCTTTTTCTTCTTCCTTTCTTCGTTTCATTTTCGTCTTTTTTCATGTTTCACTAGTTATAGCTGACGGTATACGTTCCTTGGTACGTCACTTCTTAGTTTCAGGTTTGCGCTAAAATAAGAAATGTTTAAAAGGTGACGGATTAGGTAGTACTTTTGGTATCATGTCATAGCCTTTAATTGTTTATTATTTTTTCCGTTTTAAAACGTGCAAGGCAATTCTTGATCTACCTCTAAAACACGAAATAAACAGACATTCAATAAAATATGCATAACCATTTCATAAAAAACGTAATTGTTGAACTTACCAGCATTATGATACTTACAATAATTTAGGATTTATTCAAGTAAACATCACGACCACGTTTTTGGACTCTTCCTGTGAACGAACAAAATGTCTCACGTACTGTCAAATGAAAAACATGGCTTCGGAAGAGTCTATCACTCGTGGAGAATATTGCCAGTTATAAGAAATATTCATAGTTTGGCTATTTTTAATAGATAAAGAATGAAATGTCCATCACGGGTGCACTGTCCACTACGGGTTCCGTTACCTTAGATGACATCATCATCGTAGGCCGTACGTTTGAGGAACACTTTCAAAACCTGGAACACGTGCTCATAAAGATCCAGAGTGTCAACCTCAAGTGGAGTCCGAAGAAATGTTCACTATTCAAACGGTAAGTTAGTTTTTTGGGGTATGTAGTGTCGGAAGAATGTATCCGCACGGATCCAGAGAAAATCGCTGCTATCAAGGATTGGCCGGTTCCAAAAGACAGCACGTGCAGTAACGCCCGTGTGGCTTCTTGTTTCGCTTGTATAAAACGGAAGCAGCGGCCGCTGTTAAGGCAGTCTTGGCTCTGGCGTGGCTCAGTGCACTCGTTGTACTCCGCTACAAGCTCAACCTCGACTCTTTGGATAATGGATTCGTGGAAACGAATTAATTATTATTCTCAGCTATTAAATTAGTCGCAGTACAATTTATAGTTAATTGTCTGTAATCCGTGTATTTTGTAATTAAAAGAAATGTTCCGCTGGGTTTCTTGCTGGTTCTTCTCAGGACAGAGGTTTTATTTGAGCCAGTGGATAAAAATTATTCTATTCTATTCCAAAAGCCTTTTATGTAATAGCCCCATACACTACAATTATAACTACCTTCCTACATCAGAAGTGGGATTACAGTTTTACTCAATAACACTACATTTTAATAATGCCTTCTTACATCAGAAGTGGGATAAAGTCCCCTTATTGTCCACATTAATTTTCATGGGATAAATTCCCCGCATTTAAATTATGTGGGCATTAGCCAACATTTAAATTTTAAATAGTAAGTAAAAGTAATGTTTGTAAAATACCATAATACGAGAGTATTATTATATTTTGTGTGATTAATTGTTTTAAGTGTAAAGTGAATTAAAGTTTAATGTGTAAAAGCTTAGCGTTGATACCTTTGTTTCTAATATTAAATGTTTTATGAAATTTGCTATCCGATTTACGACATTAACATATCATTGAAGTATAGAGTGAAGGTTTAAAGTGAAAAGTTTTAGTCCAAAATTGAAATATTTTTAATGTTAAAAGTACTCGCAAGTACATTCATTATTTCTTAACGTACCTAAATATGTTAACAAATGCCGAAGAAAATATTGAGAGCTTCCGACATGAGTTATAGGTTGCATTCAGTGAAAATTAACTTTTTCGAGTTTTTTTTTTATTATTTGATAGTTTGTGCGAAATGTGATTTACATGGGCTACATATTGACGTTTGAAATCTTTAAGGGATGTGCCAATATTAAGGATTAACTTTGACGTGCCTTGCCTGATCGATCGCCCGCGTGGCCTTTTTGTATTCTGTGTTTGATAAGTGTAGTAGTTTACTCCAAATATTGTGTAGTCGACAAGATTGGGGTTTGACATCAAAGGATTGGTAGAAGTTGCTAAAACAATTACCAATTAAAAAGCCTTATCGGTCTGCTGCCAACGACCTAAATGAAGCCAGGGATGATCGAGCGCTTTAATATTTAACAAGTGTTAATATCTGTTTGCAGGTGGTGATAACTGATAGACCGAATGCAATCGGTTGACTGCTGGCCGCACGAACACGTGCGATAGTCAGAGGTGGCCATGTCGGCGCGTCTATAAAGTTTAGAGAGGTTGCATCATTCTAAAGGAGTGGTCGTATTCATAGTAGTATCATAGGTTTAAGGGTATATCGGGAACCCACTCGTTTGTGCAGTGTGGAGTTCACTGTGGGCACCGTGCACAAGGGATTCCGATAAGGTCATTCAACGAGTGCTGGGACTCGTAAAATAAAAGTATTGTGGTTCCGCCATTGTAGTGGTTTCTCTAGTGCAGGAAAGTATTTGTGGTGTTGCTGTTGTTTTTAATACTTTGTGTTATTGTGTTAATTGCTTCCCTCACGTTACACTACTGTGTGATTGTGACGGGGAAGTGTTGCTGTGTGGTCGGGCTGTATTACTCTAAAAACTTAATCGAAAAAAAGTAAGTAAGAAAAAAGAGAGTGGTTCTTACTATCATTGCAAAATGTGTCCATCCGTAAGCAGTAAATAACAGTTCAAAAACTCTCCAAAACAGCGCTCGAGTAGCCGCTACAGGGTTATGATAAATCGCCGTAAAATACGTTGAGAGTGATTTTGAAAATAAAAATTTTGAATGCAATAAAATAATTATTTTAAAAAGAATGATGGTGAAAGTCTGTGCAATAAAAAAATTATAAAAAGTTCTTTAAATTTTTGACTGTAGCTACAGTGGCGCGACCCTTATTTAGCGTTTTCCTACGGACACTTTTTTATAAAGAGTCTGTACTCCTTACCTCTACCCTCCATAGATCACGCATTCACAAGTGTAGGATTATTTCATAACCCACTAATATTTGAATACATCTACATATTATACAAATATATTATAATTGATTGATATGACCATCGTTTATTTATAAAATAGTTTCAGACAATAATTGGGTGCCAAAAGAGCCTTCCCGTGTGGCGATATAATTGTATTATAGACCAGACAATATGATACGACTTGTATCTATGCCTATAGATGCTTACTTACGAGTCGACGTATACTTACTTACTTTTAACATGAAAATAAACTATATACCTACCGAGGTATGTACCTAGTTTATTTTCATGTTGAAAAGTACTTCATCATTATTTTATTCACAGTCATAATTGATAAAGAAAAAAATCCTGGAAGTAATATTGTTGATTTAATAAATAATTCACTAAGACCGTTAAAAAGAAGTGATCCGATAGGGTGGCATAGAATTGCTTTAAAAGATATAAAAGTACCACTTATATTAGAAATCCAAAGAGATGTGAGTTTATTAATCAGCTTCAAGCAAAAGATCTGAACAACCCTCTGAGATTGATGTTCAAGATTTTTCTATACCGAGCAGTGGAGATACAAAATCTATAACTACAGAGTTTTCTAAACCGAACAGTAGAGATAAAAAATCTATAACTAAAATACGTAAAAAGCTTGATTGGGAAAAATGGACCCCGTACTAGAAGAAATTAACAGAATTTATTATGATCCATGTAATCCTGCCGGTTTAGGTAGTATTGATAAATTATCAAAAGCCATGAATGGTAAAATGGATAAAAAGCAAGTAAGGAACGGTTACAATCACAAGAAACATGCACATTACATAAACACATTCGAAAAAAATTTCCGCGGAATAGGTACATTCCATCAAAAATTAATGAACTGTGACAAACTGATTTAAGTTATTGCGAACGTATTCTCAATATAATGATGGTTTCAACTACATACTTTGTGTTATTGATGTATTTAGTAAATATGCTTTTACAAGACCAATGAGAAAGAAAAACTCAGAAACAACTAAAGAATGTTTTGAAAGTATATTTACTGAAAGTAATTTAACATCTACTCACATACAATCTGAAAAAGGTACGAAGTTTGTTTCAAAAGATGTACAAAAATACTTTAAATCCAAAAAGATTTGTTACTAAACCACTAACAATCCTGACATTAAAGCCAAGTATTGTTGAACGATTTCAAAGAACTCAAAAATGAAAATGTGGCGTTATTTCACTCATAATAATACTTATGGAAGAGCAGTGGTACCTCAGATGGTTAACACTCGCTGTAAATTTCACAATACGCGAGCAAACCGGGTTCGATCCCCGCCGGCACCAATGAAATTGTTAATTGCAATTTTAAGTGCTGATTTACCACGTGCTCGGCGGTGAAACAAAACATCGTGAGGAAACCTGCATGTCTGAGAAATAAGAAAAAAAATATTTCGAAGACATGTGAACTACGCGGCGGACACTTTCTTGCCCTAAAACCCTCTCAGAAATGAGAGGAAGCCTGTGCCCAGGAGTGGGACGTAAATAGGCTGTAACTTTAACTTAACTTTAATAGTTATAGATTTATAGATGATTGACAAGATTTAATATACTCTTATAATCACAGCTTTCACTCTAATATTAAGATGTCTCCATGTGATGTAAATTCCAACAATATTATGACAGTTTGGACTTATCTTTATGATAAACGGTCAAACAAACTTTCTTTAGAAAATCGAAAACCAAATTTCAATGTGGGTGATTATGTTCGAATAACTAAATATAAACAAGTTTTCCAAAAAATATATAAATCAAATTGGATCTCTTGTTCATACAATAACAGATTTACAAAATGAACCAATAGTTGGTACTTTTTATGAAAGAGAATTACAGAAAATCACTTACAACCCCACCTCTCAATATAAAATAGATAAAATATATACAAGTAAGCTTCAGTTAAGCATTCCGAAGTGTAAATATCTCCGTTTTACTAAAAACAAGAATATTATTTCATTTTCGTACCCACTGTGTAACGTTCCTTTAGCTAAAGTGGATTCTATGCGAGATCTCGGTATACTGTTTGATTCAAAACTGTGCTTAGACTTACATATTGAACAAATTGTTAACAAAGCATACAAACTATATGGATTTATTATGAGATCAACTCGCGACTTCAAACGGACCTTTTCATATCTTTGTTTATATAAAACCCTAGTTCGCTCTCAAATTGAATATGCTGTGCCCATTTGGAATCCTTATTATAATAAATATACACACAAAATTGAAAATGTTCAATGCCGGTTTCTACGTGCAATGCATTATAGATGTCATAAATCTCATTTACCGTATGACCAGTTACTCAGTAGATACAAACTTCTAACTCTCCACTCTAGATTTGAGTGTATTGAGTTAAACAATCTGTTATGTAGTTCCCAGAACTGTCCATAGACGACGGGTGCGTGCGGGTAAACTCTTTGCCGTAAGTACCTGTCGATCCAATACCGGTATTCGTTCACCAATTCGACGTATGGTTGCCATATATAATGAGACCTTCGAGCATATAGACATTTTTACATGCTCAAAGGAAAAGTTTCGTGGTCTTTTATACTAGATACTTTTCACATAATAATTTTGTTATCTTAGTCACATTATAATATCACTGTTTACCATACTTTGACATTTGTATAATACCTTCTGTACAGCTGCAGGTCTCCTAGCGTCTTAATTATCTATCCCAAGAGGTAATCTGTGAACAGCACTATGGGCTGCATTATTGCGTATACTATGTTACTGTACTATCTATATGTAATTATATATAATGTAGTTGTTAGCTGTTCCACTTTGAATAAAATAAAAATAAAATAAAATAAAATATAAAAATAATTGATACTTGTTATTCAGGTAACAGAAAAGAAGTATTAGTGAAGTGAAAAGGTTATCCAGATAAATTCGACAGTTGGATTTTAGCTTCTAGTTTAAAAGAAATATTAATAAAGAAAGTTTTTATTAAACTTTTCTCAGCAATAGTTCAATGGAATACATTCCTGATACTTGTTATCTGGAATCCAGAAATTTTTCAACGAAATTACCAAAAGCTATGAAATTAGAAGGTGAATGATCGGTTGGAGTTGTCGAGTTTCAATATTCATGTACCTTGTTTACTGTTTAAGATCATGAAACTGTTATATACATTACACAATCCATGTTAATGCCTAATGAAGATAGATAAACCATCCACAGTGTACTACAAAAAACATATTCCAGCTACCAACTACAATAACGTTGAGCATATTTTAAGAGCGTTAAATGGTATCGGAGAGAACTTAAAATTTCGCTATAATGAAATAGCAAAATTTGTGTCTATTTCTGCTTTTGATAAAAATATATCATCCGTAACATTATCATCCAAATTAAGTTTACAACTAGGTTATGAACCAAATAAAAATATCTAGAGGGAAATTTTTGAAAGTGTCCTGCTAATTTACACTTAGGGATACAATCTCAACTCTCATTCCATGGACAAAGTCCTGTTGCTCTAAACCCGTTGACAATAGTTTGTGGCTTTATGCTTTTTTGCATTGTGACTTGAAGCAATGGCACGAATTGACTCATAGTTAGAGCTTGAGATTGATTTGTTCTACGCCAATCTAAGAAAGTTTTAGCCATTGTGTTTTTAGAGGTTTAAATGGGGTAACGTCAGCAGGCTGTAAAAGCCTAGCACGATTAGGATAAGGTGTGATCAGAACTATATTCAAATTAGAACACAGTTCACTCACGGCGTAAGTTTGATGGGACTTGTGACCGTCTACAAAAAGTACAACTGGAAATATTTTGCCTGTTTTAACCAGATGGGGATGTAAAACTTTCTTAATATATTAATAAAAAATATCTGAATTCATCCACCCATTGTCACTAAGGCTTACGCCCCAATCGTCAGGAATTTGCGCAGTTATTTCTGCGGGTACTCTTTTATAAGGAAAAGTCGCCAGCGGTGGCGTAAGATTAGCGTCTGCACAAAAAGTGAACATGTCAGTCAAAGAATTTTTGGCCTCGGCGTGATCAACTTCGTATACGTTTCTTTCGCCTTTTGAACTCAAAACGACACCTGTTTTTTGTAATTTGTTTCGTCTCCATTAAACACACGTCCTGGGTCAGAAAGTATGTGAAACAATTTATTTTCATCAAAGTAATCTTCTATTTGCCGAAACCATCCTCTGACATCATTTTCTGACACTGTTGAGCTGGCTATTGTAATTGCTTCAGGTGTACGGAAACTTAATATAGGATATCTGCTTAAAAGTAATTTAAACCATTTTTCTACGTTTTTAAAAAAAGATGCACGTTTCGTTTTTTTTTAAACTCAGAAACACTTAATTACTCTTTTTTTCTTTTTGGGAACCCTTTCCGGCTGCTGTTTTTGATCCAGTTGACTAAAGCCTCTTCTTCCTCGTTATTTAAAATTGTGGGAGGACCTGGTTTAGAGCCATGCGCTGGATTTTTTGCCTAAATTCTATGGTCGAATATGGAACCCGAAAGGTTTTTGCAGCCAGTTTTTTACTCATGCCCTTAGCTATTTCTACAAGACCTTTTTGCACGCTATCTTCGGAATAGACCTTCCGCTTTAGCTTGTCATTGCTTATTTTATTATTTTTTTTAAAAAGGGGCACCGTTTTTAAGATAACCGAAAAGAAATATTTAATTATTATTGGCACCCTAAATACCAACCATTGAAACTGCTGGCAATAAATTGGTTTTCACGCGATTGGCACTGGGCAAATATTTGGAATAATATGTTCTTTAGCTACGGTATGCATTTATTTGAAATCTGAATTGAAAAAGAACAAACATTAAGTATAGTGTGTAATAAAAATAAATTTATCATACTTCCTAATATTGGCGTATGTGCCAATAAGAAGGTTTGATTGATTCATATAACGTGTACCAAATCTGCCGTGTAGTGGCGGTTGAGAATATCTACTACCCCATATCTTCCCGTGGGTGTCGTAAGAGGTGACAGAGGGAGACAGGCAGGAGATGGGCAGCAGCATCTTCCTGATAACAGCTGTGATATAATAAAAAACTGCGAGTACAGAACCGGAGTTCGAAACCTATCCAAATGCCGAGAGGTGTAAGACAGTGTCGGCGACGCGCCTATAAGAATATTTCAATTTATTAGTTAACCGATTACGAATAGCTTCTAAAAAGCAAATTATCAACAATATTCCGATAAGAAAATGCTTAGTTGAATCTTAAAGAAATATCGAATTAATGATATGAAGGTCTTGGGTTCGATTCCCAGGCCGGAATAGTTTATCGTTTTCTTAGTAATATCTCTTAATAAATTCATATAGGGAATTTTTAAGATATAAATTATGTTACCGGATTTGTTTCCCGGTTGAAATCATCTTTCCAATAATGTTAATTTAAAGAAATATTAAAATAAAGTTAGAGACCAGGATTTGTTCCCCGGTCGAGATGATCGCTGTGCATAAGTAGAATTAATGGAAATTAATTGCATAATACATACATATACATAAACACTCACGCCTGTCACCCAGAGGGGTAGGCAGAGACTACAGATTTCCATTTGGCACGATCCTGAAACACCTCTCTCGCCTCCTTCACATCCATACACCTACGCATACATGCTCGTCGGTTAAGGGTACTCCCAATTTGGCCCGTTTCCAATAAATCGCCAATTTGGTCGATAAATTTTCGCCTAGGACGTCCCTTTCCGACTCTGCCATTCACTTCTGCAACATAAATTTTCTTTGTCACTTTTTCCTCATTCATTCTTTCCACATGACCGAACCACCGAAGCATTCCTTTCTCAATCCTGGTCACAACATCATCTTGCAAACCACATTCTTCTCTTATTACATATTATATATTTATATACTTATTACATAATTGCATAAGTATTATCTTATATAAGTTTGATACGCTTTGTATGAAAACAAAAATGTTTGTTTTCAATGTTTGATTCATAAAATATTTTGTTTATGTTATCTGATAAGAGACATGATAACTGATAAGAAACTAGTTAGAAATAATTTCCTACAATTTGAGAGTCGTGTAGAATCAGTTGTTCACCTAGTATTGGTTGATAGCCGTGTGTGCTAAATTTGCCATTTTTGCCGACAATTGAAAGTCGTGTGAGAATTAGTTGTTCAAATAGCGTGAGTTCATAAACGCGCGTTAACTTAGGAGGTCAAAATAAGTAGAAATTTAAATATTTGCAAATTTCAGCAATTTATGTAAAATTGACTTGTAAAATATTCTAGATTGACTGTATGAACAAAATAGGTGAATTCTGTGTTATAAGTGGAAAATATTGTTTTAACTTTCTATGTTAAATATTTAAGAAATTCCAACTTTGAACATGTGAGTAAAATAAGCATATTTTGTTAAATAAATAAAGGGTTTTTTGTGATATGAAAATGTAATGTATATCGTAGTATAGATATTTTTCTGTGCTATCTTTATAAGTAAATTGTATAAATGTATGTCTTATACAAATAAAGTTATTGAGCAAACCGTGAGAGAGTGATAGTACAAATTGATGTAATTGAGTTGCGCAAGCGCACAAATGGCGCGGCTCACTTTCGCGTTTAGCTTCGAGGTAGTTCAGTAAATTGATTTTTCTTGCAAATCGTTCGGGAAAAGTGCAAGACCAGCAGTCAATAAGAAGAAGAAAGAAAAAGTATAGGGAAGTGATAGGGAAAAGTAATTACTCTCTCACGGAACGGTTTGAAGATAATTGCTGTTTTATTCCCAAGGAATTCTCCCCTTAAAGTGATACAGTCCATATCGAAGAATTTAAGGCGTTGGAACCGGGACGACTTCGGAAGACCCGTAATCCCCGCCTGAACCTATTTTCTGAAAAGGAAGAGGTTATCGCCCTTGTGTGTTACTCCGTTGCGGAGATCACATACGTTGTTCCCGAACCCAACGTAGGCGTTATAGGAGGCCGGATCGAGAGAAGACTCGATTCCTCCCTTCTGTTTCTTAGTTTAACGTTTGTCTGGTTCCTTTTCAAGTGGTCCTTCGAGCCGGATCAAGGAACCAGCTGTGGACTGCTGGTTATGGAAAAAGAAGACCTTCGGAGCCGAGTGAAGATCACCAACTGAAGGAAGCCGGAGGTTTGAGCTGAAACAACAGGACCAAAGGCCGGAAGACCAGGTCAGCGCAATAGGACCGGACCTGAAACTACCAGAAGAAAGAAAATCGGGATTGCGGCTTGGGGCGTGTGCTCGCATGGGGCACGTATCGCAGCCAGGCGCAGGTGCCTTGTGAAGGTGCTCATCGTGGCCAAGCAGGGCTTGGCATTTTTCCTGTCGGGCAAGCGTGCTAGACATTTTCCTGTCGGACGATCGTGTCCGGCATTTCCTGTCGGACGACCGTGTCCGGCATTTCCTGTCGGGGTCATCAGAGGGTGCAAGAAGAAGAAGCATCCACCGCTGCTGCTGCCAGGCGAGGGTGCTCGTGGGCACCTGACTGCATCGCGGCCGGAAGAGGGCGCCTGGACGAGGCGTCACCGGCGACTGGGCGACGAAGCGCAGCATACATCCCGACCACCTAACGGTGTCAAACGGTCGGGCTCTGGCACAACACCTTCGGGTGGAGCAGTTCTCTCGAGCGAGACTGCGCTTGAACTACCGCTCGACTGTTTCGTCATATTCCTTGGCGGGACAGTTCCTAAACCTTTCCTCCATTCCATTCCTGCACGACTCCATCCCTGGACGGCTCACCTCGGTAGGCCCCGTTCAGGATTGATAGGGCTGATAGGGCTGTTAGGGTGGTAGTAAGGTTGTAGGGTTGGGAGATAAAGGGGGGGGGAGGGGTAGTGGGGTTAGGTTGGGGTGTAGAAGGGTTGTAGGTAAGGGGTTGTAGGGACCGTAGGGACAGTTAGGGACCGTAGGCCAACAATCACCTTCCTGCAATATGAAGAAGGCACAAGACCAGACAGGGAGAAGCGAAGGAACCAAGACAAGGACAGGGCCCTCAAGAAAAGCTAAAGAGGCGGAACCATCTGGAGCGACCACAGCTACTGCTCCGAGTGGAACAACTCCTTCAAGTGGAGCCACCACCGATACGTCCACATGCACGCGCAACTCAGGGGCGTCCATGGCAACGACAAGCAACAGGACGGACACCAGTGGTACGCATGCCAGCACCGCACAACAATCCGTTATATCCAGGAGTGAAACGGTGGTCGAAAAAGTAGGTCAAAGGACCGAAGAAGCGGCATCGTCAAGAACAGTAATTGGGCACACTAGTGACAAAGGGTCACAGAGAGGTAGTAGGTCATCGCGATCGGCGAGCCTGAAAGCCGAATTAGAGGCGCGGATTAAATTCGAACGCTCAGAGCTCGAACGAGCACAGGCAGCTGCTGCCTTAGCCAAGTCTCAATTGGAGTTGGCACGTCTTAACCGAGAAGAGGAGATCGACTCGAGTGAGGATGATGAAGAGCAAAATACTCAGGTGGAACCTTTCGTAAGGAGTTGGGTTCAACAGACCATAATGAGCGCGCCGGTTAGTGTAACGCAACCCGATATTACTGATAAGGAAGCGTGTAAAGGATCACGCCGCAAAGGGGCGGAGATCGAGCGCAACCAAGGAAATGCACAGAAAACACACGCGAGTGAGGTGTCAGAATTGACCGAAGCGATTGTGAGTGCAATAAAGATAGCGGGTAAAGATAAGTCTTCCCAGCTTCATTGCCTCCAGGAATTACCGGTGTTCGATGGAGACCCGGGTGAATGGATAGTTTTCAAAACGGTGTTTGAAGACACGAGAAGCCAATTTTCAGGGGTGCAGAATGTCGCACGCCTTAGGAGTGCATTAAAGGGCACCGCTAAGGAAGCGGTTAAGTCGTTGTTGTTTACTTTGTGTGAACCTGAAGAAATAATGAACGCTCTCGAAAGAAGATTCGGTAGGGTTGAGACGCTCATTTTAGCAGAAATCGAGAATGTAAGACGTATGCCAAGATTGGCAGAAGATTGCCGGAATATAGGTTCTTTTGCAAGTCGCATTACGAACGTGGTTCCCACAATACAAGCATTGAATCAACCACAGTATTTATACTCATCGGAGTTAGTAAACCGTATAGTCGAGAAACTTGGAACTATGATTAAATTTAAATGGTTTGAATATCGGGCTCAGCATCCTTTGGAGCCAGAGTTACTTCTGTAACTCTGGCTCCAAAGGATGCTGTTTGGCCAAGTTTTTAAACTTATTGAGTGAACAATTTGGAACGTCCTTAAGCAATGAAAATGTGCCTGAAAAACGGAAGCGTCCTGAATTCAGGAAGCAAACTGTACACACCGCAAAAGGGTCTGTATGCAACCGTTTCAAGAGCGAGCGCTACGAGCGCCGAAGTATTACGAGCGAGCGTCTAGAACGCCGAAATAATAAAGGGCACAACCGACAAGTGGTTATGATAACCCAGGATAAGCCTGTAAGTCGGGTAACACATAAGTGTGTTATATGTAACAAGGAGCACTCTATAGTGAGTTGTTACAAGTTTAAGGACATGAATAATCGCGAGAAATGGGAAGCGGTTAAAAAGCGAAAGTATGTTTTCAATGTTTGTCACCTAACCATATGAGGTTAGAGTGCAAAGGGAAAAAATGTGGTGTAAAGGGATGTAGAATGTCACATCATCGAATGCTACACCGATACCCCAATTAAAATACCTCGCCGCAAGGGGAAGAGGGGGGTAAAGAGGCTCAAATTACAACTGTTAGTACAGGGAATGCACTGGCATGTGCATACTTAAAGATTATACCGGTCGAGTTGTATGGACCTAGAGGAAAGGTCAAGACAATAGCTCTTCTGGATGAAGGATCAACCATGACACTCATAGAGGAGTGGATGGCTCAGAAGTTAACGTCTCGCGGACGTAAAGAAGAATTACGTATTGAAGCCGTGGGAGGTAAGCGAATTAACGACGACAGTTCGTATCGCTTAAACGTTAAGATAAAAGGCATTTACTCGAACGACTTAGAGGAGATAAGTGTACAAACAATTAAGTCACTTAACCTTTCTCCGCAGTCAGTGAGCCGAGAATTATTGCAACGGTGTTCTCATTTGACTCCGATTAAGGACGAGTTGATTTATGAGAGGTCCAGACCTACCATATTAATTGGCCAGGACAATTGGCATCTCATAGTTACTCGTGAATTAATTTCAGGAGGTAAGAACCTACCTGTAGCATCGCTCACCAAACTTGGATGGGGTTTACATGGTCACATATCGGGTGGCATCAAACCAATCAAGATTGTTAACCACATTTCCACCAAGAAGGAGGAGGACATGGATAAGTTGATCAAAGATTATTTTAGTTTGGAATCTCTGGGAGTGTCTGCGCGAAAGCCCATGAACCCAGAAGAACGAGCTTTAAATATTTTGAGCAAAACGGTACGTCATATACCTAATAATAGGCACGAGACTGCTTTGTTATGGCGCACAGATAATGAGTGCATGCCGTCGAATAGAGCGCAGGTTGAAAGTCGCCTGTTTAATATCGAAAAGAAGCTCGACAAAAATAATAAATAAATAAATAAAAAGCCTTTTTTATTTCTTACAAACAAATGAAAGAGTATTTAACAATGTTATCTTATTACTAAACCTAATATTTTTTTTTATATGTAACCTACGATTATATCTATTTATGTGTATTTATTAATCTATGATTGTAGTAATTATTTTTTCAAGCTAATTTGGTTTGCAAGAACCCCTCCTCGGGTGAAGGCCTCCTCCAAAGAATCCCAATGGTCTCTGTCTTTGGCTATTTGTAACCAATTTGTGCCCGCTATCTTTGTGATGTCGTCTTGCCATCTCGCATGGGGTCTTCCTCTGTAGGGTTTCCCTGTTGGGCCCTTCCATGAAGTAATTTTTTTGGTCCATCTCTTATCTTGTAATCGCGCTACATGTCCCGCCCACTTCCATGTTAGTCTTTGAGCGTGAAATAGAGCATCTGTAGCTTTTGAAATATTTCTTATTTTAGTGTGTCTTATTTTTTCTCTTTTTTGGATATTCAACATACTACGTTCCATACCGCGTTGGCAGCTGATTATTTTGTTCTTTACTTTACTAGAATATCTCCAGGTCTGACAGGCATAGGTTAAGCATGGTAGGAGACATGTGTTCATGACTTTAGTTTTTATCTTTACTGGCATATCACCCTTAAATATTTCCTTTAAGCTCCAGTATTTATTCCAGGATCTATATATTCTTCGTTCTAATTCGAACTCATTGTTTTTCCTGTCAAAAGATATTTGTGTGTGAGCAGCATCATCACCATGCATGGCTATGTATTTGAAGAATAGGAATGCGCAGGATAACGCACATATCTATCCAGAAGCAGCTTCCGCTACGGAAAGCAATTTTTATATGGATGACTATCTACAGGCATTTCCCGACGTGACGACGGCCGAAAGGATAGTAAACGATATGTATGAATTACATAAACGTGCTTCTTTCCAACTGAGGGGATGGGCTAGCAACCGACCCGAAGTTTTATGTAAAATGGAAAATAAATATAAGAGTGACAGTGCTTCACTGGGAGATAAGGAGCACACAGAATGCATTTTAGGTTTGATCTGGAATATCAAACGGGATATAATAAGTTTCTCCATAAGTCTTCGTAACACACCGGAAGAGGTGATGGAAGGTTTACGACCGCCTACGAAGAGGGAGATAACTAGTGCTGTGATGTCGGTCTTCGATCCTTTGGGACTCGCATCACCCATAACGATTCAAGGGAAGTCGCTGATCCAGCAAGTATGGAGGACAGGCATCTCTTGGGATGAAGAAGTTAGACACGAATTACACGTGTTATTTTGTAAATGGATATCGGAAGTGAAGAAATTAGGTCATTTAGAAGTAGTACCTAGACCCGTTGCTGAAGGCGTCGGCAAGGGAGAATTACACACCTTCACGGATGCTAGTGAAAAAGCATACGCTGTCGCGGTGTATTACGTCACCACGGACGAGCTAGGAGGAAGGCGGATTACGCTGATCGCCGCAAAGGCAAGAGTAGCGCCGCTGAAACCAATTTCTATTCCAAGGCTTGAATTGCAAGCAGCTCTTATGGGCAGCAGATTAGCTGCATCAGTTATTGAAGAGAGCAAGTACGAGATATCCGAGAGAGTATTTTGGACGGACTCACGTACAGTGTTAGCGTGGATTAAGTCAGATCCTCGCGCTTTTAAACCATTCGTTGCTCATCGATTGGCTGAGATCGAAGATCACAGTAAACCATGTGAATGGCGATGGGTTCCAACGTCACACAACGTGGCAGACGACGCCAGTAGAAATTTTCCTTCCACCGTCGATGTAAGTCATCGCTGGTTTCAAGGACCTGAATTCCTCAGGAAAAGTCCTGATTTATGGCCCAAACAAGTGGACATCATAAATAGCTTAGAAATAGGTGAAGAAAAATCGCCAAAAGGCGTAAATGCGCTGAGAAAGCAAGAACCGTTAAGTCTACCCGACTACGGACGATTTAGCAGCTTTAAGAAATTCCCTTGGGGCAACTACACGCACCTTACAAGCGGTAGAAAAATTCAAGAGTTTAAGAAAGTCGGTTAAAGGACCCGACAACGCAGCCGAAAAGTCGGTTATGTGTTCCAACGAAGTTTTAGCAAAGTCGGTTAAAGGACCCGATAGCGCGTTGGACATAGCGCTCTTGAAAAAAGCTGAATTATTAATTTGGAAGCTCGTTCAAGACGAGTGTTTTCATTTGGAAATAAAATGCTTGAAAGCAGGCAAAAGCGTTGAAAGAAGTTCACGCTTAAGTAAATTATCTATGGAAATAGGAGAAGATAACTTACTCCGTTTAAATGGGCGTTTACCTTTTAAGTCTAATTTGACCGAGGAAAGTAGAAAACCGGTCGTATTAGACGGTAAACACGAAATCGTTAAAATGATGATTAGAGAAGTTCATCATCATTTTGGACATGCCAATCACCAGACGGTGATGAATGAGGTGAATCAAAAATTTTATGTCTTGAACCTGCGTAATGTAGTACGAAGTGTGTCACATCATTGTCAGTGGTGCAGGACATACAGGTCAAAACCGCAGAACGTGCCACAAGGAAATATTCCTCTGGAGAGAATAGCTCACAATGAACCACCTTTTACATGTTCAGCCGTAGATTATTTCGAACCTATGAGTGTGACTATAGGAAGGCGACACGAAAAACGTTGGGGTGTTTTATTTACGGGTCTGACCACCAGAGCAGTACATCTGGAATTAGCAGCCTCATTGACACCAGCGTCAATGATAATGGCATTGAGGCGATTTATCGCCAGAAGAGGAAAACCAGCCGTTATATACAGCGATAACGGGACAAATTTCAAAGCTGCGAATAAAGAATTATTGAAAGCATGCGAAGAATGCTATGAGGGCATGAAAATGAGTCATTTAAAAAATATATTAAATGGAAATTTATACCTCCGGGAGCACCGCACATGGGTGGCGCCTGGGAGAGGTTAGTAAGATCAATTAAAATTGCGTTGACCGCTACGCTCAAAGAAAGGAGCCCGCGAGAGGAGGTTCTGCATACGTTGCTTTTGGAAGCAGAGCATACTGTAAATTCCAGACCTCTGGTAACATTCAGTATGGATAGTCCTGAAGAGGGTTTGACACCCAATCATTTTCTTCTGGGACGCTCATGTGGTGATCGACCACCTGGATTATTTTTAGAGCAACATCTGACGGGTCAACTAAATTGGAAATCTGCACAGAGGTTAGCCGACCATTTTAGGACAAGATGGCTAAAAGAATACATGCCTACTTTAATACCTCGAACAGGTAATAACGGAAAGTTTATGAACCTAAAGAAGGTGATATTGTCTTGATAATAGATCATTCATTGCCACGAAATACGTGGCCGAAAGGCAAGATTAGTAGGACGCTACCGGGACCAGACGGTCACACCAGAGTGGTTGACGTCATTACTAGCACAGGTATCTTGAGGAGACCTACATCCAGAATAATAGTCCTGGTACCCGCGACGCCTCCCAAATGATGGTGCTGATGCACGGGGGATTAGATTGTTGGCGACGCGCCTATAAGAATATTTCAATTTATTAGTTAACCGATTACGAATAGCATCTAAAAAGCAAATTATCAAGCAACAATATTCCGATAAGAAAATGCTTAATTGAATCTTAAAGAAATATCGAATTAATGATATGAAGGTCTTGGGTTCGACTCCCAGGCCGGAATAGTTTATCGTTTTCTTAGTAATATCTCTTAATAAATTCATATAGGGAATTTTTAAGATATAAATTATGTTACCGGATTTGATCCCGGTTGAAATCATCTTTCCAATAATGTTAATTTAAAGAAATATTAAAATAAAGTTAAAGACCAGGATTTGTTCCCCGGTCGAGATGATCGCTGTGCATAAGTAAAATTAATGGAAATTAATTGCATAAGTATTATCTTATATAAGTTTGATACGTTTTGTATGAAAACAAAATGTTTGTTTTCAATGTTTGATTCATAAAATATTTTGTTTATGTTATCTGATAAGAGACATGATAACTGATAAGAATCTAGTTAGAAATAATTTCCTACAATTTGAGAGTCGTGTAGAATCAGTTGTTCACCTATTATTGGTTGATAGCCGTGTGTGCTAAATTTACCATTTTTGCCGACAATTGAAAGTCGTGTGAGAATTAGTTGTTCAAATAGCGTGAGTTCATAGCCGCGCGTTAACTTAGGAGGTCAAAATAAGTAGAAATTTAAATATTTGCAAATTTCAGCAATTTATGTAAAATTGACTTGTAAAATATTCTAGATTGACTGTATGAACAAAATAGGTGAATTCTGTGTTATTTTCATGTGAAAATTCCTTTGGATTAGTGAAATATTGATAGTTTTGTATAAGAAATTTAAAAGTGTTTTAATAGTAAAATGCATAGAGAAAATGTAAATTAAACTATTGTATTAGTTAAGATATGTATAATTTCAAGTGGAAAACATTGTTTTAACTTTCTATGTTAAATATTTAAGAAATTCCAACTTTGAACATGTGAGTAAAATAAGCATATTTTGTTAAATAAATAAAGGGTTTTTTGTGATATGAAAATGTAATGTATATCGTAGTATAGATATTTTTCTGTGCTATCTTTATAAGTAAATTGTATAAATGTATGTCTTATACAAATAAAGTTATTGAGCAAACCGTGAGAGAGTGATAGTACAAATTGATGTAATTGAGTTGCGCAAGCGCACAAATGGCGCGGCTCACTTTCGCGTTTAGCTTCGAGGTAGTTCAGTAAATTGATTTTTCTTGCAAATCGTTCGGTAAAAGTGCAAGACCAGCAGTCAATAAGAAGAAGAAAGAAAAAGTATAGGGAAGTGATAGGGAAAAGTAATTACTCTCTCACGGAACGGTTTGAAGATAATTGCTGTTTTATTCCCAAGGAATTCTCCCCTTAAAGTGATACAGTCCATATCGAAGAATTTAAGCGTTGGGACCGGGACGAATTCGGAAGACCAGTAATCCCCGCCTGAACCTATTTTCTGAAAAGGAAGAGGTTATCGCCCTTGTGTGTTACTCCGTTGCGGAGATCACATACGTTGTTCTCGAACCCAACGTAGGCGTCATAGGAGGCCGGATCGAGAGAAGCCTCGATTCCTCCCTTCTGTTTCTTAGTTTAACGTTTGTCTGGTTCCTTTTCAGACAGGGTGATGTTATATCCCCGAAACTCTTCACCGCTGCTTTGGAAGACGTTTTCAAGCTACTGGACTGGAAAGGATACGGTATTAACATCAATGGCGAGTACATCACTCACCTTCGATTTGCCGACGATATAGTCCTTATGGCAGAATCGCTGGAGGACCTTAGCACTATGCTCAATGACCTCAATGGTGTCTCCCAACGGATAGGTCTTAAGATGAACATTGACAAAACAAAGATCATGTTTAATGTCCATGTCACACCTATGCCGGTAGTTGTTGGGAGCACTATGATCGAAGTTGTTGACGAGTACGTTTACCTGGGACAAATAGTCCGACTAGGTAAGTCCAACTTCGACCGAGAGGTCAATCGACGGATTCAACTCGGCTGGGCAGCGTTCGGGAAATTACGACACATCTTCTTGTCAGGTATATACCTCAATCTCTGAAAACTAGATTGTACAACCAGTGCGTGTTGCCAGTGATGATTTACGGATCTGAGACGTGGTCCTTCACTGCTGGCCGTATGAGGACGCTCAAGGTCGCTCAGCGAGCTATGGAGAAGGCTATTCTCGGAGTTTCTCTGCGTGATAGACTTAGAAATGAGGATATCCGCAGTAAAACCAGAGTGACCGACATAGCCCGACGGATTAGTAAGCTGAAGTGGCAATGGTCCGGCCATATAGCTCGAAGAACCGATAACCGATGGGGAAGAAAGGTTCTCGAGTGGCAGCCTCGTACCGGTAGGCGTAGTGTAGGGCGACCCCCACTAGATGGAGTGACGACCTGGTAAGAGATGCAGGAAGTCGATGGATGCAGGTGGCTCAGGACCGTGTTTTGTGGCATTACTTGGGGGAGGCCTATGTTCAGCAGTGGACTTGTGAAGGGCTGTAATGATGATGATGATGATGATGATGTACCAAATGTTGGTACCGCAAAAAAAAGGAAATGGGGCTAAACATTAAAAATCATGATTGAGAAAGGAAGCTAAATAACTAAATAATTGAATTGAATAGTATCTGTAACCAAAATTCAAAATATTTACGAATAATGTAGAGATAAGTGAACCTCTTCTCTTACGTTAGCAAAAACACAGAGTATTGTTAGATTTTTTTCAGGTCCCAGTACGACAAACATGTTTTAATTGCGACGCCATTTTGGAGAAGGAATAATTTCTGTGTTGCCAGTATTTTATAAGGTTAAATCTACTATTTACTTCCCAGAAATTAAACTGTGTTCGGACTGGCAACCTTATTATTGTTAAATGACTTCATCCTCCCAATAAATTGGTGGATTGCCAATTGCTGGCCTTACCCTAGTTTGTAACAAAAAATAAATAAAAGTAAAAGTTAAGTACATGATAAACTGAAGCTCAAACTGATTTTACTTCGAAAATATAGCAGTAGAGTTCCGAAAATAAAACAGTAGTGTCAAAAAGTATTTCTATATTTAAAGTTTTATATTTGTATATACAAAATAATACTTAATAATAATAACACATTACAAATTATAATATAGCTAAACTGATTTAATTACGAATAAAACTGGAATGTTTTTTATATCACTTCATTTGATACTTTCAATCACTTTTTAATTTAGCGAACAGTTGACGCGATGCTTGATTTTTATCTTTTTCTAAAGATGTTAACATTATTTTCTGTAAAAAATATTACATTTATTTATAAACATAACCAATATCAACATATAAATAAACTTATTTATTTAAATTTTAAAGTTTAAATATAACTTTGAATAGGTATAAATTATTCGACGTTGGAAAAACTTACAGCGAATTTGTTATTAGAATCCTGCAGCTTCTGTGACAACATCCACAAGTTAGCGGCTAGGCTGGACATGGACGGCTCGTTTAAATCACCACGTCTAGTAACACGCCAAAATAATTCCAAAGATAAATTATATTGTTTCTTTGTGTCTTTGTTATCACCTAATAGTTTCAAAACGACCAGTAGTTCTTGACATATGTTTGTCGCGTATCTTTCAATACTGTCAATAAATTCTTCTTCGGAGCCATACAAATCATCGTTGGAAATAACTGAAACAAATTTTGTTTTAAACTTTTTTTTCATTCAACTGTCAATTTTTTGCTTATTGAGTTGTAAAATTTTAAAGAACTAACCGAAATCTATGTGATAAGCGTATTTTTCCTGTGTCATTTGGCAAAGGAGATCCAAAATCTTAAGAAGCAAGGTATAGTACAAGGAATCAGTCTTTTTCCAGTGTATTCTCTCCATTAGTTTTATAAATCCACTCAATACATAAGCTTTGCAGTTACTATCCACATTGTCCTAAAATAAATATATTTTTTTTTAGTGTCCAAGTATATTTGTTACCTTTAGAATTATTTAACTATTTAATAAGTACACCTTCCAATAACACCGTTGCTGTAGGAGATCCTAATTAAATTAATTGGCAATGTGCACATACCATTTTTTAACTTAAGTAGTCCGATTTTATTAAAGTATTTTTTCTTTAAATTCAAATAAATGGCAAATGTATAATTACATTGACAAGCATATCCATTAAACATGAGCTCCTTCTTTCGATTTGATATCACATTATGGAAAATTTAGATTATCGGACAAACAAATCGACAAATAACTCGCTACTAAGAGTTATTCGTCGACGTGGGCGACGTTTTTACATATTCGTCTTTATTCATTCAACGTAGACTTTTTTAATCATGAAAGACGTGCATCTCGTTACAACGACATTGTGTCTACTTAAGTTTTATAGACTCACTAAATTTTAAACGAAAAAGGATGAAGACAGCAGTAGTAGAAATAGTTAGTGTTAAGTAAGAGATATAAAAATAGTGTCGTTCATGTGAAATTCTTAATTTCAACTGAACCGTACTTATATTTTTATAGATTATGTCAAAAGAAAAATGCATTAGGAAAAAATAAAACGGTAGATTATCAGAGTTAATTATAATGATAGTCCACACTGAATAATGACGAGTATGTAGACATGGGTACGAATACACACAAACAATCCTTTGATTCGCGCTAAAAAATTACCAACATCGAGTGGAGAACAGGCGTGTACTCAGGCCGAGTAGTGAGCACACCTGAACAACACATTTACATGTTCGCACTTGTGCCTATTCGTCTGCGCTCGACGAGTATCTAAATGTTCCATAAGGCTCTTTCAACCGGATGTAATTTGAGAAACTTATTGTAACATGAAATAAACTAATTTTATCAGGCGCTTCAGACAGGCAATGAAAGAAATTCCACCAATAAATTTTGTTGCCGTGATAAATTATAAAAGATAATTAAGTAGTATGGAGAAACCTTAAAATAACAAACCTTAACTACTACCTACTACTACTACCATAGAATACTATAATACACAATAGAATGGATGTCAACCTTATTTTGTAGGAGGATTGGCGTCGCCGGGAGCATATACAAGCAATTACGTCGTATTATCAGTTATCACTACTACAAACACATTTTAGACTTTTGATAAATGTTTTTGACACATAATTATTTCTTTATTTTTGTTTCTAATATTCACAAAATATAAATAGTTTGGACTTACTGATTGTAGAATATGTCTCCTTTATTTAAATTCCATTTCCCGCTGTTCTTTCGACACGTAATTATTGCACAATTTGCTATTTTTAAATAATTTGCATGCGGCGACGCTAGACATAAAAAGTGTCGTTTCAATCGTTTAATAGGTGTGAATTGACATGTTAGTGACTACATAGGCTCCGTCCCCCCGTTCTATAATGTATGTATTATAGTATTCTATGACTACTACTAACAATGGTGTTTATCGGTTGATAATAAAATAAGTTATATTTTATCATCAGATTTAGAGGATCTTTACTAGTGTTAATAAGATGGATTCCGTTATAACTAGAATACATTTTAAGGAGAAAACCTTACAGGCAGAATTAGTAATGTAGACAAGAAGTTGCTCAGAAGACCGACCAATCTATCGTGTGTTGATTTGTTTTGACCGTCTTCTTGTATGTATTGAGGAATGTCAGGTATAATACCCACCAACGCTTTGAGGTTGGCTTCAGCTGTAAATAAAACATTGCGAGTACTTTTAAAAATATAGAATACTATGAATTTTTGGTGAATCTATCGATAGTAGTCTTAGGTTATATGAAGAGATTATAATATATAAGCTCCTTTTCACTTCAAATATTTTTATTGTCCTTTAGAAGTCTTTAAATCTGTTTTCAAGGTATATCAAATAAGAAAACGGTTTTAATTTGTCAAACAAGTTTCGAACCCTGGCCGATGCAGGCACTGAGCAGCGCGGCTTGGCCGGAGAGCAGGTAGAGCTGCGCCTTGGTGAGCGCGCAGTGCAGCGAGGGCACCGTCACGAAGCAGTAGGCGGCGCACGCGCGCTGCAGCCAGCGCCCGCGCCCGCGCCCCGCGCGGCACGCTAGTGCGTTCACGGACTAAAATTTCATTATATTTATTCACCACCAACTAAAGCTATGAAGATGGGTTTCGGAATTGATGCTCTCTCAATCTCAACAAAAAGCCCATGCAGTCGCATGCGCCCGGAAAATCCCGAGCAATCGCATGCGACTGCACCCAGCACTTAAAACCATTAAAACTTATATTTAGAGACTACTTTTCTATAATGAAGTTTGGCATTATAAAATCTATACAAAATTCTCTATATAAAAGGTCAGGTTTTACTTCATTACAAAAAGACTATTGTATTCTGATAACAAAAACAAAATATACCACGCGAATGTCGGCAGCGTGAAAATCACAATTATTTCAATATATATTACTCGAAATTATTTACGTAAAAAGATAAATTATATTCGCACAAAAACTTTCATTACAATTTTATAATAAAACACTATACTAAAACACTAATAAAAACACTACAAAAATCCAAAAATCAACACAATAACATTCACACGAAAATGATGTACGAAATGAACGTAGATTATATGTAAATACATATCCATAGGATAACTTGACTTTTTATTGCACTAGAGGATAGAAAATTTCATATTGATTCTGTAATGCCAAACTTCTTCATAGAAAAGTAGTCTTCAAATATAAGTTTTAATGGTTTAAAGTGCTGTGGGTGGCTTGGGACTGAGAGGTTAAAGTATAAATTACGGTTTGAAGTGAATTTTGAATAGTTAAATTAGTGCGAATCTGTGCGCATGTGAACTGTTAGTGGAAACGATAAAACAAGTGTTTTGATTGTGATGTGACAAGACAATGTGTCTGCTTATGTGCCCGAGACATTACCGTCATCGACTATCTGCTGGCTCAAGCAGGTGTCAATATCTTCCAAAAACTTCGCAGTGTAACGCATTACATATTGTGAAGTAGTTTTTAAACAAATTATTATAAAAATAATAAGTAATTATTTGAGATTGGCAAAAGTACAAACAGTACGAGTGCATTACAAAGAAAAGAAATATGTCACATATAATCATAATACATATTTGTAACAAAGATTTAAGATTATTATCAAAAATAATTCATTTTATAAAGTTTTCGATTTTTAAAAAAATACTCCCAAATTTTCGGCAAAATATAGCTTAGAATACTCCTAGCATTGCTCGTAAATCTCATCCGTTTGCAAAATTTCATCACAATCGGTTCAGCCATTCCCAAGATTAGCCCGGACAGGCAGACAGACAAAAACTTTCAAAGTTATTTCAGTATTAAAAATTCATAAAAGGCAGTTATTTCAATATTAAAGACAGAAACTTCAGTTTTATTTATATAATGAATATGTATATAGTCAGAAAAATGTAGAAATACTTCAAGATACATTGTGAAATATGTTGAACTAATAATGACCATTAATGATTCATGTTAACAGATAGATCAATTTAATTTCATCTTTACTCAGGTGACATATAATTTATTATATGAGTAGCAAAATTCAGGGTTTCAATTCAAGGCAAAGTTGATGGTCCGCGATGCGATCTGTCGTACGAACGACAGCATTGCGAGAAACCGCATAGTGCTTACGAGCCCTAAGTAATCAAACATTGGAAGTCGAATTTAACCAACTTTTTAATTATTGATGTACTGATTTGAATTTTTGCAAATGTATGTAATACCGATGACAGCACAACAATTTGATTCCATTGAAATTCCAACACATTATCTGATTCATATATCATTATTGGAACTCTTTATTAAAATTGCAGCACAACTTGTTCGACTGTGACTGTAAAATATGTCTTATAGTCCAGTCAAATTAGTGATCAACCTCGTAATGAGAGATAATGAGCTGAATTTCCGTATATACCTTCATTTTGGCGTTCTAAAAGTTTTCTCAAGTCTCGTCGTCTGGGTCGTAAGTTATTTAAGGTCAAAGGTAAAAAAAAGTTTCAGCGATTATCTCGGTTCCTATTGCACCAATTATATAACATCTATTACTTTTTTTTGACCTTGAATAACTTACGATTTTAAGATTATATGAGACTTTTCAGACAATTTTTAGAACGCCAATTTTTCTTTTCTTATATAGAATAAGGGTGACAAACGAGCACACAGTCCACCTGATGGTAAGTGGATGCTGTGGAAAATGAAGACATATACGAAAATTCAGCTCATTATCTCTCTTTCTGAGGTTGACCCCTCCTTTATCCTAAAGTGACTGGACTATCTAAGAAGTAAACAATAAACCTCTTAGGGCAAACACAAATACCATCTCATTCCGTTGTTGGCAGAAATAACAATTTACCATAATTTCGGATATTTTTTTTATATGGCTGTAAATGTGTGTTAAATGTGTGTGTGGAATAATGACAAGGCACTTATACGTATAGGATTTTTTTTTTTTTTAGGATTATTTTCTATTAGTAGGGTACGGAAATAATAGAATTGTTCTGGTATTCTGTGAGATGCAGATAGTAAATTAAAAAATTACGAAAACAACTTACATGCACAAGCGCGACGAGGACTGCATCAAGTTTAATAAAAGCGGAGCGACATTCTACGTAGAAGTTGAGCTGCTGTTCGAAGTCATCTTGGTACGTCACTGCGTGAACGTATTTGTTTATTAATTCGGCGCACACCTTACTCTCGTCTTCTACGGTCACTGCACTGTAAACCAGGGCACCAATAAATATTTCTATTTTTATCTTAAGCCCATACCTGTCCACAACTTGATGTGGTGTTCTCACTACTGGAGGATATGCCATAATCGCAACCCTTAGCAGGTGAATTAGGGACAATTATCAGTATAAATATCACTTTTTAGCCTATATCATCTCGTGAATTTCATAAAAGGCGACAAAGGAAACTGAAACAGGAGGGAAACTGGGCAGGGGCATCTTCTTGGTGATGACTCAGAATAATAATAACTATGGTTGCCAACTTACCTGCCAGGTGTGGTAACTGTGGCAAATATCACCCTGTGATATGGGAGATACCTATATTCAACAGTGTACTATGATAGGTGGTAACTATGCTGATGATATATTTCATCAAAGAAATTGGCTAACAAAAACCTTATAATTTCTTTAGAAAACGACCTTTGTAATCTTATTTTTCAAAAATAAGGACTGAAACTGGTAGTTCTTACCTTATGGAATCATGCAGTATGCAACAAAGTCTCATTAGACTTGAAATTACGACGGGGTCCTCAATTTGTACAGCATTGTATCGCTCGAAGAAAATTGACAACACTGTCTTCGCCATGACCGTTCGAGCACTCGACGTTTGCACTAACTCCAGAAGTGGCATAAAAGCGTCCTGCGTGTACATATTTTTGTTTTTTTTTTTGTATTGAGTGTTTTGAGTGGCATAAAAGCGTCCTGCGTGTACATATTTTTTTAGATAAACGTTATATAACATTTTTATATTATCAACTCAAATGTAAAAACACCATTCTGCTTGACTTTGAAGAATACCGATATTTTTTTAATAAAATTGTCGCGACAAGAGAATTACATTCCAGCTGCTAGTCACTGCAGCCCATGGACACCTGGCACCAATTACAAATAGAAAAGGCTAGAGATGCGTTGTCACTTCTAAGGACTAAAATGAAATGTCTAACTGCTTTTAATTATATTGGCGCTCAGACGGGGATATAGCAGCGCTGTACTGCTGCTAAAAACTAAGAAGGCGGTACCTAACTAGACAGATTCCTAGACAAAGAAGGAGTCCTACACTACTGTCACACTCATTTTAATTCATTTCGATCATATACGTAACAAACAAAAAATAAATTATATATTATATTTACGCGAACACTACACATTGAATAGAACTATTTTTACTGATTTTATCGCGATTAATTTTTTTTAATCCGTTAAAATAGTTTTATTCAATACAAAAAATATTTATATTTCTTTACAACAGATTAACTGCCTTGCTTGTTTTATTACAAGATACTTTTTCAACCTCATCAAAATCAAAAAGTTATTGAGTACTTTATGCTATGATTCACTATACTAAAAAAATTAATTTAAAAAAATAATTGATTCTTACCATCAAAAACACTTCCTCAATGTCAGGAATCGATTTAAGCATTCTCTTTATCACCATGTGAAAATTAGACGAGAACTCTTCAGCTGGTTTTCCGCACTTTAACATAAATCGGATAGTGCCCCGAAGTATTATATTTGTGTGTTGAGTCTACGAAAAAACATTTTTATTTCTTGTTATTCTTCTGCTTTTTCAACATTCCTTAAAAGTTCACAGCTGGACTTTGGCTTCTCCCACTGTGGGGAGGAATTTTTTTTCTTAATTGCCACACTTGCAAGGCAGATTGGCGTTCGACGTACCAAGATTCGCAGTACTGTTGCTGGTCTATGTATTTTCCGTCTGGTTTAAACTATCAACTATACTACACTATATCGAAAGCCCTAAGATCCTTGTGACATATCACATATTCGTCTTTTACGACATCCAATAGACGAAATAGGGTGGTGCATTATCTTACTCCGCAACCGTAAGATAATCAATATCATACGTTTTCATTTACAAGAACATTTTTTACTAGAAAAGTCATCTCTTCGCAATGTGTGAAATACGGGAAGCAGCTACAAAGGTGCGAGACGTCTTGGTAATGCGTTCGTCAAACATGATGATAAGAGATATCCTACCCGCAGTGGGAGAGGCCCAAGTTCAGCAATAGATTTCTACGGACTAATGATGATGGTGATGAGAACATTTTTATTCTTGAGGATTAATTTACACTGCTGCGGAACGGAATAGAAGCGAATTTTGTAACGAAATTGTACGTAGTAAAATGAATCTTACAGTTAATTGTGTAATGCGCAAACTAGATATGAGCCAAAAAAGAAATCGCGCATCTTTCGAGGAGTTTTAGAGGATTCCCGTAACTACTGTCGGTGAAGTCAATGGAATTTGTGGGAAGTGGCACGAAGGGCGTTGAATCTAGACTAAATTTTCTACAGTCCCAAGGCGACTGTCATATAGCCCTAAAACGAAGTCGCGGGAATACCTGAGCATTCCCGTGAATTTCTGCGCCTCCCCGCGTGTCACGGCAAAATTGATGCTTCCTTTCCATTCCATTCCGCCGCAATATAAATTGAGCCTAAGACAACCTCGGGGCTTAGCATTTAGCTGCAGCGATACGATACGGATTCAAATGCCACAGGGGAACGAGAATTTATATGACCTAAAAAATAAATCACAGAACAACAACTTGATTACAGAGCTGTCAAACGCAATTATGTTGCTGTCAATGTTTTCATGTTCCTGTTCGCTCGACAGTGACCCGACAAAAATTATAACAAATACTGAAATGTATAATGCAGACATAGACAAAGACATACTCTTTAATTTGGTACCATAATCTGTCAATTTCGATTCTAAATATAGACATAAAAATCATTCTGACGTAATGGCTTTTTACAACAGTAGTGCGTGAGTTACTTCTGAGTGATTTCTCCGTTTTTCTGTGTATTTTTGGAATAAAAAGGTGAGTTTTATACTTTTGTGTATTCCTTGTAATAAAACAAACACGTAGATATATAATTTGTGGCATAAAAAGTGAAAAGTTAGTGCCAAATGTACTTCGAAATCGGGAAGGCCCATTTTAGCGGTTGGGTATTGTAATAGTATTATAACATATTTCAAATAACTTGACGTTGTATTTATTTCAAATTCACACAAAAAATATTTGAAATATTATTCGGAAATCTCATACAGATAAAAATTATTTTCGTTTTTTTTATATATTTTGGTATGAGTAACGAATAGAAACACATAAAACATAAAAATATACATATTTCCAAACATTTTCATGTAGATTTCTCCAAAAACCAAACATGTAGAATTCAAATTAGTAGTAATTTTAGACTAAAAGTGAAGTATCTACTACTACTATGTTATAAAGGGTAATTTATGAATTTTATTACAATTTCTAGGCAACTAAAAATAATTTTATTCGATAGTTTATACATTCAATAAGAATCCCTGTAAGTTTTATCCATAAATATTGTCTCAAAGTGAAAATATTGCAAAATTTGCAAGTTAGCAAAAATTTGCGATTCCCGCCATTTTACGTCGCGAGCCAACCGGCGAATCGAATAAAGTCGTCTTTCGAGCATACAGGTATGTAAAAAAAACTAAGATATATTTCTTTAACAATGACGTCATTACAAAGGCTCTTTTATATGTTATAACATAATTTAAATAATATGACAAACAACTCACAGTCCAGAGTGATGGTGAGTGGATGCTTAGACTACTGCTACTACTACACAAACACATATTATCACAATTTAGTAACCACACAAATGCGTTGTCTCGTCGTTCTCGTCACTTACCATAATAATAATAATATTATAATAATAATAATCTTTATTTGCAAGAATATGGTTGTACAATGGTGTTGGTGTTCGAGGAGTATAATTTGTTCTACATATTCTACCTCAGTGGTGTGCAAATATTAATAGTCAAGTACTCGCAATTTATACAACAATACTTATAGAATTTTTAAAAACATACGAAATAACGTTGGTTTTTTAGGATAGTGTAACTGTGAGAGTGTGTTTTTTTCCGATCATATCGACTGGTTCATGTTGCGACCACCGTTTTACCATGTTAAAGGTTTTGGGATTAATTTAGGAAAGTTTCCCCGAATGATGGAATAAACCGCTATTTACCTCCGGTCGAGCCTAAGCAATTGGTTAGTATTTCAATCCCAGATTGGCTAATCCTTCTTAGCAATTATGGAAAATCTTAGTTATCAGATTTGTCATGCCAGTCTTTCAAGACCATGTATGAGAGTTCTTTAATAAGACTATAACAGTTTAAAGAGTATTTTAATAACGTACGGACAGTTGTGTACATGCAAACTGTAACCAGGGCCCCAGAACTTGCAGGAAATCAACAGTCGATCTAATGTTGCTTGCAATCTTCCACCAAGCCTGACTTAAAGCTTCTGAAGACAATTTCCTGTAGCTTTCAGCCTTGCACAAATGCTCTCCCAGCGAAGCCAATATATGACTTAATAAAACTGTTGAAAAGAAAATGTTTCACTTAAAACATTAACACAAAATTGACGACACTGATGCATTGACGATCATAATATCAGTAACAAAGACAAACATGCTAGTGCAAAATTCAAATATACTCTTTTCACTATTTCTAAACATATAAATTATATACATATTTTTCTATAATACGCTAAAATAAATGTTTATTGACGATTATCTCATAAACTTTATGAGTTGTAATAAAAGTTTCGAACAAAAATTTTATGGTTTGCAATATACACAAAAAAAGATTCGAACACTTAGAATATATAACTTTAATAAAGATAAAATCTTCTGTCTTAAAGTTTTGATGCAATGCGATTTTTAGCATGTTTTATTTTCTTCAAAAGATTTGAAAACCTTGCATGACAAGATGGTGGATGGTTTGCCAGGCGTTTTGGATCCCAAATGACCGGCCCATTCCGATACAATACTAAAAATTGGCAAAGTGTCGTGAGATCTTTTAGATTTTTCTTCCATATTCTGTCCATTTTATTTTATTTTATTTATTTATTTTGCTACAGTTAGGATAAACTAATTGATTGTTATTTATATATTTGGTTTGAAAACTTTTCGGGTGTCACAAAATAAAATAGAAATAAAAATTGTTTATAAATAGCTTTTACCCGCTTAGGCACGGATTGCATTTTTTTTTTGGTTGTACTTATTAGTACAACCAAAAAAAAAGCAATCCGTGCTATTGCACAAAATAAATAATAGTACAAGAAAAACAATAGTACAAGAACAGAAGGATCACACTAAGCGAGTTTAACCTAATTACAACGTTGCTAATGTTCATAATACGTTGCACGAGTCGGAAGTGACCTTCGTGAAATTAGCCTACCGATTAAATCGCCGAAAAAAATTCACGCGGCGCACGTATTAAAACGAAATGTACCTTACGTCCGCGTGTGAGTGTTTGTATCACTTAGCCCGTTACGCACTTATGTTAAGGCCGCTCCTACTGTAGGGTTAGGTGTTGTGATGAAATAAATTGAATCCTTTAATATTAGTAGGTAGTAGAAAACACCGAGGTGTTATGCAATGTACTAGTAATTTGCTGATAATGAAAACATTAGTGTTCAATGTGAGGAAGGTTAATATCCAACATCTAGAAATATTAAGATAAACAACGTGAACATCTTTGAAACTCAGATAATTTACATACGTACCATTTTCTGTTTCAAATTTTTTTGCTATTTACAAACATGCGACTCGCGACGTCATTTTTAAAGAAAGAGTGGCAATGGGAAGTGCTGCTATTTTCAATGTCATTCTTTTATCGACCAAGTGTTTAACAAATAACTAGTATATGCTAATCTTGCATTAGTAGACAGTAACTAGTACTGGGAGGTCTACTTACACTGAACGTTTATTTAAAGTCATCGACACTATACGCGAAAAAATCAAAAACTGCGAAGTTGTGGTCGGGTCGCTAGTCAAATAATAAATCTGTAACTATGAAGCCAGTAACTAGGTACCTTATTATCTAGATATACCTATAAATAATAATATCTTACCTTTCGGTATACAAGGACAGTAAAGAATGAAAGTCGTCATTTCTATTGTTATTTAAGAACCGATATGCTATGCAGTATCTTTTGCCTTTTTGAGTGGCCATACTTGAATAAAAACTCAAATATAATAAAGTCAAAGTACCTAAATACTTATAAGATAAAACTCTACCTTGTACCAGATTTTTAAACATCTCGTAATGAAAAATTCCTTTTCTACTATCTTTTTTTTACATCTAGTTATTTGTGAATACTCTCTCTACTCAACGATAAGTCTTTTTTCTATCAAAAACAAGAATGTGTTTCAAGAAATAGATATTTTTAAATATTTTTCACTGAACGATTTTCTTATCGCTTCACTTTAACCTACAGTGGTGAAAAAATGTATGTGCCAGTTTTGTACAATAACCTTAAAAAATGGCAATAGCGCATTTTCTTTAAAAATAATGAAAAATATGCTATTCTTGTTCCAGATAACCTGATATTGTTTAAAACGCAATTAACGTAATTTAGACACAAACTAATACGAGAGTAATATTATTGCTGGTCATTTACGCAAAATATTATAAAACAAGTTGTAACACCTTAATATGAATGAATAAATTGGATTGAGACGGATTGGGTCGGCAAAAAGGACTTTACCTGCTTGCCGACCCAACCCGACCGGTTATTGTCTAACAAAAGAAGCGAATGTTCTATCTCGCTCTTTTTGTATTGTTGTTTGTATTTCATTCGTTCAACCTCATTTCTCATTTGGGACGCTTGCCAGTTGCCAGTACGCTACCTTAAGCTGCGCGCAACGTATCTCAGTGTACAAATTATTGTTCATATTGAGGACTGTTTTGTGCCTTGGGCCCGAACTTTGTTTGCCTAACCATTAATTAGGATTTTTGATTGTGATCACTACAACGACTTGGCGACCACCTAGGCTTTTGTGCTGTATAACATGGCCAGCCGCCGCGTTTCTTTTTTGAGTTACACACAGCAAGAGTATGCTAAGATGCATCTTATTTACGGAGAAGCTGGCCAAAGTTCAAAAGGTTTCCCGATAGGAGACATCCACACCACGAAATGTTTACCAGAGTGCATAACTCCTACATGGAAGGCAGATTCACTGGTCAACGTGGTGGTGGACGGCCTCAAGTTGTTGACGAAGATACAGAGCTACAGGAACGAGAACAAGACCCAACAACTTCACTTCGAAGTTCACTATTCATTCAGTGCTCAAGAGGTATGGATACCATCCATTTCATGAACGACGCGTGCAGTCGTGACACGTCGTCAACGAGAGACTACGCTCTCGTTAACAGAGTTTCGTCGAGAGTTCAATTCTACCGCCGCATGCTTGAAATGCATCGGGAGGACTCCAATTTTTTTAATAATGTGCTATGGAGTAATGAGTCAGCCTGCAGAAAGAACGGCTACATGAACTTGCACAATTTACATAATTGGCAATTAGAAAATCCATATGAGTCAAGAGTAGACAGGTCTCAGTACCAATTTATTTATTGGGGCTGCATGAAAGACAAAATCTACGAAAAACAGATACAGAATGACAGATAATGGAGAGCAAGGGTTAACACTGCAGCAAGACAAATGGCACAAATAAGCCTGAGAAAACTTAAAAACACATTCTTTAGAAGATGCCGAGCGTGTATTAGGATATAAGAAGAAATTCATTTATTTAAGCAACCAAGGCTCATATTTTGTTAGTAGACATAATATTATTTGATAAGTACAAAAAAATACATTTATATTTATATGTGCCATTTTCTCACCAATCCACCCGATATGGCACTACCATGGCATATGTATAGGCTGTCCAGTCTGCTAGCAATCACTTTCAGGATACTATTGTTGCTCCCCCGCACCCTACGCACTAGAGACAAGGAATGCAATTCGAGCATTTATTGTGATTACTTTAAATATTATTTTTATAAAATTTAAGTTAAAGTCTACTGTTTTTACTATCGTACCATATCCTTCAAAATATCAATTACAGACCGACCAGCTGTTTGGCCGTAGATAATTATCTAATAAGTAATTCAAATGGTAGTACGGGCGTACCACGTTCCAAATTCAAAGTCACATTACTTGCATTTAATACAAAAGCCCCCTTTGAACTAAAATAGCATATTTCTTATTATTATTATTAAAGAAAATTCGCTAGTAGTGTATCTCTCCGAAACCATCCGATGGCGAAAAAACCACAATACTAAAAATAGCGAGGTAGCGTCCAATTCTTTTGTTAGACAATAACCGGTCGGATCGGGTCGGCAAGCAGGTAGTCCTTTATCCATAATGCGTGCAAATCGCATTTAAGGTTTTAGAACATGTTTTATAATAATTTGCGTAAATGAGCAGCAATAATATTACTCTCGTACAGTGCCGAAGCCTCCATAGAAGCGAGAAGCCGGGCTTACCCTATCAAATCGCTCAAACAATAATATCAACTAGTAAAATACCTCGTAAACTGTTTCAAATTATTTTAAATTTCCCGCACGCTCCTCTGTTCTACACAGGTCATGACCTCGTAGCCTTAGCGATACTGCTGTCATAAAAAAAGGAGTTGAGCGATTAGTCGTCTCTCTCGCACGCGTGGGCTTTTTACCGGGCTTTCGAGAAGACGATCGCTCAGTTTCTAGGATGTGGCAAAATGTTCTATAATGAAATATAACTACGATTTTTTATATAGCAATTAATATAGAGCGATAAGCCAGGCTTTCGGTGTGAAGTTAGTCGGGTGCGGGGGCGCGCGGGCGATACGTTTGCAAGTTCACTTCACATTTCAATGTTTACTCTGTTTGTTTACTTGAGTGAATGAATATTGCGAGTTGAAAATGTATGCTTTCTTAAAGATTTTTAGTGAAAATGGAGGATAATAGTGTTCCTTGTGATGAATTGAAGTGTGTTAAAGTTCTAATCAGCTAGGAAAAGGTAAAATCTTTAAAATTTGTTGAGAAAATATACAAGATCAAGAACGTCTTTCAGACTTATCAATTATCGCAATTAAAAATCAGTTATTGGTACAGTTAAAACGTTCACCAACATTCTACGCGGAAGTAATCAAATCTTTCCTTAAGAAAGATAGACGATTCGATTTAGAATATAAATAATTTTTTTTTAGTTTTGTAGATAGTTTGTTTGTACTTTGTTCATGCTTTTATTTTGTTCATGTATTGTATTGTATGTAAATATCTTTTTCTTTCGCTCAAGCAAACCCAAACGGCTTTTTTCAAAGCCACCGAAGGTATGTAATTGCTAATGTCATACAATCTATCTAGTTACTGACCCTAGCTATCACCCCTGCACTATGTCGTACTATTTACTGGATACCTTGTATAAAAATATTTGCGGCTTTGGGGTGGCCCAAGAGCTACCAGTTTACTTTTAATGGTAATTAATTTAAAGGGCAATGTTAGGCTAAAGAGGTTCACTTACCCATTTTATCGGCAGATTTGTGTACCATATCCAAAATTCTTGTAGAATTTTCTATTATGCTTTGAGAGTCAAATGAAGCTACGATGCAGTTCAGAATAAGTTCACTGAAAAAACATCTCATCATCAATAAGTTGTATTTGGTAAAAAGTCAAAGTAGTATCTACAGCCAGACCTAGGTCCAGGGCGGAAGTAGAAGTAGGATTATATCTGACTCGATACTTCGACATTAAAAATGCTACTTACTCGCGCGTTTTTAATGTCAAAGTATTGAGTCAGAAAGCTTTATAAGTTTTTAATTAGGATGTAAATTGATTTGTTTTTTATTATATTATGATTATTTTACTCTAATTGGACTACTTAACTTAAATTTGCTATTGGATTTCCTATTGTAATCTAATTCGGCTGACTAAAGTAAATTTGAAGAGTATTTTGAATGTTAGAATTTTTGCATAATTCCGTAAGAGTTGAAAATATCAAAAGATAGATTTAAGTCTAGAACTAATATTACAATAGGAATTACGAAAATCGGATAGCCCGTATAGAAGATATGAGCGAAATTGTAAGATTTGTAAGAGAAATGTGAAAACCTGTATTATTTAAAGTTTATGTTCTAGAAACTTTTTAGTTATTGTTTGTATACATAAGATATAATTATAAAAATAATAAGGTTTAGTTTTAATCAAAATTGTAAATATCAATTGAGCAACGACAGAAATAAACCTCAAAATTTAAAAAGCTGAATACAGAAATATTCATTCGACTAACCATTTATTATTACTCACTTGAAAATTTTTATTAATGATCTGCACTGTTATCAAGCACTTATTATCTACAGTAAATACATCTATTAATATAGTTTACACTTTTAAATTAGTTTATATAACAGCACACTTTAGTAACACCGTGCTCGCGCATTGGTCAAATCAAATAGCGCGCGCTTCCCCGGCTTCCTGTTACAAAATTCCGTCCCTTTTCACAAAATTACTCCCACAGGTTGCGATCAAACGAGAAGAAATATGTTACATATCAATAATATATATTCACCATGTAACATAATATATACATAGTATACCATAGAGCCGTGGTAGCTCAGATGGTTAGCGCTCGCTGTAAATTTCACAGTACGCGAGCAAACCGGGTTCGATCCCCGCCGGCACCAATTAAATTGTTAATGGCAATTTTAAGTGCTGATTTACCACGTGTTCGGCGATGAAGAAAAACATCGTGAGGAAACCCGCATGTCTGAGGAATAAGAAAAAAATATTTCGAAGACATGTGAAGTTCGCCAACACGCATTTTGGCAGCGCGGCGGACACTTCCTTGCCTTAAAACCCTCTCAGAAATCAGGGGAGGCCTGTGCCCAGCAGTGGGACGTATATAGGTTGTAACTTTACTTTATGTAACATAAAATATCTTAACCATAATTTTAGTATTTGGAATTTAAAAGTGACTTCTCTTAGTAATTTCCTTATTTTTTATTTTTATTCTTACTCAGCATTATGCTTAGTATAAATAATGCATGTTAAAAGTAAAGGGGTAAAAGTGGTAGATATACAATATGTAAAAAAACCCTAGCTGATCTGAAAAGGTTTTTGTTAAACTACAGCAATAACATCACCAAACCTTGGTTGATATAAAAATATTCTTTTATTAAAATATATGATTTTAGTATCCAAATTACTATCACACTTTGCTTATATTTAAGCAAATTTTTAATATCTGGCAGTACCGATGTTGGCAACTGTATCTTTTGCCATGTATATTTCCCAATTTAATCAAATTACATTTTATTTTCTGTGGGGTAACTTTTTTATTTTTTCCCTGAAAAGTATTACATTAACAGAATCATATCACGATACTTAAAAGCACCCTCACGAATCGGATAAGGTTTTCTTTTTAGATATTGTAGATTGTATTGTATACAATTATTTGTTCTAGAATTAGTCCCTCCGGATAGTCTTAATTAGAGTTCAAAAAAACCACTTACTTATTTTCGGTTTCATCACATTGATCCAACAATTCGAGTAAAAGTGGCTTAGATCTATCTAAATTAAGCGTCCCATATATTAACCAATTTACTGCAGGCTCATAAAGGGTTAAATATTGATCAGGGGTTAAAAGTTGAGTACCATACTTTTTAACCATCATTGGATGGAAAACCTATAAACAAGTAAAAGAGAGCATATTAAAATTAGTCTAAAACCACATTAATAAATAAGTTCTTAGAAAGTTTCTTGAAGTGTCTTCAGCGCGATGTAAGGTATAGAAACTTTACCATGCCGGTGTGGCCTACAATAACAAAATAATTACGAGGTTATAATTCATTAAGTGACCTGAGAGCCTAGATAAGTGGCATTCCTCCGTGACCAATCCATTTCGAAAATCGATTTCGTCTTAGCGATATCGAACTTAAAGTGGTAGACAAAGGGACATAACGCTAAGTCGAAGCGTTCATTCAATACAAGTCACTTCTTGGCTATGGGGTCTAGAAATGAAACGTCAAATTCAACACGTCAATTGTGTCGACCGGGCCCGCTAAATATAAACAAAACATACTTGAGAACATGATTAAAATTTGCTTGGTGAAAGTGAAGTTATCGGTGTTAAAATTAACTAAATAATTCAAAGGTAAGTTTCTTAACTTTGTCAATTAAAAAAGTTTTTTGGATATCAATGGTTGTCAGTATATTACATATTTATAACGATAAACAAGCGGGAACTGACTGGGTTTTTTTTTCATTTTTAAGGATAATTATAATGGAACCACGAGTGCGAGCTAGTGGTGAACAATTTTCGACCCTTTTGGAGTTCATGGAAAGGTAAGGAATTATTCACCTAAACCATGAACTTGATTATATTCAAATGACTTGAGAATGCTCCACGTAAACATTGACGGGATCCTAATAATCGGTTGCTTATTGGCCTATTCTTTGTTCAATTGCAGTCACGGTGATCTAGCAAATCCCCGAAGTGAGCCTCAAGGGCGCTTGAAATCCGAGCGGATGTGGTGCGCGTTGGCAATTTGCAACAATATTGAACTCAGCCGGTGGTGGAGTACATAAATCGGCAGACAAATGGAAAAAGGTGACAATGACCTTTCGTATCGCTGCTTGTTGGCTGTACTATAGTTTATTTAATATTATCCTTTATGCCAACCCTACCAAAACAGGTAACAATTTTGAACGTTCCTTAGAATCTTTGCTTCTAGTCGGTTTCTTTACTCATGTGGCTTCGATGGCGCTTTGAACGGAAATCGCGACACCCGTCGTCTACGCTGATGGCGACCACCGTGGGTTTAGCCAGTAGAAGTGCGGCATAAGCTTTTCGTTGCCCTCGTAGCGCAGCAAAGAAATTGTTTTTTTGCGATTTCACTTGCTAATTAATCATGTACTTAGCGGCGAAACAAACATCGTGATGAATAAAATAACATAAGGATTATGTTTCCCAGTTACGGTAAAAGTAAAAAAAGGAAAGTTACAGCCAACATACGTCCCACTGCGCACAGGCCTCTCATTTCTAGAAGGGTTTTAGGGCAAGGATGTGTCCGCCGCGCTGCCCCAATGCGCTTTGGCGAACTTCACATGACTTCGAAATATTTTTTTCTTATTTCTCAGACATGCAGGTTTCCTCACGATGTTTTCCTTCGCCGCCGATCATGTGGTAAATCAGCACTTAAAATTGTAATTAACAATTTCAATGGGAATCGAACTTTGGTTGCTTTAAGACTGCAACAAAAGGCTGTATGAGAGAGACTGATTCTTGATTTTGCGTTTTTAAGTTTTGCGAATATTTACCTAAGGTAATAGTAAAAAGAAGCCTTTCTGACCCGTGGAACACCAAAGTAGTTTACCTAGGTGTTCCACGGCTAACTTTCTGTACCTCTGGTTCATCTGTTTATGGACAGTGTGTCACACACATTGGCATTTATTATAGAGTTTTATCTCAATAAATGTTAATAGAGATTTAGTATCCATTAGGTCTAGCTCGCAAGTTGGATTATGGCCTATTGAGGTGAGGCTTGTTCTTCGTACTGTGAAAATTACAGTGAGCACTAACCATCTGAGCTACCACGGCTCTAAGCTCTTAAGAGCCGTTACCGTTAAAAATTAATTATATTCCACTGCTGAACACGGGCCTCTTCCATAGATTGACTCATAGGGGCAATATTTGCCATACTTGCCACGCTTGGCAAGCGGGTTGGCAACCGCAGTTTTTTTGGTAGTTGTCAAACGCCGCTGCCTATCTCTTTGCTTAGCTTTTTGCTATTAATTTATAACAAGTTAATGTTCCATAAAATCTTATTACAGTATATGAGAGGAATAAGTAGGTATACAAAAAAATGTTTTCAGACCTGTTGATATTCCTCAAGAAACTCTTTCAAATTATTATAAAAATACTCCTCACTTTCTTTGCCTAATAACTTTGAAGCTACATTGCACAAATAAACACGCAAATAAACAGCCACCAATGGATTTCCAATACCCCTTATCATTTTAGTAAGTCTTCTGATAGTTGGCTTAATTTCATCTTTATGAATAAAAACATAGCATTTCAATAAGGACATTTCCATGTATAAACGTGGTAATAGTTCCCGTATTGACGCCATTTTGAATATCCAGTTTTGACAGGTTTCTTTAGCTGCCTCTGGGACAAGAGTAGAATCTATGTCTAATGGAGATTTGATCACTTTATCTCTGCAATAAAAAATCACAATGATATTTCAAATTGTATTCACATTTCTTTGTTTGGGAAAACTTACTGACTTATACTTATATGACTATAATTTTATAAATCTAACTTCTACAAACGTAATGTCGACGACTAACAATTTTCAGTATATATACCTAGGTATAATTTTAAACAAATGCAAATTTTAAGAAGCAATGAAAAAAGTAAAACAATGTTAACTACTTATTGGTTTAAATAATAAAAATAAGCATGCAATATTATATACAATAGTAATTATAAACCCACCCATAGCTTTTCATTTTCAGTCGATGAAATACTAAGTTACCAAAATTGTCAAGAATATCGCATATCAATATAAATTTACTTGGATAAAACTGCATAACATTGACATCAGAGAGCATTTTTGAGCATTGTATGCATATTTTGAACGCTCTGACTCTTTGTTCAGTATTCCAAGCCTGGAAAATAATGAATCATTATCGAAGGAACTTTTCTACTGCCTAATAAACAGCTGTAAATCAAAGCAAGAACATGTAATTCTGAATTTATAGTCAACTCGACGACTGGTTTACGGCTTCAAAGTGTAACTATAAAATTAAAAAGGCTTAAGAAAAGGATTATTATTATGAATTATTACTAATATTCCCCTTAACCACTCGAGGTAAGCTTAAACTGCTTGTGTTACGAGTGGTTCACGCCAGTAGTCGTATGGCGGATTCGAACCCACAAACTTTTTGAGTTCGGGGTCTGCGCCCTGCCGCTTCTGCTTCTGCTCTTAGGCTACTGTCGCTTCCTTTTACTCGACATAGAATTATAAATACCTACTATTTCCTACGTCTCACACCACTGAAGCTGCTCCTGATCGGGGTATTTAACTTTTGCATGAAGAGAATGGCAAAGCTATCTATCAAAAGCCAAAAGAACTTTCTTGAATTTCCCATTGTCCCCTCTTATGACACCCTCGGGATGAAATTGGGTAAAATATTGTTGCGCGCCTAAGTTGAGTCAGGTACCTGGCACTAGCGCCATCTAGTGTCGGGGGGACCGGAGCGAGGATGGCTTCCTAGAAAATGTCAATCTTGAACTTTCGACCAACAACGCCATCTAGTATCGAACAGAAGAATTAAGATTTCTAGAAGCCCCAGCTTACTGGAATATTCTGGATGTTTCGGTGTAAAAGGTGTATTTAAAGCCGCTGCAAGTCGCGATCGGGGCAGTATTGAATTTGACGAGACAAGCGAAGCTTCAGAGCGAAATAAAGTGAATCAGTGTGATTAATTATTAGTGTCTTTTAAATTTTAATTGGTGTTCGGTAATAAAAGTGTAAATTTTGGTAATTCAATCGGCAGTTTTTATTGTCATGAACCTCAAGCTCGTAACAATATTTTCTTACGCGGACACTACACAGCATAATATTTATTAATTGTTTTTTGTTTAACACTGCTTTCGAAAGTAACTCTGTCCTTGAAAAACCATAACAATAAATTATTTTAAATATATTAGCTTCTAATTCTCAGAAGCCGTTATAAGACTTTCGGGCAATTAATAAACTGAATATTGATTGGTATTTTTTTACCGGTTAAGTTATCAATAATTTTAAATAAACTATCCATCATATCATGAGACCATCATATACATACCTTTTTAATTTCGTCATCAAGCATCTTAATCTTGGTAACAAACTCCTGTTGGCTAAGACCCATTGTTTTCCTGATTGAATCTTCATCGAAATCATCCAATTGCTCCAACCTATGCTTTACTTTTTCATTTAAATTCGATACCTGTCTAATAAGAGCTGAAAAAGATTTAACTTAAAACGAAAAAAAAACGAAACAAAAAATATTTAATTAGTCTTTTTAATGCAAAACGATTAAATATAGTAACGATGTTATAAACCATTTTTGATCATTCATATTCTACGTTTTTATTTTCTTGGGAGTGCATTTAAACTTTTTTTTAGTGTACCACGTATTCTCTATAGGGTTTATAACTGGACTAAAAGATAACATGTCTGCAAGTGATAAAATTAAAAATTTTGTACAATCGACTTCAATATAGCTAAATAAAATAAGAACATCATCAATGTAGAATGTAGTCGATGTCACTTAAATACGCATTATTAAGGATTACTCAAAAACTACTGGTCAGATCTTGTTCAAATTTATATGGGACCACTACATGAGAAGCACCAAAATTCTGCTGTAACACACTTAAAAAATAAAGTCGAATTGAGTACCTACTCCTTTTTGAAGGCGGTTAAAAACAGATAACTATTAATTTTCAAAGTACGTTATCACTAAATGCGCCGAATGTTTTGAGCACGTGAATAGATAAACGGAACAGAGATAAAGCTTCATACAACCACGCGAATCGGTTGCAGTACTACAAGCACGCGGGGCATGTGTGCGTGACCACTGGCCAATTGTCGAGTACGCGGCGAGACTGAAAAAAAAACCGTTTACGCTGGCACACCCAGTTGACAAATCTCAGGGACAGTGCGACGCACATTGTTTGTTTTATTAGTTGGAAGTTTGAATATTTTAATGTAAACACGTTGTATTATTAATAATGGTTGTTTATAGTACTGTGTGTATGAATAATACTAGAAAAAATAGAAATATATCATGCTTTAACTATCCCAAGTACAATAACTAATTAAAAAGTACCTGGATGACCGAGCTTTGGTTTTAATTAAAACATTTTAAGCAATTAGTTTAATTAAAATCTTCGTATTTTAAAAAATACTAAAAAAAGGGCTCACAAAAGAAGGGGACTTGAAAAAAAAGGAAAAAAAATCTGACTGGAGACAGGACGCAAACCAAGGCATTACGATTTCGTGACCGCTCTATATCCACTTGAACTATTACGATCATTAACACAATGTCAAAGTTTACCTTCTTATATTGTAGCAGTTTTTCATTGTCTGAAAAGACGGACAAAAAGACATTTTCTAAAAATAAATCTTAGCTAGATCGATTTATTGCCCCCGAAACTCCCTGGACACTAAATTTTATGAAAATCGTTGGAGCCGTTTCCGAGATTCCGATTATATATAAATATATATACAAGAATTGCTCGTTTAAAGGTATTTAAATATTTGATTACTACTTTTTCAAGTAAGTACCTTTATTTAATTGTATGATCCCTTTTTTAATAAGAAGAGTGTATTACACGGTGGGTTTATACCTCTTTTTCGTTATTACAAGCTTTTACAATTATATATATTTGTAGGTATGTGGGTGGGTTGGTATATAGTAGGTATGTGTGTTAAGTTCACATATTGCAAGTAAGATTTGAACCACTTCCCGATGTCTGATTGAGTTGAAATTTTGTATACTGTAACTTCAGTGACTATGCAATAATATGATATATAAAACCTGGTGGTGCAGCTAGGTAGGTATCCTCACTAGGGAACTCTTCAACAGGTAGTAACAGGATCACGAATCAAAAAAGTGTCAGGCAGGGCTGTGTAGCTTCCCCGTGGCTGTTCAATCTATTTATGGACAGTTGTTTGCAAACTTTGAAACGTGAAGAATGTGGATTAAGAATGGGCAAGTTAACCGTCAAATACTTTTTGTATGCCGATGATCAAGTCATATTTGCGTCATCGGCGGCCGAGTTGCAAATGATGGTTACATGATTATTATAAAAAACACCATTTTAAAGCTAAATAATTCGCAAACGAACCATTGAATCGAAAAAAAATCGTTCCATACCCCCAATATTTTTGAAAATCATATATACAACGCCACCCCACACGATGGAATAGACCGGTAGGTAAAACCACGGACAGACGGACAATGGAAACTATAAGCGTTTCCTTGTTGTATAACTACAGAACCCAAAAAACTAACTATTCGTGTTATTCGTTTTATCCGGAAAATCAAACTTATAGTATCCGGATATTATAATCAACGAATATCTGGATAATATATTCAACGTATATCCGGATATCATGATCTACCTGTGCATTCTATGAGAAATCCTTGATAAGTACAAATGTATAATTTAGACGTGTTTATTTCTTAATTTTTTTTGATGTTTTGATTATATGTTATTTTTAAGTAATGGTGGAGGGATAGTAATGTTTTCATGTAAAGGGTAAAACATAAATCAGGCTGTTGTCCGAAAACGAAGCATATGAGTTGGCAAATTACCAGCGTGTAATTGGAAATAATATCTTAAATGCAACAGTGATATAAAATTTCCAATAAAAAGATATAAAATATAATGGCATATTTATATATTATATGTATTTAAGTAGATTTATGTATTTGTGTACTCCTGTAATAATATATTTATATTATTATATGTACATTTGTATTGATGTATGTATAGAATACCTTTTTTAAATATATTCTGGTTTATTCGAGCTTCATTACTGTTTTTTTCACTCATTATTAGTTTATTTTTGCTGCACTACCTCCCATATGTTTATCTCTACTTAGCTTAATGGTTGACTGGGAGAGAATGCCTTAAGGCATTAAGTCCAATAAAAACCAATAATAAAGGTTTAAATAAATAAATAAAAAGAACCACCCAGGGCGATCCGTCCGCCTATAGTATGTGATGGTTTATAAAAAGTAACTAAGTTTGTGCGCACATATTAGCTTATTTATTTTGTACGTACACGTAGCTTTCAGATGACAGTACAATAAAAAAACAGATACAATTTGTGCGAATTTTCTCGTTATTACTAAAATCTTCATACATACCTTTTTCACCACCTGGAAGAAAACTGCTTACAATCGTCAATTTTTCTCCAGTAGTATATTTATTTAAAATATTTGTTCGCCTCTTGCTCCATGCTTGAGAATAATTAGTTTGAATATCTATTTTTGCTAATGAACTTATTTCCTGAAAGTTGACGAGAGAAGACTTTACTTGGATTTTACCATGTCATAATTGTTAGTTGTAAAATTGCAACGCATTTTTTTTGTAATTTAAAAGTAATAGTCAAAGTTACAGCCTATATCCTACGTTCTACAGCTAGGCAGTGGGCACACTCCTTCTCGCATTTCAGAGAGGATTATGGAGCAATTAACCCGCCGCACTGCTCCAGTGTGATCCGATCTATTTTATTTCTCAGACATACAGAATTCCTCAAGATGTCTTCCGCCACCGCCTAGAACATGGTAAATAACCACTCAAAACTGTATTTAACAATCTCATTAGTGCAAGCGGGAATCGGGATTGTCCGGGCAATATCTGGCTAAGCACACTCAAAGCCACAACAACATACAAAAATTAAATTGGTCAGCCTATTGAGTGAGTTAATAAAAAATGCAATAAATTACTGAATGCTAGTAATTTCTTGCAAAAATATTGAAATTTATAATTTATTATTGGTTTTTATTTCTATCCATCCTGTTTCATTTACGACAATCAATAAAAATAATAATATTAAATAGTGTTTGTCATAATAATATTCAGTAGCCACCAAAATTTAATGTAACTTTTAATCACAAATTATATTTTAATAAGAAAGGCAGTGAATAAATTTAATATATACTAGTAAGCAATGAAATCGTGGATTGTTAAGAATTAATTGAATATGATTGATAAGAATTAATTGATAAGTTTGTAATTTTTTTTTTTTACTATTTAAGAACACTTAAAATTTATATTAACTACAGTACCCGGATGACCGAGCTTTGCTTGTTTTTTTTTTATTGAAATTACATTTAGATACAAATTACATACTGATGAACAATATTTTTGATCTTATTGTCATAATAGAAAAAACTAAACGGGTTATTTGAATAAAAAATCAATTAGTTTAATTAAAATTTTCGTATTTTTAAAAAATACTAAAAAAAGGGCTCAAAATAATAGATTTTTCTCACAAAAGAAGTTAACTTGAAAAAAAGGGAAAAAAATCGGACCGGAAACAGGACGCGAACCAAGGCATTACGATTTCGCGACCGCTATATATCCACTTGAGCTATTACGATCATTGAGACAATGTCGAAATTTACCTTCTTATATTGTAGCAGTTTTTCATTGATTGAAAACACGGACAAAAAAACATTTTCTAAAAATAAATCCTAGCTAGATCGATTTATTGCCCCCAAAACTCCCTGGACACAAAATTTTATGAAAATCATTGGAGCCGTTTCCGAGATTCCGATTATATATATACAAGAATTGCTCATTTTAAGTATAGGATTTAAAGCACCGCACAATGAGGACTCCGAAATAACCACTATTGGCAAGTTAAAAAAATGTGTTAAGAGTGGTCACACCAGTAGTCAAATGGTGGATTCGAACCCACAACTTTTTGAGTTTGCTGTCTGCACCCTGCCATTAGGCTACAGTCACTTACTACACGGTATTCTATCACAATATTTTACTGCTGGCTAAAAAAAAATCTTTACCTAAAGATTTTTTTTTTAGAATTTGTCTCTTTTTAGTGTCGCTTTTTCGTTTCATCCAGTTTCAAATCATGATGACACTATAAAAGTTTTCACTTCATCAAGTCTACAAAGCAAATTATATTTTAGGTAACCAATAGATTATTTAGAAGCAATTTTATAAATGCAGCAGAATTGTGGGTTAATAAAATAAGCTACTTCATATTTTAATTCATAATTATTTTAAGAATAGTCATGATAGGATATTGTGATAATGGATTGGGACTGAAACAAAGAAAGAAAAATTGTTCATACATGCAATGTTATGTTTAAAAAAAAATAACCAGATAAAAAATACTTTTTTTTTAATATGTAAGTTGTATTTTAAAATCAGGTTTTCGTCTTTTAGAGTGTGTGTATATCATATATTTAAAAAAAAACTACTGATAATTTGTTATTTCTTTTCTTATATTTTATTATTTTTTGCTACCAGGGTGGCACCACTGTTTATTATACATGGCATATAACAAAAAACCACAACAACAAATACAACACAAACAATTTCTTTACTACTTTATTAATATTATAGATATACTATAGATAGATTACCTCTTCTGCTTCTATTTGTTCAAATTTCATTAGAGGATCTGCTTCTTCAAAAGCTGCACTCCATTTATTTATATTTTCTATGAAGCTCTTATTCGAACTTTGTTTCTGTAAACAATTTTTTGTACAATATTAATGACACAAATATTTTAATAGCAAAATAGCAGAGGTGTAACAACTTTAAATGCCCACCTCAATTATACATGTATCACCATACTACTTAAAGTACCTACTGGCCATGTCTTGAAGGTACAACCATTTATAATGATCAAACACAAATCCTGCAGACTAGTAATGGAAATCAACATTGCCATGGAATAGTATCTCTTCGGAGTTCTTTAGCTAGCATTCTTGAAAAGGTCTGTTTCCAGCAACGGATTACAAAGGGCTGATATATATATATATATATATATATATATACATATATATATATATATATATATATATACATAAACACTCACGCCTGTCACCCAGAGGGGTAGATAGAGACTACAGACTTCCATTTAGCACGATCCTGACATACCTTTCTCGCCTCTTCCACATCCATATACCTACTCATACATGCTCGTCGGTTAAGGGTACTCTTAATTTGGCCCATTTTTAGTATATCGCCAATTTGGTTGACAAACTTCCGCCTAGGGTGTCCCTTTCCGACTCTTCCATTCACTTCTGCAACATATAATTGCTTTGTCAGTCTTTCTGCATTCATTCTTTCTATATGACCAAACCACCGAAGCATTCCTTTCTTAATCCTGGTCACCGCATCATCTTGCAAACCACACTCTTGTGTTATCACACAGTTTCTCACCTTGTCACTCAGATTCAGCCCTAACATACTCCTTAGCGACCGCATTTCTACTGCATTTATTCTACTCTCGTGCTTCTTCTGCCACACCCAACTACCATACATTAAAGTAGGGACTAATACAGCACTGTGAATTGCCATACGTGCCTTTATTGACACATTCTGACTTTTCACAAGAGTGTAGACCTTTTTACTTTATTTCCTGCATTCACTCGTCGTTCAATATCCTTATCATATCTCCCATCCCTGCTGAATACACATCCCAAATATATGAACTCATCCACTTGCTCAATTAACTCTCCTTCTATTCTTATTTCACGTACCGTTTTGCTTTCTTCTCTTTCAAAAACCATCACTTTCGTCTTACTTGCGTTCACTTTCATTCCCCTTTCTTTTAATGACCTGTTCATTAATGTAACCATCATTTGCAACTCGGCCGCCGACGACGCAAGTAAGACTCAAGTCATATATATATAGAATATACATACATATATTAATGCAGGCTCATATTAATGCAGTTGTTCTATACAATGCTATGATTTTTTACTTACCATACTTACAACCTCAACTTTTAATGGATGTGTAGATACATTTATGCTAGGGAAATCGCCACTGTTTTTAGTTGTTTTCCTTAATGAAGTCCTGTAAATATTCATACTCTATGTTATATACGTGGATCTGTTTCAATTCGTCTTTTAGTTTTAATAGTAACCAAAAAACTCATTACTATACCATTTATATGAAGCAGGCATCGCGCATAAATTAAAAAATAGAAATTTTTAAGTTCTTATGAAAAAATACTATTTAAAAAATAGTGTACGTAAAACGAGTTAACAAAGTTAGTAACTTAGTTTAAATTTTCTGTACCACTTTTGTTATACAAATTTGTTGTTCTTGTTTATCAAATCAAACTATCAAACTAGGGATGATCGATGATCATCGATGTTCGATGATTATCGATGTTAAGAATTAAAACATCGATGTTTCGATGTTTGACGTATGATATCAATTAATCCATAATCGATTATAAACCTCTTGCGAACAATGGGAACCCGCGAATCAATATTAACTAAAACTTGTATCGCCTCTAAAAGATTTAAAATTTTGAATAATTCAAAATTCCTGAACGCATCGTTAACTTAAAAAATATCACTATGGTGTGTCAAAATGAAGTGTCTACTGTCAAATTATGTCACAGTGTCATTGCTGTAGCTTGGTCATTATGGAGTAGTATCGTTGTCAGTGATCACCTGTTATCTCAGTGTTATATTTAAATTAATTGTTTCTTTTCTCTTGCTGTGTATACCCATATATTTTTGCTACAATATGTAAGTATCTACACATAAATTTAGCTCTTTTATTTGCTGCATTTAAGAGCTTGTCATAATGAGTTTGTTGTTTTCTTGTTTGCTTGAAGGTTATAAAATCAAGTTACTTTTATTTAAGATTTTTTGCGGATATCTTTTAAGCAATCAAATTACTGAGCGTGCATGCATAGACAATTTCACTACATCGTGTATTCGTTTGTGGTACAAATGACTGTGAATTTTATAAAGGGCTGTGAAGACCGTCTGCTTGGGCTGCCTGATAAAAAATCGTGAACAAAGGTGACTGAAGAGTCTATTATTTTGTTTGCATAAAGTTTGTTAATGTTTTTTCAACAATCTATTATATTTTTTTATTTCGCGATTTATAATATTTTTTTTAATTCGCGATAGGTGTGGTTGATATGAAAACTACCTCTAAATCGTAAATTAAGTCCCATTGTAAATTTTTTCATTCGAGATTAGTGAGTGTTCATATCACAGCACTTAATGATCAAAATAATAACACTAAAATGTAAAATTAAAAAGCGTTGTTTGCATTGCATGTTCCTAAAAGATTTTCAGTTCCTACATATTTTTGGTATTTCTAGGCTTGAAAAAAACTAAATTGTTAAATTTTTTAGGGCTAACATTGCTGCGATGCCTCCGAAAAGTAGATTTTGGGAATTTTTCGACAAAATTAGCAATGGTGAAGCAAAATGTACATGCTCAAAAGTTCTCAAAACTTGTGGTAACACTACAAATTTAAAATTGTACATCGAAAAGATGCATGAGTCATTACTGGGAAAACAGAAAAGTAAGGATAGTACAGAAAATATTGTAGTAGCGAAGAAATCCCGTAAAGACGTATTAATACAAAAACCCACAGTGCAAACTTCCTGTAGTTCTGTTGGACTGGCTTCCTCTAGCACTGCTTTAGATCTTGAAATATATTCACGTGAAACTGATTGTAGTACTTTAAATGTAAGTGACAATAGTATTAATACACAATCTGGTTTTAAAAAATCGTACCAACCCACTCTAAATGACAGTTTTCGGAACGTTATTGAATTCGCAGAAAATGGTGCGAAAGGAATTAGGCTAACAAATGCACTCTTGTACATGATTTGCAAGGATTCACAGCCTTTTCAAATAGTAGAAAATGAAGGATTTTTAAACCTGATGAAGATAGCTGCTCCTCTGTATAAACTTCCTTCCAGACACACTTTAAAGAGAATGTTAGACGACCGATATGAAGTTACAAAGAACCTGTTCAAGGATAAAATTAAAGGGTTAAATAGTATAACACTCACGACCGATATCTGAACTGATACTATGCAAAGCAGGAGTTTTATTGGTGTTACAATACACTTTTATGACGTGGACAACATAGTATCGGCTACTTTAGGATTCTACGAATTATCAGAATCACACACTGCTGAATGTATCGCAAGGATGCTATTGCAGACATGTGACGAATGGTTCATAGATACTAAAAAGTATTAGTAGTAGTAACTGATGGGGGAGCAAATGTAGTTAAAGCTGTTGATCATGCGTTTGGAAGAAAATGCCACGTTATTTGTTTCGCTCATTTGATTAATTTAGTAGCGCAAAAGTCAATTGAGAAAACCGACAAGTTACCACATTTGATCGCATCCTGTAGAAAAATTGTTACCTGGTTCAAACACTGTGTGGCAGCCAGTGATGAATTACGGAAACAATCTGATGAAAAACTTATACAAGACGTCGCACTCGGTGGAATTCGACATTTTATATGATCGAGAGATTTTTAAACCTGCGTCCAGCTATAAACCAAATTGTGAACATCCATACCAGTGCTCCTACAATGATAACTGCAAAATAAATAGAAGAATTGACAGAGGTCTGTGAAATTCTGCGACCTATAGAAGTCGCGACTCGGGAAGTATGTGGAGAAAGTTTTGTGACAAGTAGTAAAGTAATTCCCTTAACGCGAATGTTAAATTTAAAAATCAACAGTTTGCAGCCTAAAAGTGCCACCGGAGAAAATCTCAGAAATAACATATTAGTTGAAATAAAACGACGTTTGTTGCCTTCTGAACATGTGACAATACTTGCCATTTCAACTCTGTTGGATCCCCGTTTTAAAAATATACATTTCCAAGATTCGAAAACAATAAGAAAGGTAAAGGAATTAATAACCACTGCAGAGCTAAAGGTTACAGAAGAAGAAGAGAATCGTGACGAAGTTGAATTGGAAGACAATGAACCAGAAGAGTTTCATCTGTGGAGCGACCACTATAAACTCGTACAAGAAAAAAATAGCATACCATCGCAGAGTGAGTTGGACATGCCCTCAGAATTGTTATTTTTGTTGTTTTAGATGTTGATCTAAAACAAGATCCAATGCAGGTATGGAACAATATTATTGGTTCATCATCATTATTCATCATTACAGCCCTTCACAAGTCCACTGCTGAACATAGGCCTCCCCCAAGTAATGCCACAAAGCACGGTCCTGAGCCACCTGCATCCATCGACTTCCTGCATGTCTTACCAGGTCGTCACTCCATCTAGTGGGGGGTCGCCCTACACTACGCCTACCGGTACGAGGCTGCCACTCGAGAACCTTTCTTCCCCATCGGTTATCGGTTCTTCGAGTTATATGGCCGGCCCATTGCCACTTCAGCTTACTAATCCGTTGGGCTATGTCGGTCACTCTGGTTTTACTGCGGATATCCTCATTTCTGAGTCTATCACGCAGAGAAACTCCGAGCATAGCCCTCTCCGTAGCTCGTTGAGCGACCTTGAGCGTCCTCATACGGCCAGCAGTGAAGGACCACGTCTCTGATCCGTAAGTCATCACTGGCAACACGCACTGGTTGTACACTTTAGTTTTCAGAGATTGAGGTATACCTGACGAGAAGATGTGTCGTAATTTCCCGAACGCTGCCCAGCCGAGTTGAATCCGTCGATTGACCTCTCGGTCGAAGTTGGACTTACCTAATCGGACTATTTGTCCCGGGTAAACGTACTCGTCAACAACTTCGAGCATAGTGCTCCCAACAACTACCGGCATAGGTGAGACATGGACATTAAACATGATCTTTGTTTTGTCCATGTTCATCTTAAGACCTATCCGTTGGGAGACACCATTGAGGTCATTGAGCATAGTGCTAAGGTCCTTCAGCGATTTTTCCATAAGGACTATATCGTCGGCAAATCGAAGGTGAGTGATGTACTCGCCATTGATGTTAATACCGTATCCTTTCCAGTCCAGTAGCTTGAAAACGTCTTCCTATGCAGCGGTGAAGAGTTTCGGGGGATATAACGTCACCCTGTCTTACACCTCTCTGCAGTTGGATAGGTTTCGAGCTCTGATTCTATACTCGGATAGCCATCGTAGCCTTACTGTACAAACACTTCAGCACTTCGATATACCGACAGTCAACTTGGCACCGCTGAAGGGACTGTAGCACCGCCCAAATTTCGACGGAATCAAAGGCTTTCTCATAGTCCACATACGCCAGGTGTACAGGAACGGGAGGCAGGTGCTCTTCAATGAATTGATTTATTGAACGTTTGTTGGTTATATTTAAGTCGTCTTATTGCTAACAGTGTGTATCAGGTAATAATCAAAATTTAAAACAGACAGATCTTATAACTAATTGCACGACGTGCTGTGATTGGTTGCTAAGAATGACGAGCTCTGATTCGTAGCTAAAAGTTTGGTGTTCCGGTGCGTCGCTAGGCGGCGTTAGAAGTCGCGCCAACATGCCGGCCGCCTTGGAAGCTCCAGCTTCCAATGATGTATCTACGTTGCCGCTTGATTGGAGATACCGCAGGCTGCATTCATGTTGTCGTCCTCTGCTGATGATACAGGCAGAAGGCAGATTTTCGAGAACGCTCGTTGTACAGGACCCGTAGCAGTTTGGATGGTGGCGACACGCGACACGCCGTCTTTTCCGGGGAAAATATGGGTAACTCTGCCCATACGCCATTTAAGGGGTGGTAAATTGTCCTCCTTAATAACGACAAGCGTGTTTAATGCTATGTCTTCACTGTTCGCCTTCCACTTCGTTCTTGTCTGAAGTTCAGCAACATACTCTTGTGACCAGCGTTTCCAGAAGTGCTGTTTTATTTGTTCCACTCTTTGAAACCGTTTCAAGCTGTGAGTCCGTGCTTCGGTGAGGTCTCTGCAGGCTGGTGCAGTGAGTGGCCGGCCGATGAGGAAATGAGCTGGGCTTAGTGGACGAAGATCATGTGGATCTGAGGACATAGGACTTATAGGACGGGAGTTTAGGACTGCTTCGATCTGTGCCAACACAGTGCTGAACTCCTCGTATGTCAAGTTAGCGGTACCCACGACACGCTTGAGGTGGAACTTACATGATTTTACTCCTGCTTCCCACAATCCCCCAAAGTGAGGAGCATAAGGGGGAATAAATTTAAATTCAATATTGTCAGTTGATAATCTATCAATTATTTGCTTTGAATTTCGCTCTAACATTTTGTTAATCTCTTTCATGGCTCCAATGAAAGTTCTACCGTTATCTGAGAAAATTTGAGCTGGTTTACCTCGTCGTGAGATAAATCTTTTAAGTGCTAATATAAATTCTTGAGCAGCTAACGTACTGACAAGTTCTAGATGAATGGCCCGGGTAACAAAACAAACGAATATGCAAATATAGCCCTTTTCCAATTTAGCTCCCCTTCCTTTGCGATTCAGTACGTTTATGGGACCCGCATAATCCACTCCACATCGAATGAATGGGAAACCAGGTTCTATTCGTTCAGACGGAAGGTTGCCCATGATTGGTGTTAGGGTTTTACCTTTCATTCGAGTGCAGCGAACACATTGGTGGACAACCTTTCTAGCTAGGTTTCTACCCCCTAACGGCCACCAATTCTCACGCACGGTGGCCAATAGCAGCTGGGGACCAGCATGAAGAAGCTCTTTGTGTTGATGTTGAAACAACAATTGTGTGAAGTTGTGTTTACTTGATAAAAGTATCGGGTGCTTCTTGTCGTAATGAAAGTCAGGCGAGTTACTAAGACGGCCACCTACTCTAATTATATCCCTTTCATCTAGAAATATATTAAGCCTAGAAATCGAACCTGAAGTTTTTAAAGGTAAGTTATGTTTTAACTTATCATATTCCATCGGAAACGATTCGCGTTGAACAAGACGCGCTAACGACTGTAAGGAGTCATTCAATTCATCTACTGATAACGGCCCCTGTGTACGATCTTTCTTTGGTGTGCGTAAGTTATGTATGTATCGCAACAGGTAAGCGCCGGCGCGCACGATACGCTGATAAGAACGAAACCTTTCAAAATTAATAATTTTATTCTTTGTTACATCACAAACCATAACCGTTGTCGTTTGTGATTTTAGTTCTGGTAAGTCGGAGTGTGTAGTCGAAGATTGCTGTGACCATGCCGACTCAGAATTTTTTAAGAACTCAGGTCCGCTCCACCACAGATTACTGTCAATGAGTACATCAAGACTAAGACCCCGCGAGACCAGATCCGCTGGGTTATTTTTGGTTCCTACATGTAACCATAACGCATTACTTGTTATTTCATTAATCTCCACTATTCTATTTTGAACGAATGTTTTTAACGAATGTGGTGACATACGTAGCCATCCAAGGACAATAGTTGAGTCTGTCCAAAAGTAAATTTTGTGGAAATTAACACGCAATGACTCGATAATTTTCCTATATAATCGTGCGCCTATTAAAGCCCCGCACAGTTCTAATCGGGGTATGCTGACTGGTTTAATTGGTGCAACTTTACTCTTTGCACACAATAATCTAACAGTCACCGATGAGTCATCAGAGTAGGTGCGAACATATGCGCATGCACCATACGCACTCTGCGACGCGTCCGTGAATACGTGTAATTCTATAAACTGTGTGTGTGCGCTCATAACATGACGCGGAATACGTAGGTTATGCAAATATTGAAGTGTGTCAATAAATTTTTCCCAGGATAAAGCAACATCACTAGGAACGGGATCATCCCAATTTATCTTGCACAACCACACTTTTTTGCATCAATATTTTAGCTACTACGACAGCCGGTGTTAAAATTCCTAGAGGATCGTATATTTGTGCGATTATCGACAACATTGTACGTTTATTTAGTAAATTCGGTCTAACTACTCGTGTGGTAAAATGAAGTTCATCACTTTTATTATACCAACCCACTCCTAAAGTCTTAGTTTGGGAATGTTCTCCTAATGACAAGTCTTTAGATATGTCGTGGTCACTGATATCAACGTTAAACAACCACTTACGCAACGGTAAACAAGCCGAGTTTAAAGTATTTCGTAACTTCTCACAGGTATCGAGTAAGCTATTTAAATTATTGTCACCTAGGATGACGTCATCAACGAAAAAAATCCTCTCGGATTACTCTCGCAACCTGCTGATCCTTACATTCCAGCGCAAGCTGACGTAAACATCTCATACTAAGGTATGGCGCAGACGCAGTGCCATACGTCACGGTGTTTAGGCGATATACACGTATTGGGTCCGACGGAAGTTTACGCCATAATATCAATTGTAAATCTCGTTGATCTGGTTGTACAAGAAAATTCCGAAACATTTTCTCAACGTCCGCACAACCCACGTATTTATATTGCCTAAAGCGTAATAAAATGCTAAAAATGTCATTCTGAAGTGGTGGACCAATATGTTGAATATCGTTCAACGACTTACCGGACGACGTCGCTGCGCTTGCATCGAAAACAGTGCGCAGTTTAGTCGTACTGCTATTTTCGTTAATAACACCGTGATGCGGCAAAAAATAGTGGGGTGACTCATAAGTTTCAACGCAACTCATATGACCGAGCCTTTCATATTCCCCCATAAAATCTACGTATTTTTCCCGAAATTGTGGCGAACGAGCGAATTTTTCGTTCTAACGACAACAAACGTTTTTCAGCCGTTGTGTAACTGTCTCCGAGCACATCAGCTGATTCCTTTAAAGGAATGCGTACGGAAAACCTACCATCATCCATACGTTTTGTTGTTTTGACAAAAATGTCTTCGCACGTACGTTCGTCAGCACTAAGGATGTTTTTATTAACGTTATTGTTTATCTCTTCGAGTTCCCAAAACAATTTCAACTGTGTGTCAATTGTTTGGGAGAAATTACATTGCACACTCTTAACGGGAAGTGGGTTATTACGTAAAGGTCCCGACATTATCCAACCCAATTTTGTATTTTGTAAATAAGGTCCTTTATTCAACTTAATTTTGCCATCACACAATAATTCCCAGAACTTATCCGCGCCTATCAGTATATCGATGTCTGACGGTGAGTGAAAGTTCGGATCCGCAAGTTGAATATTATCAGGTAAATTCATATTATTTACATCGACACTAAATGTGGGTAATTGATTTGTAATGCACGCCAACACTAAACAATCAATGTTCATACAAAACGAATTTAACCTTGAACGTAATTTTATTTTACAAATGTGGGTGGACTGCGAAATTATTTGACCTACCCCAGCAACGTGATAAGTGGACTGTATTAACGGTGCATTTAATGTTTCACATAACGATTTCTTTATGAAACAATGTTGACTACCATTATCTAGCAGAATGCGTACAGTGTGATATTTGTTATTATAATCTGCTATCTCCACTAACGCTGTGGACAACAAAACGTTGGGTAATAACGAATATTCCTGATTACTGTTTTGCGATTCTGAATGGTTAGCCGTAACGTGTAATGATGACGAGACAGTGGAGACGTTAGCGGTGACCGGCTGTGCTGATGCACTCGACCCGCTCACCTGTGATGCGCCGTCTACCTACCCATCAATGTGAAGCAAACTGTTGTGCCTTTTATCACACAACCTACATGGCCCAAACTTGCATTCGTTAAGTGGGTGGGTTGCGCGTAAACAATTGATGCACAGCTGATGCGTTTTAACTATCTTATTCCTTTCTTGGATAGACGAATTAAGAAACCTTGAACAGGAATAAATCGCGTGATTACCATGACACATCACACACACGCGGCTTTGTTTTAGTTTCGTATTACCCTTATTGTACTTGTTAGTAACGTTCGTAGCAACATGAGTATGTGTATATTGTTTCTTAGAGCGCGTTTGTTCGCCGCCTTTGTTCTCGTGGGATTTGTTATGGTTGACTTTTATCATTTCTAAAACGTCGGCGCGGTCCTTAAGAAATTTAAGTAAGTCATCTAGTTTCAAAGCTGACCTCGATTCAATTAATGAACTAGCTGTACCTTGAAAATCTTCCCATTCGCGTTCAATGGCCTGATCTAATTTGGAAACGACCATGTAAATGATTAAAGTGTCCCATGAATCTGTTGGTTCACCTAACGTTTTAAGGGCACGCAAATTTCTCAAAACAATATCTATTAAGTTCCTAATCTGGGAAGCGGACTCTTTATTTAACGATGGAATTTTAAATAATGCCTTCACATGATTATGAACCAATAGTCGCGGATTATTAAATCTATTCTCTAATAGCTCCCATGCGTGAGAATAGTTGTTAGCCGTAAATTCTAATGCACCTATGACGTGTGCCGCGGTACCGGACAATGACGATTTTAAATAATGAAATTTTTGAACAGGACCTAAATCATCGCGATCATGAATCATACTAACGTAAGAATTTTTAAACTCTAGCCAGCAATCGTATGAACCGTCAAAGGAAGGTATTTTAATATCGGGTAACTTTATGCCTATCGGCTTACATGTTGAAACACTAGACTTGTCAGCTACTTCCTTTCTCAATAAAAGTTTTGCAGAAGCTACAGCACAATAAAATTGATTTTCGAAACGATCTCTCTCTTCCAGCTGTTTTACAAGATCGAGATCTTCCGCTACCTCTTCTTCAATTTTAGTCTGTATTTCACTATACATCTCTATCAAACTCGAAGTACTCTCGACACGTAAATTTAATTCTAATGACTGTTGTTCAGTCAAGGGTAAAGTGAACTTTTTAACATAATTTTCAAACAGAGTTAATCGACCTTTTAAAACTCCTCTTTTCTTAATTAAATCTGACAATTTGGGCTCACTCATTTTGGGATTTAAGGAAATCAAGAGTACTTACAGTTGCCAATTTGTATATGCGTGCGAACCAAGGTGGGTGCCGTTGCGCAGGTAGGTACCGCCACTTGAGCACTGGAAATGGAATATCAGCACGAAATCAACACCTATCGAAGGATGAGATGGGGAAACGGACGGGAAGTTCAAACCTGCCACTCCTGTCTGTCGATGCCTTAACGTTGCAGCTCTTCGCTCGATACGTGAATCTCCTCTTCGTATTTTGATGCGACGAATCTTCGGAGATTCCAAGCTTGAACTCCTTATTCGGCTCGATAGGACCACTTTATGTACAGGAACGGGAGGCAGGTGCTCTTCAATGAATTGATTTATTGAACGTTTGTTGGTTATATTTAAGTCGTCTTATTGCTAACAGTGTGTATCAGGTAATAATCAAAATTTAAAACAGACAGATCTTATAACTAATTGCACGACGTGCTGTGATTGGTTGCTAAGAATGACGAGCTCTGATTCGTAGCTAAAAGTTTGGTGTTCCGGTGCGTCGCTAGGCGGCGTTAGAAGTCGCGCCAACACCAGGCAAAGTGGCAGATTGTACTCTTCGGTCTTCTGTACAATCTGCCGCAGAGTATGTATGTGGTCTATGGTACTGAAGCCTTTTCGGAAACCGGCTTGTTCGGGAGGCTGGAAGTCGTCGAGTCTGCGTGCGAGACGATTCGTAATGACTCTCGAAAACAGCACGTAGACGCGACTCGGAAGGGAAATCAGTCTGTAGTTCTACAAGAGAGCGTTGTCGCCTTTCTTAAAGAACAAGACCACCGCACTTCTGCTCCACGCCATTATTGGTTCTACCTATCCAAAATTAAAAAAACTTGCAGTGAGATGTTTGACCACTATCGCTACATCAACGCCTTCCGGACGGTTATTTTCAAAAGCTGGCTCAACGCTTTATCAGCAGAGAAATAGGTTGAAAGGTAATTCTTTATCAAAATTATTATTTCTTCAATCAATCGGCAAATAATATTGGCATATATAACAAATTAAGTAGACATTTGTTGACTTCTTCCTATTTTTTAAATTACTGTTTTTAACTAAATTGTTTATTAATTTCTTTTTTATTCAATAATAAATCATAAACAACATGACTTTATTTGATTCATCTAATTCTAACCTATTAAATACTTGTGCAAAAAACATCGATGATGGCCAACATCGATGTTTTGAGTAGGATAAATATCGAACATCGATGTTGAACTATCGATGTCAACATCGATCATCCCTATATCAAACTTCAAAAGCCATTTTTTATTAAGGTTTTTTGACTAGGATGCTTATCCTTTAAGCCGTGTCTTCAATTTTATTCGGGATCTTCGTTTTTATAGATTTTATATTGTGGATTTAATGTATTTGTAAATAGGGACTTAAATTGCGACGGACCTCGACATTCTTTTTAAAAACACAATTTAAAATATAAAATGATTTAATGTTCTTCCGAAGGTGGTTAGTTACAGAATGAATTAAATTTTATGCTAGTAAAATAAGTCTAAGCTATTAACATATCGTCACGGGATAAGTGTGGGAGTTGTTTGTCTTACAATACACATAAATCTAACTTGGCATTTTTTCCTCGGATTATCCTCGGGATTATCCCGAATTTTACAAATTTTACAGATTTTAGTCAATTTATGTTTAAAAATAATACTTAAAATAATTAATATTATAACTAAGATTATAATGTTCACTAAGCTAACACTTTTATTAGTAATTTCACTTTTTTCATTTTCACTTAACTCACTATTAATACTTTCTCCCATACTTCTCTGCAGTAATAGGTTCAGAAACTGTACGTCTGCTATATTGATTCCATCGAGATTCATAGGCTTCTTCAGAGTACTTGACGGATCGGATAATATCTTTGGTAAGTTTATCATTGGCTGTTTAAGGTAAGTTATTTGTTTACCTTGAGTCTGATGTCTTTTTAGTTCGTATCCTTTGATTTTAACCTTGCAGTTATCATCAATAGTCAAGAGATAGGTTCCTAGTAGAACCTCCTGGCTTAATTTATTGTCGCAGAATTTAGTCATGGCTGTTTCAGTATTTGAGTAAACTACCCAGGGGTTTGGTTCTATGACGTAGATCTTCACATTTTCAAGCATGATGGGGATCGGGTGACAACTTGAGATATTTGTGTGAAACTGCATGATTTCTACGACACAATTGTCATCGGTGAAGGGTTGTATGTCGTTCTCGTGACACATAAATCGACGTTCGTTGACCTCGCGGCATGACTGAGAAAGTGGTGTTGCTTTCAACCCTTTCACAAGTGGGTAAGTATTTTTAGGTAGGATGAGAGTCGTCTGGCCATTATGTAATACAGCTAAGGGAATTAATTTATAATAGTTAAAATTTCGTTTCTAATTATTGGAATACTCATAATGAATTTTATCTGATTTTGTTTTATATAGGCTTTTATCTCGATACATCTTTCTAATTTTACAATATTTTCGTAAGTATGTAACAGGAAACACTAATTTATCAGTTTTTTCTATTTCCTTCAACAATATTATAAGTCCTTCCGTATCAATAATAGATTGATGCAGTATGTTAATTTTACTAAAAGCAATGGCTGTTTCGATTTCATTTAAATGGGAATATAAATTATGAAAGTTTTCAAGAAATATATTATAAAGGTGAATAATTTTGGTAATAGTTAGTCTAAAATTGGATTTGTTTAAAGCTTGATTAATATTTTGAATACTATCTTCTATTCGTATAAAATTGCTTTTAGTAGAATTTGCCATGTTTGTAAAGGAGCCCACCATTTCAGCAACTATTGTTATTTTATTTTTAATTGCATTTTGTTCCGTATGTAGTTTATTTATTAATCTTTCATATTTAAGAGCGTAATCATTATAAAAAATAAAAATATAAATTTCTTTGCAACCTTCCGCTAAATAATATTTATTTAGAAGAAGGTTACAAATAAATTTATATTTTTATTTTTTATTATAATGGATTTCCGTAAAGTAACGCCTGATTCTATCAATTAGCGTAATCAATATCTAAGTTACCGGTGAATAGTTTTTATCAAAGAGCCAATCGGATTGAGGAGACCTCTTTTGATTCGTAATGAAGGAATTAATTGTTTAAATTTTTCGATGGTAACATTCAAAGTATAATCTGTTTGATATTGAACGGTTATAAAATCTGAATCAAATGATTTAATATCGAAACAATTTTGAACATGCTTTCTAAGCAACCCATATCTATGCATACTTGATTCTAATTCCTCGTAAATTAAATTTAAATCTAATATCTAAATAACTATCCAATTAACATAATTAACAAATGCATGCCCTTCGTCAACAATCCCGGGTTCTTGTCAATGCGAAGCAGATGAAGGGCCTGGATTCCCATCATTCGGATCACCAGTGGAAATAATCTGTGAAGGACGTTTTATGTCTTTAATAGGAACATTTGTGATACGTTTATTAGTTTCAACGGGAACTACATTTCTTTTTATAGCACCGGTGACGCGAGCCTTTTGGTAACGCGGTTTATCCTTACCCCGTCTTGTATTAACACCTTTTACGAACACAGTATCACCTACATCTATATCGAACTGAGATTCACCTGCGTGTTTCTGTCTTACTGTAAGTAATTTTTGTTGTCAATTAATTTATTTGTAATATGTTCATATAAATATTTGGTCCTTTTGGCGTGTTCTCTTACTAACTGTTGTGTGAACTGCTTATCAAAATCTACGGCGAATGTACTATTGGATTCGGTGTGCCCGAATACTACTTCAAATGGCGTGAGATTTGTTGAAGAATGAATTGAATGGTTGTATGACATAACAGCATATGTCATCACGTCATCACTGATACAGCGTCTGTAATTTTGTGTTCATATTTCGCGATACGGTAAATTTCAGTAATAGTTGAGTGGAACCTTTCGATAAGTCCCATAGAGTTAGGGTTGTGCGCGGTACCAATTTGTAGATTGATTTTGTATAATGTAAGCATTTCCTTTAAGAGTACATTATTAAATTCCACACCGGGATCTGAACTAATTTTGGGTGGAATTCCGTAAAATGAAAAATACTTTATTAAAGCTCTTATTACTTCCGGGGTAGACCTACTATTAATTTCGATTGCTTGACCCAATTTGCTGAACGCGTCTACCAAGGTTAGAAAATATTTACCTTTTATTAAAAAAGTATCGATAAAAATTTCTTGGAACGGTTTAGACTGGGTTTGAGTCAATTGAAGTTGGGGTTTTAGGGGTTTACGGTCGTATTTCTTTTTCTTACAAATATCATATGAGTTTATGATACTCGCGACTGTTTGTTCCATATTATTCCAATAAAACGTTTGCCTCAAATGTACTAATGTTTACCTAATTCCCCTATGGCAATTTTTACCTAAATGATATTTAAGGACTACTTCGCGTTGCTCGTTTTTATTTTCTACATAGACTATTCTCTTAGTACATTCATAAAATTTTACAGTATCCTTTTGGAATAATTGCGTTGTGACTTCGGAAAACTGCTTAGGGTGTATGACATCTTCGAAATAGAAAAAAATATTTAATTTTGGGTCTTATATATTCTTTCAGGAATTTTTTTATTAATTCCAAATTATTTAAAGGTAAGTGAACTTCCAATATATTTTGTTTGTCCCTAGACAAGTTTTTAACTGAACATACATTTCTGTTCCACGTATGTACGAGTATTTGGTTTGGTTTTGTATCAATCGCTTTCTGAAGGATTAAGATTCCTGCCGTGTCTACATCTTTAGCCGAATGTATTGTATTGTTACTTCTATGTCCTTCAGAGGTTGTGATGGTGCTACTAGTTGGAGACGGTATCGGATATGGGGATTTTCTACCGTGTAAGGAGGGAATACTCAAAGTATCCGAATCCGATGATACTGTTACTGTGTCCATTGCCTGATTTGAATGACCTAGTTGTACAATAGACTACATTACTCAATTGACGTTGAAGTTTTCCTTCGTTTTTATCTATATTCACTTGCATAGAGATATCGTCGTTATCATTTAAGGCGTTTATCTTAATTCTAGATAAAGCATCAGCGTTACAATTCTGTTTCCCGTTCTTATATACTATTTCGTAATCGAATTCCGATAGACGTAACTTCCATCTAGTGAGTTTGCTATTCGGTTACAATTCTGTTTCCCGTTCTTATATACTATTTCGTAATCGAATTCCGATAGACGTAACTTCCATCTAGTGAGTTTGCTATTCGGTTCATTAATGGAATTTAACCAGGCTAAAGGTCGATGGTTGGTGTAGATTGTAAATTTCTTTCCATATAAGTAAGGGCGAAAATGTTTGACTGCCCAAACGATTGCCAAAAGTTCTTTCTCTATCGTGCTGTTATTTCGTTTCAGCATCGTTCAATGTACGACTTGCAAAGGCTATATCACTACCGATAGGTCCCTGAGATAGAACTGCACTGAGACCAAGTTCGACGCATCTGTAGTGAGCACAAACGGTCGTGAGAAATCAGGGTACTATAAGAGTGGGGCGTTTGTTAAAAGCTCCTTACATCTTTCAAATGCGTTTATATATTCTTTTGTAATTTCAATTTTGTTTTTCTTTTTCAGGCAAGAGGTAAGTGGTTGTGTAAGTTTAGCAAAATCTTCTGTAATTTCTTACTAATCCGAGAAAACTTTTTATTTCGGTGGCTGTACGCGGTAAGGGATATTTCAGTACTGACTTGATTTTTTCGTCATTAGGTTTAAAACCTTCTTTTGTGATAGTATGGCTAAGATATAGAGCTTCTTTTCTCAAAAACTCGCATATATCTAAGGTGACTTTTAAGTTGGTTTCTCTGAGACGATAAAAGATTTTTCTTAATTTTTCGATATGTTCCTGAAGACTAGCCGAATACACAATTATGTCGTCGAGGTATACTAAGCAATGGATATCTTGGAGGCTCTTAAAGTATTATCCACTGCCCTCTGGAACGTTGCGGGGGCTGTCTTTAACCCAAAAGGCATGCGTTTAAATTCATAGTGACCTGATTGAGTTGTGAAAGCAGTCTTCGGCCTGTCAGCTTCATTTACTTCAACTTTAAAGTAAACAGATTTACCTAACTTATCAAAAAGGTCAGTTATATTAGGTAATGGGTATTTATCGTCTATTGTATTCTCATTTAATCGCCGATAATCTACTACCATTCTAAATTTAGGCTGCCCGGATGCATCTAGTTTTTTGGGGACTAAATGAACTGGTGCGCTCCAAGGTGAGTGAGAATTTTGAATTACGTTATTTTGAAGAAGTTGGTCTACTTGTCTTTGGATTTCCTCATTTTGAGAAGGTGGGTGACGATGTGGTCTAATGTAAATAGGATCTTCATTAACGGTTCTGATATTATGTTTTACCTGATTTGTAAAGGAAAGTGGAATTTTTTCATTATAAAATATGTCGCGGTATTCATAGCATAGTTTAGTAATAGCGTTCCGTTCTTCTTCGTTTGTATGATCTAATCGTAGCTTATTTAAATTTTCTTTTAAAATTTCATCTATCTCGCAATCGGAATTTATCACAAATGTCACACTCATTATTTTCAAATACAGTTACATTAAACGGTTCTATAATTTTAATATTAGCTTTTTCGCTGGAAATATTTTGAATAATGGTGTCGGCAAAGAAATTTTCACATTTTATAAAGGCACATGGCATACGAACTCCTTCGCTATATTATACAATTTTATACAATTTGTATAAAATCAATGATTGCGTCCCCGTTTTGTAAGTTGATAGGAATTTTAACACGTGTTTCCGACCTTGGTTCTAAGTTAATTTCGTAAGGTGGGTTATAGATTATTGGTATTTCAGTATTAGGGGTTCGCAAGACATGTCGATATTAGCTGCCAATTTTTTTAATAAATCTGACCCAATAAGGCCATCGTATCTACCGTCCACATCATATATGTAAAATTTATGTGGAAGAGTACTTTGAACGTTTTCAAAAGCGGTATAAAAATAATTTCATCATGCATGCTTTGCGCATGCGTGCTTTCTACGGTAACAGGTTCATTGTATTTAATTATAATACAATAATGTAAAATATTATAATAAAATTTATTATAACGTAGTTTTAGGTTATACAATAATCTTTATCACTTTTAAACATATTTTGGATAAAATTTACACGTATATTCATATAGTTCGGTAACGAAATTTAAAATAACAATTTATGCGTAATACTAGATAAAATGTACTATACTTACTAGTGAAATGATATACCGGTGAGTTTACGTTTACTATCACTTTTACATCCTAAGACACTACATGTAACCATTTTTAAAGTTTATAATTGTTCTAAGAACTGAACTGAGCAAGGTTCACCAATCTTAAGTTCACAAAATACTTTTTTTCTCACTTAAACCAACTTGTAAACTCTTTAGATCGCCACGAACTTTCAAAGTTTGTTTCGCAAAGTGTAGTTTGCTAAACAAAAAAAAACCGGCATGGAGAAAGGGACAAACAATCACTACACTCTGTCTCATTTCTATGCATGACGTATACATAAATCTATCTTTTTCGTGTGCGAATGCGAAAGAAGGCGTCAATTTGTCTATAGGTTTCTCTGTCTACGGATATAGTATAGTATAGATTGGCGATCGAGTGATTAGGGCAAGAACAAAATCGTGTACTCTTATTAGTTTGTGGATAATGTCAATCTCTACAAAAGTAAGGTTAAAATTAGTTGTATTTCACGTATTTGTAATTATTTTAAATTCAATTTCTTTACATTCAGATGATTATTATTACAAAATATGATAAGTTTTTCCATTCACTTAAGTACAAATTATTTGTCAGGTACAAATAATTTGTATCTGAAAAAATATACTATTGGCTTTAAGTATTCAACTAACTGGATAGGCCATGCGCGTTAATTCCTAAACAAAAATTCTGTCAACATCAGGGGGTCGCAAGAAATACACACAACTGTATACTTAACTACAAATGCAAAATTAAATCGTGTCACTATAAACGCACACTACAATATTTGTGTTTGTGTTCATCGCGTTTACGCATACCATCAAATCGTACACGTGTCGATACACTGATAGCGCTGGCTGGCTGGCTTACGTTGCGTAAGCAACGTAAGGCTTGGACTATGTCGATATTTTTTATCGATAAACAAATCACCATAGTCCGCACAAGTTTTTATTTGATTATAAGTAATACATGGATAAATAATATCAAGGTGTTATTTGAAATTCTTTTTTTAAAGTATTTAAAAATGATCTTCGGAAAAAAACTTATAAATTATTGAAATAAACTTAATTATTTTGCTACATGTTTATTTTACTTTATGCAGGATTAAATTTAAAATATTTAACAAATCAAAATAGGAGGTTTAGTTAACTTATTTTAGAAATTGGATCTATGAAAAGAAAAATCCTATCAGTTTATCATCTTAGATGGTGTTAACCAAGTTTTTGTTTTTATTATAAGGCTTCAATCACAAAACCGCTATTTATAAAAAGTTGTTGATTTTGAAGAGTTATTAAATGAACTATCTGGAAAATATTTAATAAATTAGGAAAATAAAAAAGTTTTATACGATAACAGTTGAACAAAGTGAACTTTAAACAGACAGCTGCTTAAAAATAAAATGTGACATCTGCCTAGGGCTAAGTATTCCTCAGAAAGATGTTTTGCTAAACTAATGTACAATTGATGGCCGATGACTTGGCTACACAAAAAAAGCGTTAACTGTTTTAAAACTTAGACTAGAGAGTAACCCAGATAAGAAATTGTATTGTATATTAGTGATAGATGAAATGAAAATAAAACAATTGACGGAGTACTATGCCAGTTCTAAAAGACATTTTGGTTATATACATAATGCCTTTGGCTGCTAGCATGGTATTCCGTCAATTGCCTAATTTTCATTTCATCCATGACCAAGGTACAATAATTTTTTTTTTAATTAGGATTACTCTCCGCTCTCAATTTTAATGCCGTCAGCGCTTCTTGAGTAAACCCTGGTCAGCGATCGATGGTAGTGTATCACTTAGTCAATGTCCGTGGTGCAGGCAAACATGTTGCAAAAGTTTTACGTACATAGCGATAGGCTTTTGGTGAGTAATAGTTAAGTATTAGGGCAAAGTATTTCTTGCAAACTTGTGAAGCCTGTTTAAGCTATTGTTTTTTTATGTCAAGGCATTTTTTCAGTTTAATTTTCCTTGGCCTAAGTGTTGGCTCGTACTCGCAGTGAGAGTAGGACTAGTTTGGGCTATATAAAGATTTTTTTCGAATTGTGACTTTCGAGACAACTAATGGAATTTTTCCTGAATATCCAGCTTACTTTTTTCGATGTTGCTGATGTTGTGCAATCACCACGATCACCCTAAAATAAATAATTTACTTACGTAAGTCAGAAGATTCAAGATATATATATAAATCTAATTACAGCCAAACATTACCTCACACAAGTTCATCGTTGGTACTGTAGTGTCAGCTAAGCTTCTTTTATTGTAAGCTTGGGGTATGAAATATGATTTTTCAAAATGTTCGGAGCAAATGGGTATCCAAGATTCATGGTTTCTACAAGCTACAATCCAAGTTTGACGCCTAAAGGGATCCTTTATAAATCTGTAAAAATAAACCAATAATAGAAAAATTTACTACTTTTTGTAATACTGTACAAAAAGTAGTAAATTTTTACTTACTGTAAAAGCTAAATAAAAACTGCAAACCGGACAAACGCGCATGGTTAACTAACTTATCGATAGCTAAAGTTGTGGCGTCCATCACTATAGTGCAATACTTTCGGTTGCAGTGATACCAGTTTATTTTTATAAAAATTGCACACTTTTGCTGCGAAGTAGCAAGTTTCGATTTGACTTATTTGGCCTTTATTTTGTATAATATTTCGATAAATACTAGTTATCGATTATATTAAATTATATAATATTTAGTATCGTGTTGAAATTGTGCTGAATATTTAAATCATTTAACAAAATCCACTACACATCTTTATGTAGTGATTATTATTCATCACAAACTAATTTAGTTATTAGGAAATATATTTTCGTTAATATATTTAACTTGTGTAGTAAATTATATTTATTTAAAAATAGATTATTTTTCACTTTATGAACTATGATGGCCACACTTGGTATTGGACGAAAATATTCACAAAGTACGAGTTTTAATGATAAAATTACTTTGATATTATGTTAAAAATACTCACAGATGAAAAGTCACATTGTCCTTTTGTATACTTGACGTTTTTGATTGTTTTTTTTTTTCAAGTAAATACACTGCAATTCGGCATTTTGTCGGAGCTCGATTTACTGGCACGATCATTTCGGAATGACGCACGACGCGGAGCAACTAGTTTTATATAACGAGTATGAGTCGGACTCTCATACCTTTTACAGAGGGGTATGCCTTGCGATGCCTTCTCCTTTGGTTTAATACTCAAAGACTATTGGGCATAGACTTATTATACTGTCATTTAAAGCAATATATTGATGTTATTTGGTAATATAGGCACTTAAAAATTTGTTACTAATATTAATATCGTAATTACAAAAATGTTTGGATTTAAATTAGTATATTACTTACTTTTGACAAACAATAAAAAAGAAAATTCAATAGGGTTGTCGAGTTCCTTGTCTATAACTATTAGCTGTCTGAAAATTGAATGCTACATTCACACAGCTATTTATTTAGTTGGCATAGTTTATTTTTTTAAATATTAGCTGTAAATTCACATTAGAGTAATTACATACATACGTATGCATTACGCCAGTATATTCTAAGTCTAGTCTGGTATACATAGAGATAACCTACAATTCAACATAAATTGAGTCAATACACTTGTCTCGCTTTTTCTTATTTAATTTTCGAATAAGGCAAAAATGTGGCAAAAATAGACAAAATTGCAAGATGTTGGGTATAATTCAAGCGTGGAAATAGAAATATCAAGTCGTTATCTTTGTTCTCTACATACTATGCCAAAAAATCATATCCCTATTGTAGTAGTATAATGTCTAACGTTACTTTACAAGACATTAAAACGCATTAAAACTAAGCATGGGTCATTGACTGTTTTTTTACTTAATGTAATTTAACTGTTAATCATTAATGGTCAACAGGTTTAAAAAGCTGTTAAATAAATAACAGGTTTTGAAACTTCAATTGTTAATGTTAGTCGTCAATTTAATATTTCAACGTTTTCGATCGATAACAATTTTGTTGCAGATTAAGTTGAAGATTATTGATTTGATAAGAATAAATTCGTATCTAAAATTACTTTTATGTTTATTGAACTGGAATGACCATTTCTTCGTACTTTTTCCAGACTTAGAACTGGCTGGGTATATATATTATTCATCATTTTTTTGTTTTCTTTTCCTTTGTTCTATTTACAATTACATATCAAATCTCATAATTTCAAAACGGCCTCCGTCTAAGTTTACATTTCAAAATAGCAGTTTCTCTATTTTGCTGGTAGTTAGTCTTGTTCTTCTTTGATTTACAATTAGCCCCGATTTGGAGAACGTTCTTTCGCATGGCACTGATGTTACTAGTCGTAGTACATTTTTCAATGTAAATTTTGGCTAAGTTTGGATAAAACATTATGAGTTCTCCATCATTACAAAGAATTCTTCCAGTCACCAGTATTTGTCTTGGTAATATGTCGTCGGCCAAATAGATGTCCACTTCTTTTATAGCTTTTAATAACGGAGTACCTGTAGTGGGAGGTAGAGGTAGATTTGATCAAAAATATTCCGTTGACAGAATTCATTCTAGTTCTTGTCAATTCATTTTGATTTGAAGTTTGGGGCAGTGTTGCAGCATCAATTTTGGATATTTCGGGGGCGACGAGCGTTCGTACTTTATCTTTTGTTTTGACAGCTTCAGAGTGGTCTGCAAATCCCTGCATCTTAAATCAAGTGTCCAAGAAAGTACACAAACTAAATGTGCCACTTTGCTTTATACCTTTGAATCTGTCTGATAAACCTGGTTTCAATAATGAAACTATATCGTGGACATTTGATGTTGGATTTCCTTTCTCTCATATTTTCTTATAGGATTCTATCAGGCAACGTGTCATTATTATAAGATAACACGCCCTCAAATATTTATGGCCACTTTTTTTATAGGATAGGGTGATAAACGAGCACACAGTCCACCTGATGGTAAGTGGTTTATGTAGCCCATAGACATCTACATCCATCCTCGATTACGAATCAAAATGCAGATGCGTTGTCAACCGTGAGGACTAATATGGAATGCCTCGTTTCCAGTAAAAAGGGTCCACGGTTCTCTACACTCACCACACGAAACACAGCAGCATTAAGCTACTATTTGACGCTGGTATTCTGTGAGAGCGTGGTCCTTCCCCGGTTGAGCCGACCCATTCGTGTTACAACTATACTACTAATATAACTGCAGCATGGCTCTACCACGTATCAAACTCACTCTTCGAATGGTTCCAACACCTGACATAACTGTTGGTTGTGTCAGGTGTTCCAATCCATTTTTATTTTATTCCATTATTCCGAAATGATCGTCGGCAAGTCTTTATCTGCTAGCGTCTTACTCTTTCTCTGCGAGCTTTTTTTATGTAAGTCACAATTCGTTTTATATTGTCTATTTGTCTTTGGCAGAGTAAAGTTGTGTTCCTACTTGCCACTGACATAATATCCAAGCTTTGTCACAAAACAATATTCACGTAAAATCCCAACCAGTAAAACTTAAACTTAAAAACTTAAAAAAAAACTAAACTTAAAAACACTTGTCCTCGACTGCGTTATGCAAACAAAAGAATCGCAACGAAATTTAGCTTGAACGAAGCTCACGAATTGTTTACACACACTTAATACAAAATCTTACCAAATAACAAATGAACTTTCTTTACTTGCTCACGTTCACACACGCACGCACAAAGCCGCGTCCGATGTGTTGACGCGGCGATGTTCGGTAACCTCCGGAAGTAACGAATATTTCCGAAGGAGACTAAATAAAATAATATTGAAAAAAAAATGCGTTGAGTGCGCTGACGTAAATTGAAAGCTAATATTTTCAACCTATTTTTTCATTAATGAATAACAGTTAACACATTGATGAATGAAAAACTGTTGAAAAAAGCAGTTTATTGATTCAACACCCACTTCTATTAAAACGTCCGTAGTATGTAGTGTAGAAGTAAGGAGCACCAACTCTCATAGTAGAATAGTCTGTCGAGTACTTTTCGAAGTACTTCTACACTTCTACACTTTACGTTACTTCTACACTCCCGTAAACAGAGAAACTTATAGACAAATTGACGCCTTCTTTCGCATTTGCACACGAAAAAGATAGATTTATGCATACGTCTTGCATAGAAATGAGATAGAGTGGTGTGATTGTCGCTTTCTCCGTACCGGTTTTTTTGTTAAGCAAACTACACTTTGCTAAACAACTTTGACAGTTTGTAGCGATCTAAGGAGTTTACAAGTTGGTTTAAGTGAGAAAAAAAGTGTTTTGTGAGCTTTAGAATGGCGAATCTTGTTCAGTTCAGTTCTTACAACAATGAAACATTTTATCTAAATATTTTTAAAAGTCATAAAGATTATTATATAACCTAAACCTACGTCATCATCCTTTCTCACTCGAGGTCACGCTAATCATTAGTTTATAGGTTTCTCTGTCTACGTACACTCCATAGTCCGTCGACAGAGAAACCTATAGACTAATGATTAGCGTGGCCTCGAGTAAGAAAGGACGATAAAGAGGTTTTCAACTTGGTTTTAGGTTATACAATAATCTTTATGACGTCTACGAAAACGTCTTTATTTTATAGTGATTTCCATAGATAATACACTATAGAGGGCAGTGAATTCATTTGCAATGTTAGCTACAATCGGCATCGATATACTAGTTTTTGTTTTGTTATTTTTATTACTTTATATAAGTATTAAAAAAAAATAGGACTAGACTTATTATTGTTATTCAAACGATCAATTAAATTGATTTCTAAATCAAGTAATGATGATTATTATATTACATTTTAAATATTCGTTTCGTAAACTTTAAAAATTAATATTAGGGAGGTATCAATAGTCGTCAAGTCTTGACAGACACACGGTATGAGCAAGTTATATCCCATTTGTAATCCCAATTTTATATGCTGACTAACGATCCGCCCCGGCTTTGCACAACCGTTTCTAGATCTCGACAGCAATGCCATTTACCGGGTCCAATTGTATGTATGAGTTAATCCAATTTTAATATTGTTACGAGCTTGAGGTTCGTGACAGTAAAAACTGCCGATTGAATTACCAAAATTTACACTTTTATTACCGAACACCAATTAAAACTTAAAACACTAATAATTAATCCCACTGATTCACTTTATTTCGCTCCGAAGCTTCGCGTGTCTTGCCAAATTCAATACTGCCTCGATCGCGGCTCCGATCAACCAGACGCAGAAAGTTCGAGTGTGGGGCTTCTAGAAAACTTAATTCTTATGTTCGATACTAGATTGCGCTGTTGGTGGAAAGTTCAAGATTGACATTTTCTAGGAAGCGCTCCTCGCTCTGATCCCTGACACTAGATGGTGCTAGTGCCAGGTACCAGACGTCAACTTAGGCGCGCAACAATATAAAATCTGTCCAGCCTTTCTTAAGTAATGATCTTTCATACATGCGCAGTGGCGAAGCCTCCATAGGAGCCCAAAAGCCAGGCTTGCTCTATCAAACTACTTAATCAATAATATCAACTAATAAAATAACTCGTAAACTGTTTGTTGCGCGCTCCTCTTTTGTAGGCAGGGCATGATCTCGTAACATATAATATGTAACGTCAACACTTGGCAGTTTGCTTTCAATTCGAAATACACTGGACTGTCAAAATTAATGAAAGCAAGGAGTTAATTTTGTCGTCTCTCTCGCACGCGTTGGCTTTTTACCGGGCTTTCGAGAAGACGATCGCTCCCTTTCTAACCTGTGGCAAAATGTTCTATAATGAAATATAACTACGAAATGTTTATATAGCGATTACTATTGAAACAAAAGCTGGGCTTTGCCCTGAAGTTGTTTAGGAGTGCGTTAGCGCGTGGGGTTTGCGAACGATACGTTTGCAAGTTCATTTTAGCAGTTGCAGTTAAAAATTTATGCTTTTTCAAAGATTTTTAGTGAAAATGGGAGGATAATAGTGTTCCTTGTGATGAATATAAGTGTGTTAAAGTGCTAATCGGCGAGATAAAGGTAAAATCTCTAAAAATGAAATTTTAATTCAATAAACATTTTTTCATATTTTAATAGGTACAGGACTCTTTAGTATTAAAGTTTATTTATTCTAGGCGTATTATATATATATATATATAGGTTTCAATACTTCTATTACCATATGAGTTAAAAATATCATTTTGAACTGCAGCATAAAATATTAGATACCTAGGTATAAAGTTTAATTTTATAGCAATAATTGTTACAATCTATTTTTTTTAATGTGAAGCCCAAATTTTAAATTAATAAATTAAATAAATACATGTATTGACGTTTTTAAAGAATATTCTCTTTAGTTCTACAGTTTAGTATATAAAATTTTAATAGCGCCATCTACTTAATTCTATAGGTGAAGTCCGTTCTATAGGTGTAGTTCTATTATAATTTATCGAACGAAAATTGATTGATTCTCACGGTGGTACGTAAAGATTACGCTAGATGGCACAAACACGTTATCGGCTAATTTAATATTTATATTACCTTAAGAGGTAAAAATATCATTTTGTACGGTTTACTAAAACTGAAAATGAATAATTATATAATAAATAGTCATTATTTTTTGGTAAAAAAATTTGCAAAGCTTTATCTTCTCATTATACCATATCTAATTCCTGTCGTAATCTGTTCTTCTATGCATATAACTTAAACAAAATAATTTCGATGTTTCACATCTGCCAGGCGTCCCCTTTTTAGTTTTGTACATAGTTTGGTTGTAATTTATTCATGCTTTTCTTTTGTTATTGTATTGTATTGTATGTAAATATCTTTTTCTTTCGCTCAAGCAAACCCAAACGGTTCTTTTCAAAGCTACCGAAGATATGCAATTGCATATGTCATACAATCTATTTAGCGGTAGTATGCCTTCTGTGTGCTTTGTTAAACACGTCCTTGACAGCACGGAATATGAAACTAGAGTGGAGGCAGACCAAGATTGGTGTATTTTTATAAAACTGCTAAAAAGAACAAAACCATATCTTGGGCTTGCCCTAGTTTTGAGCCGTAGCTTCGCCACTGTACATGTGTTGTGTTTACTATTATACATACATACATTTTCTATGTGTCGTGTAAAACATGTTTGTAATGAATCAGTCACAGAGTACTTTGTATAGAATCAGTTTTGATCAGTTTGCAGTAAACACTCCTCAGAGCAAGACGTTATTTTATTTACAAAAATCTATAGTCAGTGCAAAGTGAACCTTAAATACAATAACATATGGTCGAATCAGAGCCGGATCAATAGTTGTTTACTGCATCGAGCGGCTGGCAACTAAGAACAATAGTGACTGCATTCCAAGGCCCTCGCTAAAGATAAAGTGCAATATTATTAACATCGTTAACGTTCTATATTGAATTGCTTTATTCTATTACAAAACGTGAAAATGAGTGAAAAATTATTAAATTTATTAGAAGAAACGGCAGTTCTATTACAATAGACACAAGTAAACGTAAAAAAGTGTCCGAAGCAACGTTTAACAAAAGGTTATATTGAAACGAGAATACAGTGCATCGAAGAATATTGGCAAACGTTTAAGTCAACGCACCAGGACTTAGTTAAATGTGTACCTAAAGAACAAAGGCCAAATATATCATATTTTGTTAACGAAGATTATTTCATCATCGAGGATTTGTACTTGTGTTTAAAGGGTGACTTAAAGGACATGTTAAGCGCGATACCTCCTATAAAGTTGGAATCTAAGGACACCATGATCACGACCGGAGGTCAGGCGTCACCGCCAGAAGTCAAACTACCTCGAATACTGTGTCGTTTGGAGGGAGCTATGAAGAATGGCCGTCGTTTAATGATTTGTTTTCATCGCTGGTACGTAAGTAAAATTATTACTAGATACAACTACGGAATGCTTAAATAGTTTAAATAACCTTCACTTATCTACCGATTCTTGGGATCCATTAATTATATTTCTGGTCGTACAGAAATTGGACCCAGACTCACATAGAGCATGGGAAGAGCGTGCCTACAAAACTAACCACAGTGAGTTACCTACCTGGAAGGATTTAAGAAGTTTTTTGGAGTCAAAGTTCCACACATTAGAATTAATAACGCCATCTTCATCCATTTCACGAGAATCTAAAACAATAAAGGAAAGGTCATTCCATACGTCTGCTATATCTCCGACTAGAACTTGCATAAGATGTAATGAAGAACACACTATAAGTCACTGTAAAGATTTTGCTAAATTGACACCTGAGGAGAGGTCTGAGTTTGTAAGAAATAAGACTTATGTTACAATTGTTTGGCTCAAGGACATGCTACAACAAAATGTCGTCTTCAAGTGTCCTGTAAGATATGCCATCGCTGACACCATTCATTACTACACCAACCAAAGGATGTTAACAAGCCAAACAATATACAAGCTCACCATAATTACATGGAACCCCTTGAAAACGACAATGCTGTAAAGGGGTATGAGGTACCATTATCATCACACTTGGCAACAAGAAGATCCACATAGTTATTGGCTACTGCATTAGTACCTGTAAGAGATGAGAACGGGCGTACGACTATGTTACTGCAATGGGAAATGTAGTCATCAAGGGAGTTGGTTCAACTCAAACAAAGGTTAAACATGACGTACATCTCGAGCTTCTTTCTAAATATGACCATCAATTCAAGCTTCGTATAAACGCCTATGTCATGTCTATACGCTTAACCACTCTGCTACCATCAAGTTTTATCACTTGTCTCGGGCAAACCTGGCCGCATCTACAAGGACTTGTCTTGGCCGATCCTAGTTTTAACCAGCCAGGACGAATAGACATGCTGCTTGGAGTTGAAGTATACGCCCAAATAATGAAGAATAATATAATCAAAGGACCCCCTGGTTCTCCATATGCGCAAGAGACAAACCTAGGCTGGATCTTTTTTGGGACTGTTCGAGACAACAATTTACGGAATGTGATACTGGTAATGCATCACCACTTCAATTTTGATGATATGCTACAAACATTGTGGGAAATAGAACCTGAAACTTTTAAAAAACTTACGAAGGATGAAGAAACTTGTGAACGATTATATAAAGAAAGTTACACCAGGAATGAAGACGGGAGGTATATTGGAGGTAAGTTGCCATTCAAAAATGATAACCAAAAGTCACTAGAGGGAAAGACTAGAAATATAGCAAAAACTCACACTACAATTAGAAAGGCGATTTGTCAGAAACCCAAAATTGAAAGAGGAATGTTATGGTCATGGAAGAATATTTAAAACTACATCATATGGAAGAAGTCCCACTAAACGATATAAACAATGCCGCAGTGTATCTTCCACATCATCTAGTAGTCAAAGAAACGAGTGAAACAACTAAGATTCAAATAGTATTTAACGCCTCATCTCCTGGAGCAAATAATGTTTCTCTTAATGACGAACTACTTGTTGGACCTCAACTTCAGGAAGATATGAGATCATTAATAATGCGGTGGCGGCTTAGGAAATTATGTTTTGTGGCTGATATAGAGAAAATGTATCGCCAAATCTTAGTAAAAAAGGAGGACGCAGACTATCAGCGTATTTTGTGGCGTAATAATCCCATGGACTGTATCAAAGACTACCACTTATTGAGGGTTACATTTGATACAGCTTCGGCAACTTACCTTGCCGTGAAAACCCTCCAACAAGTAGCTGACGACGAAGGCAAGTATCACCCAGTTGCTGCTAAAACAATAAAAGAAGATTTTTTATGGATGATTTAATGTCTGGTCAAGATAATATCACAAAAGCAAGAAGAACTGCAAAGGAAGTTTCTACATTTTACAAAAGGGTGGTTTTAAATTACAAAAATGGGCGTCTAATAGTTTGGATTTTTTGAAGGAATTCGTTTCCGACGAATGAAGCTCTCTAGTCAATATTGATTTCGATGTACACGGGACGGTGAGAGCATTTGGTTTATCCTGGAACATAGAGAAGGACATACTGGAGTACAATATTAATTTACCAACGCCCTCTGAAACCATTACATAACATAACATTAAAAGAATCATACTTGCAGAAATCCAACGATTGTTTGATCCACTTGGCTGGTTAACTCCAACCCTCCTCCCTGCAAAAATAATAATGCAGAAGTTGTGGCTAAAGAAAGTCTCCTGGGATGATGCCGTTGAACCTGAAATAAAAAAAGAATGGTTAAACAAAAGATATTAGCTTAAATCAACTAAATGAGATTAAAATACCTAGATAGCTTGGTACTACAGAGAAAAATATAAAAAATGTCACGATACATGGTTTTTGCGATGCATCAACAAGAGCGTATGGAGCAGTTACTTATTTAAGAGTTAAACGTACAAACAATACTGTCACTACTTACCTTATTGCAGCAAAAATTCGTGTAGCACCGGTAAAGCCACTTTCGCTTCCACGATTAGAGTTGTGTGGTGCGCTACTGTTGTCAAAATTACTAAAACAAATAAGTGACTGACTCAACGATCGTTTTATCATGGCTGCAAGGAGATCCATCTAGATGGAAAACTTTTGTAAGAAATCGTGTCGTCACTATTTTGGAGAACAGTGGAAACCAATGGTATCACGTCCAATCCAAGGAGAATCCAGCCGACACTGCTTCTCGTGGATTACTATTACCTGAATTAAACGGGTGTAAGTTGTGGTGGCAAGGCCCAGAGTGGTTAAAACGGGAAGATATTTATTTTATAATCGGAACATCAAGTACTGAAGAAACGGACATAGAAAGAAAAATTATTATCAACTCCAATCTTAAGAAAGAAAATAAATTACACTTAAAAAGATGTTCTTGGTCTAGCCGTTTTGGAGAGTTTAATAATTTAAATGATTTGTTAAGGACACTAAGTTACTGCAAAAGATTTTTAAATTTTAAGAAGCAAAAAATAAGTGATATAACACAGTCTATTTCTACAGAAGAATTAAATCTTGCCCTAGAAATTGGTGTAAGAATTGCTCAAGAAGATTTTACAGATGAAATAACATGTCTTAAAGGAAGAAACCGCATAAGTAGCAAGAGTTCCATAAAGAATTTAAATCCTTTCTCGATCGTAAGAATATTTTCAGGGTGGGCGCAGACTCAAACATGCGTCAATATCGGAGAACAAGAAATATCCAATGATATTAAGTCACCAAAATAACTTGGCTCTATTGATTGTATGCGATGCTTATAAAAAAACCCTACATGGAGGTGTTCAACTAACCATGAACTATGTAAGGTCTCGCTTCTGGATAGTAAGAGTTAAGTCACTGATAACATCCACAATTCATAAGTGTCTTATTTGTGCCAAACAACGAGCTAACACTAGAACCCAAATTATGGGTGACTTACCAGAAGCAAGAGTTACACCGTCGCGGCCATTTTCATATGCGGGAGTCGATTTCGCTGGTCCACTGCAAATTCTTATCACAAGAGGTCGAGGAATCAAAACTGATAAGGCATATATTTGCATCTTCATCTGTATGGCTACTAAGACAATTCACTTGGAGCTGGTTGGAGATATGAGTACCAACGCATTTTTAGGAGCCTTCAAAAGATTTGTAGCAAGAAGAGGTAAATGTACTCATATTTGGTGTGACCAGGGGTCAAATTTTATAGGAGCTAACAGGGAGTTGAAGGATTTATGGCAACAAGCAAGATTAGAAATTCCTGGATCTTTATCAGATATACTCGCAGAAGATGGCACACAATGGCACTTCAATCCACCATACAGTCCAAATTTTGGTGGCCTTTTGGAGGCAGGCGTGAAGTCCATTAAATACCACCTAAAGAGGATTTTAAATAGACACCTTACATTTGAAGAATTGTCCACCACTCTGTGTCAAATAGAAGCCTGTTAGAACTCTAGACCTTTGTGTCCAATAGATACAACAGACATTGATTCTTTAGAGATACTCACTCCAGGTCATTTTTTAATTGGTGAGGCTCAAATTAACATTCCAGAACTGGACTTAAGGCAAATTCAACTAAATAGATTATCACATTGGCAGTATAATCAGAGATTATTACAGGACTTTTGGCATAGATGGCAGAATGAATACTTGGCTAGGCTGCAACAAAGACCAAAATGGTTAAAACAAACTCAAGAGTTTAAAATCGGTGACATTGTACTTATTAAGGAAGAAAATGTTCCCCCCCGGGAAGTGGTCTTTGGGGCGTATTGTACAAAAGCATCCTGGACCGGATAATATATGTCGTGTTTATAGTTTAAAATGTAGAGATAAAATTGTTAAAAGATCTGTTGCTAAGTTATGTTTGCTTCCAATTAATGGTTATGATTAGAAGTGGGTGTTGAATCAATAAACTGTTTTTTTCAACAGCTTTTCATTCATCAATGTGTTAACTGTTATTCATTAATGAAAAAATAGGTTGAAAATATTAGCTTTCAATTTACGTCAACGCACTCAACGCATTTTTTTTTTCAATATTATTTCATTCATTGCTGTGATCTAGTGTCCTTCGGAAATGTTCATTACTTCCAGAGGTTACCGAACACCGCCGCGTCAACACATCGGACGCGGCTTTGTGCGTGTGTGAGCGTGAGCAAGTAAAGAAAGTTCATTTGTTATTTGGTAAGATTTTGTATTAAGTGTGTGTAAACAATCCGTGAGCTTCGTTCAAGGCTAAATTTCGTTGCGATTCTTTTGTTTGCATAACGCAGTCGAGGACAAGTGTTTTTAAGTTTAGTTTTTTTTAAGTTTTTAAGTTTAAGTTTTACTGGTTGGGATTTTACGTGAATATTGGTTTGTGACAAAGCTTGGACATTATGTCAGTGGCAAGTAGGAACACAACTTTACTCTGCCAAAGACAAATAGACAATATAAAACGAATTGTGACTTACATAAAAAAAGCTCGCAGAGAAAGAATAAGACGCTAGCAGATAAAGACTTGCCGACGATCACTTCGGAATAATGGAATAAAATAAAAATGGATTGGAACACCTGACACAATCAACAGCTATGTCAGGTGTTGGAACCATTCGAAGAGTGAGTTTAATACGTGGTAGAGCCATGCTGCAGTTATATTAGTTGTAGCACGAATGAGTCGGCTCGACCGGGGAAGGACCACGCTCTCACAGAATACCAGCGTCAAATAGTAGCTTAATGCTGCTGTATTTCGTGTGGTGAGTGTAGAGAACCGTGGACCCTTTTTACTGGAAACGAGGCATTCCATATTAGTCCTCACGGTTGACAACGCATCTGCATTTTGATTCGTAATCGAGGATAGATGTAGATGTCTATGGGCTACATAAACCACTTACCATCAGGTGGACTGTGTGCTCGTTTATCACCCTATCCTATAAAAAAGTGGCCATAAATATTTGAGGGCGTGTTATCTTATAATAATGACACGTTGCCTGATAGAATCCTATAAGAAAATATGAGAGAAAGGAAATCCAACATCAAATGTCCACGATATAGTTTCATTATTGAAACCAGGTTTATCAGACAGATTCAAAGGTATAAAGCAAAGTGGCACATTTAGTTTGTGTACTTTCTTGGACACTTGATTTAAGATGCAGGGATTTGCAGACCACTCTGAAGCTGTCAAAACAAAAGATAAAGTACGAACGCTCGTCGCCCCCGAAATATCCAAAATTGATGCTGCAACACTGCCCCAAACTTCAAATCAAAATGAATTGACAAGAACTAGAATGAATTCTGTCAACGGAATATTTTTGATCAAATCTACCTCTACCTCCCACTACAGGTACTCCTTTATTAAAAGCCATAAAAGAAGTGGACATCTATTTGGCCGACGACATATTACCAAGAACAAATACTGGTGACTGGAAGAATTCTTTGGAATGATGGAGAACTCACAATGTTTTATCCAAACTTAGCCAAAATTTACATAGAAAAATGTACTACGACTAGTAACATCAGTGCCATGCGAAAGAACGTTCTCCAAATCGGGGCTAATTGTAAATCAAAGAAGAACAAGACTAACTACCAGCAAAATAGAGAAACTGCTATTTTGAAATGTAAACTTAGACGGAGGCCGTTTTGAAGTTATGAGATTTGATATGTAATTGTAAATAGAACAAAGGAAAAGAAAACAAAAAATGATGAATAATATATATACCCAGCCAGTTCTAAGCCTGGAAAAAGTACGAAGAAATAGTCATTCCAGTTCAATAAACATAAAAGTAATTTTAGATACGAATTTATTCTTATCAAATCAATAATCTTCAACTTAATCTGCAACAAAATTGTTATCGATCGAAAACGTTGAAATATTAAATTGACGATTAACATTAACAATTGAAGTTTCAAAATCTGTTATTTATTTAACAGCTTTTTAAACCTGTTGACCATTAATGATTAACAGTTAAATTACATTAAATAAAAAACCGCCAATGACCCATGCTTAGTTATGATGCTACATATTTATTTATTTATGGTTATGATTAATGTTTGTTACAAGTTTCTAGTATTTAAGATAATTAATTTAATGTTTAAAACAAACTATGGTGTAAGTTTATTCGCTTATATTATCTCATGAGTAAAATCAATTCATAGTATGATATGGAAATTACTGAATTATTTAATTTATTTTACGTTGTTTCTACTTTCTTTTGTAATTTAATATCCTTGTATTTTCTTAGTCAATGAATAATGTTTGTTTTATGAAAACCGAGGGTTTTTGGTGGGCGGTATGTAGTGTTTACTATTATATTTATACATACATACATTTTCTATATGTCGTGTAAAACATGTTTGTAATGAATCGTTACAGGGTTGCCGTTCTCTAAATTTTAAAGTCCCTAGACTAACAGAAAAAATCCGCCAGAAACAGCATTTTTTCTTTTTCTTAAAATCCGCTAGATGTCCCTAGGTACATTGTCGTGGTACTATAGATTTTTCAGTTAGCCAAATTAACTGAAAAATCTTGCCAAATCGTATACAATGAATACTTAGTGTCTATAAATTTAGAAAAACTTTAAAAAGAGCGGACTCTATTTCATATAAATCGGTTATTTATAGTGTAGGTTTATGACATAACAACCAAAATAAAAATTATTCATGGAAAAAAATAAAAAAATATTGTGAAAAATAAATCTTTAATCTTTAAACGACGTTCAAACATTAGTCACCATATTAAAAATAAAACAATTAGGTCAATACGTTCCTGGACCTCAATTTCAAAATCAATAGCGAAGTTATGATCCAGATATTCAAAAAGAACTTCAGCGAAAGTTGAAGCTTCGCCAATGTCTCCAGTTCCTAACTTTGGTTTGCCTTTACCGACTTGGTTTGTACTTTGTTTGCTTGTTTTTTAATCCTTTACTGATTTCTAATCAGAAGAAGGCAAATTGAACTATATTTAGCAATGTACAAAGCTAATGTGCATTCAGCTCTTGAACAATCTTTGCATATTTTTGTTGCAGTGGAAGAAAATGTCAGCTGTTTATTTTAGGAAAGCAATTCGTATTGTTTTTTATGTTTCTCTCTCTCTCTCTAAATCCTTTTTAATGTCGTTTAATTTCGCGTACATTTCAGAGTCACCTGGTACGGGTTTCAATGTTTAAATTCTTCATTATTCTCACACTCACTTCTGTAATGCTGGGTGTAGTGCTGTTTTTTTCAACGTAGCTTCCAAACTGCCTAATCTTAATAAGTAATATTTTTCACGCGGAATATTCACATACAACAGTCACAAAATATGAACTCTAAAGAAATGAGCCTGCCGAATGAAACATTGGTAACGTGAGCAGTATTTTTATCTCACTCATTAGTGGTAGTAATAAACGAAACAGATGATAAGTGAACGAACGTCATTGAATTGTTACTTTTTGTTCGGGAATTCTCCTGATATTATATTACATGTGCAGTCTTACCAGCGGTAGATTACAAAATTGAACATACGATAAAGGTAAATACTTTATTTGAAATAATTTATAAAAAAGTCGCCATCTCAAAAGTCCAAACGTCGCTAGAAGTCGCTAAATAATTATTTCTCGCTAAAACGATTTTTTTATCCGCTAAACATTGTTAAAATCCGCTAGATCTAGCGAGAAAGTCGCTAAAACGGCAACACTAATCAGTTACAGAGTACTTTGCACAGTCTATAAATCCATACAGTCGTCCAACGAAGACGTCTAGACGGGACAATCGTGCGGGGTGTGCGGGGTGAGACGCGGGAAGGACGAGCCCGATCTGCTTATGCCAACCAATCGTATCAGTAGCTCGAGACACGAGCAGACACGACTTCCAGGGTTAACGCGCGCTTGCTTTTATAATTTTTAAATTTAGTGTAGATAATTATAATTAAAATGGTTCATACGACGTGTGCTGTGAGAGATTCGAGGTTCTTGGAGTGCTTATTACGAAACCGGCATCCATTTTCATATCCAAGATAGCGGACATTTTTTAATAATATGATATGAGTATCAATTTCGGGGTTTCTTGGGGTGCTTATTACGAAACTGGCATCCATTTTCATATCCAAGATGGCGGAATTTTAAGCTATTGCATAGCTTCTATCGCGGGCCTTGAGTGCGGGAAAATCCAGAAATTTCGTAACGAAAAAAACCTCACGAACTCCGACGGGCACGGAGGTGTGGCTTTAAGGCCGTGCATTGTCTAACGATGGTCTAACGTCGTTTCTTTTCCTCAGTCTTCGACACGGTGTTTGTGTATAAAGTGTTTTGAATATGAATGAACAAAGTGCATTTATTATTAATGAAGAAAGTCACGAAAAAATAGTGAAAGAAAATGAGTGAGTACTCTATATACATACCTACATTTTATTATTATCACAAATGCAGTACTAATTTTGAATTGAAAATATAATACTGCTATAAAGATAACCTAAATTTTTGATATTAAAATGAGCGATATTAAAAGTAGCCCTCTTTATATACACACAAACACACACACGCGTATAGTTTAAATTCTCAATTTAGATTCTCAATATGTATATATATCTCGATTAACCGGACTAATTGTTGCCGTTAGGGATTCGGATAATCGAAAATCCGGATGATCGAATGTATGAAGAAAAGCGGGTTTTGTGCATTTGTAGTACATATGTACATACATAATGTTATGTGTTTATTAAAAACAACAATTTCAACGAAAATCAATGTTTATTAAGAAATTATTATTTTTTAATAAACATTAATTAAATTCCATGAAGAGATATAAATCTATATAACCATCCGTTACTTGCGACAAACGAGCCGCCGTCCCCTAATTTTTTATTTAACTGTAATGCTTTTTCACAAAGCAAAGGGCCAGATATCATTTGCCCAGTTGATCGTTTTTGTAAAAACCAACAATACAAAGCGTCTTCTAATTGCCAATTTACAAAAAAATGATGTCCACCATCTTGGATTTAAAAATAAATTACATTTTCGTTATCAGCACCCCAAGAAACCTCGAAATTGATACCCATATCGTAACATTAAAAATGTCCGCCATCTTGGATATGAAAATGGATGCCAGTTTCGTAATAAGCACCCCAAGAAACCCCGAAATTGATACCCATATCATATTATTAAAAAAAATGTCCGCCCTCTTGGACATGAAAATGGATGCTAGTTTCGTAATAAGCACCCCAAGAAACCCCGAAAATGATACCCATATCATATCATTAAAAAAATGTCCGCCATCTTGGATATGAAAATGGATGCCAGTTTCGTAATAAGCACCCCAAGAAACCCCGAAATTGATACCCATATCATATTATTAAAAAAATGTCCCCCATCTTGGATTTGAAAATGGATGCCATTTCGTAATAAGTACCCCAAGAAACCCCGAAATTGATATATGCAAAAAAAATATGCCCGGTAAAGCTTTACCGCGGCAGTCCCCGCATAAGCATAAGTTGATACAACAATAATATAGCTTTACCGCGGCAGTCCCCGAGTACCACACGTCTTTTTTTTTTAATAGTATGATATGGGTATCAATTTCGGGGTTTCCTGGGGTGCTTATTACGAAACCGGCATCCATTTTCATATCCAAGATGGCGGATATTTTTTTTAATAATATGATATGGGTATCAATTTCGGGGTTTCTTGGGGTACTTATTACGAAATGGCATCCATTTTCAAATCCAAGATGGGGGACATTTTTTTTAATAATATGATATGGGTATCAATTTCGGGGTTTCTTGGGGTGCTTATTACGAAACTGGCATCCATTTTCATATCCAAGATGGCGGACATTTTTTAATGATATGATATGGGTATCATTTTCGGGGTTTCTTGGGGTGCTTATTACGAAACTAGCATCCATTTTCATGTCCAAGAGGGCGGACATTTTTTTAATAATATGATATGGGTATCAATTTCGGGGTTTCTTCGGGTGCTTATTACGAAACTGGCATCCATTTTCATATCCAAGAAGGCGGACATTTTTAATGTTATGATATGGGTATCAATTTCGAGGTTTCTTGGGGTGCTGATAACGAAAATGTAATTTATTTTTAAATCCAAGATGGTGGACATCATTTTTTTTTTAATAATATGATATGGGTATCAACTTCGGGGTTTCTTGGGGTGCTTATTACGAAACTGGCATCCATTTTCATATCCAAGATGGCGGACTTTTTTAATAATATGATATGGGTATCAATTTCGAGGTTTCTTGAGGTGCTAATAACGAAAATGGAATTTATTTTTAATTCCAAGATGGTGGACATCATTTTTTTAATGTTAGGGATGTCAATTTTGAGGTTTGTGGGTGATAATTATGAAAATTTAATAATAAGTATTGTATTTAAAAATTTTAGATGCAAATTATGGCTATAAGTTATTGGAAGACTTAATTTAGTAGGAAAACCTTTCGAAAGCCTAAAGAATACGTACATTTGCAGTTTGCATTTCGAAAAGAGTATGTACGGGAAGAAATCACTGAAGAAAACATCTATACCAATGTTTTTTTTGCCAACCAACGACTCGATCCATACACAGACTGATCATAAAGTCAAAATTTTAAGTGATGTAAATATGGAACTCTCCGATAAACGCCATATTTTAATACCAAAAATAGCTCGATGAGACCATGAATTAGCAGGTCCTTCATCACAAAATTTAGAACACACCAACGCTGAGCAATATATAGGTATAGATTATAGTTCTCAGACACCAGCACGATTGACTGACTTTACTCCCCGAAAAATAGTAAACTTAGAAAACAATTGTTTAAAATAAGTAAAAAGTTAAAATGCACTGCTAAAAAATATGAAGATATTACCGCAGAACAGTTTTTGAACGGTTGTGATAAATTTTTATCCCCCAAGTTAAGCGCGATTGTAAAGGCGCAAATTTATTTAAAACCCCATTGTAAAAACAATAGATATAGCAGAGAATTCAAATTGTTTTGCTTAAATATGTATTACACGAGCCCTCTCGCTTATCGATTTTTATCGAAGACTATTTGTTTACCGTCTAAATCAACTTTAGCTAAGATGTACCTACCTATGCAAACTAAACTTAACCAGCAAATGTGGGTTGTTTTATCGGCTACAATCAAGCATATGTCATCATCCGAAAAAGAATGTGTGCTTTGTATGGATGAGATGAGTCTGAAATTAAACTTATCCTATAACAGCAAGGAACATAAAATATTGGGCCTCCATGAAGTAGATGGTCAACAGCAACCTGTTGCCGCAGGGTATGCTTTTACCTTAATGCTTCGAAGTATAACATCAAAATGGAAACAACCTATTGGCTTTTCTTTTATTTCCAGCAGTAAAATTGATGATCAATTAAAAACATGGATAATTGCTACTGTGAAACGTCTTTTAGAGCTTGGCTTTAATATACGAGCTTTCGTGTCAGATCTAGGATCAGATTTTTTTAGCATTTTCAAAAACATTAGGGATCTCTAAAGAAAACTCATGTTTTGAGATTGATGGTCACAAAATTTACTACATATTTGATGTTCCCCACTTAATGAAGTGCGTGAGAAATAATTTAATAAACTATAATTTTGAGTTTGATGGCAAAACTACTCGGTGGGAGGACATAACAAACATGTATGAACTGGATAAAATGAAAGATATGCGATCAGCTCCTCGTTTAACTGATTCACATTTGCAGCCGAATAGTTTCCAAAAACAAAAAGTTCGTTTTGCCGTTCAAGTTTTTAGTAATTCTGTAGTAGCAGCTTTAAAAAATTATCAATTATCTGGTACTCTACAAGTTGCTGATGGTACGATATTTTTTATTAAAATCATGAACAACTTCTTTGATTTACTGAATTCAAGCAACATCGACTCACCAAAAGTCTACAGTAAACCGTATAGGGGTACTACTCTCCAAGAGGAATTGCTAGATAAATCACAGCGTATGTTTAATAGCATGAGAGTTAAAAATAAAAAGAATGGCCGTGACGTTACCAATATCATAAAATTTATAAATGCTTTCAACATAACAATAAACTCACTTCGGCAATTATATAAAGATATGAAGTCTGGGGGATATGATTACTTACTCACACGAAGAATTAACAATGATTGCTTAGAAATTTTTTTTGGGCTCGTGAGGTAAGCTGGCGGAAATTGCCGGGAACCCTCTTCTATACAATACACCAGGGCATTCCGAAAAATGTTTCTATGCCAAATTCTAAATTTATCAGACGCTACAAATTGTACCGAAGATTTTGACAGCATACTAGCCCAATTTGTAGAATATGCCAAAAATACACCTCAAACTCAAGTTTCTATCCAGGATCCACCTCAAATACAACCCAAAGAGAATTTTACAAAGATGTACGACATTCCAGAAAAAAATGCATTCCACTATATCTGCGGTTATTTGTTGCGAAGGTGTGTTGAAAGTCACAAGCGTGACTGCCTATCGGTAATTAGTTACGCATCATCATATGACGATGAATCAAATGAGAGAAATTTATACATCCGTCTGAGAGTGTTATGATACTAGCCGTGATCGCTTCGGAGGACTATAAGTCCCTCCAGATGATTTTGTGGATTACATACATAGCTTGGAAACAGAATTGATGTCGATTTTTACTTTTACTGGAAACTTTGGATTCAAATTGTTTGAGCATTTGAGACTAATAGAGTTCAACACCAAACCATGTGCATTATTAGGATGAGAATTTTTTTATATAATTAAGTTCAATAATAGAAATTTCAAATCCAGTAAATCTAAAAACCGAAAATATTTGTCAGTTGCCCATTTATAATTCCTGATTTAGAAATGAATTAGTTATTATATCCTTATAGTTTTTTCTTATCGATTATATAGTAACAAAACAGGTGTCCATATAGTTATAGTAGTAGTAAATATTTGAATTCCAATCATTTTATTCGTGAGGCAGCTACTTATGCAGCCCCACTCCCCCCTCGCTATCGAGTCCGCAGGCCGAAAAACTCTCTCTCGGATATACTCCGCCAAATAAAATTTCAACCGACCTGAACTGCCTCCTGGCGGCTCAGGCCGATGCTTCTTAAATTTTGCCTAAGTAGGCTCTCCCTCAGCGGCTCGTAGCCGCCTGCGCCCCCTTCTCCCAAGAGAGGGTCGCTTCCGATCCGGCAAAGAGGCTTAATCCGCCAATTGCCAGTCCCACAGGTGGTGTTTAGTGGATACACTTAGGGTAGTGGTTAGGTTAAGGTTCAGTCACAGTGAGTCCCACATAACCACGACAGACCGGTTGTCGTGGTTTGCATATAGCATTTACCACCTCCTCACGTAACGGGGTAGCCCTTTCTAATTGCTTCTGGCCGCAAAAAAATTGGAAAATCCAAAATGCACGCCTCATGAGCGTTTCATTTAATTTTGATGAAAAAAAAAATAACTTTTAAAAGGTGTTCAGCTCAATAGCAAAAATCAATCCTTAGAATATATGGAATCTTATTTAATACTATATATCTCAATTTATCACTTACATTTCTATTAAGCGAGAAGACTCACAGACGCATAGACAAACGGACGGCAGTCGATATATTTTTTCAATTACATTTTTTGTTGTGTAATCTAAAGTGAATCAGTTATAAAATAAACCAATAATTCATTATCTGTAGTCATTGTATATATATATATATATATATATATATATATATATATATATATATATATATATATATATATATAAATTTTGATTTCTAGCTAAGAGTATAAGAACGATTTTATGTAGCGAAACTGAGGTATGGCCACATATCGAGAGTAGAGCACTCCCTCACGTTGTGAGGCGTGCAATTAACGTTTTGAGTACTTTCAGGAAAAATGTAACAACAAATTATTACTTATTCTTTATATTAGTAATTATATTGCTGATCACGATGTAGATCTAAAATAAATAATGAAGTTAGTAAAAGTTGTTAATTTGTGACAACCCTAACCTCCATACGCTGTCTAGACGTTGTCGGCATTTACCACGAGATCAAAGGCGGCGTCCTACTGTATGTTTTTATTTTACTGTGGTACTTTGTATAGAATCAGTTTGCAATAAACACTCCTCAGAGCAAGACGTTATTTTATTTACAAAAATCTATAGTCAGTGCAAAGTGAACCTTAAATACAATAACAACATGCGGTAATAAATTTTTATTTATATAGATTTACCACTTGCTTAGCGGAAAATATAAACATTTATATACATATTTATTAATAAAAAATGTGAATATTTATCTGCTTGGTTGAAAATATTCTAACTCATGAAGTTAAGGCAGGATCTTGATAACGCTATATAACGGCAGCGAAAAAGAATTCACTACCTCCTACCAATTAATATAATTACTCAGAAGTTTTAAGACCCCATTCATTCCATGAGTATCGTAAAAGACGACAGAGAGAAATGAAACGTTAGATAGGCAACAGTATCTTTGTGATAACATATCAAAATAATAAAAAATTACGGTTGCCAAATCACTTGCTAAGAGAGGGAACTATGCCAAATGTTCCCCTCTACGTTCAGCAGTGGACTTTTGATTGGCTATATTTAATTAATAAATGACGCATAATATCTCGAGGGAGCAGAGAAAAAACGGATAATACGTTCGTAATCAGTTTATTTGTAGTGATCTAGCGACAAAAGGCAAGGCAGACCGCAGTCGAGCCACTATTATATCACTATACTACTTTACGTGGTAAAGTAGTACACTATTCCGATGATATCCCGGACGTCAGTCTGAGCGAGATTAGAATGGCTCTCCAGCACCTTAAAAACGGCAGGGATGGAATTACAGGGGAGCTTCTGAATGCGGGTGGAACACCGGTACTTGAAGTCCTTCAGAAGCTTTTCAATTCCGTCCTCTATGGTGGCACTACTCAGGAGGCGTGGAACAGAAGTGCGGTGGTCTTGTTCTTCAAGAAAGGTGACAACGCCCTCTTGAAGAACTACAGACCGATATCCCTTCTGAGCCGCGTCTACGTGCTGTTTTCGAGAGTCATTACGAATCGTCTCGCACGCAGACTCGACGACTTCCAGCCTCCCGAACAAGCCGGTTTCCGAAAAGGCTTCAGTACCATAGACCACATACATACTCTGCAGCAGATTCTACAGAAGTCCGAAGAGTACAATCTGCCACTTTGCCTGGCGTATGTGGACTATGAGAAAGCCTTTGATTCCGTCGAAATTTGGGCGGTGCTACAGTCCCTTCAGCGGTGCCAAGTTGACTATCGGTATATCGAAGTGCTGAAGTGTTTGTACAGTAGGGCTACGATGGCTATCCGAGTACAGAACCAGAGTTCGAAGCCTATCCAACTGCAGAGAGGTGTAAGACATGGGTGACGTTATATCCCCGAAACTCTTCACCGCTGCATTGGAAGACGTTTTCAAGCTACTGGACTGGAAAGGATACGGTATTAACATCAATGGCGAGTACATCACTCACCTACGATTTGCCGACGATATATTTCTTATGGCAGAATCGCTGGAGGACCTAAGCACTATGCTCAATAACCTCAATGGTGTCTCCCAACGGATAGGTCTTAATATGATCATGGACAAAACAAAGATCATGTCTAATGTCCATGTCACACCTATGCCGGTAGTTGTTGGGAGCACTACGCTCGCAGTTGACGACGTTTACCTGGGACAAATAGTCCGACTAGGTAAGTCCAACTTCGACCGAGAGGTCAATCGACGGATTCAACTCGGCTGGGCAGCGTTCGGGAAATTACGACAAATCTTCTCGTCAGGTATACCTCAATCTCTGAAAACTAAAGTGTACAACCAGTGCGTGTTGCCAGTGATGACTTATGGATCTGAGACGTGGTCCTTTACTGCTGGCCGTATGACGCTCAAGGTAGCTCAGCTATGGAGAGGGCTCTGCTCGGAGTTTCTCTGCGTGATAGACTCAGAAATGAGGATATCCGCAGTAAAACCAGAGTGACCGACATAGCCCAACGGATTAGTAAGCTGAAGTGGCAATGGGCCGGCCATATAGCTCGAAGAACCGATAACCGATGGGGAAGAAAGGTTCTCGAGGGGCAGCCTCGTACCGGTAGGCGTAGTGTAGGGCGACCCCCCCACTAGATGGAGTGACGACCTGGTAAGATATGCAGGAAGTCGATGGATGCAGGTGGCTCAGGACCGTGCTTTGTGGCATTACTTGGGGGAGGCCTATGTTCAGCAGTGGACTTGTGAAGGGCTGTAATGATGATGATGATGACTTTACGTGGTAAAGTCACGGTGTAGCAATAATGGTTGTAGTACGAACGCTCTCATAGAATATCAGCGTAAAATAGCAGCTTAAGAGCCCTCTTACATTTCGGCGTTACACAAATTTAGGTATTATAGACTCCGAGCTGGCGATGAGCTACTCCAGCGATATTTTATTTCATATTCACTCGCTCGCACTATAGTACGTTGTATGCGTATAGCGACTAAACGATCTTCACCTTTCATAATACAAGTTTTCTTAGGATGGAGTTCAGTGGATGGAAAATTTTTGGTGTGTCATTTTTGTGTTATCTAATTAAGTTATTATAATCTATTTGATATATTTTTCGTTCCTTACCTTAGTGTTGAAATAAGTACACATAAATATTTTAATTGTTTCATTGTAACCGATTGTTAACTGATGTTGGTTAATAATTGATTATATATATATTAATGGTAGCATAGTAGTATAAATAAAAAAATAGTACGGTTGCAACTTGTTTTAATAAATAAAATAATCTTTATTAACCTAAGTGTTGAAATAAGTACATATAAATATTTTAATTGTTTCACTGTAACCGATTGTTAACCGATGTTGGTTAATAATTGATTATATCTATTAACGGTTGCATAGTGGTATAAATAAATAAATAGATCAGTTGCAACCTGTTTTAATAAATAAAATAACCAACTGTAACTAATATTTTTTTAATCGGTACTAACTCCGAAGGACCATTAAACAGGATCCTTAACGCTGGTTGTCACTGCAGTAATCCGGCGAGTCTTCCAGTTCCTAACTCGTCGATCTCTCCCCTTGCCTGAGCCATACTACGTTGGGTTTGAAACAACACAATGGGCGTATCTTTCGATAACGTCTGTTTCAGAAACACACTGGCCTGATCTTAAAAGGTAGTTAATGCCTGAGATTACGGGTCCACGTTTGGTTCCGGTCTAGACACCAAATATGTGGACTGTATAATAACTTTACTATTCCTAAGTTCTTGAGAAATGTGATAACTGTTGCTTACCCGTTGGAGATGTCGAAGATAGAACGAACCGAAGAAGTCGAAACTTTGCCGTTGTTGTTTTGCAAGTAGTAGTGTTTCTTCTCCTTTACGTCCCCCTTCTGGGGACAGGAGGCCCTGCAGGTACCGAGGCATTCCTCTCTACCTGGGCGTCATTGCGGGGGGGGGGGGCACGGCTCCCCCATTATTGGGTGCTCCTACGCAGCTTGCTAGCCGAGGTGTTGCGCACTACACGGTACACGCCATCAAGCCAGTACGACATCGTCTTCCTAGTCCTCCAGGCGGCCTTGAAGTGTGGGCATGTCATTAGTATAAACCGCGTACAGGTGGGGTGATAGGCAGTTGCCCTGCGGTACTCCCGCTTTAATCGGTCGTGCTACCGAGACAGCCTCCTCGATGCAGCAGAAACATAGAAGCTCCGCCCCTCCAGGAACGGCGTTATTAGCCACACAAGCATAGGTGGCACGGTGGTGTTCTCTATCAGTTTGTGAAGTAGCCCTGCGTGCCACACTTTGTCGAGCCGGGTACCTCCTGTCCTTACCCGGCTTTGGTAGCACGACAATCTTGCACTGTTTCGAGTTTATTGGGAAGCGGCCAGTTCTTAACACGCCGTTGAAAAGTCTGGTCACCTCCACAATCCCCCATTCTGGGCAGCTGCTTTGAGGCCACGGTGGTGATCCCGTCGCATCCCGGCGCTTCGCGGTTTGGTAGGCGCATGATAGCGCGCCTTACCTCCGCTGGCGAGATGAAATCATCACCCCGCAGTAGCGGCGCCGGGTTCGACAGGTATTCCCGTACGCGGTTCACTACACTTTCAGTGTGCACTGCGTACCCCTCTGCAATGGTATTCGGTTTAAACTGTAATTCGAAGTGTTGTGCCATCATTTCCGCCCTCTGCTGGGCGTCGTATATGCTTTTCCCCGTGCTGTCCACAAGTGGGCAAACATTTTGGTGAGCTGCCGGTTGAGAAGACGCAGGGAGGCGGGTGTCTCCGAGGCTTCGTCGAATCGCCTCTCCCATGCCTCCCCCTGTGCGCTCTTATCGCCACCGAGAGCTCTTTGGTTATCTTGTTTAATTTGGCTCTAAATCGTGGACACCGTGTTCGTGCCCAGACCTTTTTTAGCTTCCGCTTTTCGGTGAACTGCAGCTGTAGTTTGTGTGGCAGTTCTTTCCCTCGGCGCCCTGTGGAGACAGGGTATGAGGTGAGTTCTAATTGCTTGGTTAGTGCGGAGTGCAGAAGTAGTGCCGCTGTCTTCAAATCTTCCTGGGTGGTAATGGAGGCGCCGAGTCGTAGGTCTTCCAGCGCTTTGCGGAAGCGTGTCCAGTTGTTCCGCATTTTTGGACCTCTGGGCACTACGGCTTCCGCATTGGTGTTTATGGTGAACAACACGGGTAGGTGATGCGTGTCCAGATCATAAGCACCTCGAGCCGTATTCTGTACTGCATTTGATGGCACAACACAATGTCGAGGACATCGGGTTGGTGGATGGGATTTAAAGGGAAGTGTGTGTGGGGTCATCTGGACTCTTCGGGGTCTTAGTAGAGTTTTCTGTCAGGAGGAGTGATTATCGGGGAGCCCCAAGCAGGATGTTTTGCGTTGAGGACTCCGGCGATAATTGCAGGTGTTATTGCATTAAATATAGTTCATAGATCTTGGGGGGCTAACGTGGGACCGGGAGGTCAGTAGGCGGCGAAGAACCTCATATACGTGGTTCTCACCCTCTTCCTTATACCCTTTGTCCTCGTGGATACGTATCGTGTATTGTATCAACTTCTTCGTGCATGACGTCCCTTCTCACAAGGACCGCAGTACTTCTGTTCGCGATACCTTCTGGGGAGATCTCGTCGTGGCAATACATGAAGAAGTTGGGGAGCTTCAGTTTAGCAGAGGGGTGCAGTTTTGTCTCCCCCAGCAGCACAACCTGGACTTTGTGCTGCTGGACCAACGTGCGCAGGTCGGCGACCTTCCCTGATATGCTGCCGGGGTTCCAGTAGCAGATTTTAAGTTCTTTGCCCTCTGCTTATGGTCAACAGTTGGCCTCAGGCGGTGAGAATCGCCGAGAATGGATTGGCACCTGTGGTCATTGCTGTAAGGACTTCACCCAGAATTTTTATGACCACTCCCACCAACTGTGCGAAGGCCTCTTCGATGGTGGATGGTGCCTGATTCTGGGTTTGCTGTTGGTGTGTCTCTGTTTGAATCTGTCTTTGGGGTGGTTCTCGGGGTTGGTGGGTAGTGGTTTGCACTCTCTGGATGGGGGCAGGGAAGGTCGCATAGCGCAGCTGCCTATGGCTGCTGCTACGTGGTGGAATGGGAAGGAAGTAGAGTGGACGTGCCTGCTGCTGCGTCCAGTGTGGCCGCCTTCTTCTTCTTCTTCCTCCCTTTCCGCTTTCGCTTCTGACGCATTGTGCACTCAATGGGGTCGTTAGCCGGTGATGTCAAGGTCACCCCGGTTATGACGATTGTTGTTGCCAGGGCGGGTGTGGGTATGTGTTGTTGCTGCGGTTGCTGCGGCTGCTGCGTCCGCTGCGGTTGGGGCTGTATTTGCGGTGGTGGTGGATGAGATTGGCGTTGTGGGGTCCGTGCTGCCTGCGCAGGCATGGGAGGCTGTAGGACTATGCCCCTCTTGCGCGCAATACGCTGCAGCATTGGGCACCGCCTGTCGTTGCCGCGTGAGCCTTGGTGCAGTTGGCGCAATTCGGCTGTTCATCACGCGGCTTTCGGCACTCCGATGCGGCGTGATCTCCTGCGTAGCGGACGCATTTGACTGATCGATAGCAATTATACGATGCATGCCCCAACCCCTGGCATCTGTGGCACTGAGGAGGGCCAGCTCTACCTTACCAGCTCTCTATGGAGACACCGGGCATGTAGAGTAGATCGTCGATGGCATAAAGACGTTTTAGTTTTTCAGGGGAGAGGTGGTACATCTTTACGCGAAAGAGACAGCAGGACTGTCTCTTTTAGGTGGTATCGAGAGCACAAAGGTCCGGAGGAAGCCCTTCTCAATAAGGGCCTCCATTATGTCTTTGGGGTCGGTGTTCGTGGGAAGCCCTCTAAACCCTACCTTCGTCGGTTGCTCTTCTTGTGGAGCCTAGCAATACCACGCGAAGGTGGCATCCTCTTTGCTACACTCGACCAAGTACTTTTGAACTACATATATGATATTCATTATCGGATTGTGGTCGGATTTAGTATCGAAATGGGCGGGCGTTCAAAGCATGGCCAAGGAATTGATGTAGGAATTTAAAATACCTCGCCCAATTTGGGAAGCATTCAACTATGATTGGGGGATATTTTATTTGTGCGGTTGCAGGCTGCTGTAGCCTTGGAGCAGGTGTTGGTGTTGGTGAAGGTGGGTGTGATCTCGGTGCGGCTGCTACCTACGCATATACCAGCTGCCCGCCGCCAAGGATGGTCAAGGAGTAGGCTCAAATTGAATTTCTTCTTGCATAAGGGCAATTGTGGCGTATGACGTGTTGTCAAAGGCTTTCTCCCCTTCTGGATCCTGCTCCCCGAAATCCTGTATTTCAGTTTGCCTACCGGTCGGGGAGGTGGTTGGGGATGGTGAATCCGATGGCGAGTTGTGTCTCGTCACCGGCTGTTTTTGTGGAGGAGATGGTGAAGTAGCAGAGGTGGTAGCCGAGGTAGAAGGCGATGCCGATTCAGCCCTCAGCCTTTTCTCTTCTTGCAGTTGGTCTGCGTCGATTTCGGGTGGTGTACGTCTCCGCGAGGCTACGCTCCTGAGCTTCATTAGCGCCGAGCGCGGCGCCATGGGCCGGTGAGCTCCCTTTTCTCCTCGGGATTTGGCCAAGTGAGGGCAATACTCGTGACGTCTCTGGAGCAAAGAGATCACGCTCCATGAGAGGCCTATCGGGCACGCCCAGGCGCCTATCGGGTGGTTTTCGGCGCGGTGGGGGTTGTTCCTCCTTGTTCGACATTAGGAAGCACTATTTAGTTGGAATTCAATGCACTATTTGCCCTTTTAGCAATCACACACCTTACTCCCCTCGGCGCGTGCAACCACACAGGGTGAGACACTTGGAGGAGGCCCAGCAAGGTGCCCGCGAGCGGGGAGGGGTGTGTGAGCCGCAGATGGATTGGGCGTTCACTCAATGGCACTTTGTTAACACTTTTATAAAAAATAAAAAGTTAATATAAACGTCGGGTAGTTTGTCACAAAGCAGGGCAACAAAGGTTGTGTACTTTGTGCTTCACTGACCTTACAATCCGTCGCGGAGAATGCCAGCGACACCTCGACGCCTCACGGAGTGAGCTCGACGTTCGGCGGAGTCCTCAACTGGCAACACGTTTACTACATTATACACGTATACGTACACTAACACTATAGCATGGGAGCGCGATTAGGCACGTCCGTTCGTTAGCACGGTGGCCGATGTAAGCGCGTACCAGGCTGGCGCTGCGTAGGTTAATCGTGAGTGAACGTAGGTCTTGTAGATGGTGATTTAGATCAGCATTATCCCACATTATTATACAATTCACCCGTAGGTACGATTGAAATGTTAAGCTGCCTAAATACTTTGTTTTTGTACACAAACAGATGACAAAAATTATTAAAGGTTTTTTCATAGTCCACATATGCAAGGCAAACTGGCAGAATGTACTCTTCGGTAAAACAAATTACTTTTGGATATTATCTAAAAATACGTACCTATTATTTTTCTTTACATATTAACAGAAAACAGTGATTTTAAAGTAATTACACTGATTTTTTTATAACCCACCTACCTACAATATTTGACTTTTAATGAAGTCGTGGCGCTGAGGGAACGAAAAAGTTGTACTTCTATACATGACCGCGGCGTCGAAAAGGTTAAGTAATTCTACAACTTTTAGGAATATCCGTAATATGGTTTATCCATTGCTAATCTAACTAAAACAAAGATAAAAAAAAGACGTGTGGCACTCGGGGACTGCCGCGGTAAAGCTATTGCATAGCATTTTGTATCAACTTATGCAATTATAATTATTTATTTATTTTATTTATGCAGTATTTCTTTTTTTTTTGATATTAATTCAAGTTACTTAGGTTAATCCAATCAAATTCAACCAGATTTAACCGAACCCGCGTTATAACGAACTCACTATTTGTGAAAAATACTGTATCACCGGACCGCGTCGCAAAAAACTCAGGTTCGCGCAGTACATACGTCAGGGCGGCCGTACGGCAATTATATTAACAAGACGCGCAACTACTCAGTTCCACGCTCCACGGCAAGATTTGTCACTTATTATTTATTGTCCAATTAATTGTCTTTAAGTTCAAATGGCACGCTCTATTAACATAAGTCTAAGACAAAACAAGGAGACTTTCAATATATGAACAACTATATTTTTCTGTTGTTTTAAACTGTTATAATATATTATAACAGTTTTAAATATTACATTGTACACGCGGTTAGTTCAGTTCAGTCGTCGGCTGTGTTCGCGTTTTGTTTAACGAAAAATAAACAAAAACAACAATAGCTTTTTCACGTAATATGGGGATCTGCTATCAACACATTACGTATATAATTTAACAGATAACAGTGTCATTGTCATCTCAGCTAGACAGCTAACTGAACACTAAACTGATATATTATATATTACAACAGCCAAATTAAATAACAGGCACAACAGGCAACTAATGGAGGAAATAATATATTTTTGTTTACCGTTATAATTTAGTGTTAGTAAAATAAGCTCTTATTAAGTTAACTTAGAGTTTAAATTAGTGTAAGCTATACGCAATCCTTGTGGCATAATGAATGTAGGTAGTATTTTATTGACTCCCATTGTCTCGGCCGACGCGACGGTTGGACCGTAAACGTAAACAGATGACGCTCTCTAACGATAATGAATATAATATTATAACAGTCAATGGTTCTTTATTCTAATGTGTTGTAAGATTAAAAATATATAATGAAATATATTATCTGTTGTATGTTATAACGCCCAACTTTAGGGGTGACCGACCGCGCGCACAAATGCAGCTAGCCTCCCCCTCCCGCACCTCACCAATCGTCGCTTCACACCGCTTGAGATAAGACGATCTACTATCAGGCGCTAACAAACCCCCGTCCCGGACATAAGGACCTATGTCCGCGAGTAAATTGGCAATTAGAAGACGCTTTGTATTGTTGGTTTTTACAAAAACGATCAACTGGGCAAATGATATCTGGCCCTTTTCTTTGTGAAAAAGCATTACAGTTAAATAAAAAATTAGGTGACGGCGGCTCGTTTGTCGCAAGTAACGGATGGTTATATAGATTTATATCTCTTCATAGAATTTAATCAATGTTTATTAAAAAATAATAATTTCTTAATAAACATTGATTTTCGTTGAAATTGTTGTTTTTAATAAACACATAACATTATGTATGTACTTATGTATCTACAAATGCACAAAACCCGCTTTTCTTCATACATTCGATCATCCGGATTTTCGATTATCCGAATCCCTAACGGCAACAATTAGTCCGGTTAATCGAGTATATATATACATATTGAGAATCTAAATTGAGAATTTAAACTATACGCGTGTGTGTGTTTGTGTGTATATAAAGAGGGCTACTTTTAATATCGCTCATTTTAATATCAAAAATTTAGGTTATCTTTATAGCAGTATTATATTTTCAATTCAAAATTAGTACTGCATTTGTGATAATAATAAAATGTAGGTATGTATATAGAATACTCACTCATTTTCTTTCACTATTTTTTTCGTGACTTTCTTTATTAATAATAAATGCACTTTGTTCATTCATATTCAAAATTTCAAAACACTTTATACACAAACACCGTGTCGAAGACTGAGGAAAAGAAACGACGTTAGACCATCGTTAGACAATGCACGGCCTTCAAGCTACACCTCCGTGCCCGTCGGAGAGCGTGAGGTTTTTTTCGTTACGAAATTTCTGGATTTTCCCGCACTGAAGGCCCACGATAGAAGCTATGCAATAGCTTAAAAGAAATATTAATCTTTACACTTTTCTAACAATTTTACTTCTCCGCCATGGGATGTGTCAATTATTTCAAAAGCGGCGCCGCATGCGTGGCGTGGCAGAAAATATTTTGTTTACAACTCATTTGTTGTTGTTACTCATTAGTTGTTAACTCATTGACATCAGTATCATACGTTTTTATTAACAGACGATGTTTTGTTAATTTATAAACATAGGTGATTAAAGAAATTACGGACATTATAGTACATTATTGTATTTTAATCTATGTAATCAACAGTCAAGGAAAATTGTAAACAATCTTTGATTGGATTTAACATATCAATTGTTTTTGATATAAAATGAAACATTTCATGTTTCCAATGGCCTTAAGGTCGTGTTTCTTCGTATATTTAACTCTTAAATAATAAAGAAAAATATTCTATTTATTAAATGTTATAACCTACTCAATTATTTGTATATTCTTTGATGAAAACGATACATAGAAGTTTACTACTAGAAAGGCAATTAAGAAAAAACTGTGGTACAAACAAAGCAGTGGAACAGAATACGTAATAGTACTACGTAGCAGTGGATCGCGCAGGCGCCCCTGCGTGGATAGCCGGCACGGTAAATATACCAGGAAGTTGTATTTTCATTTGCGACAGTTACTGGTTTTAGATAATTAAGAAATGATGTTACATAGTTATTTTAAATAAACTTCGAATCACGTTGAGAAAGTGCGAACATAAACAATGAGAGCGATTATTCAGTATTTCTTAGTCACAATAATCAAAACTATTCTTGTCAAAAACAACATTTGCGGCTCACAAGATAAAGAACTAGTTTTCTCGCCCGCTCGCAGTCGACTAAAGGAGTTATGGAGAAATTACAGTAACGTATTAACCATGCGCAATATATTTAGGCCGAAAAGAAAAGCCAGTCTAGTAAGTAGTATACAGTGTGTAAGTGTAAACACCGTTGTCACTGAAACCATAGGTGGTTGGCTTTAATATAAAAATATTTATCCGATTTTTAAAAAAAAAAACGCTATTTTCTTTTATTAAAAATTAAAAAAGTTTCTGTCCGACACCGTCCGTAAATTCATGGATACCCTATGCGCTCGAGTGACGTAATCACTGTAAAGATCACCGCCCGCCCTTGCTACCTACACAACATTTCAATATAAACACAATGGTACACATAACCTATCATGAAACTTTTCCTTCATACTTTCACACTTGCTTAGGACAGATAAAAATTCCAACCCTTTGAGTTGCGTGACGAGTCCAAATTAATGTAAGTTAGATTTAACAACAAAGAAAATTAAACATTACTAATAGTAAATCATTAGGTAGGATTTTTGGCGTATTTACCGTATACCGTACCGCGGCCCTGGAACGCAAAGGGCATTTGAAGCATAAGCTGACCGTTCATTGTACGGAAAGATCATACAAAGCGAGGCCAAGACAAAGGATTTGTACAGCTTGATGTGTAGCCTGATTGATTGGTTATTTACACTTACCTATTAAATAAAATCCTCGTAAATGAATTCCATTTTGATCAGCTTTTACATTAATCGTAAAAGCTAGAAGCACAACAGTGTCATTTCTCTAAATACACTAAGAATTCGCCTTTTGAGTTCGGACGTATTACGGAACTAGTTGCATACACTCGGCGCTTCACTTCTCCCCAAAGATAAAAGTCCAGCGGGGTAAGGTCGGTTCATCGCCCAGGAAACTCCTCACCAGCATAGCCCTTAGAAAATGTGCAGGTGCACCGTCATGTTGGTAGTAGAGGTTTCTCAGTGAACGAAGAGGCACATTTCCACTGCACGTTTATGTAGGACATAATTACAAATTAAATACACTCGCACCAAAACTACAACCTAAAGCGACGTAGAATGTCGGCACTGCGCGGCGCGATTTTAAATCAAATTAACACGTACATTCCGTACCGACGCAGCGAAGGTGACTGACACACTGACATTGGCCTTGACCGCGAATCGCTGCCGCTACCTACGATATGTTGAGTTTTTTGTTGTGAATTCTGTAGGTATATCCCTACTTGCCTATGGTGAAATAATTGTAAGAAAAAATTGAGATTTGACTTAAAAAAAAATGTTGTTATTTTTCATTGAAATTACTTTCTATAAGTGAAACCAAACCACTGATTTCAAGGACAACGGTGTTTACACTAACACCCTGTATACATAGAAGTGTTTGTTCTTTGACTTAAGTACAAAAGCCACAAATACAATCAAATACTTAAACTTTATAATGCTCATGTATTTTATTGTATTTTTGGTGATTAATAAAACAATAATATGTATATAAATAATTTTTCTGTTCTATAATACTGATTTTTTTCTCTATTTTAAATTAATATAACTTATATAATAAATAATAACTACTATTTTCAATTTATTTTCAGTTTCATTGCAATTTGTTTTGTTTTCTGAGGCACGTCTTCTTTATCAAGATGTTTCATATAAGCGAGGAAGCAGGTCCACATGAGGCTGCAAACACTAATGAAGGGGACTCTATTCTTTGGAGGAATAAAACAAAAATTAACTAAAGCCACAACTGGCCATATTGATGCACCAACCTGAAACAAAAAATATAAGTGTTATACTACTCGAGCGGTTAAAGAATGGGACTGAAAATGGCGTCGCCCCTATTTATCTCTCGCTCACACACTATCGCTATCTATACTCACACCCGTCGGTAGATTACAAAAAAAAATTGTTGTGATTTGCGTTTTTCGTAAGTGCTATACCGTCAGTCCGATTTGTCATTGGCATAAATGGTAGCAAAATGCCATAAACGAAAAAAATTAACCCGGTTTCACAGACGCTTTTTGAGAGTTTTTTTAAATAATTATTGTCGTATTTTGTAAATACTTTGGTTATGTCGCTGTTATTGTTTTTGTTTATTATTTATTGTAAAGCGTTGCTAGTTATTTCGTTTTTGTTGAATAAACATAAACACTCACGCCTGTCACCCAGAGGGGTAAGCAGAGACTACGGACTTCCATTTGGCACGATCCTGACGTACCTCTTTCGCCTCCTTTACATCCATATATCTACGCATACATGCTCGTCGGTTAAGGGTACTTCTAACGTGGCCCATTTTCAAAATATCGCCAATTTGGTCGATAAACTTTTTTCTAGGGCGTCCCTTCCCGAGTCTGCCGTTCACATCTGCCATATAAATTTGCTTTGTCACTCTTTCCTCATTCATTCTTTCTACATGACCAAACCACCGAAGCATTCCTTTCTTAATCCTGGTCACAACATCATCTTGCAAACCACACTCTTCTCTTATTACACAATTTCTTACCCTGTCATTCAGATTCAGCCCTAACATACTCCTTAAAGACCGCATTTCTACAGCATTTATTCTACTTTCGTGCTTCTTCTGCCACGCCCAGCTTTCACTACCATACATTAAAGTAGGGACTAACACAGCATTATGAATTACCATACGTGCCTTTTTTAACACATTCTGGTTCTTCATAATAGAGTGTAGTGCCCCATTCACTCTATTCCCTGCATTTACTCGTCGTTCTATATCCTTATCATATCTATCATCCCTGCTAAATACACATCCCAAATACACATACTCATCCACTTGCTCAATTTGTTGAATACTACGTTATTTTGTGTTTTTCTTTTATTATTTTATCTACATTCTGTTAACATGGAAGCATAAACACGGGAAATTACTATATATTGCTACACATAAAATTGTATATAACGTAATAAAGTATTTTGAGGAAGAGAAAAATCTGGAACGTTATCACACATTGCAATATAGTAATACATGGCCAGGTATGGCAACGCGAGCGATCTGCTGGAATTTTAAAAAAGATGGTGTGTACCAAGTTTATCTAGTAGCTATACATTTGTTTATAATTAATGATTCGAACAAAATATATTGTACTTGCTACTCAATATTCGTTATTTCAAGCATTGTCCTTTCTTAGGATTCCATACCCAAAGTGTACCCCGTTTAGTTGTATCCTATTAAAGTCCACCTCCCCGATAGATTGGCTCGTATGGGGGATTTTGCCATAGTTGCCACACTTCGCAATCAGTTTGGGAACCACGGTTTTTTTTTTAAATTTAAGTCGTTATTAGGAAGATGCTGCTGCCCATCTTCTGATTTGTTTCCCTCTGTCACCTCTTACGACACCCACGTGGTGATATGGGATAGTAGATATCTTCACACTGCCACTACTCGGCGGAGTGTTCAACGGAACCCCTTTACTAAGTCTGTCTGTCTCTTTATCGCAGGGCTGTAACTTTTAATTATTAGTAATTATAATGGTCACTTTAATGGCAAATAATGAAACGAATACAATGTTGAAATCCAAGAGGGTTTTTACATAAGAAATCTCGAAAAAAAATTTTTCCAGCGATTTGGTTGTTCTTTTTCTTCTTGTATCTTAAAAATGGTAAAACCATCATTAAATCTAATTTTTTTTCTAATTAATACTATAATAATACTAAATACTCTATACTTAAATAACAAATAATGAAAACAAGATAAACAGGGATAGACTTGGTGGCACGGAAGTTTCAGAAACTGGAGTTTTGAAGGGAGCAGAGTCGATTTTTAAGGCCAAAACCCAAAAAGGCCATTACCATTACGAAATCAATAGGCAAAATTTTTCTAAATATATTGAGGAAAAATTAATCCCAAACATACTTCCAAATAGCATCGTGGCTGAACAGCGATTGTGAAAGCGATAGCTGCTCCGATTCTAACAATGATTATGAAGATAACTATCCAGAATCGAAGTGTTCTCAGACGATTCTGGTGAAGGTTCAAGTAGCAGAATTTAATTTTCAAAGATTACTACTACATGTAAAAAATAAGTCTATAGAGCTACGGTTACGTTATACGTGGTATAGCCATGCTGCAGCTATATTAGTAGTATAGCTATAGCACGAATGAGTCGGCTCCACTAAGGAAGGAACACGCTCTCATAGAATACCAGCGTAAAATAGCAGCAGAGAATCGAAGACCCATTTTGCTGGAATCTTATCCAGGGAAGCCAGTGCGGGTCACTGGTTATAAATGTAATTTTAAAATTAATGTGTCTGCTAGTGTATATAATTCTATTCAAATATTTTCACATTAATAGAAAATTCCCAACTAGTCGAATAATATACCTAACGTTTTAATTAACCCGCTAATAACGATATACCGTTATTAGCGAGTTTTCGTTATTTGTATTGTGCATGTTGACGGTACGGGCACGATGAGCCGCCATATACAATCCCTTTCTTTATCCGTTCGGACTATAGTTTTAACCTGATTTCTTACACAATATCAGCGTGAAACAGCAGAATAATGATCCTTTTTAGCTTTTAATTTCAAAATGCGAGGTGGTAATACATTATTTAAGCGAGTGAGTGAGTGAGTTTTCTGTGCACGCACTCATTCGTAAGGGTCGATCGGTAAGCAAAAACGTTGTTGCCCATAAAGTAGAAGCCTTATATAAACAAAAAACAAAATAACCCGTATATAATTATATATTATGCATTCCATCTCATTCCTCAGGGGTGAAAACGCATCTGCATTTTGATTCTTAATTGAGGATAAATGTAAATATCTATGGACCACAGCAACCGCTTACCATAAGGTAGGTAGACCACAAATTTAGTATAAATAGATCTATGAGGTAGATTACGTGTTCGTATGTGACCCTTATTATGTAAAAAATAATCTTCTGACCCTGCAGACCATCCCTGGAACTTCGCGCTATGTTCGATCTCAAAACGCTCGACAAATATTTTTACGAACTTATAGATGACTCATTATTCCAAAAACGATCCGAGAAGAAATTGCGAAGTTATTAAAAAAACCTGTTTTGAAATTTTCTGAAATTCATTCTAACCAGGTTAAAGGATTCGTTCTGGCTCTCAATACTCAAATTGCTAAACATTTACAAATAATCAATGCAATATTATCTACCATTTATTAGTATATTAATATAAGTATTGTAGCGGTGTTCTATAGAACGAAAAAACACAAACGCCACAAAACAATAGAACAAACGTTTTATTGTCCAAAATTGACACAACTAAAGGAAAACGTTACAAATAGGTTCAATTATAATTAACTATCTAGGCTTAAAATAATTATGAGAAATTATGGTTGCTTGCAAGTTCAGACATTTTTATTATATTACTTGAGTGAGCAACTGCGCAGAATAATAATAATCATAAATGTTTTAATAACTGGTTCGAGCGAATGGGAAAGTGTATTAACCAAGCCATGCGCACTTTTGATCGTACAATACCATCCTTCCGTCCGCCAAGTAGTGCGCTAATTAGATCAGAATTATGTAAACGTGTGTACCTATGAAAAAACTATTTTTTCGTTTTAAACAAAACCAAAGACACTATGCAATAGATAATAGTATCAAAGACAAAGATATGCTCTTTTATTTTAAACCATAACCTGGCAATGTTTCTTAGAAAAAAAAAAGAAATCACTCTGAACTTTCGGCGTTCCACGTGTCGTTTTGATGAAAGTGCTCCGTCTTTTTTATAGAATTTTATATTTGTGTCTGGACTAAAAACGAAAGTGTTATACTTTTTTATATTCCTTGTAATATAGTAAACACGTAGATATATAATTTGTGGTATAAAAAGTGAAAAGTAAATTGCCAAAAGAAGTACTTCAAAATCCGGAAGCTCCATTTTGGCGGTTGGGTCATAAATGTGTTATTTTCCAAATTCTCATTTATTTTTAGTGTAAAATGTAAGTAAAAATAGTTTTCTTACATATTTCAAATAACTTGACGTTGTATTTATTTCAAATTCACACAAAAATATGTTTGAAATATTGTTCGAAATGTCATACAGATAAAATATTATTATTATTTTTTTTAATTTTTTAATATTTTGGTATGAGTAACGAATGGAAAAACATAAAACATAAAAATATACATATTTCCAAACATTTTCATATAAATTTCTCTAAAAACAAAAGTGTAGAATTCAAATTAGTAGTAATTTTGTCACTAAAATTGAAGTATATACTTCTACTATGCTATATAGGGTAATTTACGTATTTTATTACAATTTCTAGCAACCAAAAATAATTTTATTCGATAGTTTATACATTCAACAAGAATTCCTGTAAGTTTTATCCATAAATATTGTCTCAAAGTGAAAATATAGCAAAATTTGCAATATAGCAAAAAATTTGCTAATTTGCAAATTTTCCCGCCATTACGGTCCCGAGCGAACGGGAGTATAACATGTCGCGCGCTCGCTTGGCGAACAGGTTAAACTACGCGGTAAATACTTTGAAAAACAATAATTGAAGACATGTCTCGTATTGTGGAAATGGTCTTCTATTAATTTTTTCGCTAAGGCTAAAGGTTAAATATTTTTTTATTAGATTTGGTGTTAAAGATTGAGTCAGGCTCTTTTAGAGTTATCAAGTTGTACAACATGGAAGGGGGCACGGTTGGTTCTCTTGAAGAAGGAAAGCAAGGCTACCGATTATCCCTCTGCATAGCGCCAATCTCGTCCAATAGACATAATGGGAATATCATAAATTGGCAAATTGTTCGAGAGAATAGCTGCCGCTTGGCTCAATAGGCACCTGTCGCGCGTCGATTTCGATTTGGCTGAAAGTCAATTTGGGTTGTTTTGGCTTTAATTTGGTTTGGATGATAAAGTATTCTACTGTAGACACTATTATGCGTGTCGTCCTTGTTCACTTCGAGCGCCTAATCCCCCGAATTAGAAGAGTAGCTGGTGCTAATGAATAGACTGCTGCCCAATATAGGGACATTGATTGAGAAAGTTCGTCACCTCTATGAGAAAGTGATAACCTTGTACTGGGCGCCTGTACAAGCGAAAAGGCTGGCATTTCGACGCTGTATAACTCAAAACTACAGAGTCACGCGGGGAAGTCATGCAGTGCGGCCAGTTATCCGCCAGAGCGGTAGAGTGTGCCAGATAAGGCGTTCAAACGAGATTAGTATAAAGCTAAAACACATTAACGACGAATATAAATGAATATACGTTAAAAAAGTTTACCCATATCAAATTTCGTAATGTCTATTTATACAAATTGTATGTGTAAAAATGATCTAATAATTGATGATACAAAATTACTTTTATTTCTTCTTTCTTTACATAATTTACAACTCTAAAGATCTAACAAATGAACTAATCTTGAGGTTAAGCAAAGTTTAATTGATGATTAAAGAACTTATCTTACGCGGCATTCTATCATAATTATACGAGAACTTCGTCTTAAGAGACGACCTTCCTCCCTTCCCTATCGGAACACCTTAATGTGCATTCGTAAAGAAAAATACTTTAAACTAAATAAAACGACAACCTCAGTATTACCATACGAAAATAAAATTTACCAACTTAAATTGTTTTAATTATTTTTTTCACAACATAAAATAGTATATGAGCGCCTACACGGTGCGACTACAAGTTATCTCTCTAAGGTGCGCTCACGAGGGATATAATTGCTCGGCGACACGAATGGACCGATCTGGAGCAATTAATGGAGCAATTTCAAAGCAATGGCGCAAATTGCAGCAATTATTTCTGCGATATTGCTTCTAATTGCTCCAGATATTTCATATCGCTCAATGTCGCAGATACGAATTGACGAATATCCAATGGGCTTGGAAATTCCTAGCAATTTTTGTATATATCTCATTCGCACTTGTTTGTTTTGCGGCTTGCCGTCTTGCTTCCGCGGGGAGCAAGACGGCAAGCCGCAAAATTATTTCAAATTTTATTCATTCGAAAGTAATTCAAAGTCTGTTCGTGACATTCTAGTAAAGTTTTTGAATAATATATCATCTAATTCTTTACACAATGAAAATTGCGGCCTCTTTGCCAAAAACGATCGCACCCAGATACGCCTATTCCTTTTCTTTCTTTTTTTGTTTTTGATTAATAATAAAAAAGCGCTACAAGTCGCCGCAGCAAGAACTATGTCGTCCATAGCGAGCGAATACTGAAATGCTCGTGTAGGACATTATTGCCTAGTTAATGAAGTTGCGACATATCGCTCAATATTGTATTGCGCAGTATTGATGCTTGTTGCCGTTGCCGTAAATTGCTTGAAGTAGTCGTGACGTCATAGTTGACGAGTATTGACTGGAATTGAGCATAATGATTTCTTATATTTACGCGAACACTACACATTGAAATAATACTAGTTTTTACGGAATTTATCGCGTATATTTAACTTTTTAAATACCCGACGTTTCGAACGCTTTACAGCACTCATGGTCACGGGCGGGACTGAGATGTTCAACGTCCATATGTCATAGTTAACCGCGGTTACCATAGATTAAAATTTAACTTTTGTTCCGATCTATGCAGTATGAACTTATGGTATCTTGAAGTCTTGCAGTTGTATGCTTGGGTTGGGATTTAATTTTATTTATAATTATAAATATTTATTTTTAATTTTATTTATAATTATAAATAAAATTAAATCCCAACCCAAGCATACAACTGCAAGACTTCAAGATACCATAAGTTCATACTGCATAGATCGGAACAAAAGTTAAATTTTAATCTATGGTAAAAGTAAGTAAAGTAAAGTTACAGCCTATATACGTCCCACTGTTGGGCACAGGCCTCCCCTCATTTCTGAGAGGGTTTTTAGGGCGAGAAAGTATCCGCCGCGCTGCCCCAATGCGTGTTGGCGAACTTCACATGTCTTCGAAATATTTTTTTTCTTATTCCTCAGACATGCAGGTTTCCTCACGATGTTTTCCTTCACCGCCGAACACGTGGTCAATCAGCACTTAAAATTGTAATTAATAATTTCATTGGTGCCGGCGGAGATCGAACCCGGTTTGCTCACGTACTGTGAAATTTACAGCGAGCGCTAACCATCTGAGCTACCACGTCTCTTAATCTATGGTAACCGCGGTTAACTATGACATATGGACGTTGAACATCTCAGTCCCGCCCGTGACCATGAGTGCTGTAAAGCGTTCGAAACGTCGGGTATTTAAAAAGTTAAATATACGCGATAAATTCTGTAAAAACTAGTATTGTTTCAATGGAATTGAGCAATTTTATTTGCCCGTATAAGCCCACCTTTAATCTCGAAGAAGACGTCGAATTATGATAGAATATCACGTAAAGTAACATTGTTTAATCAAGTAAATATAGAGTATACAAGGTGTACAATATACATATTTTGTTTTCGCTCTTAAAAATATCCTGCGTTAGTACAGTATTGGTGCATACTCGCACAGTATACTTACAGTTACTTACATGCAATAGAAACCCATGAGATTTTCTGATATTTCTAATAATCACCCCTCAAGATAGGGGGTGACATGGGGTTAAGGATTATCTTACGCCGCGCCACCACACTATACCATACCATGACCCCCGAAAGTCTACTGCTGAATATAGAACTCACCCACAGATTGCCTCATAAGGGGCAAATTTGTTATACGAGTAGTTGGAACGCTTGTCATTAGCCTTTTATAGGATCTCGAGAGTCGCGTATAAATGAGTTTGTCAACTTACTCGAGTGTCTAACAGTACAGAAAAAGGCAAGACAGAAGCGTTTTAAAAATATTGATTAAAGATAATATTTGTTATTATAAAATAGGAAAATGCATGTTATAAATGTTTTAGATAGATTACGTAAATTAAGATGATAAATATGTTAAAAGTATTTAATTTTATTGATAGAATAACGAAATAATAATAGAACTGTATAAGAAGTTAAAGTCGTTTAGTTTTTTTTTTAATTATTTAAAATATGTGAAATAAGTAATGAGAATTATATTAATAAAGTTTATATTCGACATTTAAGGTTTATGACTGTAAGAAATCGTTTATAAAATTGTGGTATTTTGTTTAATATTTTATTAACTCTTTATGTAATGTAAATGTTTTAATTGTTTTCATAATATGTTTTCTTTGTACTTTATCTAAAATATAATTGTTCTATGATATTGTTATGGGCAATAAAGATATGGGATAATATATGGAAAATTCAATATGGGTATACTCCTTATGGTTTAGCTTCCGGGGTAGGTTAGTAAGTCACCCAATTTGTAATTCGTTCGGGAAGTTCGGTATCAGCTACAGTTTCCAGTTATAAATCAAGAAAGAAAAAGAAATTAGGGAAAGTAAAGTGAAAGTGTGAAATTTTAGTACTTATTGCATTTCCAGGCGGCACTTATGAACAATCGCTGTTTTATTTGAAGACTCTTTCAGTGTTCAGCCTAATGGTAGGGAAGTAAGGAAAAATTCAGTCCACTAAGTACATGACCGACGTCAGGACTGGGACCATTCCTTAAGGGCCCGTAATCTTAGTCGTCAACCCCTTTCTTTTTAAGAAGATGGTTAAGGTTCTAAGTCGAACGTCTTAGTTGAGGGTCACACCCACCGCGTTCTTTCCCAAACTCAACGAGGTGTGGTATATAGGAAAGCGGACCAGTAATTGGTTGATCACTGCTGCGGGCGAGAGATGAAGAACGAGATCTATTGTACTAACTTTCTCTTTAACTACTTAGTAATTATGTATGTATTTAGGGATTTATATATTTTAGGTTGCTTTCTTTTAATGCTTTCTATGTCTTCTTTTTCTATTTCTTAGAACACTTTCATTATGTTGTAGTTTAAGCATTATTTAATTTTTTCTTTATCCTGTGACACAACTTGAAACGAAAAAAGGTCAAATTACTGTTTAATGTTCTTTGGAATTAATAGGATTCCTGGGTATCTATATAATTTTATTAGTGCAAGTATACATAACTATCTTTTATTTATATTATGAAATACCTTGTAAGTTGGCCAAAACTTTGCATTCACCTCCGCTACAGCTTCATAAAAGGGCTTCATCTCTAGTAAACTCATGCCAAAGTAAAAACTGCACATTGCAAATGGAGTATATGTAATTGTTTCAACAAATGTCTGAAAAGTGAAAAGATTTTAAGAAAGTTATTTAATCATATCTTACAATTAAATAAACTACTACATGCTAGGAGGTTAAGAATAACACACACAAAACATCATATCAGAGCAATTTGGATTCAGAGCAGCACAGCATATTAATTGCTCCATAGCCTTTCAGATACGAAAGGACACCTGTGCTCTGGGACTTTCACACACACACACACACACACACACACACACACGCACGCACGCACGCACGCACGCACGCACGCACGCACGCACGCACGCACGCACGCACGCACACACATGCACGCACGCACGCACGCACGCACACACGCACGCACGCAAAACGCACGCACGCATGCACGCACACACGCACGCACGCACGCGCACGCACACGCACACGTATAATCATCAAAATCGGTTCACCTAGAAAAAGTTCTGAGGTAACACTGGAGAATACAATCTCGAGCATGTTTTTTATCTCGGGATTTCGGAATTTATGATGCGTAATATCGCGAACTTGGGGCTATACGGCGATAGGCTATACCCGGGATCCCGGGGCTATCTCGGAATTAGACTATGTGGTTTTTAATTGGGTACAAATGAAAGAAACTTCTTAAAAATGTTTTTAATACCGGTGCGGTAGCGGTTTGTTTTATATATCAAAGCATCCAAAGTATGGAGTGTAGAGGTAAGGAGTACAGACTGTGTATAAAAAAGTGTCCGGAGGAAAGCGTTAAATAAGGGTCTAAATTCTAATTTTTAAAGAACTTTTTATAATTTTTTATTGAACAGACTTTCACCATTATTCTTTTTACAAAAATTATTTTATTGCTTTTATTTTCAAAATCACTCTCAACGTGTTTTACGGCGATTTATCATACCCTGTTGCTACTTGAGCGCTGTTGTGGAGAGTTTTTGAACTGTTATTTACTGCTTACAGATGGACACATTTTCAACTATTCTCTTATGGGAGATTATCCTCCTTACCTCTATACTCCATGATCCAATGTTTGAATTCCAAGCCTGCTTCGTTGTTTATTGCCAACTTAAGCAGCAACTGAAAACGCTCGCGCCGGTTTTACGCTGGTTGGAAGAATAGACAATAGATACTTATATGCTATTTTTAAGTGATATCACAGAATAAATAATAGTTACAAGAATAGAAGGATCACTCTCTGACAGCAAACTTGCGAGCTTAAACCTAGTTACAACGTCGCTAGTCTTCATACACTCCTCGGAAGCGACCTTTGTGAAATAAGCATACCGATTAAAGCGTCAAAAAAATAATAATGCGGCGCGCGTATTAAATCAAAATGCACCTTCCGTCCGAGTATCTGTATCACTTAGCCCGTTAAGCACTTTTGTTAAGACCGCACCTACTGTAGGGTCTGACCCTACAGGTAGGTTTTTGTGACAAAACAAATTGAATCCTATGATATTAGTAGGTAGTAGAATACACCGAGGTGTTACGCAATGTACTAGTAATTTGCAGATAATAAGAACATTAATATTGAATGTAAGGAAGTATAATATACAACATTTAGAAAAATTAAGATTATAACAACGTGAACGTCTTTGAAACTCAGATAATTACAATACCTACTTACAATTTTCTGTATTACATTTTTTTTTGCTATTTAACAGTAAGTTAACTATTTTAACAGTGGTAGAGCCAGAGAGGTCATATGTTTTCGACGCCTCGGCAGCCTTGAAGGTACGGACCTATCCATCTTATGGCTGCGCGTAGACAGCGACTACCATCCCTGCCTGCGGGTGCCTCTATAGGTCCCACAGCGGTAATGCCGAAACAAACCCAGTCATCGACCACGTCCAGATGGCTACAGACTCCGTGCTACAACAGATCCCATCCGCAGAGATCGTGATACTTGGTGATTTTAACGCACACCACGCTGAATGGCTTGGTTCTCGTTTTACCGATCATGCGGGTAGATGTGTTTATGACTTTGCTTTGGCATATGGTCTGACACAACTGGTTACCTCACCTACGCGGATCCCAGATGTGGAAGACCATGTACCTTCCCTGTTGGACCTTCTGCTGACCTCTCATCCGGACGGATATCAGGTCTCCGTCGATGCCCCTCTTGGCTCCTCGGACCATTGTCTGAATTAGAGTGCGGCGCCACTCAAGCTCTTATCGCGGTTGCATACTGCAGGTTGCCGCCGTGTTTGGCATTATAGGTCAGCAGATTGGGACGGGATGCGATCTTTTTTTGCATCCTACCTTTGGAGGTGGGTTTGTATCTCGCCGGATGATCCCAGCGTTGTTGCTGATTCTGTCGCTGATGTGGTGCAACGGGAATGGAAATTTTTATTCCATTATCTGTGGTACCTATCGGAGGCAGAACCCAGCCATGGTTTGGTCGTTCCTGCTAAATTGCACTACGTCATAAGAAGTCTGGGCTCGCGCATCGACGTATCGGGATGCAAATACCAGCGCTGTTAAAAAGAAGTACAATTCTGCCTCCAGGTCCTTCAAGTGTCATTGTCAAGGCAGTCAGAGCACATTGGCAGAATTGGCTAGAAACTAGGTTGTCTTCCTTCGAGAACACGTGCATTCTGGTCTCTCGCCAAGGCTGTCCAAGGGAACTTCTGTCAGCCATCTTTCCCATCTCTGCACAGGGAGGACGACTCACTGGCCCATGCCGCAAAGGACAAAGCCGATCTGCTGGGCTCTCTCTTTGCGTCCAACTCGACTTTTAATGACGGGGGAAACACACCGCCGACCATCGCGTAGTGAGTGCTCCATGCAGGATGTCCTGTTTACCCAACGCTCAGTTCGCAGAGCACTCCTCTCCCTGGACGTCAACAAGTCGAATGGGCCGAATGGCGTTCCTCCTATTGTGCTGAAGACGTGTGCTTCGAAGTTGCACCGGTTTTAACACGTCTTTTCCGGTACTCCTACTCCCTCGGAGTAGTACCGAAATCATAGAAGACAGCCCTCGTACACCCGATCCCTAAAAAAATCCGATGTCTGATCCGTCCAACTATAAACCTACTGCCATCATCTTTTTGTTCTCTAAAATAATGGAATTCATTATTAACAGCCAGCTCATGCGGTACCTTGAAAATCACCAGCTGATTAGTTACCGCTAGAACGGTTTCCGCCGCGGTTGCTCGGCTGGTGATCTTCTGGGTTACCTAACTCATAAATGGGCGGAGGCAGTAGAGTCCAAGGGGGAGGCGTTGGCTGTTAGTTTGAACATAGCGAAGGCCTTCAATTGGGCTTGATACAAAGCCCTTCTTACGAAGCTTCCCGAGAAATTGTGCAATTGGATCACCAGTTTTCTTGCTGATCGGAGCATCAAGGTCGTAGTAGACGGTGTATGTTCCGAATGCAAGCCTATTAACGCTGGTCTTCCACAAGGCTGCGGGCTATCACCAACGTTGTTTCTTCTGCATATCAATGACATGTAACATTCATTGCTTTGCAGACGACAGCACTGGTGATCCTTTATAGATCGGCCGTGCCAATCATCATCATCATCATCACAGCCCTTCACAAGTCCACTGCTGAACATAGGCCTCCCCCAAGGAATGCCACAAATCACGGTCCTCAGCCACCTGCATCCATCCACTTCCTGCATGTCTTATCAGGTCGTCACTCCATCTAGAGGGGGGACGCCCTACACTTCACCTGTCGGTATGAGACTGCCACTCGAGAACCTTTTTTCCCCATCGGTTATCGGTTCTTCGAGCTATATGGCCGGCCCATTGCCACTTCAGCTTACTAATCCGTTGGGCTACCTTTGGAGTTGGATAACCTCATTCCTAAGTTTATCACGCAGAGGAACTCCGAGCATAGCCCTCTCCATAGCTCGCTGAGCGACTTTGAGCTTCCTCATACGGCCAGCAGTGAAGGACCACGTCTCAGATCCATAGGTCATCACTGGCAACACGCACTGGTTGTACCATCGAGTTTTGAGATTTTGAGGTATGCCTGACGATAAGATGTGTCGCAATCTCCCGAACGTTGCCCAGCCGAGTTGAATCCGTCGATTGACCTCTCGGTCGAAGTTGGACTTACCTAGTCGGACTATTTGTCCCAGGTAAACGTACTCGTCAATAACTTCGAGCATAGTGCTCCCCACAACTACCGGCATAGGTGTGACATGGACATTAGACATGATCTTTGTTTTGTCCATGTTTATCTTAAGACCTATCCGTTGGGAGACACCATTGAGGTCATTGAGCATAGTGCTAAAGTCCTCCAGCGATTCTGCCATAAGGACTATATCGTCGGCAAATCGAAGGTGAGTGATGTACTCGCCATTGATGTTAATACCGTATCCTTTCCAGCCCAGTAGCTTGAAAACGTCTTCCAACGCAGCGGTGAAGAGTTTCGGGGATATAACGTCACCCTGTCTTACACCTCTGTGCAGTTGGATAGGTTTCGAACTCTGGTTCTGTACTCGGATAGCCATCGTAGCCCTACTGTACAAACACTTCAGCACCTCGATATACCGACAGTCAACTTGGCACCGCTGAAGGGACTGTAGCACCGCCCAAATTTCGACGGAATCAAAGGCTTTCTCATAGTCCACATACGCCAGGCAAAGTGGCAGATTGTACTCTTCGGACTTCTGTACAATCTGCCGCAGAGTATGTATGTGGTCTATGGTACTGAAGCCTTTTCGGAAACCGGCTTGTTCGGGAGGCTGGAAGTCGTCTAGTCTGTGTGCGACACCATTCGTAATGACTCTCGAAAACAGCACTTAGACGCTGTTCAGAAGGGAAATCGGTTTGTAGTTCTTCAAGAGAGAGTTGTCGCCTTTCTGCACTCCATAACTCCGGAGTAGTGTCACCATGGAGGACAGAATTGAAGTTTCTGAAGGACTTTAAGTATCGGTTTTCCACCCGCTTTCAGAAGCTCCACTGTAATTCCATCCTCGCCCGGAGACTTGCCGTTTTTAAGGTGTGGGAGAGCTATTCTGATCTCGCTCAGACTGACGTCCGGGATATCATCGGAATAGTGTCGGATAAGACTTGCTCTTACATCGTACTCACACTTGCGTGTGGTTCCAACGATGACGTGTACAGCTCCCCATAGAACTTCTCAATCTCATTCAGAATCTCAGGTGTCCCGGAAACGATGCTGCCACATTCGATCTTCAGTTTCGACAGGTGGCTCTTTCTGACAGACAAATCTCTGGCAAAGACTTTGGAGCCCTGCTTCCGCTCGATCGCTTCTTCAATACGAACTGTATTAAAGTTGCGTAAATCCCGCCGCATGCATTTGGAGATCTGTTTGTTCAGTTGCCTGTATGCTGTCAAAACTACTGACGACTGCAGTTTCATCTCCCGTCTAACAGCCACGAGATTCAGAGTATGATCGGAGACTTTTTGTATTCTTCTGCAACGGGTCTTACAGAACTTAGCTCCGACCGCATGGACAGTTTCCACAAGCTTATCATTTATATCGTCCACTTCATTGCAGTTTTCTAGGCACCGAAAACTATTTTGTAACTCGAGCTGAAAGTTTTCGGGCTCTAATCCAAAGGATTAGAGCACGAGGGGGACGGAGCGTTGACCTCATTAGCCGTGATCTCTCCAACTTCACGTTTAGGTTCAGTCTGCCTCTCACCATTCGGTGATCGCTGCCAGTTTTCACCCTTGCGATCACTGAGACATTAGTGAACAGTTGTCGTCTGGTCGTCATAAGTTAATTCGTGTGGAAGTCAATCTCATTTTTTATCGAACCGCCGGGGCTCGACCAGGTCCACTTTCTGTGGGGAAGAAAGAGTTCATCATAAAGTGTCCCTCTTTCTCCATAAAGTCGGCCAGTTGTTATTCTATTTGCCAGCCCCGATTCATTTTGTACTTGTATTTCAGGATCTGGGGATTTCATACTCTTATCAATTTCCAGCTGTAACTTTTCCTTTAATGTCAATTGTGGTGGGGAGGTTTCTGGCCGTAACACATCATCTGTTTGTGATCCTGACCTTTCTTCTTTTTCTGTGTCATTTCGGCTATTAAGTCATTTAACAATACTCTTTATTTGCTTCTTCACTAAAGTCTGTGTAGGAACTGGAAATAAGTCATGCCATTCCAAATTGGACAATAACTGATTATAATCATCACTTACTCGTTGCTTTATACGTTTCACTAAGGATGTTTTCATTTTTTTAGCAAGTGCTGAGTTTATGCTAGACAGTTGTTTTAAAGAAATTTCAAAGCGGTATCAGCTGTGCATAAATTAGCATCTCGCCGACAGATTGCTCCTACTCAATTTAATTGGGGTCAGCACATCAACAATTTTATATACCTTCTAAACAAATTGGATGATTGAGATCTATAAAAATATGTGAAAATTGAACATGGAAAAGAGATGTCACTTCTTTTAGACGACTGTAAAACCAGGTGGAATAGTCCTTCAAAAATTCTGAAGCGGTTTTATCTTTTAAAAAACTGCATTTAAAATCTCTTATGTCTCTGATGTGAATCTGTAAGAGCTTGTAAATGCAGCTTTTTAAAAGATAAAATCGCTCCAGAATTTTTCCACCTGGTTTTACAGTCGTCCAGAAGAAGTGACATCTCTTTTCCATGTTCAATTTTCCTATATTTTTGAAGTATTTTTCATTTTTCAATGGTGATCTTTTGAAATAAACTACAACTACGGATTTTCTTTATCAGCTCATATTTATCTTGTATTATCCCTGGTATATGTTCTCGCATTTCTCGCGCAAGATCATTTTGTGACATTAAGACTAAACCTGATTCTGAACAGTCTATGTCTTCTAAATGGTCATCATCATCGCTGTCGTCCATCCAAAAAAAAATTATGTTTTTGTAAAGCACACACAGATGGCTGGAATTAACACGATGTGCGAGACACAGTTGTTGTTCAGTGCAAACAAGCCGTCCCACATCTAACATAATATTCGGTCCATCAGTTGCAATAGCCGTGATGTCAGTTTCCAGGGAAATATCAAATTTACTTAGACGAGATATAAAAAGAGAATTTTCAGCTGTCATACTTCCACAAATAGGAACAAGTCCTAAGTTCCAAAATTTTTTATATGAATGAATGTTGACAGCCATGTATTGTTTATTGGACGTTGAAGTCCACTTATAAAAAGAAAGACTAAATCTTTCACCTGCACTTTTCAAATGTTTCAATTCTGCAGTTACTTGCTGATTCTTTCATAGTAATTCATAACACATTTTCGAATGGTGATGGCTGACTTTGGTAAATCAGTGTATTATGCTGAGAGCAATTTTCTCAAATCATCAAAAGTTATGAATGGAAATCCATCTAATGCAATAATTCTTACAAATAGGCATTCAGGCTATAATCAGCACTTTAAGTAAAATAATCATCAAACATTCCCTTGGCTGATGGTGGTGCTGTGCTCATATTTTCAGAATCTTGACTTTTTAAAAATGATATAACATTGATGTAATGTTTTGATGACAAATGTGTATGTAATTCCTTAATCGAACCACTCAAAGTCTTGAGAATATCTGAGCATCATTTAGCACTATTCCTTTCCTTCGCAACAAAAAAATAACTCCACACTGACATCATATCACTGTCTTTTTTTGTGTTTAACAGTCTCCTGCCATTTAAATTACTAAATTTCAGATAAGTGACTTTTAAATTTAAATGATGTATCCTACATCATCTCATCATCTCTGGCAAAATAATAAATGAAAAAAATAAAACATTTTTGCATTGACATATTTATGTACAAATATGTCAATGTAAAAAGGTTCGAATCTCCGACAGGAAATACCCTGTAAAAATATTATGATATAAGTTGATGGGGTAAATTGCCCAGTTGGCTCATTGGGTATTACCTTAAGAGAATTGTATTGAAGAATTCCGAGCATGGAAGTCCCTTCTAAATTCTACGACAAACATATTATTAGGGCTATACCCGTTTAGTACATATTGTATCATAAATCTAAGGATTGCTTTTTGTTGTTATGTAATAAATGCTATTAATATTAGAGATGGGCTCAATATTCATTTCATATTCGGCAGCTTTACCGAATATTCGTCATGTTAAATCACCGAAAATTTCTTAAATTGTGTGGTACTCAATATATCCACTGTATTGAAATGTACGAATTGAGCAATGCAATGTTTTTCACAATTTTACTGTTGAAAGTATATTTTATTTATGGGTTAAATCTACTTGTTCCCCCTTCCTCCCGGATCTCGATTTCGAGCAGACGTGTTTAGTGTTGTTGTCTTTCTTGTTTAAATATAAATTTCATCAATATTTAATTAAGTGCAAATAATAGGAGTGCATAATCTATAAGAGCCTAAAACACCAGGCGCGCCGTGGAAAATTCCGTGCTCGACCCTTAGAGTGACTCACCTGTCAATCATCTCTTAACACCGCCCCTTTGTTATGGCCCTCTCTGGCGTACCGGTTAGTGATAACTGTTACTAAATTACCTGTGCTCCTGGTATCTTATGTCTCACACGCGGACGAATATTGCAACTGTCGTAATTAAATAGAGTTAATTATTATCACATCTACCGCCTTTTAAAAAAAACATGCCACTAAAGCATACTCCTCCAAAGGATCTGCAAACATCAAATTGTGAGTCGGATTCAAGCACAAAAGGTTCGACCGAAAATGTCGCTATCGCTAGTAGAAATAAGCGGATTTAATTCAAAATTTACCACTCTTCAATCTGTTATAAATGATATTAGGGTGCAAAATACCGAAATACGAAAGTCCCAAGATCTTATGTCCGAAAAGTATGATGAAATAATACTCAAAATAGAAAAACTGGAGTCCGAAAGAAATAAGAATTTTATCTACATTCAATCACTTGAGGCTAAATTGGAAAATATGGAGAGACGCCTCCGGGCAGCCTGTCTGGAAATTAAAAATATTCCGATAAAACAAGGGGAATCAAAGGAAGACTTAGCTAATTATGTAGTAAATCTTGCTCGGTTGCTCAAATTATCATCAATTAGGCATCAGTCTCTCACATTAATTTGTGCCTTTTTTTGTTAAAATTCGATATTGTTAATTTAATGTGGAGAGAAAAATAAATAATTATTATTATTATTACTTGTATAGCATTGTTTTTGAGGCACTATATAGTTATTTCCAATTATAGCAAATAGAAAGCTTGATAAAATATTTTTGGAATCAAATAAAGCAATATTTCATTATATTAACATTTCAATTTATTTTCGTCGTCAGTTTTTCTAAAATAAGTCCAAATAGTAGATCTCCTGCCACTCATTTTTATCAAATGATTATCGATTTTTACTAATAATAACACAACAAAATACCTTTTTTCCCACAAAAGTAATGAAAACATAAGCATGTGCCGGCAATTTGCTCAGTACTATGATGCATTAACATTTTTAATGGGCGGCGGTAGTCACTTAACATCAGGTGAGCCGCATGCTCGTTTGCCCCCTCTTCTATAAAAAAAAATTTCAGGTGTGTTTAGTTTAGTTTAGTTTACGACGGGCTGTTTTCCGCAACTCCACGTCTAAGCGCGTATTTTGCGTGTGGACAGGAATAATATGGTTATTCGAGCCATGATATCTCCCTGAAGAAGCTCAGCAGTCCCTTGATGTTGCAAGCAACTTCGGGGAGCGATCCCGGCGTGCCGAGATGTTTAGCCCTGTATGAAGCGACTTCTGGACATGTCAGCAACATGTGAGCCGCCGTTTCTTCCTCTCCCATGCATGCCCTGCACAGGGGGCTATCAGTAACACCTATGGTGAAGAAATGTTTGTTAAAAGAGCCATGTCCAGTGATAGCACTTGTTACTATCCTAATCTGTGGCTTGTTCAGTCTCATTAATACCTCGGTTAGACGACTGTTTATTTCAGGTAGGGCCTCCCTAGCTTGTTTAGTCTACTATTTATATATTTCAGGTGTGGCGAGGGAGTGGAGGGCAGGACCCAGCGCTAATCAAGCGCACTTTACGGCAGGGTTCTACATTTATTGGTCAGGTATCGAGGGGATCCTTCTGAATAATGTTCGGCCGAATATTCGTATTCAGTGAAATCCATATTCCGCCCATCTCTAAGTAATATAATCTAGGTAAGGTTATTGTCAAGGCGCAACAGACTACGGAATGCAAACTAGACCTGTTTGTGGCAATGCCGAAAATTTCGCGATTACCCAATTATAGTCCTAGGATTTTCGGAGCCAGAAAATGACTGGGATTCTAGAATCTCGAATCTCGGGATTGTATTCTCTAGGTAACGCATTAAAAAAATAGTCAAATTCAGAACTTCCTCCTTTTTTTGAAGCCAGTTGAAATGTGATGATCCTTAAAGATAAAGAACTAATTCATCGATATTTTTTATTGATTAAAACTACTTTTACGGATCATATCGCGTTATCTTTAATTATTTTTAATTCCCGACATTTCGGGTGTTTTCCAGCACCCATGGTCACAGGGGACTGAGATGACTGATGTCCCAATGTCATTGTTAAACCCGGAGTACCTTCAGCTTTTTGAACTATTGCTTAGGGCCCGATCCATGCAAAATGAAGTGACTGTGTCTTGAAGTCTTGCAGTGGTATGCTTAGGTTTAGTTTTAATTTTATTGATTATAGGCAGGCATGACTGACTAACTTTTTTCTATACACAGTGTAACCTATGGTGTTGTTAGTCATCCGAAATCCTAACAACACCACAGGTCACACTGTGTATAGAAAAAAGACCCATACAAACCAATATTTAAATGGTGAGTCTCACCACCATCCTTCACATTTAGCTACCATGGGCAAATCTTTGTTACAGAGAGCATGAGGAATCTGTGACAGCAAACACCTGGCCGTCGATCTTCAGCACATCAAGCATGTTCTACATGACAACAAGCATCGGGTCCCATGCCTATGTCACACAAGTCACAGTGACCAAGTGAAGCCGGCCACAGTTGAGCATGTGCCTGCTGTACCACCATATGTGAGAGGTGTCACAGACAAGATTGGCTACATATTGAAGCGAGCTTTTATTAGAACATTCTACAAGCCGCCAAAGAAGATTAGTCAGTTCTTACCATCCGTCAAGTGTCATATTCCTCTACAAGATGCACAAGTGTACAAGCTTGATTGTGAATGTGATCTCTCTTATATAGGACAAACAAAAAGATCAATTAGAGCCCACGTAAGAGAATATATAGCTGATGTGAAACATCAACATTCCGGGTCGGTCCAAGTCTGCAGTTTGTGATCATATCCTAGACGGCCCCAACCATTACATCAGATTTGATAAACCACAAATCCTCGCGAAAGAACACCGATTCTTACCAAGGATGATACCTGAGGCTATTGAAATTAAAAAACATACTAATTTCAATAGAGAAGAAGGCTGGGTACTACCACCTGCATGGGACCCTATAGTCAATATAATTAAAACTAAACCCAAGCATACCATTGCAAGACTTCAAGACACAGTTAGTTTATTCTGCATAGATTGGACCAAAGACAATAATTAAAAAGCTGAAGGTACTCCGTGTTAACTTTGACATCGGGACGTCAGTCACCTCAGTCCCCCGTGAACATGGGTGCTGGAAAGCACCTGAAACGTCGGGTATTAAAAAAAATAAAAAAAAGCACAACAAAATCCGTAAAAGTAGTTTTAATCAATGTGTAGTGTTCGCGTAAATATTAGAAATTGATATCTTTTATTTTTAATTATGTTTTTAAGCCAACAGAACTTATTTTTGGTAATTAAAGATAAAAAACAAAATATTTACAAAACTATGTTAATTTTAAAAATAATTTGTATTGGATTGAGTGTAAGAATATTCACTATTTCACCTTTATTAAACCAGCGCGAAGACTGTTCCCGGGCCACATAATACTAGCCACTGATAACCATGTGTATAATGTGGGAGCAACATAACAAGAACCCCATAACCCAAAACGTGCACATCGCCACCAATCATAGCTATTTTCTGAAACTACAAACAAAAGTACCTTACACTTATTTGTAAAATAACATTTGAGATGGCATTGACCACATAAATTATCACTTACCGAATCTTTTTCCTTCAAATGTTTGTTGTATAAAACTTGAAATTGGCCAAATAATACCATATGATGCCATGCCTCGTAACACGGGAAATTTGTTAAAAGCAACGGCAATCTTACTATGAACACTCATATCTGAAATTGTTTTAAATACGTATGTATATGGTAAAAATAACCATTTCTTGGTTATGAGGAAATAGCAATGTCTGGTAATGCGCCAAGTACTTTAAAGGCAACCAGTGGTCGGATCAGAGAATCACATAACACTATTCGAAGAATAGAGATATTAAAAGATCTACATGTAGTCATGGCCTTGTAAATTATATACATATTTGTTTCGTATTCGCTAAAACGCTAAAAATAAGAAGGAACACACTTTAGTTTGTTGTAGTTTGACATTTGACAATTGACAGCTGTTGGCAATGGGTGCGTTTGGCAGAAAAAAGCGCTAGCAAGCGCTTATAAGCGCTAAAATAGTTTTCGGCCAGGACACGATTGCTACTTCAGTAGCGCTGACACAATCCGCCATTTTGCTTATTTAATTTGTTTGTTTTGAAGTAGAGTTTATAAGTTGTTTTGTGCAATATTACTTTTAAGTAATATAATGACATGAATAAACATATACATGCTATTAAAAACTCATGATTGGTAAGTTTTTAATATGAATACCTTACAAACATATATTTAAATTAGGTTAGATTCCCCGGTTAAAACTAACATCGTGTCCTGGAGGAAAATAGCTACTTACGATTTGACAGCGCTTACCGCTTACGATCGCCATTTTGCTTACAAGCGCTTGCTAGCGCTTTTTTCTGCCAAACGCACCCATTGTTGTAGGCATGTCGATCTAAATCGATTAATCGAAAAATCGATTATCTGAATTTTTAGATCGATTTGGAGCACCGCATCGATTCGATGAATCGATCCAAAAACCTCTTGAATCGGACTGATTCATCATATTCAAGAACTAGCGATAAAGTTTCTATACTGGCTGGGGTAAGAAGTAATATACCGCAGTTTTTTAATTTTTTGCTGTTGGCGGACGCAAAAACAACCAGTCGTACTTGGTTGCAGTGATCGTTCTCCTGTTCTCTAACCTTCATGCTACGTACTAAAGCATAGCCCACCTGTCCTTGAAAATTGTAGAATTTATAGCGGCACTGACGTCGGTGAGTAGTGACTGCGAAGTTAGCTGTCTATGAGTACAAGTAGATGAAGTTATAGTTGAATAATGTACAATTTCTCCGCGGTATTAGTGAGAAAATTTTCATGCTCCGTAATTTTGTAATTTTGACAAAAAGAAACATTAAAAATGGAGATGTATTTTGTTGTGCGTGGATGTGCAAGTGGTTTAGCATCTGATCGGAAAAATAGACTGAAAATGACTTTTATTGACCGAACTTAGCGATCGCAGCGCCTCACTTACAGTGTCCATATTTCTGGGACACTATATTCTACGACGATCGTTCTCCCGTTCTCTAACCTTCATGGTGCGAACTACACAAGACTAGACAGGAGTTTTGGCGGTAACTGTTTTGTCGCTTGAATAATGCTTTGAAGTGGATTTTGATTCGTAAAAGTGATGCGATTTTATGAATTAAGTGTCTGCGCGTGTGAACTATTACAGAAAACAACGAAACAAGTGCTTTGATGTTGATATAAACCTCAAGTTAATTTGATCGCTTGGACGCCTTATGAACTTGAGCGGCTGTCCTCATCAACAGTCCGCTAGGTTGAGCTGTCGTCAAAATCTCCCAAAAACTTCGCAATGTGACGCATCAGCATATTGTGAAGACAAAATATATGAAATGATGATTCTAAAAGTATATATGTTGCAGAAAAACAAATATATGTTGCAGAAGTGAATGGAAGAGTCGGAAAGGGACGTCCTAGGCGGAAGTTTGTCGACCAAATTGGCGATATACTAAAAATGGGCCAAATTAAGAGTACCCTTAACCGACGAGCATGTATGCGTAGGTATATGGATGTGAAAGAGGCGAGAAAGGTATGTCAGGATCGTGCTAAATGGAAGTCTGTAGTCTCTGCCTACCCCTCTGGGTGACAGGCGTGAGTGTTTTTATTATGATTCTAAAAGAAATGATAGGCTCAGAAGGGCTAGAACTCAGAACCATAAAGCCAGTTAAATAAAGTTAAATAAAAAACTAGTCAGTAGGGGTGGGTAATATCGTACCTATGTATTGGAAACGAATATCTGATATTGTATCTATATATTTCAATATCTAAATATTTGTTGATATTTTGGTTATATTAAGTTAAATTGTGTCGTGTTTATGCCATCTAGCGTATTTTGTGCGAACCACCTTGAGAGCATAGAGTAAATATGATATTTAATCAATTTTTCAATATGAGAGTTAATCAATTTTTGTTCGATAAAATCATTTTACGTATAAAATGAAGTAGATGGCGCTATTACAAACTATTACTTTACTCTTTTACTCCAAAGAATACATTTTTAATTTATTATACTTAACTTCTCAAAATAGTCTCATATTATGCGTGTAAGCGGACGGGACATTATTATACATAATAGGTTTAATTGGTTCTACACAATGTCAAATATTAAACTTGAATTAATTTGTTTAAAAAATGTACAGTATCTACCTAATATCTACGCATCTATATAATATTTTATGTTACACTACTCTTTATACACAAAAACAGTTCAAACTTAAAAAATTATCATAAAACGAATAAAATATCAAATTAAAATTAAAATTTCGAAACCGAATTACAAACGAAAGTGAGCAGAGAAATTACATAAAATATGTCATCAGCATTCAAATTACGCGACGCAATTCACGATGCATGTGAACGAAACTGAAAATAAAATTTAAAAATACAACTTTTTTGCCCAAAGCACAAGAGCAAACAGGTACTTGAATGTTTCAATGTCGGTTTCAACTTAAATTTCAGGTCATGTTACAAATATTTAAAATAAATTGGATTAAAAATAACATTCTATTACATACACAATAAGATATAAAGTCCTTTATTTCGAAAACATTGCAACACAACAAAATATTAATAAAATACCACTTAGACTGGATATTAAAAATGATGTGTTCTGTAATAAATCGTATGTTACTACTAATAAGGAATAATATTAATAATAGGCGAAAAAATAATATATTCTATCGCGCTCACGGTTTGTTCGGTATTCGAATCAATGTATATATTTAGATATTTTACGTTTTCGTTTCGAGTAGATATTAGATATTCTGCGATTCAGACACCGCTAGCTGTATTGCCGCGGCAGCGATATCGTAATATCTAATATATAGTTGGTTTGTCGTCCGATATATAGATGTTGAATATTGTACTGATATATAGATATTGTACCTATATACGATTTGTATCGCCCACTCCTACCAACTCCTACTCTATCTAGGGTATGTTCCGAAATACAACGCAGTGTACTGTTCAATGCAAATGACGTATCATTTGACACTTTATTGTACTAGCGTGGCACCGCCATATTGTGTCGAATATCCACAGAGTACCTTTTGCATACCCCTAGTGACGTGAAATAACGCCCACGTCTACTAGACACTAGACAGACGTTTGACGTTAGGTTAGGGCGCTCGAGAGATTAATGTTAATTTTATTAATTTATTATGATTCATTTAGCCTTTAAGCAATATATTACTATACTCTTTGCCTTTAAGTCACAAGTTAAGTCCTTGGGGCTAAAATAATAAATAAAATTTTAATAATCAAAGGTTAATAAGATATTTTTAAATTTATTATTAAACGATATGTAATCCAATAAATTTTGTTTATTGAAGGCAGCTATGATCTGTTTGTGATACAACTAAAAAAATTTAAACATGTCTAGTAATTCCCTCTTATTTTCAATCAATAACGAAGGTAAAGTCTATGCTCTCACAACGAGTGGCTCTTGCTGGAGGGAGTTTATGTACCTGGGCATAGAATTTAAAACGTTGTCCGCTGTGCCGCATTTTTTGTGGGCCGTGGGAGGTGACCGACAAATATACCTTCATGTCCATGGACTTGAAATACCAATAAGAGTGAAAGAAGAGTCTTACGAAAATGAAAGATGGATTCCATTAGAAGGTTTTACTGGAAGACTTTTACCTACAGATCGATACCACTTTTCTTCTCAAGATGGTAGCAAAGATAGAGCAATAGACTCCATAAGACTTCCATCTATGGCATGGCAATGGGAAGGTGAGTGGCAACTGGAACTAACATTAGATGGGCAGCCATTAGATCATGATGGATGGAGTTATGCTGTTGATTTTCCAGCTCAGTTTGGTCCTATGAAGCAATGGAAGTCTTGTGTAAGACGAAGGAAATGGATTCGATATAGAAAATTCAGTGCAATGAATTCGTGGTGTGCTATTGCTCCACTTCATAAAGATCCAACACAAGAACCCTTCATAGATGTCAGTATTGGTGGTAATCACATTCCATATGCTTCTCCTGGTACACTGTCAGTGTGGGCTATAACAGCTCATGGTCGTGTAATGTATAGAACTGGAGTCAGTACAAGCTCTCCAGAAGGACAAAAATGGATCAATGTTAGTATACCACCGAATTGTGATATAAAACAACTTTCAGTAGGCCCTACTGGCTTAGTTTGGGCATTACTTTGGACAGGTAGAGCTATTATTAGAAAAGGGGTAACCAAAGATTGTCCAACAGGTGAAGCTTGGTTGGAAGTAAAGTCACCTCCAGAAACTAAATTATCTGTCCTCTCTGTGGGATATAATGTTGTCTGGGCAATAAGTTCAGATACCAGAGTATGGTTTAGAAAAGGAGTGGACGGCAATTTGTCTGGTAGTTCAGAAGCAGCTGCAATGGGTACTGGTTGGTTGGAAATAAATGGTAACATGGTTCATATTTCTGTCGGTATTAATGACCAAGTATTTGCTATTGGTGAATCCAACAAAAATGTTTATTGGAGAAGCGGTATAACTCCAGCAGAGCTAACAGGTAAAAGGTGGAGAATGGTGCAAGCTAATATGCAGTTAAGTCGTACATCAAGCACAGCAAGTATTATTTCATCAGTATCTAATTCAAAACACCAGAGCCTCAATTTACTACCTGAATCAGCAACAACTGAATTAAAGTCTAACATTACTTTACATAGTTCTTGGGAAGAATCACATTCAGCGCCCATTGAGAATACGTTACCCATTAAACCTAGTGTGTCACGACCAAAGAAAAGTACAAATCTTGATAGTATAGACTTAACTGGAAAAAGTTACGAAACTACATTAAAAAATCCAAGAGCTTGGAGTCCCGTACGTAGTGTAGGCTCTGTAGTTGGTATGGAAGCACAACCAGATAGTGATAGTAGTGTGTTTGATGTTGATTCTGGAATGTACTTTGATGATGATGTTAGTCAAACAGCTTGGGGAACTTGTGATGCAACATGGGCTATTGTGGAAGCTGGTGGTTGTGTTGTAGATACCATAAATGTACCACATTGGTTCTCTGACTCACAAAATACTTTTAATTCAGATATAACAGCTGAATGGCGATTACAAATATTAGAACGTTTAAAAAATAGAAGCAATTCAGAATTTGATTTAACTCAATATGGTTTAGCAATTGAAGAAAAAGGTTGGACTCGCAGCAGTGAGGCAAGATTAGTTAATGCTAATAATTCTAGTGAGGACTGTATAATTTCTTTATACTGGCATGCTTATGAAAATACTGGAACTTTGTCTGTTTTTCAGCCTGATGGTACTATCAAATTTATTTTGAATTTAGGTGAAATTGTTTGCATTACTACATCATCAGAACCAAGTAGCCCCAGAATTTCATTAACTGTTCCAAACCAAACCAAAGATATTATTAAAATACAGTTTATGACTGAAATGGAGCAAGAAGAATGGTTGAATGTGTTAGTTGATATTACTTCACAGATACATGGACTCTCAGGAAGACCTTCAAATAACTCTGTCTGGGCTATAACAAATTCAGGAGACATTTTGAACTGGGATCCTATGCCAGCAAAATTAAATTACGAAGAAAATGGTAAATATTCAAAAGAATTTCAAGTATTTGGAAAAAATATCATAAGTGGATTTTCTACAGCACTACACAATAATTTCACACCTGGATGTATGCTGAGAATGTCAGGAAGCTTGTTTGATGAAATTAAAAGATTTCACATCAACTTTCAAGGCCCAGAAGTAAAAAAGCAAAGGCATAAAATAGAGACAGAAGTATGTGAAATTCCTTTCCATTTCAATGTTCGATTTGATGAAAATGCAGTTATTTGTAACTCAAAAATATCTGGTCATTGGGGTGCTGAGGAACGTCATAAGTTACCTTTAGCAAGGGGACAGGAGTTTACTATTACGTTTGTTTGTGAACTTAAAGGTTTCACAGTAATTATTAATGATGAAAAATATTGCTCTTATAAACATAGACTATCACCAGAAACAATTACATCAGTATCAGTGCAGGGGCCTTTAAAACTTTATAATATGGAATATTTATCAACAAGTGTTATAATAGGTCCAGATGAAATGTTTTGGCGCATGATGGGAGGCTATTTACGAAAAGTGGAGTGTAGTCAAAATGGATTTGTGTGGGGCATATCTCATGATCATAGAGCATGGGTTTATACAGGAGGCTGGGGCGGTGGTATTTTAAAAGGTATGTAGGGAATGGTATGTGTAAAAATCAATGTGGGAATTAATTTTTTTCCATAATTTATTGGTTGAATAATATCTTTATGATAAATTTTCAGGAATTGGAGGTAATGAAGGAATTCATGCAATGACTGATACACAAACTTATTGTGTTTATGAAAATCAGAGATGGAATCCATTATCTGGATATACTTCAACTGGTCTTCCCACAGACCGATACATGTGGAGTGATATTACGGGAAGGCTAAAAAGAACAAGAGAACATACAAAATTATTAAATCGGCATTGGCATTGGGTAAATATCCTAAAATATTTATTAGCCTAAGCTTGGTCTTAACATTAATAATTAAGCTTATATTATTATTATTACCTATGAAATGATCAGTTTTATATTTAACCTCTCAAACCCCAAGTGGTCGGATCCGACCCACTAACCCACAGCACTTTTAACCATTAAAATTTATATTTAGAGACTACTTTTCTATGCAAAAGTTTGGCATTATAAAATCTATACAAAATTCTCTATCCTGTGGTCTAAACAAAAGTCAGGACGGACGCATGTGACCGCATTGGATTTTTATGAGGATTGAAGGGTTAAAAATTAACATTTCTATTTAGGGCTTATTTTATTACCTATGAAATGACCAATTTTATATTTAAATAATATTTTTATATAAAACAAAAGGCATCCAACGGTTATTATAATTTATTTAATATTCTGTGCTATTAGTAAACAAAACACTTACGGAATATCATGGTTTCCATTCATGTCTGTCATCACAATCAAAATCTTAAAAAGTTGAATTTTAAATCCAAGAGTTTATTTTAATTTTAAGGTGAAATTGGGGTATGCTAAACAAATTTTAATACTATCATCTAGTATGTCAAATGCAAGATTATTTATTTGATGATTAATTGACTAATGTGGTATATTGTTGTAAATGGCTAATATTCATCTAATTTGACTAAATTACAAATCCTTGTTCTAAATAAAAAATAAAAATATAAATTTCTTTGCAACTTTCCGCTAAACAATGTTTAGCGGAAATTTAAAGATATTTATATTTTTATTTTTTATTATAATGGATTTCCGCAAAGTAACGCCTGATTCTATCAATTACCTTGTTAAAGCTGATTGTGAGAAAATTAGACATTGCACGCAATTATTATTCTTTTTATCTTGTTTGCTCATCACTATCGCTGCAGCCCATTATTAATATCATTATCATTTTGTATCTACACTTTGCGATCTCATTTCTGCTTAGGCTCAGTCATTTGTAAGGCTTACATGGAGACTTATTTGTCAACATACAGAGGCCTTTAGAAGAATTTTACTATATTTTGTAATGTGATGTATGTTGTAAGTTTCACTCTGTGTTCATAATAAAAATAGGGCTTGTGGAGTGTGATCTTCAATTATGTTACCTGTGGTTTTGTGTGTATAGTTTGGTCTTGAATTGCTAACATAAAGCCATACATTTCAAGGAAGAGCCCTTCGCGCTTGAGCCACATGTCCCACACTTTGTCCACGTTTACGTTCATCGAGATGCAATGGTTTATTCTCTGTAATGTCTTCTGCTACTGGATGTTGATTTCATTCTGTGCAAAGATAATCCTTTCGGTTTCCTTTTCTTTTGAAAGCATTAAGGTTTAGAGGAGTGAGTTTAGTATTGACTTGTACAACAACATTGTGAATGGGACTTTTATTGGCTTGATGATGGAAGAGGATTCAAATTGTAATATTGTTGTAATTTGTGAGTTATGAAAATGCTTTATACCAATGAGGTCTCTCACCTTCTTTAGGTAATGTGAGTTGATTGACACAAGATCTAGGGTGGTGGTTTCTGTATGATGATTTCTGAGATGTTGTAGGTAGGTAACCTTGAAACGGAAACTGTTTTTAAGAACCGGAAATCGTAGTCATCTACGGAACACAGATTTTCCGATATTTTCGGTAGTAGTTTTTATACAATGATAGTGCAATCTGTTAAATCCGAGACCGAAGTTGACTAGGAACAGTAATATTCAATATCGCCAGAGCCGCGGTGTAGGCATTTGCTGGACAAACAATTACATAATCATGCAATGGCAACAGTCTTATCATCAAGGACACTTAAAATGCAAGTCTGCAGATTTTCAATTGACATCATGCATGATTGTGAAGTCGGAACTTTTGAAACAAACCATATTGTGGAAGCAGCAACCTCCATATCTGCCACAAACAGAAAGTGGCCAACCAGCCCCTATCCTTGGCGATACAGACATCAAAATAAAGATTGGAGAACAGACGTATGGTAATCCCGTGCTGATTGCCAATATCACTGATGTTTACATTTACAGTTTTTGAATAACCAGCGGTACATTGTAGGTTTCGATCAAGGAGTTCTTAAATTTCTTGGCCAAAGAAGTGTTTCTAGAAGGTTCTGACCTTTGCAAACTATACTGTTTAAAGGACATTACACTTGAGCCAGCCAAGGTCAGAAAATCTAATAATTGCAAAATACCCACTTTACTTTAAGAAAGGGCTGCTTGCCATTGCAGATAATGTGGGACAACATTTAAAGTGTTATTATCTTTGATAAAGCATAAAATAAAACAGACAAGAATTTTGAATATCAATGAATGGTGCGAATTGAAGAAGTTCGCTTAAAAAGTATAGCATAATAGGTGAATACCAAGCACACCCAGTATCAGTTTCTTGGTGACCCAGTCACTTTCGCTCTCATCATTCTAATTAAAATCTCAATTTAAAAATTGTGTCCCATAATACTTCCTTCTATTCTAAATCCTTTTCCATTGAAGCTGTTCATCTCTGGAACTCCCTACTGCTGCACATTAGAAGTGCTCAATCTATCCTTCTCTCTCCTTGACATTGTTTATTTATAAATTACTACTTATTTTCCTTATGTTAAGTCTTTTATTTCACTTACCCCTTTCTGCTCTTGTTTATGTATTTCTATATTTTTGTAATTGAAATGTGTTTATTTATTATATTATGTAAATATGTATTTATCGAGTATATAATTATATTTATGTCGCATTTATTTTCTAAAAAATAACCTACCCTTACCCTTTCTCACAGTTCATTATATCCTCCGCAATGTTTCAATTTTTCAATTCAAAGCGATAAGGCCACAAATTGTACCTTTAAAATATCTATTGTTTTTTTCTCATATGTTTTTCTGGTGTATAATAAAGTATATTTCATTTATTCATTATCAGAGCTGCTGGAATTTCTTAAGAATAACTTAACATTTAATTTTCGCAAGCTAATATTTTTATAATAAAATTCAAGGACATTTACACCACTAATAGTAATTGTGGTAGAACTGGTACGGTACAGCGTAAAATAGATACAAATAATGCCAGACCTATAAAACGAAGTTATCGCCCGATCCCATGGGCAATGGAGGCTGAAGTCGCAGAGATGTTAAAGGATATGGGTGGTTCAGGATTATTTCAGCGAATGAATCAAAGTGTTCGCGACACCTAATCAAGTAGCTCAGACAAGGTAGTAATTTTAAGAAGTGATGTGTGTCGATATGGGCGTAGCTTTGGAAATATATTCCAATTAAGAGAGTCATTTGGAACCGGTTCTATTTTATGACATTCTTATCGGTGTACATAAAACACGTAGAACACCAGCTCATTCGCAGTCAGATGGAATGGTTCAATCAAACACTGGACAATAATCTGGCCAAAGTTGATGAGCATCAAAGAATTTGGATTTTTGTTGTCTTATGGGTCTGCTAGGCATGATACGACTAGTGCCACACCAGCCAAGGTGAATTCAGACAAAAATTTAGAAGTAATTTTGGATCTAGTAATAGAACCGACATTTTTATATTTATTTAAAAACACCCTAAGAAGCCTTTGTGTGGTAAGTTTTCAATATTTTCTTCTTGTACTACTGCGTAATCGATGAACTTTTTGTAATGCCAGCTGTGGTTAAACTGTCGTGCTAGAGTGTCTTAATTCTCTGAAGCGGGTTGAGTGCTGTCAAATCAATGATTGTTTCGTAAGAATATATCAGGTTCTGTGTTGTGGGTTGCCTTATTTTTATGATGAATTCATCATTTAAATCATTACCGCAATGTATTAATTGGTTATCGGTTACAATAATTTTACTTTGTGAGTTCTCATGATATTTACAGTTGTTGTTAAAGAAGGCTTTCCCTTAGTCACGTATCACTTGAAACTTTCAGTAATAAATAATTTACTGTTAGCTATTGCCCTAAGTAAGTGTAGAGTTTTCGGTGCTTGCCTCCTGAACAACATTCGTATCTGTTGACGTAGAAATCGGAAATCCTTACACAGGCTTAGAATGTCGGGCACTGCTATAGTATGTGCCAAATCGATTGAGAAAAACGGACCTTGAATAACCTTGAATGACCTTTCGGTCGTTTAACCAGGGGTTACAAACCTTCAATATATAGGCACATTTTATGTGTAGTACTTGGCCGACTTCTTTATTTATAAAGATTTTTTAATTATTTTTTATAATGATTGATATAATATATATATTCATTAACTATTATTAAAAATTATGTAAAAGATCGCTGTAAAAGAAAAATCATCTATTGTTATAAAGTACTTTATTCATTTAACAACAAAAAGCATTAATTTATAACACATATAAAGATTCGAGTGATAACGACACCGAATAAGTACGTACTTATTCAAAAGATAAAACTTTATTTTCAATATTATATAAGAACTTTATTTTTATTCGGTGCAATCATAGACCCAAAAAAGGTGACGCATCTCTGGCTGCCATTGTCACGTTTTTTTTTATAACGAACAGACGTAACGCGCGTTTTGTTTATTTTAAAGGGATGAATTTGCAAAAGCTCAATATGGTGATTATATTGCTTCAAATATATTTTTAATATGAATCTGTTATTAAATGAATTGCTGCGTTACTTACCATAAATTGAAATATAAAATATAACACAGTTTTCGCCATGTACCGTAAGATTTTACGATGTTTATAGGGGAACCACAGACAATATAATTTAAGAAACAAAAAACAAAACATATGTGCTGACCTAAAATTGTGGATAATATCAATATTTAAATATTGTTATCACATCTAAATTGAGACATTGTAAGTTACGCCTTTACGGTCATTGTCCGTTTTTCTCAATCGATTTGGCACATACTATAATATTGTTGATTAGATGGTGATATAAAACATCACTATACATTTAATTAACTAGATTAGCCTACAATTGAATCACCGATTAACGGGAGGTCTCACGTCATGTCGTGAAACGCTGCCATAGGGAAATATTTTTTATAGAAGAGAGGGCAAAGAAGCATGCGTCTCACCTAATGGTAAGTGTCGGCTGCCGCCCATGAACAACCGAAACTCTAGGCGAATTGTAAGTGCGTTGCCGTTCCTTGAAAAGAAGTAAGCTCGTTCTTGAAAGTCCCTAAGTCAAATCAGTTTGAATAAATCGCCGGGAGTTAACGATTCCATAAAGAAGTCTTGCGATGAAGAAAACTCCTAGTTAATCGCACGGGGGTGGACCGCAAGCATCCAGATTGTGTGGATGATGGTCATCCATCACAAGTTGTCAGTGAGCTTGTCGCGATGTGCGTTGGTAGAATTTGGCGTCTGGAATTAATTCGAACAATTTCTCTGTAATGTTATTAATTACTCTGTAATATAATGTTTTATGAAAGTCAGTTTCAATATAATAATATACAACCTGTAACAAAAACCCTGTGGTTCCCGTTAACTGCGTTATCAGAATCAGTATCCAAGCATATAGAAATATTTTTTTTTTCAAAAAGAAACATTTAAAAAAATTAATATTAATGAAAAAAAAATTTGCAAATTGTATGTGGTTTATTATCTCTGCATTGGCCGAGGAGTAAGACGATTGTCAAAGACCCCGCATTACCGATACTCGTGTGAGTTAGAGGAAATAAAACTACATATAATTTGCAAATTAATTTTTTTTTCAATAAAATTATTTTTTTAAATGTGTTTTTTTGAAAAAATAAATTCTATACGCTTGGATACTGATTCTGATAACACATTTAACGGGAACCACATGGTTTTTGTTACATGTTGTATATGTTAATACGAGTACTTAATAATAAACTGGGTTCCAACGGTACGTCCAGATTGTGTCTTGTGTATTGTTATTTTTTTGTGTCCAGTTTCAGTTGTTTCTTGCAGTAAATGCGCTGATTTGACACGATCGAGAGTTACTGAGATGGGTTTTCCTGTTAATCTTGAGTTTTAGCACTTTTTCGCCTCTTATAGAATATTGACAGATAAGTACACAGTCCATCTGATGGTAAGTGGGTGCTGTGGGTTATAGACATTTACATCTATTCTCGATTAAGAATCAAATACAGATGCGTTGTCAATCCTGAGGACTAAGATTGAATGCTTTCTTTTAAAGTTAAGAGAGTCTCCGGTTCTCTACACTCACAACACGTAACACACCAGCATTAAGTTGCTATTTTACGCTGGTATTCTGTGACAGCGTGGTCCTACCCAGGTCTAGTCGACCCATTCATTCAACAACCGTGATATAGCTGCAGCATGGCCACTATTTAGAAAAAAAATTTGGTTATATTTTCTTAAAGTATTATCATTAGAGTATGGGTAAGGAAATTCGCTAAAAAAATCGATAGACCTCAAGCAGCTAATCCACCCATAAAATTAAATGGTAATGGCTGTTCTAAGATAAGTCGGAAAATAAATTCAGTAGAACTACTGCTGTAAATATAACAGAACGCGAGTAACCCGGATTCGATCCCCGCCGGCACCAATGAAATTTTTTATTGCAATTTTAAGTGCTGATTTACCACGTGCTCGGCGGTGAAGGAAAACATCGTGAGGAAACCTGCATGTCTGAGGAATAAGAAAAAAAAAATATTTCGAAGACATGTGAACTACGCGGCGGACACTTCCTTGTCCTAAAACCCTCTCAGAAATTAGGGGAGGCCTGTGTCCAGCAGTGGGACGTATATAGGCAGTAACGTTACTTTTACGCTGTAGCGTATTGTGGCTAGCACGAATGGATTCACTTGACCAGGGAACCATGCTCGCACAGAATATTATCATAAAATAGCAACATAATGCTGTTATGTTTCGTATGGTGAATGACGTAAACCAGATAACTTTTTTATGCTTAATATAAGTGATTACACTGATTATATAAGGTTCTGACAGGTTAATCACTATGTTGAAGTTGTCCACATATATATATGTATTCACGAATTGTTACATTTTAGGTATCTGAATGGATGATTGATTATAACACACCTGGTGGCGTGGATAACGAAGGATGGCAATATGCAACTGATTTTCCAGCGCCATACCACGGAAAGAAAGTTTTCACGGACTGTGTTCGGCGACGGCGATGGTACAGAAAAGCTCAAATAAATACGGAAGGACCATGGATTCGCGCTGGAAATACAGGTTTACTTGATATTTCTGTTTGGGTGAGTGTGACTTGATAAAACTTTTATTTATTAATAAATCACATACAGACTACATACTTTAGAACTTTACAATATTCACATGATTTATACCTTAAAAAAGGTTGATAATTACGAAAAAATTTCATTGTAGAAAGGATAAATCCTTTTTGCCACTCTTGGCTGGCAGAATGGTGCGTGCAGTACCAAACTTATCGCACCTTTGATGCTGCTCTCTTCACTGGTCTGAGTATTGTACGTCTGGAGTAAACGGTCGCAAGGTATCTACCCCTTTTGTGGCATTTTCAATCAATCATCCCATTTTGTCATGCGAGTGCCGCAAGAGTTAACTATCGACAATGTCAGAAAAATTTTAAAACGCCTAAATGTCATTTTTCTCCGAAGAAAAACTTCCGAAAACTAAATAAAATTTTGATGAATCCAAATAGAGATAATATTCCAAGAAAACAAAAAGGAGCTGTTTGTGCCACGTTTAACTCATTTTCAATTACTTATACATAAATATTGTTTAAATTTTATTTTCTAATTTTTATTGGAATGACACTTCTGCCCATTTCGTGCTCCTGGTTTGTTATACTTTGTCGCCTCTTACGATACCCGCGAGACGATATCTGGTAGTGGATATCCCTACTGTGAAACTACAAGTCTGTCAAGCGGAAGCATCAATGGCAAAGATCCGCCTAATGGGAATCTATAGAGGGCGGATTGGGATAAGCTGTAATGAAACAATGAATAAATTAATTGTATTAATGGAGACAATATGTAGATGATCTACTTAAAAGAAAAGAAAGGAAAAAAGGAATGTTTTTAAACTTACTTAAAAGAAGAAGAAAAAAACAACACCGCCTTCCTGCTGTGTAAGTTATACATAACTCTTGGCAAAAACTTGAAAAGACAAAAAAAAGAAAGAATCTATAAACATTCATAACTCTTTACATTAGTAATTTATACGAACTACTATTGCTAAAATCCAATCTCGTTACTCGCACAGCAACTCACAGTGATACTAAGCTTATAGCTCTATACCTTATGCAGTAGGAGAATTAGACAAGCTACTTTTACGAAGAATTTTTGGTTTTATTTTCGAGAGTCCCAGCGTAAAATAGTAATGCTGCTGTGTTTCGTATGGTGAGTGTAGAGAACCGGAGACACTTTTTACTGGAAACGAGGCATTCCATCTTAGTCCTCACGGGTGACAACGCATCTGCATTTTGATTTGCAATCGAGGATAGATGTAAATGTCTACGGGCCGCAGCAACCACTTACCATCAGGTAGACTGTGTGCTCGTTTGTCACCCTATCCTATAAAAAAGAAGTAAAAATAGGTCTGAGAAGGGTCAGGGACTAGTTACCATCAAGTGACCTGCGAGCTCTTTACTCAAATTAATTAAATAAACAGAACACTATAGATATAGTTTGTTTTAGGGTAACGGAGAAGATGTTTCTGTGTGGGCAGTTACTGTTGGAGGTGATGCAATCTATAGAACTGGTATTACAGCTGCTTCTCCTGCGGTAAGCTGATAGCAAACTAATTAAGAGTTAGTGCCATATAAATATAAAATAAATCTAAATGTAATATCTATGACGATGATTGCCAGTATTTTTTTGTACATTTACCATATTTTAGCTGTTGTAGTTGACAAAAACAATGGCAAAAATAACTTATATACTACTACTTTGATTTTTTTTAAGAAGGAACTTTTGTCACATGACTTTGCAACCCACTTAACTGAATACACACATAGTTTATAAGTCAAAGTCACAGCCTATAGATACGTCGTACTGCTGGGCACAAGCCTCCCCTCATTTCTTCGAGAGGGTTTTAGGGCAATGAAATGTTCGCCCCGCTGCCCCTTATCGCATTGGCGAACTTCACATGTCTTCGAAATATTTTTTTTCTTACATGTGCAAGTTTACTTACGTTTTTCGTCACAGCCGAGCACGTGGTAAATCTGCATTAAAAATTGCAACTATAAATTTTATTGGACACACACACATTAATAGAAAATTTACTTTTGTTTATCAAGAACATAATTTTTACAATTTATAAAATATGATAACAGAAAATAAGATTATTGCAAATTGCATGATCATATTTGTAACTTTATAAAATAGTACCCGGTTGACCGAGCTTTGCTCGGTTTTTTTTAATTCGTGTGTTTTGGAAATTATATTTAGATACTTACAAATTACATACTGATGAAATACGAATAATAGTTTTTGATCTTAGCGACATAATAGAAAAAACTGAACTGGTTATTTGAATAAAAAATCATGAGTGCAATTAGTTTAATTTAAATTTTCGTGTTTTTAAAAAATACTAAAAAAAGGGCTCGAAAAAATAGATTTTCTCAAAAAAGAAAGGAAATTGAAAAAAAAAAATTAAAAAAGTCGGTCGGTCTGGGCTCGAACCATGGTATTACGATTTTGTGACCGCCCAATATACCAATTAAGCTATTTGTAATTATTAATAAACTGTCAAAATTTACCTTCTTATTCTTACGATATTGTAGCAGTTTTTCATTGCCTAAAAACACGGACAAAAAGACATTTTCTAAAAATAAATCCTAGCTAGATCAATTTATTGCCCCCGAAACTCCCTGCACACAACATTTTATGAAAATCGTTGGAGCCGTTTCCGAGATTCCAATTATATATATATATATTGGTGGAGCCACGTGTTTAAGGCTGCCGAAAATCTAATTCCCCGGTCAAACCTCAAACCTATTACGCGAGATATTAACTAAAGTGGACTGTATATGCGATTGCTTCTACGCTTACATAAGGCGACTACTATAGCATGCGGTACAATGCACTCGCTCTTCCCTAAACTAAACTATTACTTGTCGAATCGATGAAAGGAATCCTGCTTGACTAGGAAAAAAACACAGATTGGAGCGGGTTAAATTATTAGCAAGCAGGTATAATTAAGGAATATTGACTCACCGGGGTTTCTTCTTCCTGTCGATCACTATAGCGACTTCTGGAACACTCCGGAGAGAGGCGGTGCGCGACGATATCTCACACGAGGTGAGGCGGGTTCCTGGAGCTCGACTGCTTCCAGGCCAAAGCGGTTTCCACTAGTGAGGTGTTTCCAAACGAGCGCGCGGGAAGAGGAGGTTGTAGTTCAACGACGACTGCGGCGGGAGAAGAGGCTCGCGCATCGGTCGCGCGTGTCTTATATATCCTCGGCTCGGGTGATTACGCGATGTTCTAGAATCGTCTTCTTTCCCCTCCCACCCCACCACCCCGATGTGTCGATAGGAGGGTACGAATGATATTGTTTGGAAAGGAAATAATGATTCTACAAGTTCCTACCGTCAAAATAAAAAACGCGAATGGTTTTCCGCGCAACCATCTCCCCCCGCCCTTGAAGGATTTCCTTCAAAAAAAAATAACTAAACAACTAGAGCTAAGATCGACTAACAAATAACTAACTAACGCTAAGATTACCTAAATTAAACTACAATTTCAGTCTAGAAAGCTAATTTAAATTATGGAAGAGGCAAGGGGCACAAACGGATAACAGGACGTAGGTAAGACCCAACCGTGGTCTTAACGCGAGCTATCCTAATTACTCCGTCGGAACCGGGAAAGACCTCCTCGACGATTCCTAACGGCCAGTGGAGAGGCGGCGTATTCTCCTTAGTGAGCACAACTACGGTTCCTACAGCTAAAGGCTCTGTCGCTGTGTTCCATTTTTGCCGAGACTGCAAAGTATGCAAGTATTCCATCCTCCATCGTTTCCAAAACGATTGCACTAACCGATCTAATAATTTGTGGCGTGTGGAAATGCTAAGTCTGTTCTCATCCATATCCGCGGCGGGCAGATACCTTAGAGGCGTTAAAGTCAAAAAATGTGCTGGAGTTAGAGCCAGCGGTTCCGAGGGGTCACTAGATAACGTCCGACAAAGTGGGCGGCTATTCATTACGCATTCAATTTGAGCGAGCACCGTACTTAGCTCTTCGAAGGACAAAATTTGATCTCCTATTACTCGGTATAAGTGGCTCTTTAGACTTTTAATATTAGTCTCCCAATTGCCCCCAAAATGACTCGCGGCTGGGACGTTCAGAGACCACTCAATGCGGTTCTCGGCTAGAATGTGAGCGAACTCCGAATTATAATACTTGCTAGCTAAGAGCTCGTGTAGTTCCGATAGAATACGTTTTGCACCGACGTAGTTCGTACCGTTATCCGAATATAATTTACTTACAGGGCCTCTGCGCGATAGAAATCTTTTAAATGCACCCATAAAGCCTGTTGTGCTTAGATCACCAACGAGTTCTATATGCACTGCTCGAGTAGTTAGACATACGAAAATGCAGACGTAAGCCTTTGTGGATCTTATACCACGCCCGCGAGTGAGCGTGACCTTAAACGGACCAGCAAAATCAGACCCGGTGTGCGTGAAGGGCTTTACCGATTGTATCACTCTACAAGATCTAAGTTCCGCCATTTCCGGAAATGACGGCTTGGGGCGTGCCCGAAAGCAAGCTATACATCTGTGCACCCGATTGCGTATTAAACTACGTGCAGAAAGAATCCAATAATTCTGACGCAAGATCGACATCAATAAATCGGGGCCAGCGTGCGAGTTCAATTTATGATGATAATCGACTAATAAGTTCATGATATGGTCTTTACGCGGTAAAACTATAGGGTGCCGTTGGTCGAAACTCAATTGCGAGTTGGACAAGCGTCCACCTACCCTTACAATCCCATCCTGTAAAAATGGCTTAAGGCGTTGAAAGGCGCGACTACAAGCTCTATTCGATTGTAATCTTGTAATTTCTTCAGAGAAGTGCGCACGTTGAAGTTCACGTAATACTAGCGACTCGGCATAGTTGTAATCGGATGCTAAGACATACGGACGTCGCGGTAAAAGCTTCGCGAATCGACAAACGTAAATTACGCTACGCAATAATTTCGACCAAGAGGACAAGCGGTTCGCCAGAGCAATGATTGGAGAAACCTCGCTCGAAACGTTCGCCACTAGAGCGTGTCTCTTCTCTTCCGGCGGTTGTGACACTGACGAAGGTTCGAAATCGGTTATTGGCCATTGCGAGGGATCCAAGTAAACCCAAGAAGGTCCATGGAACCAAAGCGGGTGGTCCATTATTTGCATCGGGGTGAGTCCCCGGGATAGACAATCGGCAGGGTTTTCCTTACCGGACACGTGATAAAAGTTCCGCGTTTCTAACTCGTCTTGGATCTTGGCCACTCGGTTCGCGACAAACGTATCCCAACGGTGGGGTGAAGAATGAACCCAACATAAGGCGACGGTGGAGTCGGAAAAGGCAAATATTCTTTCTATGTGAACTCTATCCCTACATGCGCCGATAACTGTGGTAATAAGCTTGGTGAGTACTAATATTGCGCAAAGCTCTAAGCGCGCCAGAGAGACAACCTTACGGGGGGAGACTCTCGACTTAGAACTAATGAGGCTAATCGAATTTCTACCATTATTCTGGACATGGAAATATACAACGCCCCCGTAAGCCTTCTCGCTGGCGTCTGCAAATCCAACAACCGTTATGCTGCTATTTCTATCGACATTTATATGACGCGGTCGTAAGCTTCCTTTAACTGGGGCGAAGCGAGCATCCTACGCTCCAAGCTGTAGAAACGTTTTTCCGCCATTTGACGCGAATCGCCGAGAGATAAAACATCTCCCTTAAAGGGTAGCGCTACACTATATCTACCGTCGCGATCACGAACGGTCGTGCGGACGTAAATTTCCTCGCATATCCTGTCATCTGAACTAGCTATGGGTGGGACGTTCACCTCCTCCATCTCCCAAAATTTGCGGACTAACGACTCGAGCGGTTCGACAGCCATACCACCATAAGAGGCTGCCGAAATACTATCTAGGATGGGGGCGGAGCCAAGGATCACATAGCCCAATACGGTTTCCAGTGCGTAAGGCGCGGTATGCGAGGAGTTGCCCCTGACCTTATTGTTTAACAAAAGATGAGGGAAAAGCGATGCCCCAATGAGCATGTCTATGTTTCCAGGAACGGCGTAAGTGTCTTCTGCTAGAGTCAAATTTTTAAATTCAATCATTGCCGAGGTGTCAACCGAAACGGTTGGCAACCGTTCAGTGACCCTATCTACTACTAGTGCATTTATATCAAAGTTAACGTTACGATCTATCCGAGAATAAAATTTTAAATTTATATATCCCTGTGTCGCTTTACTAGTACCTCCGATGCCTTTAACTACAGGACATGAAAGTGACCTATTTATTACTAAGCCTAAGCGCTGACAACATTGTCGTGTTATAAAGCTATTTTGGGCTCCGCTGTCCAGCAGTGCACGGACGCTTTGTTTGTTTCCACGCGAATCCCTAACCAAAATACGCGCCGTACCCAGTAACACGGTTGAAGGAGGTTGTGCTCCCATATTTGCCAATGAGCACAGAGCGACATCACCAGGTCGACCGCTAGAATCGTTGACCTTAGTAGGGGTGAATTCCTTATTCGCCTTACTTGACGCCGCTATGTTGCTATTTTCAAAATGTAATAGCGTGTGATGTTTCCTGGCGCACTTGCTACATACGGAACTCGAATTGCATTTTGCAACTAAATGCTTATCGCTTAAGCAGTTCAAACATAGGTTGTTTGTTTTTACTAACTTATAACGTTCGCTTGGTGAATATTTACGAAAAGTCGCACAGTTATATAAATTACCGTGTTTATCTTTACATACTATACAAGTATGCTGGAGCGATGTCGGCGTAGCGGTTACGTAAGTTAACGACCCTGCTATTTTAGATGGTTGAGTCTGTCTACGGTCGACGCACCTTTTAATCTCCTGTTTAACGTTCGGTGAGCGCTGCATCACCTTTATTTGATCTCGCACGAACGATGCTAATGAATGAAAGGAAGGCATCTCCGAGCTACGATGCTCCATTTCAAACGCACGCACGGTGTCGGAGTCTAATTTCTTTAATGCTATATGGAGAAACACCACGTCCATGAGGTCATTAAACTTCAAATTCTTAAGTGCAGCCACCGATGCCACAAATTTATCGAGAAACTGCTCTAAGCCGTTGATGTTCGCGGATGATATAGGTTTAAGATCGAATATCTGGTTCAAATATTCGGAAGCTAACATTCTCCTATCTTCATATTTAGTTTTAAGCGTTTCAAATATTAATACGTAATTGTTTGCTGTAGGTGTAAAACCCGAGCAGATCGACTGTGCTCTGCCACTAAGTTTGCTAATTAAGTAATATAATTTTTCAGCGTCCGATAACGATGGGTTGTTGTGTATATTGTTTTGAAAACTACTGAAGAAGAAGGGCCACGTCTTAATATCACCATTGAATACCGGAATATCTATTGGCGGTAACCTAATTGAGTCACGAGGGCGTACCTGCATTTCAGGCTTCGCTTCACCTTGAGATTGTAGCAATTTTGCGGTTCTCTTCACGCGACACAACATATCTTCGAATGCCAGCAGCGGTTGGTAGTTCACTATGTATTTCGGGTCGGTTTGTAGTTCCGAATGATTAATTTGATCTAATATTCTTTCGTAATCTGTCCGCAAATTATCTATCGTTTCGATTTCATTTAAAAAGGCCTCCCGTACTGCCTCTATATGAACGTTCTTTTTATAATCACTTATATTCTGCACACGCGAAAAGAGTATGTCCCTCTTGGCATAAAGCGTTTTAATTTTGATTTCACTTCCACTAACTGCCATTTTAAATTATTATAATAAAGTTATATTAATCACAATTAATCTCACACGCATAAACGACGTAGGATGAATACTCGGCGTGCCGTATTACGTAATCAGATCGAGCGCCCGATGCAGTCAAGGCTACGCGTCGTTTGCTAAACCTAATAATTTTATAAAAATTGTGGGGTAAGCGTATCAAACGGTTGCTATCACGCCGTTTCAATTATTTAATAAGCTTTAAATTTAACCAAATACGAGCGCTATTAAACGAATAATTCTGTTTGCGAGTAACAAATCAAAATTTTAATTTAAACGAACACTATTTAAGTCTATTCTATAAATTAGAGTGCGTTATCTAAACAATTAATTTAATAATTCGACCAGAAAATGGTTGGATAACCACTAAACACCAATCCAGATCCGGCTCGAAGGACCATAAAATGGTGGAGCCACGTGTTTAAGGCTGCCGAAAATCTAGTTCCCCGGTCAAACCTCAAACCTATTACGCGAGATATTAACTAAAGTGGACTGTATATGCGATTGCTTCTACGCTTACATAAGGCGACTACTATAGCATGCGGTACAATGCACTCGCTCTTCCCTAAACTAAACTATTACTTGTCGAATCGATGAAAGGAATCCTGCTTGACTAGGAAAAAAACACAGATTGGAGCGGGTTAAATTATTAGCAAGCAGGTATAATTAAGGAATATTGACTCACCGGGGTTTCTTCTTCCTGTCGATCACTATAGCGACTTCTGGAACACTCCGGAGAGAGGCGGTGCGCGACGATATCTCACACGAGGTGAGGCGGGTTCCTGGAGCTCGACTGCTTCCAGGCCAAAGCGGTTTCCACTAGTGAGGTGTTTCCAAACGAGCGCGCGGGAAGAGGAGGTTGTAGTTCAACGACGACTGCGGCGGGAGAAGAGGCTCGCGCATCGGTCGCGCGTGTCTTATATATCCTCGGCTCGGGTGATTACGCGATGTTCTAGAATCGTCTTCTTTCCCCTCCCACCCCACCACCCCGATGTGTCGATAGGAGGGTACGAATGATATTGTTTGGAAAGGAAATAATGATTCTACAAGTTCCTACCGTCAAAATAAAAAACGCGAATGGTTTTCCGCGCAACCATGTATAATTATATATTATAAGTATATATATATATATATATATATATATATATATATATATATATATATATATATATACAAGAATTGCTCGTTTAAAGGTATAGGATAATAAGTTTTACATTTTATATGTGGTAGAGCCATGCTGCAGTTATATTAGTAGTACAGTCGTAGCAAGAATGGGTCGGCTCGACCGGGGAAGGACCACAGAACTCTCACAGAATACCTGCGTCAAATAGCAGCCTAATGCTGCTGTGTTTCGTATGGTGAGTGTAGAGAACCGGAGTCCCTTTTTACTGGAAACGAGGCATTCCATCTTAGTCCTCACGGGTGACAACGCATCTGCATTTTGATTTGAAATCTAGGATAGATGTAGATGTCTATGGGCCGTAGCAACCTCTTACCATCAGGTGGACTGTGTGCTAGTTTGTCACCCTATTCTATAAAAAAAAACACAACTTTTTTACTACTAAGTGTTTTTATGGCATGAGTTATCATAATAAATAAAAAAATAAAACATTTGAAATAAAAATCTGATCACAAAAGGCCAATATTTCTCTACTAGGAACATTTATGTTTGCCTCTGTAAAAATTCAGTAAATCTATCTAATAGGTAGTTTATGCGAATACACTAACGTACACAGAGAAGTTTCTGAATTACTACCGAGCACCCACTTCAGAAGCTATTATGTGGAAATAATTTTATTTTTTTTAACTTCTATTTTCTATGAAGTTCGCATTTACTTTTTCTTTTATCCTATACCTTTAAACGAGCAATTCTTGTATATATATAATCGGAATCTCGGAAACGACTCCAACGATTTTCATAAAATTTTGTGTCCGAGGAGTTTCGAGGGCAATAAATCGATCTAGCTAAGATTTAAACATAAACATAAACACTCACGCCTGTCACCCAGAGGGGTAGGCAGAGACTACAGACTTCCATTTAGCACGATCCTGACATACCTTTCTCGCCTCTTCCACATCCATATACCTACGCATACATGCTCGTCGGTTAAGAGTACTCTTAATTTAGCCCATTTTTAGTATATGGCCAATTTGGTCGACAAACTTCTACCTAGGACGTCCCTTTCCGACTCTTCCATTCACTTCTGCAACATATAGGTATTTGCTTTGTCAGTCTTTCCGCATTCATTCTTTCTACATGACCAAACCACCGAAGCATTCCTTTCTTAATCCTGGTCACCGCATCATCTTGCAAACCACACTCTTCTTTTATCACACAGTCACACCCTGTCACTGTCACTCAGATTCAGCCCTAACATACTACTTAGCGACCGCATTTCTACTGCATTTATTCTACTCTCGTGCTTCTTCTGCCATACCCAACTTTTACTACCAGTAAAGTAGGGACTAATACAGCACTGTGAATTGCCATACGTGCCTTTTTTGTCACATTCTGACTATTCACAATAGAGTGTAGAGCCCCATTTACTTTATTTCCTGCATTCACTCGTCGTTCAATATCCTTATCATATCTCCCATCCCTGCTGAATACACATCCCAAATATAAGAACTCATCCACTTGCTCAATTAACTCTCCTTCTATTCTTATTTCACATACCGTTTTGCTTTCTTCTCTTTCAAAAACCATCACTTTCGTCTTACTTGCGTTCACTTTCATTCCCCTTTCTTTTAATGACCTGTTCATTAATGTAACCATCATTTGCAACTCGGCCGCCGACGACGCAAGTATGACTTGATCATCGGCGTACAAAAGGCATTTGATGGTTAACTCACCCATTCTTAACCCGCATTCTTCAACTTTCAAATTTTGCAAACAACTGTCCATAAATAGGTTGAACAGCCACGGGGAAGCTACACAGCCCTGTCTGACACCTTTATGGATGCCAAACCAGGCCGAGTAGACCCCGTTGATTCTAACACAAGCGCTCAACCTAAATGCGTTCAGCGTTTGCCATAACACATCCCTGTCCACTCTGTCATAAGCCTTTTCCAAGTCCATGAACGCACAAAAAACTTTTTGGTTTTTCGCCAAAACTTCTCCGCGATCATGCGCATGGAAAAGACTTGATCAGTACACCCCATTCCCTTTCTAAATCCCGCTCGCTATGGGGGGATAAGTCGCTCGCGTCCGTAGGCTTCGACCACCTAATCCTAGGCCCACCCTACACGTTTCCCCCAGGTGGTGCTAAAAGAGCGACAAAGCCGAAAGAACAGACTCGGCTACTTGCCGTGTGATAGCGGCGTAAAATATGCCACACCCTAGTTTTCGCACCATGAGGCAAGCAAGCAAGCTAGGATTTATTTTTAGAGAATGTCTTTTTGTCCGTGTTTTCAGGCTATGAAAAACTGCTAGAATATAAGAAGGTAAATTTTGAGACTGTTCTATAATGATCGTAATAGCTCAAGTGGATATCGAGCGGTCGCGAAATCGTAATGCCTTGGTTCGCGTCCTGTCTTCGGTCTAATTTTTTTTTCCTTTTTTTTCTAGTTCCCTCTTTTTGAGAAAATTTATTATTTCTAGCCCTTCTTTTAGTATTTTTTAAAAATAAGTAAATTGTAATTAAAGTAATTGCACTCATGATTTTTATTCAAATAACTAGTTCAGTTTTTTCTATTATGTCAATAAGATCAAAAAATATTATTCATCAGTATGGAATTTGTATCTAAATGTAATTTCCAAAAAGAAAACCGAGCAAAACTCGGTCATCCGGGTACTTTTTTAATTAATTTTCTAATATTTCAATGCGTATAGCGTTATAGCCACACTTTGTTAGGTTGAAAGCCAGCGTCAGCGATACTTGTCGGTATTCTCAATGATGTGTGCAAAAACTAGGCGATTACGTAAAATAACTAGGAACAGACACAAGCTAGTAGTACCAATTACTTGACTCCACCGATTCAGTAATTCATTCTTGGGGCGATGTATAAGCTTACAACAAAATCCCAGAAAATATACAAAAATTGACCTGCACAAAGTTTAAAATCTTTATTAAACTAAGTTTGTATATTTATTTGGTTTATTATAATATTAAGGAATTTATAGATGTTATTATAATCCCTGTGAAGGGTGATCGCCACCAAGCTATTTCTAATTTGTTATATGTTGTTAACTGTAACTTACATTATTGTAACTGTTATTTTTTTAAAGTCCCGCTGGTTTTCTTGCTGGTTCTTCCAAGGACGGAGGTGTTTTTCCGAACCTATGGTGAATTATAAAAAAGTGACTCAATAGGTATTATTTATAATCTATATCGAATAAAAAAGTTTCTGTTTAACATCATTGTCTATCAATTTCAGGGTACTCATTGGGAGCATGTCAACAGCCCACAAGCGTTAATGGCAATAAGCACATGCAATAATATAATTTGGACAGTAGGTCGAAAAGGTGAACTGTATTATCGAGAAGGTATATCCGGAACTAATCCAGCAGGATCTAACTGGAAGTTAATAGAGGCACCAAAATGTGGGTTCGCTTACGGACAGAAAGCAACCGTTGGAGCAAAGGCTGTGTCTTTAACAAAAACTACAGCTTGGGTGCTGCTAACAAATGGTACGATTGCTGTCAGGACTTATATCAGTGAAGAACAACAAGATGGTAAAAAATGGAAATATATATCAGGTATGTAATTTGACTTACAAACAATACAGTGTAGTTATTCGCATTTCATTCGCAATTCACATTCCAAAGTTATTATACATCTTGTAAGTAACTGGTTTCACTGTATCACCAGGAAACAGTTTATGAACCGATAAAGTTTATTCTCATCAGTATATTTATTGCTTGTTGCATCAGTATATTTACTGGCATGGCATTATGTAACATGTATAAACTTAATTTAATTCAAGTATTTTTTTTTTCTTTATTATCTAAGATTTTTGTATGCTAACAAACTTTTCTCCTTCGTTTTTCACTTTTTCACTTTAACTTCCAAGTATGAAAAATAGACATATTATTAATAAGTCTACTGATTGCCATGTTGATTTACTGCAATACAGTGGAGGATATGAATTGCAAGCTTGTGGAAACTGTCCATGCGGGGTCGGAGCTAAGTGCTGCAAGATCCGTCGCAGAAGAACTCTCCCATCACACTCTTAATCTCATGGCTGTTAGAAGAAACGAAGCTGCAGTTTTCGGTACATATGACAGCATACATGCAACTGTACAGACATTTTCTTACGCAACTTCAATACAGCTCGTATTGTAGAAGCGATCAAGCGGAATCAAGGCTCCAAAGTATGCCAGATATCTGTCTGCCAGAAAGAACCAACTGTCAAAGCTGAAGACCGAATGTGGTAGCATTTTTTCCCGGGACTCAGCTGTACACGTCATTGTTGGAGCCACACGCAAGTATAACGTTCCAAGAGCAAGTCTTATCCCACACTATTCCTATGATATTCCGGACGTTCGCCTGAGCGAGATTAGAATGGCTCCCCAGCACCTTAAAAACGGCAAGTCCCTGGCCGAGGATGGAATTACAGCGAAGTTTCTGAAAGCGGATGGAAAAGCAATACTTGAAATTCTTAACAAGCTCTTCAATTTCATACTCCATGATGGCACTACTCCAAAGGTGTGGAGTAAAAGTGCGGTGGTCTTGTTCCTTAAAAATGGTAACTACGCTATGCTGAAGAACAACATACCGATTTCCCGCGCCTATATGCTTTTTTTTTGAAGCCGTGTAGTGGCGGTTGAGAATATCCACTACCCCATATCTTCCCGTGGGTGTCGTAAGAGGCGACAGAAGGAAACAGAAAAGAGATGGGTAGCAGCATCTTCCTAATAACAACAATAACATAATAAAAAAATGCGGTTGCCAACCCGCTCGCCAAGCGTGGCAACTATGGCAGATATCCCCCATGAGCAACGACACAAATAAACGGCCCCCAGTCCCCGGCGGCCCCGCTATTCCTGGCTACGGTGGCGACCATGGTAACGGCGGGGCAGGGGGTGCTAAGATTCTCCGGTGGAGGTTCGGTTGCCACCTACGACGACTCGACCTGGCAACGTATAACGCACGCACCCTGAGGACTGACGAGAAGATACTGGAGCTGGAAGAAGAGGTAGAAAAGTTGCGCTGGCATATTATTGGATTATCTGAGATCCGAAGAGAGGGGGAGGACACGGTAATCCTCGAGTCCAGCAACTTGTTCTATCACCGGGAGGGCGACCGTCTGTCCCAAGGAGGTGTCGGATTTATTGTCCACAAGTCTCTCGTCAACAACGTTGTAAAGATTGGGAGTGTGTCGACGAGGGTCGCGTACCTGTTACTCAGAATCACCAAACAGTATTCGCTGAAGGTCATACAGGTCTACGCACCAACCTCGGCACATCCCGATGAGGAGGTGGAGGAAATGTATGAGGATATTTCTAGAGCCATGAATTCCTCCAAAACCCACTCACTACACGGTGTTGATGGGAGACTTCAACGCAAAACTAGGCACAAAAGAAGGCGATGAGCTGAAGTTAGGGAAATTTGGAGTAAGGCAACGGAACCGTAGGGGCCAGCAGCTGGCTGACTATGGAGAAAGAGGGACTCTTTATGATGAACTCTTTCTTCCAGAAGCGGTCCCACAGGAAGTGGACCTGGTCGAGTCCCGACGGTGCGACAAAAAATGAGATTGACTTCATTATGACGACCAGACGCCAACTGTTCAGTGATGTCTCAGTGATCGCAAGGGTGAAAACCGGCAGCGATCACCGAATGGTTAGAGGCACACTGAACCTAAACGTTAAGTTAGAGAGGTCTCGTCTAATGAAGTCAACGCTCCGTCCCCCTCGTGCTCTAATCCAGAATCCCGAGACTTTTCAGCTCGAGTTACGTAACCGCTTTCAGTGCCTAGAAGATTGCAATGCAGTGGACGATGTGAATGACAAGCTCGTGGAAACTGTCCATGCGGTCGGAGCTAAGTTCTGCAAGACCCGCCGCAGAAGAACACAAAAACTCTCCGATCACACTCTTAATCTCATGGCTGTTAGACGGGAGATGAGGCTGCAATCATCAACAGATTTGACAGCATACAGGCAACTGAACAGACAGATCTCCAAATGCATGCGGCAAGACTTACGCAACTTTAATACTGCTCGTATTAAAGAAGCGATCGAGCGGAACCAGGGCTCCAAAGTCTTTGCCAGAGATCTGTCTGCCAGAAAGAGCCAACTGTCAAAGCTGAAGACTGAGTGTGGCAGCATCGTTTCCGGGACACCTGAGATTTTGAGTGAGATTGAGAGGTTCTATGGGCAGCTGTACACATCATCGTTGGAGCCACACGCAAGTGTGAGTAACGATACAAGAGCAAGTCTTACCCGACACTATTCCGATGATATCCCGGACGTCAGTCTGAGCGAGATTAGAATGGCTCTTCCAGCACCTTAAAAACGGCAGGGCCCTAGGCGAGGATGGAATTACAGCGGAGCTTCTGAAAGCGGGTGGAACACCGGTACTTGAAGTCCTTGAGAAGCTCTTCAATTCCGTCCTCCATGGTGGCACTACTCCGGAGGCGTGGAGCAGAAGTGCGGTGGTCTTGTTCTTTAAGAAAGGCATCTCTTGAAGAACTACAGACTGATTTCCCTTCTGAGCCGCGTCTACGTGCTGTTTTCGAGAGTCATTACGAATCGTCTCGCACGCAGACTCGACGACTTCCAGCCTCCCGAACAAGCCGGTTTCCGAAAAGGCTTCAGTACCATAGACCACATACATACCCTGCGGCAGATTGTACAGAAGACCGAGGAGTACAATCTGTCACTTTGCCTGGCGTATGTGGACTATGAGAAAGCCTTTGATTCCGTCGAAATTTGGGCGGTGCTACAGTCCCTTCAGCGGTGCCAAGTTGACTGTCGGTATATCGAGGTGCTGAAGTGTTTGTAGAGTAGGGCTACGATGGCTATCCGAGTACAGAACCAGAGTTCGAAACCTATCCAACTGCAGAGTGGTGTAAGACAGGGTGACGTTATATCCCCGAAACTCTTCACCGCTGCGTTGGAAGACGTTTTCAAGCTACTGGACTGGAAAGGATACGGTATTAACATCAATGGCGAGTACATCACTCACCTTCGATTTGCCGACCATATAGTCCTTATGGCAGAATCGCTGGAGGACCTTAGCACTATGCTCAATGACCTCAATGGTGTCTCCCAACGGATAGGTCTTAAGATAAACATGGAAAAAACAAAGATTATGTTCAATGTCCATGTCACACCTATGCCGGTAGTTGTGGGGAGCACTATGCTCGAAGTTATTGACGAGTACGTTTACTTGGGACAAATAGTCCGACTAGGTAAGTCCAACTTCGACCGAGAGGTCAATCGACGGATTCAACTCGGCTGGGCAGCGTTCGGGAAATTACGACACATCTTCTCGTCAGGTATACCTCAATCTCTGAAAACAAAAGTGTACAACCAGTGCGTGTTGCCAGTGATGACTTACGGATCAGAGACGTGGTCCTTCACTGCTGGCCGTATGAGGACGCTCAAGGTCGCTCAGCGAGCTATGGAGAGGGCTATGCTCGGAGTTTCTCTGCGTGATAGACTCAAAAATGAGGATATCCGCAGTAAAACCAGAGTAACCGACATAGCCCAACGGATTAGTAAGCTGAAGTGGCAATGGGCCGGCCATATAGCTCGAAGAACCGATAACCGATGGGGAAGAAAGGTTCTCGAGTGGCAGCCTCGTACGGTAGGCGTAGTGTAGGGCGACCCCCACTAGATGGAGTGACGACCTGGTAAGACATGCAGGAAGTCGATGGATGCAGGTGGCTCAGGACCGTGCTTTGTGGCGTTACTTGGGGGAGGCCTATGTTCAGCAGTGGACTTGTGAAGGGCTGTAATGATGATGATGATGATATGCTTTTTTTAAGAGTCATTACGAATCGTTTCGCACGCAGACTTGACGACTTCTAGTCGCCGAATCGGTATTATTTTACAAAGATTTGTGGTTGGGATGTTCTTGAATTGGAATCTTGACGGCAAGTGGGATTAACAAATCTGAAGGATTCTCATTATAGTACTTAGGTTTATGTTATATGTATAACATAATCATCCGTTACAACACAAGTAACAAAACTATAATTTAAGTAATGCACGGTTGGGTGACTTTATGGCTAAACAGTGATCTCTTCTAGTTCTAGGTAAACCTATTGCGAAGATTATTTTTTAAACTGTGTGCAATACGTACATTTCTATAAAGATGAAGTCATCATCATCATTATCACTGCCTATAAAAGTCCACTGCTGAACATAGGCCTCCTGCATAGATTGCCTCGTATTTCCTCGGATTTTGCCATAATTGACATGCTTGGTGAGCGGGTTGTCAACCGCAGGTTTTTATTATTTTGATTAGTCATCAGGAAGATGCCGCTGCTCATCACCTGTTTCAATTTACCTTGGTCGCGTCTTGCGACAGCCACGGGACGATATGGACTGGTGGATATTCCTACACCGCCACTACACGGCTTAGAAAAAGATTTCGGTTAAGGTGAAGTACTGCTAAAGATGGCCAGGCAGACGTTGTTCTGCCCTTTCCGACGATTTTCCTGTAAAAAATCCTTAAATACGCAATAAAAAATTAAGGGTTACTTATCGGTTTGAAAATCATCCTATCTCTCAAGTTGGAAAAACTGCACACGGTGTGCTAAATTTCATTGAAATCAGTTCAGTAGTTTAGGAGTTCATCGCGGACGAACAACGTGACACGTAATTTATATATATAAAGATTTTGAAAAATATGTTGATTCGCAGGTGGAGCTAATCGATTATGGTAATTCATGCCAGCATTACTAATGTTGTAGATTGCAATAATTTTAGGGTGCAGCTTAACACTGGGTATATAAGACTATAATATATTATTCTTAGAAAAAGGGCTTTGTCGCTGGAGTGATTATGACGCTCTGTGCCACTGAAGTAATATGTACTTATAGTGCCACCAACTTATCTGTTCAGTTTACAGAGTCGCTAGTGGAGTGCTTACTATTGCCATTTAAGAAATTCGCCGAGGAAATAGGTGACTACATATTCATTAGGTACACATAATATAAAATAAAACAAATTTCGTGTTAATATATTAAAATTAGTGAGAATTAGTGTTATTATATATATTATTTATATTTTATAAAAATAATTGTGGTCGTGGTCTCGGAGTTCAAGCGGCCGAACTCCAGGAATTTCTGTTTTGAAAGACGTACCCGCGTTAGCTACTGATTCCAATAATTCATCTTCTGAGTCACTGGAATCGCTTTCGCTATCGCTCTGACACTCTATAATAAAGGGTTCATCTAAATACGCGTCTTTTAGTCTGTATTCATTTTCAATTTTTTTCACATGATTACAAATGTTTTTCCACTGCACCGGTGTAATTTTATTGAATGCATCTTCAATTAATTGGGGCATTAGAACATTAGATTTTCCAACATTTTTGTCTGCTATGTTCCTTTTCATAGAGCTCCATATCATTTCAATTGCGTTCAAGTCGCAATGATAAGGCGGCAATCTAAGAATAACATGGCCATAACTTTTCATCAGGTTATCAATTTCATATTCCGGAGCAGGTTTATTTTTCTTTATTAACTCATAAAGCTGTGGTTTTGTCATTTGTTCATTGAAATCCACATTGTTTTCTACAAGCCACTTCTGCATATCAGCCTTACTGTGGTTTGAATTAGGACACCTATTTACGCAAATACTATGGTATGGCGCATTATCCATCACAATGAGAGAAGGTTCATGCAGATTAGGTAGTAATTTTTCATATACCCATTTTTTGAAATTAGTGCTATTCATTTCATCATGGTAGTCCCCATACTTTGTATTTGATTTAAATACGAGAAGTGCATTTTCCACAAAACCTTTTTCTCCACCTGCATGGATTATGATCCACCTATTACCTTTCGAAACAGGTTCCAAATCGCCATCCTCTTCAGGACCTTGCCAACATTTCCCAGTTGAGTGAGACGAATGTATGTAAGTTTCGTCTAAATAAATAATAGGTCTTTTTTCACCACACTCATTTTCTTTAATTTTTTGTAGGTAGGTTGCTCTCCATGCAGCTACGTCGTTACGTTCATACAACACTTTTCTATTTGATTTTGTTTTCTAAATTATCTAAACTAAACTAAATCCTATTTTGTGAAGCAATTTTCGAAGAGTTTCACGTTCTGCTTTGAAATCAATATCTTCTTTTAAAATACTCAGTAATTTGGGTATGGTAGGAATTTCTTTTTTCACTGAATAAAATTCGTGAATTTTTCTTCTTATAACGCCAATGTCGAAAATATCAACTTCTTGTTTCCCGGTTTTTCTTTGCCTTTTTTTGCCAGGGGTAGAAATTTTAGAATTTGATTCTTCAGCGTGTTTCTCTTCATTTACGAGTTTGTGTACAAATCGCTCAGAAACACCTGTAACGAAACGACAAATAATTATTGTATAGGTAAAATTAAATAAATATAAGCCCGTGTATATGCCGTCACTATAGCTACTTCACAGACCACAAATTACAAAGCTAGGTAATTTAGACGAATTACAGTAAATTGAGAATTTTTTTTACTATCTTTCACAAGTACATTATTAGGTGATTTTAATTTTCCATATCTGGCAATACTAACCTGTCGCGGCAGTAACGCGTTCATACAGCTTTTCAAATGGTATAATTGGAGCTTGTACACGTTTCTCTTCTTTCATAAAAGATAAAACTTTTAGGATAATCTGTCGCGCATCACTTTTAAGAGCTTTAGGCATTTTATTTGCACTTTTTAAAAACACTCACCTGATAGCTCAGAATAAATAATAACTGACAGCGAAATGTCATTTACAAAATGGCGGCCTTAGTTCCAATTTTGTCCACCTGAACAGATAAGTTGGTGGCACTATACGTACTAGAACAGCTGTCTCAAACAAAAAATGTGCGCTACTCTGTGTTCGCGCGTTTGGTTTTTTATCATAGAATAAACAGAGGTAGAATGATCCGTAGGTAATAGTAGATTACATTGTTAAATAGGTAAATTATATCGAGAATAATATTTAAATTATGTCATTTATTTTGTATATTATATTTGATTATTTAATATAATATTACATAATATTATGTCATAATTACATTTCAATGATATTTTTATCTGAATATTTTAAAAGGTATCTATGTCAAATATAAAAAAAACATACTAAATGTGTATTTAACAAAACTTATTAACATATCATTTAAATTACAAATATATTTATTTAAATTAGAATAAGAGTCTTTCGTAAATGCTGGACACGCGAAAGTTAAAAATGGACGAATTTATTCCACTTTGACTTTGATATGGAAACCTAAAAATAAAATAAAAGAATAATAAGCAGATTTAAACATGAAAAATTATTATAACTTATATATGTTTCTACAAAAAATGTGTATAATAATATATTCGTCCTATACTTAGTACCCACAGAAATGTCGCATCTGAACATATTAATTTCATAATCTATATTTCATGACACGAGATGGCGTCTTAGCAATAATTTGTTTTATTATTATTCTATAATACTTTTTTTATTGATTAAGTATCTTATTAACCGATGAAAAGTAATTCCTTGGTTTTTACTGACATTTCTTGAATTATTTGTGCAATATCTAAGTACACACGACGGCAGAGATTTTTTTTAAATCAACACGTGTCAACTCTACAAGCGCCTAGCGAGTGAATGATTAAAGTGCGGTGTATGCACCGCAGTTGGGTGGAACATAGTAGCTGATTGCAGTGTCGCCTCTAGTACGTAGTACGTAATAGCTCAATGCTCTGTGCCCTGTTTATCAAAATTTACAAGCCTTGTATTACAAGCAATTTTCCTGTAAAAAAATTAATTATTACAAATATGTGTTTATCAAAACTGCACATGTAATTTACAAGTTACAAGGGTCATTATTTATTTCACAACTATATTTTTACACTTGTATTCGTGATTTTGTTTATCAAAAATCCCTTGTAAGTTACAATTTGTAAAAAATTATAACAAATCCAAAGAGTGTCCAGCGACTCTCCATTCCGTCTTACAAGTGTTTTAAGTAAAAGTAAAGTAAAGTTACAGCCTATATACGTCACATTGCTGGACAAAGGCCTCCCCTCATTTCTGAGAGGGTTTTAAGTAGTACTGTAATATTTTTTTTTATTTCATTGTCCTTTTTAAAATGTAGTCAAGTGCCTGAAGCGATGATGAAATTATTAGAATAATAGAACCAAGAACATATAGAACAAGAATCGACTACGGTCAATATGGAGACGACCTATGAATTTAATGGAAGGTTTCGACATAAAGAACTTTTTGTCGCGAATCAGTTGTAAAATCGTTATTTTATTATCATTTCCAGACGTTTTACAAGAAATCGCAAAATATCGCCGCGAATACACTTCAAATTATATATAAAAGTCGGAAATACTTTGTCGCTACTACCTGTGCTACTACTTTTTTAATGTCCCATCAAAATTAGGCACAAACGATATACCATACAGCCATGCGTTTAAATAAGGATATTCAATAAAAAACAAAAACATAATGGCGGGAAAAGAATGCGGCACACAAAAATTTTAGAACTTACAAGTAGAACCTACAAGTGTTAAATTTTACCAGCCCTGTAGATTTTTTTGATAAACGTAATTTACTCGAACTTGTAAAAACTTTCTTGTAAAGTGTAACATGTGAACAAGTAGACTTGTGAGTTTTGATAAACAGGGCACTGGTCAACAAAATTCTTAAATAGGATAAATACTAAACAATTAAACTTATTAATTACATAATCTCTTATTTACTAACACATAAAGCTTTTTGGCATCTTCTGATAACGGGTCTGATAAAATGCTATTAACACTGCCAAAATCAATGACAAATGTAATATACAATTTTTTCTTTCTATGGAGTTCTGGGCACATTCTATCAAAATGTGATAAACATCATCGATAACGTTGCAAGTTGAACAATTTGGTGAGGTAGTTTTCGCAACAAGTATGAAAATTTATTGCATTTAACGTGCCCAGACCTGAGTATAAAATTTTTAAAATGTTCTTTTTTCAAATATTTTATTTTAAGTTCTGCTTTGTTACAGATTATGAATTTTTATTTAAACACATTTCCTGTATTGAGAAGGAAGTATGGGCTGTGAGGTGTGACGGCGCTTTGCAGCGGCGGTTGGGTGTCACAGCAGACAACCCCACGGGCTCAACATGGCAGCCGGTACTTACTGGAAACTTCGTACACGTATCTGCTCGAGGCGGCTCCTTTGCATAAGTTAATAGGGTTGTTACGAAGTTAGAAGGCTATTTCAGTATAAACAAATGTATAAAGTCTTTCAAATTGCAGTTAACTGAGATAGCATTACTGTTATGTTAATTTGAAAGAAATCCCCAGAAGTATGTAGTTAAATTAAAAGTTTAACTTCTGCCGCCTAAAAGCGGTTTTTGAAAATAACAGACAGTATTTTTTTAATTTAATTATAACCATAGCATAAAAAATTTTAGTATGAGGGCTCTTCTGGACTTTCCATGGTAACAAATAGTAGCCATGAAATATTTTCGTAATTTGGTATTGATGTTGGAGAACTTCATATGGCTTAAATTTAATCAATAATCACTATATGCTATATGTCTCCATATATTTAGGTTTTTTTCTTTCGTTGTGATGGCTTGGCACTCGGCAAAATTAATATGGTTTTTATTGGGCACATGTTTGTTTCTCTTTAATAAAGGAATTGCTATATTTAATAGACTCACGTTAAAAATAATTCGAAGCGTTACCATTGCGATAAAGAGTTATTATGGCCAAATACTCAACCGCTACACAATTTTAAGATGTCCTAAGTCTCGTGTGGCCATAGTCACTTTGAAATAGAGACTTATCGTCATTTTAAATTGTGCAGCGTTTGAGTATTTCGGCATTAGTCCTTTCAATATCCACAAATCCTCAATATGGTGTAGATTCTTAATTTCCGGGAGGTCCCTTAAACCAATGTTAAAATGAATTTAAAACATTCAGATTGTATTAAATAAATATTTACAAATGTGAAAACAAAATGTCATATTAGGTATTTAAACAATTTTAACAGCTGTCGTTTATTTTTTTTAAACTTTTGTTCAAAAGAACATTATGCAATTGTAACATATACATACAGCCAAATATTAAACAACAGTAACAAACCAGTTGCAAGTGTACAATTCGATTTAAAAGCCTGGTAGGTATCAAATTTTAATATTTAGGGCATTTAAAGGTAAATAATTTTGGAAACATCTGTTCAGTTCTATCGCTACATGATGTGGTCCTTCTTGCCTTGCCATAAGATACAATTAACAGGGCAATTGATATTTTTAGCTGCTCTTTTCTATGCGAGAATATTGAAAATGAAACCAATATTAACTTTTTGATATTACATCATTTCTATTTATTGGTTTTCTGCTAGAAGATGTACCATTCATGGATTTTCGAAGAGTAATTGACATAAATACTCTCCCAAACCAGCACAAATTAAAATAAAATCATTTACAAATACATATTTCAACGGAAAGTTTTATACTGCCCCACATTATTTGTATCTTAAAAATGTTTGGAGTTGCGATTGTTATATTACTTTTCAGTGTGCTTGAACGTTAATATGCTTGCTTAAAAATATTGTTGTAAACAAAGCAAGTTCGTAAATGTAATTGTAATAAAAATTAATGCAAATGATTTAATACATTCCCTAGTAAAAGATCTCTTATAGGTTATTAATTTATTTTTTAGAACGCTCTAACCTCGATTTTATTATGATATTCCTTGTTTACCTAATACTATATTTGTCTAATAGCAACATTTTTATCACTAGTCATTTTATATTTATTGAATGTTCCTTTTATGCATTAAGTGAAGTAAAGCATATGTATTGAAGGTACCAAAAATGTAAGCTTATATTCATCAGATAATAAATGTTGCCTTTCAAGATGTTTTTGTCATTTTTAAGGTGAAATGGATCCCAAAGCCGGTGTTTTAGCTACACATACACGGAATATCAATATTCAATACAGCGGGTCAACCGCGGTAATCCGACATACGTTTTGCAAGGCGGTGTCGGATTATCACTATAGAGTACTGCCACAACCCCTGGTAATCCGGAACTTTGTGAAATTGAGTACCATGGAATCCGACAAATTACGTGTCAAATTAATAAAAAATTAAAGCCATGTAATGCACAATGAATACCTAAACAGTAAATGATGAAAGCCCGCTAGGCCGCTACCATAGTCACATTTAATTTGACACAATAATACGCGCCAAGATATTGTCGTACTACCGGGAACTAATTGCAACTTGTTTGTCCACGTATTCGTGAAGAACAGCGGCAACAGAAGAACCCCCCGTGACGGATTGATAACGTGACTCGATCTATATGTTATAGGCATGTCGGATTACAAGGAGGGGGGGGGGGCAGAACACGATTAACACAAATTTGATCAAAAAAAATCGTTGTTTCCACAATATCTATTTTTATATTGTGACCAGGAAAGCCCAATGTCGACCCAGAGGTCAATCCACAGACACAACTAATCTGAGCAGCATTCAGAAGATTAGATACGACCTACCGAAGTGGAAACATAGTAACCGACATAGACCAATGGATTGGTAAGCTGAAGTGGTAAATGTGTCGGCCATATATCTAAAAAAAAATCGACAACCGATGGGGAATAAAGGTTCCTGAGAGGCAGCCTCGTAGCCGGTAAACGAAGTGTAAGGCGATCCCTCACTAGATGGAGTGACGAAATGGATGAATACCGTGATTTTCGGCATCACTCGGAGTAGGTCTATGTTCAGCAGTGATCTACGATGGGTTGTAATATGATGATGATTGCGGCAGTTGAACAGTGCTTAATATGTGAAATCTGGTAATTTTTTATAAACAAAAATTGTCTACTATTCAAGAAAGGCTAAAGGGAAATGTTTAAATACTAATCACTCACTGCTTTTGCTTGGTTGGAGCAGTTATTCCACTAGTCGTAGCCTACGACTATCGTGATGAGTCCGTTGCGGTCGTACCTTTAGTACAAGTAAAGATGTTCGTGTTGTGGAGAGACGACTTTTTGCCACACCGGGATAAGCAGTGTTGCTAATAGCATGTATCATGTAATTATGACCGGGACTGAATGTGTAGTGGGGGTACACAGTTTCATAGCTAACAATGATTAATTGCGTTAGCAAAAGTGTAAGATCATCAGTTCTCACACTAACAACTTCTTAAACTATTGCCGACTCAGTATGGGCATCTAATAAACTTAAGGCCCGCTACATACACACGAAATTCCGTTTCGGAATTCCGATTCGAACGCAGCAAGTCCATATAAAATTAAGGACCCGTCACACAACTACGGTAGTTTCCGTTCGAATTTTTGCGGGCTAAATGGGATTCTATATGTGTGTGGTCGACCCGTTTGTTCCGTTTCGGAATTTCGAATATAGCGGGTCTAAATGATCATCGCTTGGAGAGGCTTAGATGCGATAGGTATAGTGGAGAAGCTACTATCACTTCATTATTAAAACAACTGTTTCGGACATTATTGTTAATTTTGTGTATTAAAATAAATATTTACATCCAATCCAAAAAACACTTCTTTAAGACATATAAATTATGTAATAAATGAGTGACAGTAGGAATTCATAGTAGACTAAGAATATAGGACCTTTACAATTAATGATCTTTCATTATAATTAAAGTGGTATTTAATAATATTTAATTCAGCCATACGACCTTTTAAGATAATAATTTTAGGTTTTATTATGGTCGATAAATTTTCGCCTAGGACTTCCCTTTCCGACTCTGCCATTCAATTCTGCAACATAAATTTTCTTTGTCACTCTTTCCTCATTCATTCTTTCCACATAACCAAACCACCGAAGCATTCCTTTCTTAATCCTGGTCACAACATCATCCACTGCAAACCACACTCTTCTCTTATTACACAATTTTTTACCCTATCATTCAGATTCAGCCCTAACATACTCCTTAACGACCGCATTTCTACTACGTTCATTCTACTCTCGTGCTTCTTCTGCCACACCCAACATTCACTACCATACGTTAAAGTAGGGACCAACACAGCATTGTGAATTGCCATACGTGCCTTTTTCAACACATTTTGACTCTTCACAATAGAGTGTAGGGCCCCATTTATTCTATTTCCTGCATTCACTCGTTCTATATCCTTATCACATCTCCTATCCCTGCATTTCGAGTGAAACTCTATCATATCCGGCAGCCTTACCTGCTTTCATGCGTTTCATTGCTTTCATTATTTCATCTATACTTATCTCGCTACCTCTTTCCTCTTCTTTCGGAGTTTCTACTTCATTTACTTTATACGTTGTCTCCTCACTCATAAAAACGCTTTCAAAATATTCCTTCCATCTCTTTAAACTCAAAACTTCATCATTCAGAATATAGCCATTCTCTCTCTCTTATAGCATTCATTATAGGCTGTTTTAAATGTCCCCTGGCAGTTCTTACAAGTTTCCAGAACATTTTAATTTTGCCTGGAAGTTATCCGATATTCTTCTATCATTGTTATCCGTTCTTTCTTACTTTTTTTTTCATCTAGCCATGCTCTCTTCTTTGCTTCAACTTCCATACGTATCTCATCGTCCCACCATAGCGTATTATTTTTCCTTTCATTCTTTCTCTTACTAACACCACATACTTCGGTAGCTGCATCCACTAAACCTTTCTTTACGCTTTGCCCTACATTCCTTCTCCAACTCCTTCATACATAATTCATCCAAACCACTTATATTTTCTTTCAGTCTACATTTGGACTTGTTTTTCTCGCCTTCCTCTTGTAACCTTTCAGTTCTAATACGCTGTAATGCAGTGGTAGACACAGATGATCGATGGCGCCAACGCCTGAATAGACCATTAATTCGGCATAAAACCAAATAGTGATCCGTTCCTACGTTAGACCCCGGTAAGCCCTTGTATCTACCACTGCGTCCCTCATTCTTTCATCCACAATTATGAAATCTATCATGCTTCTATCATCACCTTCTTTCCCAAGTATACGTGTGAATCCTCTTGTGGCGAAAGCAAGTATTCGTCACAAAAAGATTCTTTTCCATACATACGGTGAGGAGGCTTTCACCATTCTCGTTTATGCTTTCATCACCAAACGTTCCCAATATCCTTTTATAAACAAGCCTCCTCACCACAACCCTTCCATTAAAATCTCCTAGCATAATAATATTTTCATTTTCCTTACATTTCATTAACACCATCCTTACCATTTCCCAAAACTGCTCTCGGATATAATTGGGCTTAGACATGTCTGGGGGCGTAGACCCCTAGCACAAACAACTTCTTTCAGCCCACTTTCATTCGTATCCATAGCAATCTTGGGCTTACACATTCATACTCTTTCACACATTAGCCCATTCTTTCTGAAAGGATGATACCTACTCCCTGGCATGCCCGCTCGATCTCGTCTACACCAGACCAGTACGCGGTATACATGCCATGTGTAGTGACATCCTTCCCCTTCCGTTTCGTCTCACTTACACATAACACATCTATTGCTCTATCATACATCATATCGCATACTTCATCCATTTTATCATTTATTGCTCCACATACATTCAACGTAGCCAGACGGGCCTCTGCAATCCACTTTTCGCCCCTCCGGGAGACAGAACGTGACGGGTGGCGAACTTCGTCGCCGGTTTTCCTCCCGGAGATTCTTCGCACCCCTGCCCCATTAAAGGGGCGCCGGGAACTCGGGGCCATTTTTTTGTTTGCTTCCTCATTGTCCGAAATATGAGGTAGTATATTTTACGCCGCTACCACGGCTAGGAGCCGAGTCTGTGCTAACGGCTTGTCGCTCATTTAGCACCACCCGGGGGACACGTGTAGGGTGGGTCTAGGATTAGGTGGTCAAAGCCTACGGACGCGAGCGACTTATCCCCCTGACTGATTCTATTTTATTTTATATTTTTTATGGTTCATTGGTGTGTAAATGCAACATGATGTATTAAATACAGTGAGTGTGATGATGTGCATTAGATTTTATGGAACATTTTAAAGTTATGTTATTTCGCGGTTATTGAAATAATGTTGTCCGCGCTAATATCGTGTATTTACTATATATTTTAACTGTTTATCGTAATTATTTATTAGATACTATTGTTTTATTGAGATGCATAAAATATTTTCATTATAATAATAATTTTCAATTTATTCAAAAAAACAAAATTTCCCTAAGCAATCTTAGGAGCGAATAAGAAGTGGCAAATCACTATCGACTAGCGTCTTTACATGCGCGAATGTCTCGGAAAGCCGACTTCAGCCCGTTAAGTGATATTCTATCAAATCGGCGAGCTTTAATGATTGAACCAAAACTGGCTGAGACATATATTGATGAAATTTATTCCTCCAATGTCTATTATACAGGAACCTCTCTCACTATTCCCATGTGAGGACATTATAAGAGGGGATCACTGTCATATTTAGTACCTGCAGGGGCTGGGTTCGCTATCAAGCAGTTTGCATGAGCTGCACTTTAAATTCGACTGAGATGCTATTCGTCCTATTCATTAAACACCGTTACTAACATTTTTAATATTGTTAAGAAAAAGAATATGAACAAAATTTATTATATATAAACAATCGCTTAGCCACTGCACCAAACCTGTCATATGCTAAATTTCTACATATTTGTAATCACTAATACTGTAAGTAGATAGGTCGGTAGATACTTACTTCATTACGTTTATCATACGTTTGCTCGTTCCTTTACGCCAACCCAATCGCTTCTTATTTTAATTACGCTTATTTCCCATTGCGCCAACACTATAAACCTAAGTATCTATTTTTATATTTTAATTTTACGTCGTCCTGTTGCGTAATGTGTGTTCTGAGCGAGTAGTTACGTTGTAACAGTTCTGGCTCACTGAGTCGGAAGTGGTACAAGTACGACGTTCGTCGACTCACGATCCTATAAAGAAAAAAAAGGTTCTGGCATGCTCTGATCACGAATCTGCGGTCCATTTTTGTGTAGGATGCACGGTTCCGGAGATGTGCAGATCAATTAACTCTTATCTAATTGATATCCCGGTGATGGCCTCCACCGTCATTAGCGCTCCATTGTTCTTATCTATTGTTCATTGAATACCGTCATTATCTATTATTCGTCAGCGTATGCGTCGGCTCATCCGTGCTATTGTATTATACTCCTTTGTTCCTATCTACAACACTAATCTGAATCAACAATAAAGCAAATTACCTAATTTTGTTAAAATTTTTATTTATAAAATACAAAATCTTATTACTTATTATCTATAAAATAAGAGCGAAACATCTCATCCACTAAAATATCGTTGTACAATGTGTTCCCTGTAAATATACTCGTAAAACTATGCATTGAACATCCCTGAAACTTATATAGCAAATACATTAAGCAATATTCGCCACAAACTGAAGTCCACTCATTCTGAATCCTATCAACATTCTAGTTCCATCTTTTACAATTCCTTTTTAAAAACTCTAGATGATATCGTACAGGTGATCGTCCATATGAATCAAAATATTGACCGACGTCATTCGTATCGATATATAAAGCTACCCAATGTGACCCAGGTTTATCATCTGTATCCAAATTGCATATTATATATGTTGGTACGTGGGTATACATGGGCAGTCTATTAGCAGCATAAACATTATTTTCTAGACTGGGGTGAATCTTTTTCAGATGTTGTTGTACATCTAGTGTATCCATGATATTACTGCTATTAGTAGATTATTACAGTACAATCTACTCAATGACTAACATAGGAATGATCAATTATAGTGATTTCTAAATATTAAATTGCATTATTTTGTGTTATACAAAACGTATTTGAGTCATCAATACACTGAATAAGATGCGACACGACGTAATGTTGAGATAAACAACAAAATGTGAGATAAGCTTGTTGACGCATAAAGTTATTATCAATTCCACTGTAGAAATTCTTTAGATTAGAATTATTACTTACTGGTACTATATAAGACCAAGCAACTGCGGTCATGGAGTAGGACATTCCGCCTGTGGCATCGCTTCCGAGCGGTTGCATCCAGGTAGTCCGCGCTTTCGTTCCTGTACGGTAGTGCTCCCCGCTCTCGCGCCCCCGCAGTCCCGCTCGCGCTGTACAGCGCCGACGCAGTGCTCAGTCCGCCGGCGGCACCGCTCTCGGACGGTCGCCTCCTGGTGGTCCGCGCTCCCGTACAGTACGGTAGTGCTGTCGCGCTCTCACGCGCCTCCGCTGTCCTGCTCACGCGGAACAGCGTCGAGGCTGCCGGTGAGTCACTTTTTCGCTACAGCTCTTGCCCCCCTGTCTTCGGGCAGGGAGGTCTGACTGACTTCCGCTTTTCATTTTCATTTTTCATTTTCACTTGTCATTTCATTTCATTTTCATTATCATTTTTCAATTTTTTTTTTACTGTCTCCTTTATTTTCTGTGTTCTTGTTATTCTTGTATTACGTGTATAGTGTGTCGTAGTACGTCTCGCGATCTAGTCCCTGTTCTACCGAGAGCAGGGACCCGTCCTCATCTTTATTTATACATAGCTCAGCTTGCTTACTGACCCAAAATGGCCACACCCAGTTTCACTGAGTCCCTCGCCGCCCTCATTAACCAATTCGGGTAAATGGCAATGAGACGGTCCTCGCCGCCATCGCCACCATCGCCGCCCAGGCTTCCCTCCCTGCCCCTCAGGCACACCATCCGCCGCCGGTAATCGCATCTTACCTCGAAACGAGGAACTCTTTTGCTCCGCTCGAATCTGCCCCCCTAGAAATGGAGTACGCATGCTCCGAGTCCTCGGCGCCGTCCTCCCGGAAGAGGCGCGCCACTACCTCAGGCTCCGGTTCATCGGAGTCCTCTGACTCCGACGGAACCGGGGAGTCCAACTTCACCACAGTCACCTCCAAGCGCAACGGAAAGCGCGCCGCGATAAAACGCACCCCCCCCCACTTCAGCGGCCCCTGCCGCTCCTTCAACCTCCGCAGCCCTCGACGCTGCCCCCGTCCCACTGATGTCACTAGACATCCCCACACCATCCAAACCAGCCTCTCGTTGTGCTCCAGTACTAGCGAAGAAGCAAGTCCCGCCCCCTGTCTTCCTAAGAGACAAGGCAAAATTCACCCAACTATCCAAAACCTGCTACGACGCAGGTATCAAGTATGATCATGCCATCAACCTCGGGGAGGCGATCAAAATCATCCCTGCCTCGATCGAGGACTTCCGTCAGATCACCCGGCTATTCACAGCCGAAAGGGTCTCATACCACACGTACGCTCTCCCTGAAGAGCGTAAAGTTAGGGCCGTCATCAGAGGCGTCCCATTCGAATTCTCGAACGAGGAAATCCTCGAGGACCTTAAGTCCCAAGGTTTCCCCCGTAGAAGCAGTGCACAAAATGCACAATAGAACGGGCAAGAGATACAACCTTGCCCTAGTAATCCTGTCAAACGTGCCGGAGGCTAAAGCCATCTTCCGGCAGGTGCGCACAGTGTGCGGCCTGTCAAGGGTGAAGGTAGAGCCCCCACATAGGCCCGGCTTCCCGGCGCAGTGCCACCGCTGCCAACTTTATGGTCACGCGGCGGCCAACTGCTCCGCCCCACCCAGGTGCGTGAAGTGCCTGGAACCTCACAACACAAAAGAGTGTCCCCGGCCCAAAGACGCCGAATCCCCGCCCGCCTGTGTCCTGTGCAACCAGACAGGACACCCGGCGAACTACAAGGGTTGCCCACGCGCACCTCAACCTCGCCCCAGTAGGAAAGCTCCACCGCCGGTGAATGACCGATCTTTTCCGGCCCTCCAACAACGGCCCCGTCAGGGCCCTTCTCAGCCTATCCAGGGCTTCCCTCGACCCTCTCAGGGTCCCCATAGGCCCCCCTCAGGGTCCCCCTAGGCCCCCTCAGGGTCCCCCTAGGCCCCCCTCAGGGCATAATTCGGCCCCCCTCCGGGCTTCTCCAAGCCAATGCAGCCTCCAGTCTTTCCCTGGGGGCCCAAAAAGGCAGACCCACCGCGGACAACCTCGTACGCTCATGAAGCAGAGCCCACAATCGACGACTACAACACGCTATATTCCGCTATTAGGAATATCGACGTTAGGGAAATAACAGTTGTATCACGCAAACTGCGCGCGGCCAAGTCCCCCCAAGAACGTCTCCTCGTTCTTGCGGAGCACAATAACCTTTTGTTAGCGTTGTAAGTTAGGTTAACTTAATTAACTTAACTTCAATGACTGAGCGAATTAACCTACCTAGATCTCACGGTCGTATCAAACCTAAGGGTTTATCGCTTGTATCATTTAATATTCGCGGCTTGCGAAATAACCTCCCAGAGCTCAAGCTCTTTCTTCGGAATCGTGAAGTCGATTTCCTCCTCCTACAGGAAACTAATCTCAAAGCTAAGGACACTAGAGGCCTTTCTATTAAAAACTTCTCTCTTCTTCGTAATGACAGACCCGACCGCCGAGGCGGCAGAACGGCCATCTATTACAAGAAGACACTTCATTGCTCGCCCATTTCTACTCCGCAGCTTACCAACATGGAAGCCACGGTATGCAGGCTAGCTATGACTGGACATCAGTCCATCCTTATAGCCTCCTGTTACATCCCTTCAGGAACCTATCCCCTCAAAAAGGATTTTGAGGCCATTTTATCTTTAGGCAATTCAGTCATTATGTTTGGAGATTTTAACTCCAAGCATACTGAATGGACATGCCGCACTACGTCCCCTAGTGGCAAGATACTGCTCGATATCACGCAGTCTCTTGATATTTGATTCCCGTCCATAGTCCTCTCGGTGTTACTCACTTCCCCGATAACACCGATCACGCCCCCGATGTGTTAGATTTTGCGTTACTCCAAGGAGTTTCTCTCAACCTCGGAGCAATCGAGACACTAGACGATCTAGGATCAGATCACCGACCGGTCTCCCTCATTCTTGGCCATCAGCCACCTCCCCCAACACACACGAAAACCTTCACTAACTGGAAGGGATTCAAGGAGTCCCTAGCTAAAGCTTTGGACTCACAGGACTCTACCATCTCCCTACCGTCGGACTTAGATAGTCCCGAAAAAATCGACACCGCGGTCGACTCACTCTCCACCCTTATTAAATCCTCCCTTAAGGAGAACGAAAGGGCCGTCCCGGTTGCTAACAGTAGTGGGCTTCCCCTACATATTAGCAACCTATTAAAAGCCAAAAAAGCTGCTTTCCGGAGAGCAGCAAAATATCCCACCCCTGAATATAGGCGCGCGGCCAATCGTCTTCAACGAGAACTCCGCTTCCGCCTCTCTGTATTTCGAGACCTCGAAAAGAGTAAGCTCATGGAGAATATCTCTCCATCTCACACAGCGTACTATCAGATGGCTAGAGCCCTCCGCATAGACGCTATCACCCACACTCCCCCTCTCTCCCGTCCCGACGGCACGGTTGCCTTCGAGGACGAGGGAAAAGGCTGAGTGCTTTGCAGATAGCATTGCCGCTCAATGCTCTCCCAGTTCTCAACCCGTCGACCCCTCACACGTCCAGGCAGTGGAGGATGAGGTCCGCCGCCGGAACTCACCCCCCACGGCCTCCGAACCTATCTCTGTGTCCAATGATGAGATCTCATCCCTCATCAAAGGACTTAAGCCTAAAAAGGCTCCGGGCGCGGATGGCATCTCCAACCAAGCCCTAAAACACTTTCCCGAGCAGGTGTTAACCTTTTTATCTATTATCTTCAACGCCTGCTTCAACCTTAGTTATTTTCCCACTACGTGGAAAGAGGCTACTGTGATTGGAATTCCCAAGCCAGGCAAGCCTCTCACCCCCCCTCCAGCCATCGCCCCATTAGCCTCCTCAAGGCAATGGGCAAGCTCTTCGAAAGAGTCATCCAAAGTCGTATGAGGCGCTACCTGTTTCCCACAGACGGCGACCCTCTTATCATTCCCCATCAATTCGGCTTCCGAGCCAAACACTCATGTCCCCAACAAGTTCACCGCATTGTGGAATATATCCTCAGCGGTTTCTATCCTCGTCGTCATAAGACCATCGCGGTCTTTTTCGATATAGCCAAAGCTTTCGATAGAGTCTGGCACACAGGCCTTATCTACAAGCTCTATAAAATAGGTCTCCCCGATCGTCTAGTTCGTCTCGTGGCCTCCTATTTAAAACATCGTACCTTTCGTTTCAGACACGAAGGCACGCTCTCTTCACAGCGAACTATTAAGGCTGGTGTCCCTCAGGGCTCAGTACTTGCTCCTCTGCTGTACATCCTATTCACCAACGACATTCCCATCCCGTCGAAAGGTGTTCAACTCTCCCTCTTTGCAGATGACACTGCCATCTACTGCAAAGGTGTCTCACTACCCCTTATACGGAACAAGATCCAAAAGTCAGTTGATGACCTAGGAGCTTGGTTCAAAAAAATGGCGCATCGATGTGAACCCGGAGAAGAGCTCCGCCGTCCACTTCGATTATAAACGACGCCGTCTCAAAAACACTCCACCAATACGTATGCTAGGGACCCCTGTCCCCTGGCATACGTCCGCCAAATATTTAGTGTCACTCTAGACACAGGGCTCACTTTCAAGCCCCACGTCAAAAGAGTAACCCGTCACGCACGATTTTATCTGAGTAGGCTCAACAGTATGTTGGGCCGACACAGTAAAATGTCCCTTCGAAACAAGCGTACACTCTACAAGGTATGCATACGACCAGTCATGTCCTACGCGGGCCCCGTCTTTGCCCACGCAAACCCTAACATTTTAAATGAACTCCAAATAGTTCAGAACCTCTTCTGTCGTCGAGCTGCGAACGCACCGTGGTACGTTCACAATGCCGACCTTCATCGGGACTTAGAGCTCCCAACAATTCAACAATTTCTTAAAAAACTCTGAGAACTTCTTCAAAGCCTCAGAGTCGCACCCAAACCACTTAATTCGTGAGGCAGCTTCTTATGCAGCCCCACCCCCCCTCTCGCTATCGTGTCCGCAGGCCGAGAAACTCTCTCTCGGACCCGCCTAATAAACTTTCAAACGACCTGAACTGTCTCCTGGCAGCTCAGGCCAACTCTAATTAAATAAAATTATTGTAATATCTAACATTAACTTGCCTTCGTAGGCACTCCCTCAGCGGCACTTAGCCGCCTGCGCCCTCTTTTCCCAAAAGAGGGTCGCTCATGATAAGGCACAATAGAGCTTAATCAGCCGGTTGCCTGTCCACAAAGGCGGTTTTTAGAGGGTATCACTTAGGGTCCCCGGTAAGACAGTGAGCCCCTCATAACCACGATAGACCGGCTATCGTGGTATGCGTAATGCATTTTCCGCCTCCCTACGTATAGGGTAGCCCTTTAATTGCTTCGGGCGCAAAAAAAAAACGGTCATGGAGTTAGTGTATGGTCGTTTGACCGCAGTGGATCTATCAATACTACATTTGTGTTACTTCAACGCATCAAAGGCCATAGATGTAAGTGTTTAATCTATTGACAAACTTACTTTTCTTTCTGTTATTTTCTTACGTGTGTATGATTTAGTGTTAACAAATTATATTTAAATATTGTGTGTGTGTGTATATGATTAAGCCGTGGTAGCTCAGATGGTTAGCGCAAGCTGTAAATTTCACAGTACGCGACGTGGGTTTGATCCCCCGCCGGCACCAATTAAATTGTTAATCACAATTTTAAGTGTTTATTCTATTGACAAACTTACTTTTCTTTCTGTTATTTTCTTACGTGTGTATGATTTAGTGTTAACAAATTATATTTAAATATTGTGTGTGTATATGATTAAGCCGTGGTAACTCAGATGGTTAGCGCAAGCTGTAAATTTCACGTGACTATTTTAAAGTATTTACACGTGACTAAAAATATGTTTGTTCCAACAAACTTCACATAACAATGCTTCATTACTTCCCATCATGCCATTTCTTCCTTCTGCTCTTGTCTTCCTGTAATTTAAGTAAACAGAATCACATTCACTAATGATCAACTAATGACTGTCGTTGTTAAAAAAGTATTTTTTAACTACTCTAGTATTCGTAGATGCGGTACACACACAATATTTAAATATAATTTGTTAACACTAAATCATACACACGTAAGAAAATAACAGAAAGAAAAGTAAGTTTGTCAATAGAATAAACACTTAAAATTGCAATTAACAATTTAATTGGTGCCGGCGGGGATCGAACCCGGGTCACGTACTGTGAAATTTACAGCTTGCGCTAACCAACTGAGCTACCACAGCTTAATCATATACACGTAGGCAGAAACTGTTGGCCCTTCAGATGGGGTTAAGCAGAACCACGGTGAAAAGGGTGTTAAATGAAGACTTAGGGCTTCGGGCATATCGAAGAAAAACAGGATATCGTTTGAATGCTCGTCTAATGGACCTGAGACTGAAGAGATGCCGCGCTTTGTTGAAGCGGTACGCGGGAAAAAAATATCGGGAAATTCTTTTTTCGGATGAAAAATTTTTTACCGTAGAAGAGAGCTACAACAAACAAAATGATAAGGTGTACGCACACAGTAGTGAAGAAGCGAGCAACCGTATTCCGCGTGTCCAACGAGGTCATTTTCCATCCTCGCTCATGGTATGGTTGGGAGTTTCTTATTGGGGCTTAACAGAGGTACATTTTTGTGAGAAAGGTGTAAAAACGAATGCAGTTGTTTATCAAAATACAGTCCTGACGATCCTTGTGTAACCTGTTTCTCATACCATGTTCAATAACAGGCACTGGGTATTCCAACAAGATTCGGCGTCAGCTCATAGAGCGAAGAGCACACAAGACTGGCTGGCGGCGCGTGAAATCGACTTCATCCGGCACGAAGACTGGCCCTCCTCCAGTCCAGATTTGAATCCGTTAGATTACAAGATATGGCAACACTTGGAGGAAAAGGCGTGCTCAAAGCCTCATCCCAATTTGGAGTCACTAAAGACATCCTTGATTAAGGCAGCCGCCGATATTGTCATGGACCTCGTTCGTGCTGCGATAGACGACTGGCCGCGCAGATTGAAGGCCTTTATTCAAAATCACGGAGGTCATTTTGAATAAACTATAGTGATCGTGCAGATTCGTGATCAGAGCATGCCAAAACCTTTTTTTTTTCGTCGACGAACGTCGTACTTGTATCACTTCCGACTCAGTGAGCCAGAACTGGTACAACGTAACTACTACTACTATATAAGTTTCAGGGATGTTCAATGCATAGTTTTACGAGTATATTTACAGGGAACACATTGTACAACGATATTTTAGTGGATGAGATGTTTCGCTCCTATTTTATAGATAATAAGTAATAAGATTTTGTATTTTGTAAATAAAAATTTTAACAAAATTAGGTAATGTGTTTTATTGATGAGTCAGATTAGTGTAGATAGGAACAAAGGAGAACAATAGCACCACGCTGAGGAAGAATAGATAATGACGGTATTCAATGAACAATAGACAAGTAGATAAGAACAATGGAGCGCTAATGACGGTGGAGGCCTTCACCGGATATCAATTAGATAAGAGTTAATTGGTCTGCACATCTCCGGAACCGTGCATCCTACGCAAAAATGGACCGCAGATTCATGATCAGAGCATGCCAAAACCTTTTCTTTTTTTTAGGATCGTGAGTCGACGAACGTCGTACTTGTACCACTTCTGACTCAGTGAGCCAGAACCGGTACAACGTAACTACTTGAGCGCAAGCGACACAGCCCTCCCGTTCAAAAGCCGAAACAAACGGGGGTCAAAAGACAACAACAAGACCAGGGAGCAACAAGACCAAGGCGACCTCTGCCACGCTGTCCGTGAATTTCTGCAATATCAGGGGACTGCACTCTAACCTAAACGCCGTCCACTACAATCTAGAGACGGCGAGGGCGGCTCTGCTCTTTCTGACCGAGACGCAGGTGTCCTTTCCGGCTGATGTCTCGTATCCCTCCTACCCGGGGTACAAACTGAAACACTCCTTTGTACCTCGGGCTGGAGTTTGCGTTTACGTCAGAGAGGACATCTATTCTCGACACCTCGGCAGACTTGAAGGTTTGGACCTGTCCATCCTTTGGATACGCGTAGACAGCGACGACCTTCCACGCGTCTACGGGTGCGTCTATAGGTCCTATAGCGGTAATGTCGAAACAGACCGACTCTTCGACCACGTCCAAATGGCTAGAGATACGTTGCTACAGCAGATCCCCTCCGCAGAGATCGTGATCCTCGGCGACTTTAACGCCCATCACGCCGAATAGCTTGGTTCACGTTTAAACCGATCATGCGAGGAGATCTGTTCAAGATTTTGCCTTGGCATATGGTCTGACACAACTGGTTACTTCGCCCACGCGGATTCCAGATGATCATGCACCTTCCCTGTTGGACCTTCTGCTGACCTCTCACCCGGACGGATATCAAATTTCCGTCGACGTCCCTTTAGGCTCCTCGGACCATTGTCTCGTCCGGAGTGTGGTGCCACTCACGTTGAAATCGCAGTTGCATTCTGCAGGCTGCCGCCGTGTTTGGCACTATAGGTCAGCCGATTGGGATGGGATGCGGTCTTTCTTTGCATCCTACCCTTGGGGGCGGGTTTGCTTCTCGCCGGACGATCCCAACGTTGATGCGGATTCTGTCGCTGATGCGGTACTTCAGGGTATGGAACTTTTTATTCCTTCCTCTGTGGTGCCCATTGGAGGCAAATCTCAGCCATGGTTTGGTCGCTCCTGTAAAATAGCATCACGCTATAAGCAGGAGTGCTACCAAACCTGGGCTGACGCATCAGCGTCCCGGGATGTAAACACCAGCGCTCTAAAGAAGAAGTATAATTCCGCCTCTAGGTCCTTCAAAAGGGTCATTGCCAAGGCAAAGTCAGAGCACATAGGCAGAATTGGCGAGAAACTAGTTCGCCTTCCTTCTGGAACCCGTGCATTCCATCCCGTGGAATTTCTGTCAGCCATCTCTTCCATCTCTGCACAGAGAGGAAGACTCAATGGCCCATACCGCAAAGGAGAAAGCCGATCTTCTAGGCTCTTTCTTTGCGTCCAACTCGACTCTCGATGACGGGGGAAGTACGCCGCCGACCATCCCGCGGTGTGAGTGCTCCATGCCGGAAGTGCAGTTCACGCAGCGCTCGGTTCGCAAAGCACTCCCCTCCCTGGACATCCACAAGTCGAGTGGGCCTGACGGAATCCCCCCAATTGCGCTGAGGACGTGTGCTCCAGAGTTGGCACCGGTTTTAACGCGTCTTTTCCGGTACTCCTACTCCCTAGGCGTAGTCCCAAAATCATGGAAGACGGCTTTCGTCCTCCCGATCCCTAAAAAAGGCAACCGCTCAGACCCGTCCAACTACCGGCCCATCGCCATCACCTCCTTATTCTCCAAAACAATGGAGTCCATTGTAAACTGCCAGCTCATGAGGTACCTTGAGTATCACCAGCTGATTAGTGACCGCCAATACGGTTTTCGCCGTGGTCGGTCAGCTGGTGATCTTCTGGTCTACCTAACTCACAGATGGGCGAAGGCAGTAGAGTCCAAGGGGGAGGGGCATTGGCCGATAGTTGGGACATTGCGAAGGCCTTCGATCGGGTCTAGTATATACACAGTAATCTATGGATCGGGTTTGGCATAAAGCGCTTCTTTCGAAGCTCCCTTCCTATGGGCTTCCCGAAAAATTGTGCGATTGGATCACCAGCTTTCTTGCAGATCGGAGCATAAAGGTCGTTGTAGACGGTGCAAGCTCCGATTGCAAGCCTATTAATGCTGGTGTTCCACAAGCTATCGCTATCGCCAACGCAGTTTCTTCTGCATATCCATGATATGTTGCAAACCCGTAACATTCATTGCTATGCAGATGACAGCACTGGTGATGCTCTATACACCGGCCGAGCCAATATTTCTCGGGAAATCGTCTCCGAGTGCCAGGACAGTACAAACTTGTGTCTCGGATTGGGTGCGACTAAATCTAGTCCAGTTTAACCCCCAGAAGACACAAGTCCGCGCGTTAACCGCTAAAAAGAACCCCTTTGTCGTATCTCCTCAGTTTCAAGGCACTCCCCTTGTTGCGTCAGCCAGTATTAGAATTCTCGGCGTCGACATATCGAGTAACGTGCAGTTTCGTGGTCACTTGGAAGAGAGGGCCAAATTGGCCTCTAAATAGCTTGGCGTGCTCAGCAGAGCGGGACAGTATTTCATGCCGGCACACCGCCTGCAACTTTACAAGGCGCAGGTTTGGCAGCACATGGAATACTGTTCACATCTCTGGGCTGTGGCGCCTCAGTAACAGCTCCTTCCACTTGACCGCATACAGCGCAGAGCGGCTCGAATCTTCGACGACCGAGTACTTTCAGATCGGCTCGATTCACTGGCGAAAAGATGTTGCAAAAAGCGAAGAGATGTTGCATCTCTTTGCATTTTCTTTCGCATCTACCACGGGGAGTGCTCTGAAAAATTGTTCGGACTAATCCCAGCCGCCATATTTCGTGAACGCACTACGCGGCAAACCTCCCGATACCATCCACACCATCTGGATGCTTGGCGGTACACCACTGTACGTTTCAAAAGGAGTTTTCTTCCGCGTACAACCTCTCTGTGAAATAGTTTACCACCGGCGATTTTTCCGGACCGATACGACCTGGGGACCTTCAAGAAAAGAGCTTACTCCTTTCTAAAGGGTCCTTTTAAAAGGCAACGCACCTGCAATTCCCCTGGTGTTGCGGTTGATCATGGGCGGCGGTAGTCACTTAACATCAGGTGAGCCGCATGCTCGGTTGCCCCCTCTTCTATAAAGAAAAAAAAAGTAAAAACATAAGCCCTGCTTTATAGTTAGTTCAGTTAGCATGCAAAGTTTCATGATCTGATCTGAAATATTTTTGAATACTAGCGCAGCGGTTTATAGCTCGGTTTGGAGGTAACTTTGGATTTTTTTCTATCGAGAAAATTTTATGGAATCGTGTTTTAGTCTAACATAGTACTTAACACTAATCCTCAACTTCACCATATTTTTTTTTTCAAAAACAATGCTGCAGTATTTTCGGCATAACAGAGAATCTTGCTAAGCCATTTGAGGTAGTATAGGCTCTTAACCAGTGCCGGTTTAAAAATAACCGGCGCCCTGGGCGAGATTTCTACGGACGCCCCCGCTCTACTTACCAATTTAAACATGGAGAAAAAATGTTTTTTTTTTTTTTAAAATGCAATTGGTTATTTCAAATAAGTACACTTTTCCAAAAAAAATTACTTTTTTATCGACACTCTTTCTTAAGGCATCGAAGCCGATGTATTCTGCAATGTTTCTATTGACAAAGTTGCCAAGTTTGTCAACTACTTTCACAGAACACTATTACTCCTAGCGGTAAACTACTTTCTCCACTCGCTACTATACGTTACGAAACTTATCGGTCTTTAATGAAATTTAAAATATATATAGGGGTAAAAACATTGTCTTCATGAAGCAAAAAGGATTTCAGACTTATGAGTTCATCACACAACAAATGACCTCTACATACGATTTGGACCCCATTGTTAATTTTAATTGGAGATCATCAGAGAGTTAGGTTGGTTATTCAGGAATCCTTTTTATACGAAGCAAGAAAGAACACGGTTTTGAATACTCATTTAACTGTTCAAATCTTTAGTAGTAGTTTAGTCATTAAGTATATTTAAAAATATGTCAAAAGGCAGTTGAAAAATTCGACCTCCAATTCTTTTTGCGGATCAGTTATCTTATCTAGTAGTAGTAAGCTCATCATAGGCAGCTAAATTTTCACTTGCTTAGCGTTTAATACGTCTTATACTTATTGTGGTTATAAATAATGGTTCAATTTCAAGTTCTTCCGCCAACTCTCTCGCTAATGAAATGACGCCTTCAAAACTCGTTTTTCTGTACTTTTCAAGAGCAGTATTTCCTGCGCATCTCCGTGCATTTAGCGAGATCCATATTTGGTGAGCAGGAATTTAATAATGACATCATTTATCTGGAACGCTGTTCCAAACAACCAGTAAAACTATGAAGCTGAAATCTTCGTGCTGTTGGGCTAGAGTAGTGGCCTCGTAAGAGATTGGAACGTCGATTTTCTCGGATTCAATAGCCAAAGTAATTAAAGCATCATAAACGTCACTAATTAGATAACGGACTGCTTTAACATAGCTTATTATTTTTTCCCAACGTGTTTTACTGACCTTTTTTTTACTGAATGCTAGCGTAGCGCCGCGGTTTAGCACGGGCGATTTCTGGATGTCGACAACAGCGCCACCTAGAGACAAATGATGAAATTTTTTACGTGTGTTTCAATGGAAACACACGTAAAAAATTTCATCAGAATCAGTCGAGCCAGTTTCAAGTTTTAACCAGACTAATAGACAGCAATTGATTTTATATTACATATTGAATATAAACCTGTGATAATTTACAAATTTTCCATCGATAAACTGAAGCCGAAAATAATGTGAAAACTATCTGAAGTACCCAAAAACAACTGACAGATTTTATTGATGATTGACGATAACAGCAGCATCGCATGGTACGAGATTATAGCTATGGCAGCCACACGGTATATACGTAGCTAAGGGAGGGAACTCCGGAAAATTTTTTAGGACTCCAAACATTTATTCATTTCGCTCCGTCGTCATACCCAATTTAAGTCCGTGTTTATTTAAAACATTTAATAATAACTCACATTCCTATAATCAGTTAGACCTGCACCATTGGTGTCACCAATTAAAAAAAAACTGAAATGCTCCTTTACACTTATTTTATTTTCATTTGATGATAAATCAACAAATCGGACAGTGAATGAAAGTTGTTCTTCGTGAGTACTCGAGTACAGTCAGCTATAATCACATTGTATTTTGATGTTTTGACTCGCGATAAAATTTCGGATTTTGCTTTTTCTTTTTCGCCTTTGGAACCATTATAATGTTTGCGCCCTTAGGCGGTCGGCCAACCGCACCCTGCCCTAAACCCGCTTCTGAATTTAACAGTAATGATTTTTTGTGTTTAACTACATGCATATACAGCGTGTTATAACAACACTTCTTGAAAAATTGGCTAACGGATTCTACGAAGATCACGCTCTTGGATCTGTGCAACTAAAAGAGAATTTGCTGTTTTATACTGAAATTGAAACACTTGAGCATGATACAATATTTAATAATAAAACTTATGTGTTGCAAGCCCGGGCAGAGAAGATCTCCGTATGGAGAGTAACACAGAGGAGATTATTTATAAAGATATTGTCTAATCTAAAGCGTTTGTCTCTCTACTAAACGTGATTGGACGTGGTTGGCCATTAGATCTGGCCGCATGTATAATTTTAATAAGTACCGTTTGCATAACTTATTACATAATACTAAATCAATGTTGCACAATATGAAAAAAATGGTAAGTCCACTGCTGAACATTGGCCTCCCTCATAGATTGTATAATCTGGCAACTGTGGCAAATATCCCCATATTTGCCACAGTTGCCAGTGTCTACAGTTTTAAGTCAGACGATCTCTACTTGTTAACAAGACGCAAAAAAAATACACTACATATAAAATTGTGTCGCGTTGCGAAATTACATTGTTTTTTATAACATTTTGTAGATTTTTAAGAACTAAAATCGCTGCTCGGACTCATTGCGGAGAGTGAGATAACTTTGTCATACATATACACCATACTACAAAACAGCCTTAGATAAATTTCATCCTATGTTTCTTATTTTGCGACTATCACGAAGACCCTAGCATTCCTGTGTCAGCCAATTTTACGGGCATGCGTCGGCCAACTGCTCAGCCCCTCCCAGGTGCGTTAAGTGCCTAGACACGCACAGCTCGAAAGAGTGTCCTCGGCCCCGTGATACCGAATACCCACCCGCTTGCGTCCTTTGCGGACAGATTGGCCATACGGCCAACTTCAGAGGCTGCCCCCGCGCGCCCCGCCCCAATCTCGGCAACAAAACTGCCAAAAAAGCTCCGCCACCGGTCAATGACCGTACATTCCCGGCTCTCCCATCCAAAATGCCTCTTCAGGGCAACTCTCAGCCACCTCAGGACCTATATCGGGCCCCTCAGGGCCCCTACAGGCCTCTTCAGCTTCGCCCACCATGGCTCCCGCATCAGGCGGAACCCTCTTATGCCGATAACACAGATACAGTATACACTGCTATCCGCAATATCGACGTACGAGAGATCGCAATTCTAGCACGCAAATTGCGCGCTTCTCAGTCCCCACAGGACCGTCTGCTCGCGCTTACCGAGCACCAACACCTTCTAAATTCAATATAATTAGTCATCCCATTCGTAAGCTGCATTAATTAGGCAGAAATTTTCTGAGCGGATAATCGCCGCTTGCGCCTCCCTTTCTGCCAAGGGGGGTCGCGTTCAATAAGGCTTAGAGATCTCTAGTTAGACCATTAAGCCAGACCCTAAAAGGCAGTGTTTAGGGGGTAAAAGTCTCCACATAACCACGCAGCCGGCTGCGTAGTATGCTATGAGCATTCACTGCCTCCCTCCCCCGCTTTCCGGAGGGTTGGCTTTATTTACTTCGGGCGCAAAAAAAAACTTACCTGTGACAACCAAACTTGCCACGGCTCGCGAAGCAAAAGAAAGAATTAAAACAACCTTGTAGACTTATTTTGAATAAATTTGGTCATACAGTTTTAGAGACACATTTTTTATTATACAGACCATATTAAATGTGGCACTAGAAAACCATTTAAATACTCATAGCTGTAACTATACGAAAATATTATAATCAACATTTTTGTATTTGTTAGATTAATATAAAATAATATAAGAGTTCATGAAAAACTTAAACAACATGCATTGATCATTAGCTGTGATCCTAGTGTGAATACTAGGTCAGTCTTATCAGTTAATTATTGCATTGTCATCGATTCTTAATACTTCGACAAAATATCATATTATTCAGACTTCTGGAAGGGAGTGAAAGCGGAATTACAAAATTCTTTTACATTCATACATAGTTAACATAAAGGCCATGCTAATAATAATATAAAGCGTGTAAAAAAATTTCTTATAATAATAATGTGCAATAACTGTGAGTTGACTTAATTATTAAACTTAAATATTCTATATTGTCAACACCAAATGAAACAATTATATCTTGCAACACTTGTATTACTTAGCAGATTACAGTAAATAATCCAATTCGTATCTAATAAAGTGGTTATTTGGATCGTTTTGTATCCTCGGGTATCCTGCTACTAAAGAATCTTGTCCTCCTATATACAATGTGTTGTAAATCTTCCAGTAAACATCTCGAACTTTCCTTGCCGGGTGGAATAAACCCTAAAATAAAAAATGCTGTTAATTTCAAAAATTACAAATTTGTTTAATCAATCAATCAACCACATCCTTTTTTTGAGTGTACTTTGTTTTTTTTTTTATATGAGAGGGGGCAAACGAGCATGCGGCTCACCTGATAGTAAAGACTACCGCCGCCCGTGAACAACTACAACACCAACATTGCATATGAGCTGCCTATCTCAAGTTCTGTGTGTGATCGCGAAATTGAGCAGCTAGAATTAGTCTTAACCTAGACTTAACCTATAGAATACTATAATACATAATATAATGGCTGTCAACTTTATTTTGTACGAGGATAGACGTCGCCGGGAGCACACATACAAGCAATTACGTCGTATTATCAGTTAATCACTACTACAAACCCGATTCGCTGTGTAGACGGATTTTACGTATTTATTTGTACATAGCGTGCAATTTGGCATTTTCTAAATAATTTGCATGCGAATTTTGGAAACGATTGTAATGTCAAAACACATCACGTGTTGACATTTATACGTGTGAATTGACGTGTTAGTGGCATTTTAGTGGCTACACAGGCTCCGCCCACTCCCTCGTTCTATTAAGTATGTATTATAGTATTCTATGGTCTTAACAATTCCTTTGAGCACTCCCCGTGGTAAATACGATATAATAAGCCAAGATATGCAACATCTATTCACAGCGCCAGTGACTCAGGCCGACCAGAAAGTGCTCGGTCACTGACGATTCGAACCGCTCTGCGCTTGATGCGATCAAATGGAAGGACTTGGCACGAGGGAGCCCCAGCCGAGATGGGAATAGTATTCCATGTGCGGCCGAACTTGCGTCCTGTAAAGTAATGGTGTGCCGGCATGACATACTGACCCCCTCTGCTAAGCACGCCAAGCATTTTAGAGGCGGGTTTGGCTTTCTCTTCCAAGTGACCACGAAACTGCACGTCATTCGAAATGTCGACGCCGAGGATTCAGATACAGGCTGAGGCAACAATGGGAGTGCCCTGAAACTGAGGAGATACGACAAAGGGGTTCTTTGAAACGGCGGGGATTGAACTGGACTAGATTTAGTCACCCCCGATCCGAGACTTTCAACAATGTCTCGACTTCAGACACAAGTTTGTCCCGGTACTCGGTAACGTTTTCCCGAGAAATATTGGCACAGTCGGTGTATAAAGCATTACCAGTGCTGTCGTCCGCATAGCAATGAATGTTACCGATTTGCGACGTATCATTGACATGCAGAAGGAACAGCGTTGGTGAGATAACACGCAGTCTTGTGGAACACCAGCGTTAATAGGCTTGCAATCGGAGCATGTATTATCTACTATGACCTTGATGCTCCGATCAGCCACAAAACTGGTGATCCAATTGCACAATTTCTCGGGAAGCTCATAGGAGGGAAGCTTCGAGAGAAGCGCTTTGTGCCAAAGCCAAATTCGCTATGTCCAAACTAAACGCAAAGCCACCCTGCACTCGATCGTCAGCACCCATCGGTGTATTTGATAAACAAGAAGATCACCAGCAGAGCGACCCCGACGGGAACCATACTGTACGTAAGTCACTAATCAGCTCGTGCTCCTCAAGGTACCACATGAGCTGGCTGTTAATAATGGACTCCATTATTTCGGAGAACAAGTAAGTTATGGCAATATGCATGTAGTTAGACGGATCAGAGCGATTTTTAGGGAACATTTTTTAATGATCGGGTGCACGAAAGCTGTCTTCAATGATTTCGGGAATAGGCCTAGGGAGTCAAAGTACTAGAAATGACGCGTTAGAACCGGTGCCAACTCTGGAGCACACATCCTCAGCACTATTTGGGGGATTCCGTCAGGCTCACTTGACTTGTGTGTCCAAGGAGAGCAGTGCTTTACGTACTGAGCACTGCGAATAGCACACCAAGCATAGAGCACTAACTCCACGGAATGGTCGGCGGTGAGTTCCCATCCGCCATCGAGAGTCGAGTTGGATGCAAAATAGAGCCTCAAAGATCGGCTTTCTCTTTTGCGGCGTGGGCCAGTGTGTCGTCTTCCCTGTGCAGAGATGGTAGTGATGGCTTACAGAAATTGTCTTGGCAAGAGATCATAATGCAAGGGCTCCCGAAGGAAGATGAACTCATTTCTCGCCAATTCTGCCAATGTGCTCATTCTTTGCTTTCGCCATAACTCATTTATACTTCTTTTTAAGCTTGCTTGTATTTACATCCCGAGCCGCCGAAGCGTCAGTCCAGGCCTGATAACACTCCTGCTTACAGCGTAATGCAGTCTTATAGAAGCGATCAAACAAAGGTTGAGATCTGCCTTCGATGGGTACCACAGATGATGGAATAAATAGTTCCATTCCCTGTAGCACCACATCAGTGACAGAGTCAGCAACAGCGCTGATCATCCGGCGAGAAGCAAACCCGCCTCCATGGTTAGGATGCAAAGAAAGATCGCCTGCCATCCCAATCTGCTGACATGTAATGCTAAACACGGCGACAAGAGTGCGTGAGTGGCACCACACTCCGAATCAGACAAAGATCCAAAGAGCCGAGAGGGGCGTAGAGGGAAATCTGACATCCGTCCGGATGAGAGGTCAATAGAAGGTTCAACAGGAAAGGTGTATGATCTTCCACATCTGGATTCCGAGTAGGCGAAATAACCAATTTTATCAAACCATACGACAAAGCAAAGTATATAAACAGATCTACTGGCATTATTGGGATGAGACCTGTTGTAGCACGAAGCCATTTGGGCGTGGTCGATGAGTCGGTATGTGTCGGCATTGCCGCTATGTGATCTATAGATATAGAAACCCGTAGACACGGGGATGGTCGTCGATGTCTACGTGCAGCCAAAGGATGGACAGGTCTGTACCTTCAGGACTGCCTAGGCGTCGAGAACAGATATACTATCTGACGTAAACGCAAACTCGAGCCCAGGGCACAAAGAAGTATTCTGATTTGTACCTCGGGTAGGATAGGTACAAAGTATAAGCCGGAGGGGACAGCTGCGTCTCGGTCAAGAAGAGCAAAGCCGGCTTCGCGTTAAGGTTCCCCTGATATTGCAGAACTCCACGGCTAGCGTGGCAGGATTCGCCATGGTTTTATCGCTCTGTTTGCTCTGTGCAGTGTAACTTGTCTATCTCTTCCTCCAGCTCTAGAATCTTCCCATCTGACCTCAATGTGCATGCATGATACGTTGGTAGGTTTAATCATCATTGGTAGCAAAAATTCCGCAGGAGATTCTTCCCACATATTCATCATCATGACAAAAAGTTCTCTAGAGTGATAGGTCGAAATTCAAAGTTTTAGGTTGTAAAAAAAAGGTGGTGAACACATGCAAGAAGTGTGGCTGTTTATGAGGTTTTATGGTGGGTGATGTTGTCATAACTAAAGTAATTTTGAATGAAATTCCATGAAAATCTTAGAAGATAATGTTTTTTTCTGATAGAGTGATCAATCGGGAATTTATTTTAGTCAAGTTTCTACTTGTAAATGAAGAAAAAGAAATCTTGATTTGACCCCAAGAGAATTGTTATGGAACAAAAATAATTAATGTTGTGAGAAAGAATTTTAATGGCGTTTTATATACCTGCAGAGCATATTGTAAGATTTTAATAGGGCCAAGTGCAACTCGCATTCCTTCAACGGCATCCATGAACGCTTGTACGAGATGTGGCGATGTCTCGAAGATGTTGGGCCAAACATGGTTTAATAAATGTATCAGGGCATCTTCACACCCAAATCCGTAAACTCCTAATGCCATATGTTTAATAGCAGCGCACGCTGTTTGCCGATGGACAAGATCTCTGAAAAAATAAATAAAACATTAGTTTATACTAATAATAACAGCACTACTATTAACATACACAGTATACCCGTTTGGACTCACAGGCTGCTATTATCAATCTGTATCTTCCTGTATTTGTTCCCTATGCAATACTTTTCGTTTCCAGCATTATACATTCTGACGCAATTTTGTTGTAAGTAGGCAACATATCCACAAAGACTTTTTCATCAGACTCATGTCTCCTTAGTGAAATTAATTAACTTACACTACTAAAATGCATGAATTTTATTTTTATGTAATGTAGTCCAATATTGGCTCATTTAAATTATTTTTTACTTGTATATTGCAATTTTTACTGTACATACACCGAGTTTTAAACTCAAGGCTTTTTAGTGTTTCTGAGGATTGTATTTCTTTTTTGTATGTACAACATACAAATATACTTTCTTTTTGTATGTTGTAGCCCTCATGGATATGTCTGTTGCGAGAGCGACAAACAAGTTACCCTCCTACTGGCTAAAACCCCTTGGTGTTCATCTCTCCCCTATGATGGGATTATGGGCTTTTTGACACTACCACAAATACAACGGCGGCAGCTCATGCAGGGTCCTTTTTATTAAGGGAGTTGGCACAGACACTTACATTTATCCTTCATTATTAATGAAAATACAGATAATAAAAATAACCTCTCACCATATAAAGAATAGAATTAAAAGAAGGTAAAGGCGAATTACACATGATTTGGGAATATCGCTCGCAAAGTTTAGATTGTATCATGCTAAGAAAAATATGAAAAATAGAAAATGGCAAAATCTTGAAACACCTTAACTTACTCACTTTACCATATTATTAAATAGATGGAAGGAGGATGGTGAACCCTAAGATTTATTTTGAGCTATTCTTTGCGTGTGTGTGGGTGGCCAAACCATGTTCCAAACGAAAATCAAAAACAGCTCGTAACTACAATGCATATAGTGAGTGATTGAACTAAAATGACTCACATTCAGAATATATATTGGTTTAGTATCAAAAAAGATAACAACAAAATGAGGACCCGATACGTGGCACTGTGGTCAAGTTATCAATTTTTTTTTAAATTTACCATGCCACCAACAGAAACATGTCTACTGAGCCAGATTTTATATTATATTATTCTTAGAATAGGATGAAACCAAACCCCGAACCCTCAGGTACCTTGCTACTACTGTACATTGCCTATTATTAATGATGGCATGCGTTTCACTAATTCATTACTTTTTATTGAAATAAGAACAAAAATATTTTATAGAAAGAACATTTTTTATGAAATGAAGAAATCTATTTGGAAGTTTTTAAATATTTTACCTGTCCATAAGCGCATCTTCCAGCAACGGACACACCGCATATATGTAATCCTTGCCCATTTCTCCAATGTATTCAAACAAGAATGACAGTGACTTTAGTACACCATTTTGTACATTTAACTCTGGAACTCTGTATTCATTCATCAAAGCAGGCAAAACTGTAAAAGGTGAACATGTCTCCGCAACAATAGCAATCGCAACGGTTGTACAGACTCTGAAAAGCAAATAATTAAATAATTGTTTTAAGAGTCAAACAGGTACATCTTTAACTGATTAAAGTTTATATACTTTACATCTGTAAGAGTAAGTGTCGTAAGTGGCGACAGGGAGAAACACACCAGGATATGAGAAAACATGATGGATGTTAAAAAATACAGATTTAGGTATGATATCATTTAATTATGAATGCACCCCACCCCATTATTGTTCCTCATTTGCAGCAGGTTGCCTTGCATGATGGTGATAGGTGTCATTTGGAAAAGTTATTACATCTATTCGATTATCCATTCTTTCATTACAGCCTATCAAATTCACACTCACACAGCTAAATATGGCTTCTCTATATGTAGGCGTGTAGTGGCGCTGTAAGAATATACCATCAATTACCGTCCTGTTGGTGTCGTAAAAGGTGATAGAGGGAAACAAACCAGGAGATAGCAGCATAGAATACTATAATACATACATAATAGAACGGGGGAGTGGGAGGAGCCCGTGTAGCCACTAATATGTCACTAACACGTCAATTCACACGTATAAATGTCAACAAATTCAATTTGTTACCAATTTACATGTCAAGCGTCGTTGCATGCAAATTATTTAAAATATGGCAAATTATGCAATATGGAATTATGGAATTTCAATAAAGGAGACATATCCTACAACCAGTAAGTCGAAACTATTTAATTTTGTGAATATTAAAAACAAAAATAAAGAAATATTGAAGTGTCAAAAACATTAATCAAGTCAAATTTGTAAATTCGCTCAGTCTGTCAATACAGCGAATCGGCATAGTAGATGGAATCGGGTTTGTAGTAGTGATAATACGACGTAATTGCTTGTACTTATGTGTGCTCCCGGCGACACCCATCCTCGTACAAAATAAGGTCGACAGACATTCTATTGTGTATTAATGCTTGTAAAATTAATTCTATGGATAGCAGCATCAGAAATAGCATAAAAATTGGAAAATAAAATTTATTGTAATTCTTTAACATTAACTACTAACTTTAGAATTAATTTTACAAGCATTAAGCTTGTAAAATTAATTCTATGGATAGCAGCATCAGAAATAGCATAAAAATTGGAAAATAAAATTTATTGTAATTCTTTAACTTGACTCTAGATGTACTCAGACCGGAGACAGGGAGACGCATCAAAGATGCGAGATGTCTGGTACTGCAATTGCCAATCTGCCAACCAAGAGTGGCAAGAGTGGTTTTTCTTCTTGTCCATGTTGTTCAGTCACATGGCAACTTTATGTCACGAAAAATAGGAAACAGTATAAAACTAACATTCAATGAATTATTTTTTTAAAACAAAAATTGAAAAAACAATTTCCGTAAAAATATTTGATAACAACTCACCTGTTCTGCCGTTCCTGAACCTTTAAATTGTTGAGCAATGTTGCCAACACGTCATGTGGACCGATAGCCTTTGCTATATAACCGAAGGTGTTCACTGTAGCTCTTCTAATGGCTTTTTTGTGCGCCTTCAAAAGTTCGAGTAACTCAAAGCATATTCTCATCCACTCTCTGGCTGACACAAACTCGGGTCCTCTGTCTGCGATACGTCCAACGAGATCAATACAGTTCTCTTGTACTTTTTCATGTCTAAAAAAAAGACAAGAAAGTTTAAACAACCATCTATTTACTGGAGTGACAAACAAACATACAGTCCACCGAAGGTAAATGGCCATTGCGGTTCGTGGACACCTGCAGCCAACTTCAAGCAAGAATACTAAAAATGCATTGTCACATCTAAGGACCAAGATTGAATGCCTTATGGCCTGTAAGTACACTGGCTCTCTATAACCTTCCGACTGGAACACAAGAGTGCTAGCAGTGCTATTGAGCGGCAGAAATAGACAAGAAGGTGCCTATATCCTATACACAGACGAACTTCTAAAACAGTAGAACAGGAGTCCCACCGCCTAGTAACTAAACACCTGAGGGGCTAAATAAAATTTAAATATTAGACATGTTTGCCAAGTAAATATAAGAAAAGCTATGTTTTACAACAGCATTTTTGATTTTGAAATTGTCATTTAACTAGGTTGAAGATATTGACAAAATTAACTCACCTGTTTTTCAAAATGGGAGTAAGCCTGGGAAGGAGATCTTTAATTGGTGGTGTCATTTTGGTCATACCAATAACATTCACTATGGCTTTTAGCGCCCCCAGAATTGAACCAAGTACTTCTGGATATTCTTCACCCAAGTACTCATATAGTACTACACCAAGATGTCCCATAAGTTTTTCCTGTAAATATCGATTATTATAACACAACTGTTGGTATCTCAACTTTAAATATAATTAAAGGATGGAAAATGAATTAACAAGATTTAGTAATTTCAAGCCCATTTTAATACTAGCAAGAGTGGTATATAAAGAAACGCTGTTCTTAAAAAAAGTGTGTTATGATGTGTATATAAATTAAAAGTTAATAACTAAAACCAAATTCTATAGGAAATGTGTATTAAAAAGGTTTTACAAGAGACTACAATGTCATTTTTTTAGAATATTCCGAAACATATACTACTACTACTATAATTTAATATTAAAATAAAAATAAGTTTGTATGTAGCCATAGTCACAAATTATTACTAAGATGTCCTGAAATGTAGATGGTATTTAATTTTCAGCTTTCATTGATTTAAGGAACAAAAAGAAATGTACATAGAAAACTTTTGTATGTACATATATAATTTCCTTCAAAGAGAACTAATTTATTGGAAAAAATGTTGTAATTTTGCTACCTCATCATCATCATCATTACAGCCCTTCAAAAGTCCACTGCTGAACCTAGGCCTCCCCAAAGGAATGCCACAAAGCATGGACCTGAGCCACCTGCATTCATCTACTTCCTGTATGTCTTACCGGCGTCGTCACTCCATCTAATGGGGTGTCGCCCTACACTTGGCTTACCGGTACGAGGCTGCCACTGGATACTTTTCCACATCGGTTGCTTGTTTTTCGAGCTATATGGTTGGCCATTGCCACTTCAGCTTACTAATCTGTTGGGCTATGTCGGTCACTCTGGTTCTACTGCGGATATCCTCTTTTATAAGTTTAACCACGCAGAGAAACCCCGAGCATAGCCCTCACCATAGCTCGCTGAGCGACTTCGACCTTGAGCGTCCTCATACAGCCAGCAGGGAAGGACCACGTGTCAGTTCCATAAATCATCACTGGCAACACGCACTTGTTGCACAGTCTCGTTTTCAGATTTTGAGGTATAGCTGACGAGAAGATGTGTCGTAATTTCCCGAACGCTGCCGCCGAGTTGAATCCGTCGATTGACCTCTCGGCCAAAGTTGGACTTATCTAGTCAGAGTATTTGTCCCAGGTAAACATACTCGACAACAACTTCGAGCTTAGTGCTCCCAACCACTACCAGCATTAGTGGTGGGTCGTTGTCGAATTTTGAACCGTTTTCCCGACGAGAAAAAGGGTTGCAGAAAAGAGTCGTCGTTGCAAATGGTTTGAAGACGGCTTAATGGACGAAACTTATAGTCCCAGAAAATATTGAAGGTCTCTATTACCAAGTTTAAATATTTAATTAAACAAAAACTGTATAAAAAGGATAATTATGATATATATGATATGATATATACGCTTCCAAGCTGTTTCTAAAATAAATTTTATAAATATTTTGTGACTATTGACATTGTAAAATTTAAAAAAAAATTTTCATTTACATTCACACAATTACATTCTTCCCAGGACAGAGATTTATTGAACCAGTGGTAAAGTAAAAAATTGACTTTCAATAAGAGTTACTCGTAATCTATATTAAATAAAAAATTATTCTGTTCTATTCTATCCAACATGAAATAGAATTGCGTTTTCGTCAAGGGAAATGGTTGCAGTTTCTTACAACTTTCAACGATTTGAAATTTATGAAATAGTTTATTTTATCAATCAACTTTACCTAACGACGAAATGAACTTCCCTTCATACTTTTCCAGGCTTATCTGGGACAGACTTAACATTACCATTAACATTGACGACTGTATTTCCTGGAAACAAGTTCACTTTTTATTGTAAATCTATTTAGTCTCTGTCTACGAGCGAACTGTCTGTAAATGAACGCGGAACCAAAGACTACAATATAACGCGGAACGTTAATGACGACAACGCGACGAGGGAGACAGATAGTTGAATCATTGCATTCTCGACTGTTTTCATAGATGTAAAATAAAAAAATCGCACCAAGTAATTCGAAGACTGGTTCATGAGACGAAGACTGTTTGAACCCAGGATGTAAAATGGTTTCATCGTCGCAGAACACAAAACGGTCTTTGTAAACTGTTCGTCGCGTCGTCGCAACGCCCACCCCTAACCGGTATAAGTGTGACAATGACTTTACACATGATCTTTGTTTTGTCCATGTTCATCTTAAGACCTATCCGTTGGGAGGCACTATTGAGGTCATTGAGCATAATGCTAAGTCCTCCAGCGATTCTGCCATTAGGACTATATCGTCGACAAATCTAAGGTGTGATGTAAACGCCATTGATGTAAATACCTTATCCTTTCCAGTCCAGTAGCTTGAAAACGTCTTCCAATGCAGCGTAAAAGAGTTTTGGGGATATAACGTCACCCTGTCTTACACTTTTCTGCAGTTGGATAAGTATCATACTCTGGTTTTGTACTCGGATAGCCATTGTAGTCTTACTGTACAAACACTTCAGCATTTCGATATACCAACAGTCAACTTGGCATCGCTGAAAGAACTTTAGCACCGCCGCCGTAATCAAAGACTATTAGTATAGTCATAGATTTATTGTTGATCATTTCTATTCAAATGAGGATTTAACATTACTTCGAAATATCCTTTTAATTTCTAAGGAATGCAAGCTGAGCGAAAGTCTTTTCCTTCACAGATGCCAGCATCTTGCATTTTATAATCTTTAGTTTTTGCAGCATGAGCAATCAAACACAAGTTGTAATTATGTTGTAAAAGGTGCTCAATCTTTAAACGATTGTTACTGACATTTTTGAATCATCATTCATAATGTTATAATAAGGTAAATTAACTTGCTTATTTCATTGATACTGTACATTTTGTAAGGTATGGGACAACTGATACAGTGATCACGTCAATTGCTTGAGGAGAGAGATTGCTAGTAATGCATTAGACTGGCCGATGATGAATAAGTTTAAATTTAAGCACTAACCTCTTGACAAGTTTTCATAACCACTGCAATACGTGAAATGAGATCGGCAGCCTGTTGACGAACTTTAGCAGACTTATTGTTCATACGCCATAGAATAATACCACAAATCTGTGGCAGATATGGCTTAACGCGTTTTCCCAGTTGATTCACTATTGTTCCAAATCCATTTAACATCACCACATCCTGAAAATGAGCTAAATCAATCAATATGTGTCAAATTTAACTTCTTTACTATGTTCACTTACACTTATTATGTCCTAGTTGACTTTTTTATTTTCCTTGTTTTAGTGGGTACTGTTTTATTTAAATTAAAAAATAATTTTATTAATAAATAAAAAATTCAATGGCTTTGAGTTTACAAATGAACAAGTATTTGTATGTTTCATAAATGATTGTTCTAGTTAAAATGTTTCCCCGTGTGCAATTTATGTATTTTTCTCTGTCCCATGATACAAGAGAAATCCCTTTAACTCTTTGCTTCACAGTGGTCAGTAGAGATAACCACCTATTTATTCGCTTATTTTACGATATAGTGACATATGTTGCTTCCAATTTGAATGAATATGTACGATATAAATTTAAAACATTTGAACAGCATTAATGGTCAGTGCTTGGACAGATGGACGGATAAGTAAACTTTCAAACTAAAGTTGGTGAAATTTGAATTCATTGTGTCGCAACTGTTTTATTTAATTGTAAGTAATAATTTACAAATATGAACTGTTTATATTCTCTTTTTGTTGAAATATTATTACGTATAACAAATATAAATATAATAGGTAAACGTAATAGGTTTTTGATAATAACGCGTAATTTAAGGTGGTTAGCAATGGTAACCACCGTACTATAAAGGTAAAAAAAGTTTTCAAAAGTAGATATTGTAATGGTGGAATTGTATTGGTTTTACTTTTACAGAAAATGGAAAGTACATGCTTATTGAACTGGGAAATTGAGAATGCCTTATCGGAATATGTTCATATACATTCCGATGATGGCAGTTATGCAGGTGGCGATAGTTCGGATATCGAAGATGAGGTGACGATGGGAGAAATTTTTATCGAAGAAGACTTCCAAGGTACAGACCTACGTAATGAGGAATTTGACTACGAAGATGACACACCTCTAGCCAGATTATCTTTTTCTCAGCCTTTAGTTCCATCATTATCACCAGAACGACAACCAGAACCATCTACTGCTCAGGTTGAAATACAGGCTCCAAAATGAAAAAAAAAATCCTACTCAATTCTACCTGCTGGTGATTTTGTTTCCATACATCACATACCTACTAACTTGTCATCTCTAGTCGCTCACAAAAAAACTATCCCCAGTAAAGATTTTTCCATTATTCCGGACAAAAGAGCTTGTTCAGTATATTACATTTCTAACTAATATGCAGAACAAAAAGGAGAACTTTATAAGCCTGTCACAGAAGAAGATATGAAAGTTTTTATTGCTCTTAATTTAGGGATGAGAATAAAAAAGAGCCCGAGTTACCAAGATTACTGGTCTTCTTCAACCGACTTATGAGACAGGTACATATCATCACTGACAAAAATTTCCTGGATTCTAGGGAACTTACATATGAATGATAAAATCTGGATTCCTAGTAGGACAGATTCTAACTATGACAAATTGCACAAAATCAGACCGTTTATTGATAAAATTAGAGACTCATTCATAAAAAACTATTACCCTATGAAGAATATTGCAGTAGATGAGTCAATGGTGAAATTCAAAGAAAGAAGTTCACTCAGGACAAAGTGTGCATCTACTGGCTATTGTCTTCACTTTTAAATATACACTGAAAAGGTTGGGAATATAGTGGAGAAAGATTTAGGAGGCCAAGTTGTTAGGAAGTTTGTGTAGGCCTAGAAGACCAGTCGACAGAAGTCTTGCTTTGAAGATTATCATTAACAGTAATTTTATCTTTTATTGAGTAGTGCTAACAAATTTCATATTTTTTATGTATGTATGAAGCATTTATTGTTTCCAAAATGTGTCAAAAATGTGTAAAACATAATAAAAAATAAAGACTATATTCAGCCATTTTCCTCACAGTGGTCACATACGATAACCACCCTGTATATAACCCCACTACCAATCTACATATGAAAAACCGTCAAAATTACTTATAACTATCCTCATCTTATTTGATATAAACAAAAATATTCCTTTTTTTTTAGATTTTCTCTGAAAATTAAAATCTGTGCCGCAAAGAGTTAATGAAAAAAGAAACTAAAAATTCTTAAACACACACATCTGATACTGGTAATGTTTTCAGTTATCTTACCTCAGTAGTTTGTTCTTGGAATGCGTATAGTATACCGTCAATGAGGGCTTCTTCTAATTTTGAGTCAATATCTGCGGCGCCCAAGTTAGCAAGAATTTTCTCAATGGATTCCATAACCATTTTTCTGTACTGTTCATTGTCATCTTTTAAGTCATCAACAATTCTGTTAATAATTTCTGAAGCTCCGACCTATGATATAAAGTATAACAGATATTATAGTAATTGAAGTAGTATGTATCACACAACTAAAAATATAATTAACTTAGAGTATTTATAAGCATGCTATAGACGCGCATTAGCGAGTCAGAACTGTAAGCACGGGTGTAAACAGTCACGAAATGGCAAGGTCGACGTTATTAATCACGAAAGTTCACGCGCGTAAAATATTAGTCCCGACGTTATTTATTTTTTAAGTTATCAAAGTGAAATGCGCAGTGCTAAGCTGCAAAAATGATTCACGGAAATAAACTAAGAATAACAATGATATTCCCTTTTATCGGTATGTAGTATTTCGATAAAAAACGCTGATTTTAGCAAAATTACTTAGGGCGTCAAAGGGTGTAGCGGGAGGCGTGCGGCCGGGGCGACACAGTACGTGCCCCCCGCCTCGCACTTTGGGTTTTCTCCGACTTAGAGCTAGTGCTGTGCCACGTTGTACTGGAATATTTTTCATAACATGGTTTATTTCGTAGTAATTACGATATAATTATAGTATAGAAAGTAAGATCCTTTGTATTCCTAACCCAATCAATGATAGATCAATGTCTAAAATAAAACTTTTGAAAAGCTTTTTATAGATTATGTATCTATAAAAGTAAATATGGTTAAAATACTTTTCTATTTTCAGATTTCCAAAAAGTCGTGAATTGGCAAATAAATGGACGGTAATTTTTGATGCATATTTAATAAGAAGGCTCTAATGCAATTATAATTTGATTTAAACGTTTTTTTAGCACTTATCCTTATCAAATATAGTTAGTGGATAACTGTTATTGCCGAATTTGCTAAAATATTTGTAAAATTTCTTAGTTACAATACTGTAAGGTTGTTGTTATCCTAAGACTGGTAGAGCAACATCATGAATTTGTTTGTTTCATCAATTTTAGTGCATCCTACATTTCTGAAAGCAAAGGTGAACTGCGCAAGATGGTTGAAGGTGCAATACCAGTGTTTAAATTTGAAGTAAAATTACACTTATTTTAAAGCGATTAAAAACTGGCCTTGGATGATATTTATGTAAGTACCTACTACATAATTACGTGCAAATAAAAACCACAATTATATAATACATTAGCTTTTTTAAAGGGCAGTAAATTAATTAGATTTTATTGTTTAATCAAAACATTGTGTCATAAATTGGTACCCTCTATCTCCTATCCTCATCTAATATTTACAAATATTTATATGATTAAATTAATAACTAAAGTGTAATAACGATCAATCATGGCGCATCACTATTTTACCGCTCTAACTATATATCAGTATCTATAGAAAATCTGGTTACGCTTGGTAATAGGCAATGAGCGATATAGGCGCTCAATAGTTTGCTTATTTATACTCTAAGATAAGTAATAATAAGATATAAGTAAAACGCATGATTTGATTTTGTTAACCATCAATGAATGTATTAGCAATTTTTCACTTATATAAGCTTAGAAAAGTAAAAGATTCAAAAATCACTAAATGCTTTCAATCCGACTGTCAAGCGATTGTGGCAAATACTTAGCAACCGTGAATCCGCCAGGCAAGCGTGGCCGTTGTGGCAAATCATACTGACAATAGGAGAGGTACATTTCCAGTGGTGGGCTGTTACATGTTGATAAAGAAAAAGAAGAAGAATCTAATAACATACCTTATTTGCAATTTCCACCGTTGTGTCAACCAGCTGACGATAATTACGCCTGTCCAAAGCCATACGGTGATTCCAGAAATGTTTGAAAAAGTGTGGCAGAATTTCATCCATGATGTACTGAGGCTCTACACCATCAGTACCGCAACACTGTTTTACTACCTAAAAAAAAAATAAAGCACTGACAATGTATTTCAACATCCTTATAAATAAAAAGTTAATATATAGAGTAAGCACAAGCTACTAAATGCAAGCCATTTATTGGCAGGTTTTGAAATCATAATTTTACATTTTTAAGGTAGCACCATTCTGCCAAGCATTTAACTTAATATACTCCTGGATTTTCTTGCTTTAAATAATAATAATGTCCTCCAGACCGAATTTCGGCCACGGCGGCCTGCCTCAACGGAGGCTAGCCAACGGCTCAGGACAGGATTATAGTGCCCAAGTGTATGCGCAAGCACAGGTGCACTCTCTATTCCCTCACTCTCATAATCCGATGGGACGGTAAACCGACACAACCGGAGAGAGATCAGGCGCAGGACCAACGGCTTTACGTGCTTTCCGAGGCACGGGGGTGAGACACCGCCAACTTCAGACTCCGGGCAGCTACTGAGAAATTCTTCTGAATTACAACCACTAGACCAATGAGGCAGTCAAGTTTGCAGTGTGCTTTAATTAATTACTAATTATAAAGAGGGCAGCATCTGTGTGCAACCCCTATGCATAAACCTACCATGTGCAATTTAGTAAAACATTTAAGCTACAGAGAAGAATCCCTAAAGTTTTATAAATAGAATTGTTTCAGATCTAAAAACAAAATTTTAAGAAGCAAAGTTCAATTAGCCTATAGTTAATTTTATAGTACATAATACTTTGTAAATGCTAATATAGAAAAAACACGAACCTTTAATACAATCTTCTTCATTTCTTCATCAGGCGATTGGAACTCACGAATAAGAATAAGCATTACTTCTCGGGTGTAATAATTAGCGTACTCGGCGTCCATAAGCGGAATAAGGTAGCCGATAGCTTTTAGGAAAGCAGCCAGCCCCTTGCCTCGATGAGTTCTGATACCTTTCCACAGAGGCTTGAGTACAGAGTCAAAGGATTCAATACCATATGGCGTCGCAGCTTCAGCAAGAGCGGCACTAGCGAGAGCTGTGATTGTACGTACTTTTTGTTGCTCATCTACCAGCCCTGTTAGAAAAAAATAAATTACTTTCATAATAGTACTTTCATATTTTTATATGTGGTAGAGCCATGCTGCAGTTATATTAGAAGTATAGTTGTAGCATGAATGGGTCGGCACGACCGGGGAAGGACCACGCTCTCACAAAATACCAGCGTGAAATAGTAGCTTAATACTGCTGTATTTCGTATGGTGAGTGTAGAGAACCGGAGACCCTTTTTACTGGAAATGAGGCATTCCATCTTCGTCCTCACGGGTGACAACACATCTGATAGATGTAGATGTCTATGGGCCACAGCAACCACTTACCAACAGGTGGACTGTGTGCTCGTTTGTTATCCTATTCTATACAAAAAATACAAAAATCATGGTAAGCTCAGAGTTAACCACTCGTCTGATTTTTACAAGTAAGAGCATTTTGAGTTCGATTCTGCCTGCAATAATAATATTGTTAATTGCAAATTCAAATGCTGATTTACTACTTGCTCAGTGTTAAAAGAAAACATCGTAAAGAGACCAGCATGTCTGAGAAATGAAAAATATTTCGAGGATGTGTGGACACTGTCAACACAGAATGTGCGTACGACAGTAGGATTGCATTATTTGAACATATAAATAAAATTGAAATTTCTTTCTTTAATATCGAAATAACTGCATTTTACCAAGCTCAAGGGATTATTTGTAAGTCAAAAATAAATAACCACTTGTAAAATGTTCGTCTATCTAGGCTAACCTTGAAAAACAGAACTGATTGATGAAATTTCACAAGTAGATAGAGCGATTTACAGGAGTGAGTTAATAATTTATACTTTATCCTAAAGCATGAAAAATCTTGTTTTAATAAATGTAAATATTTACAAAATAAATTAAATTATAAATAATTGATACAATAAATTGATGACTGATGTGTATTTTATTTTTAAAGATAGTAAAATGTAAACTTACCATGTTCAATGATCTCTACTAAAGATTTTAAGTGTGGCAGAATGGCACAACCCATCAAAATGGCGATCTGTTGTACAATTTTTATTCCAGTGTGTCGCGCTTGCCAAGACTTCTTAGATCTGCATACAGCTTTCAAGAATGGCAGTAAGGATGGAATACCTGTGTTAATAGATTCAGTCAGAACAGCAGTTAGTATAACTTTTCATTATAAATTACAATAAAAGCATTTTGTTTAATTAACAATAACAACAAGCATTCCTACCTAAAGCAGATGCAACAACAGCAAAAGCTCTTGCTGTAGTATTTCGAACATATTCATCAATGTTGTCAATATCTGGTCTCATTGTGGAGATCATAGTGGCTAGACCAGCCGCCTTTGCCAGATTAGAAATTATCTCACGACCTTCCACACGTGCGTAGTAGTCTTCATCAATTAGAAGAGGTTCTATTACTACCAAGATCTGTAGGTAAAAAATTTATTATTTTTTTACAGTCAATTACACATTTAACAAAATTGTTATTAATTTATTATTGTGCACTTTATCTGCTTATGTATTTTAGTAATAATATATGTACCTATCTTACCATTTGGTATACTTACTTTGTGCACATAGGGCCGCACTAGATCGTCTAACTTGTAGAGTATTCTATCGATGACTTTGACCAGCAGATGCCGTTCCTGATCCTCAAGAGTGGGGCTCATAAGTAGTGGTAGAATCTGGTTGAACAATGGTCCTGCACCGAAATCACGTGCTTTATCCGTTATTTGGCGAAGTGCAGCTTTGCACATTGGTGGGGTGCCATTCTGAAAATTATTTTTAGTGTATTTTTATATATATATATTTAAGAGTCAAGTTTTGATTACCTATCAACTCGATATTAATTGATAAAAACATGTGTATCTATCTTCTATTTCAATCCAAATTATTAATTAAATGTAAACAATATTTAGTTACACTTAATTAATACATTTTTGAATTCATATTAATGTAAGGTGAACACCAATACCTGACATCTGTCACATATCTTCACTTTTTTTACCTTAATTTTTAGTAAGAGTTTCATGATCTTCCTCTCTTTGAGTTCCTCCGGCGAGAGCGTGTCCTCGTCGACGTCAATGAGCAGTTTGTCAAAGTACTGAGCGTCCTCGGGCTTCATGAAGGGCAGCTGCTGGCCGCCCTTGGGCTGGGGCTCCAGCAGGCGCGCCGCCGCCGCCGCCGAGCCCCCGACTTCCTCCGTCTGCATGAAAAAGCCGATTGGGGTACCAGCCAATGGTGTAGGCGTTGCGGTCAGCTTACGAGCCGGCGTCCGAATCGGAACATAACCTGGGCAACAACATATACAATCAATGACGTATTCAAATGGAACAGTGTTAGCTTAACGCATGCTTAAAACAGCAAGATATAGAAGCAAAGCTTAATCCGGTCTATCCAACGGCTCAACCGTTAAATTGTCATCATTCATCTGAAAGAAAAATTCAATATTAATTTCTCTGTATGATTTTAAATTTAACACACATGTCTCTATAATAATGTTACGTTGTTTTATGCCCATGTTGACTTTAATACATGTGTCCTGAAACTAAAGTGGTGATTAATTACTAAAAGTCCGCTTTTAAAACTTAATAAAACTCACAATATACAAAATGAAGTAAAATTATACGAACCGGCAGGCGGCGGTAAAACCTTGTACCCAGGTGGGAACATGGCATCCAATTCTTCATCAGTATAAGGTCTATTTCGTTCATCTATTTCTTTCTCCCAACGGTAAGCTTGCAGCTGTTCTGGCGTCATGGCAGCCACATGACCAGGTGTAGGCGTAGCCATAGCCATAGCTTTGACTCCAACCGGTGTTGACTGTGAAATTAATATTAATTTTAGATTATATGTTTCATCATAATTCTACAGTCAGTCATTTCAAAACAATTCAATATTTATAGAATACAATATTATAAGTATATCATATTATAACATAATAATTTTTTTTAAGATATAGTTAAATCTTACAACCTAATTTTGACCATAGCACGACCTACTGATCATCCAATATCGATATAATGAATATTGTTGCAAGGACATATTCATTATAGGTTGGTTAACAACAACTGGTCCATACAATACATTTAGTCGTTCCGGGCAGCTGGGATGTGTGGGATGGTGCTGTGAGCCAACTTAACGTCCCGATGCGTATGCGAAAAAGGAGTAAAGGATTGCGAGTAGCAAAACCCCTGTAGAGCCCCAGAGAACGATTGAACTTTTCTCTGCTGCCGGCAGGTGGTGAGCCGTATGGGGAAAGATGACTTGCCGACCTGACGGACCATCAAGTGAGTCTATCCCAGCAGGCAGCGGTGTAAAGGCCCAGAAAAAGAATAAGAAGCAGCAAGAAAAAAACAGAGCCGTGGTAGCTCAGATGGTTAACGCTCGCTGTAAATATAACAGAACGCGAGTAACCCGGGTTCGATCCCCGCCGGCACCAATGAAATTGTTAATTGCAATTTTAAGTGCTGATTTACCACGTACTCAGCGGTGAAGGAAAACATCGTGAGGAAATCTGCATGTCTGAGGAATAAGAAAAAAAATATTTCGAAGACATGTGAAGTTCGCCAACACGCGTTGGGGCAGCGTGGCGGACATTTCCTTGCCCTAAAACCCTCTCAGAAATGAGGGGAGGCCTGTGTCCAGTAGTGGGACGTATATAGGCTGTAACTTTACTTTACTTTACTTTAAGAAAAAAACTGTAGAGAAAGGGCCGCGCTTGCTGCTTCTAAGAGCAACAACGAATAGTCTGGGCAAACTATTGTGACTGCAGTACTTAGGCCTGGAACCAGTAGCCGCGCCATGTCTGAGTACAAAAAATGTATCAAGTATCGACGTTCGACAGGATGGCGTAAATTCTGTGGTTACATATAAACCTGTGAACAAGCGAATCAGAAAAGGGAAATCCTAGCTAAACAGGACATGCTAGGATCCATCTCTTTAAAGAAACCCAATGGCAAATAATACTCAACATCTACGGATGAAACCCAATGCATCCTAATTGAAATGCACTTCCCAGGTTGCTGTGTAACTTAGGGGGTGAACCGGCATGTTGATGCAGTGATACCGACAACCGAAGACTGAAGTTTAACACAGAGTGGTAACAGTGGATAAAATCCATTGGGTTATTCACAGTTTCCTTATCTATAAGCCGGTAGGACCTGACCGCATGCTCTCGGCGCTCCTACAGTGGGGAGGTAAAGGCCTAATAGTCAGACTTGTTGCCAAAATGAGGGCAAGTTTGGCCGTCAGATATGTTCCTAAGGGATGGAGGGGATTGAAAGTTATGTTCATACCCAAACAAGATATGAGTGACTATACCGACCCAAACTAGTATAGACCTATTAGTCTCACATCCTTTCTCCCATAGACGATGAAGAGGGTGTGTAAAAGAGATTTGAGGAAGTCGGCGCTAATGAGCATACCCACCACACGATAAGCAACACGCCTATAGCTTAGGCAAATTGACAGAATCGGCATTTCACCAGGTAATAACAAAGATTTAAGGGGGTCATCCAAAATATAAATTAATAGTCTTGTTATTTTATAATGTGTAACTGTTTATGTCTCAATTAATTTAAAAAAAAATAACTACAGACCCAGAAAAAAAAAACAATATTAGCTTACCCCTCCCGGTGTGAATATTGGCGTGTGTGGCGTGGGCGTGGCATGAGAAGGAGTCGCGTGGGAGGGAGTGGCGTGGGACGGCGTGGCGTGGGACGGCGTGGGAGTGGCGGGCACAGGCGTGGCTCCAGGCGTTTCATCCCAGCGCGAGCGTCGTTTCGTGCCTGGCGTCGGAGTTTCCTGGATAGTATCTACGCCCACACCACGGTCCGTACGCGGCGTTTCCGCCCATCCGCTGTTATGACCAGGTGTTTCTGTAAATATATAATTATTGAACAATGTCATAGTTTGAAACAGAAATGTACACTTAAGTTAAATATTTTGCTTAATTTTAAATTAAACTGATAATATGTTAAGCTAAGAACCTCCAACTCTTTTTAATTTAATGATATGACATTTTATAAAGTATGGGGATTGCTATTATCTCTGGAGTATCATAAAATATATTAGCAATAATACCGATACAATTCTCGTAAAAAAAGCACTTTAATCCTATGTCATTTTTTTTATTTGGGTACTTCACTTCAGTTTCTTTTTAATTAAACATGCTTTAATTTATCACACATACAACAGACTTCAAAGAAATAAAAAATAAAATTTTAAAACTCTGAAGTGGGGTTTTAATTCTTCTATAAATTGTCTTAGCACTGGCTTCAGAATGTTAATTTTCTTAATATTTGAAGTCGGCTTTCACTCAACTAATAAAAGTTACTATTTTACCCTTTCGAGAGGACTAAGGAATATCATAATCTTCATCAAACCCTTCATTACAGACTATCTTTATTCTGTGATGTGAGCACTGTTAGCCTATGCGGCTCCTACAACATTACCTAACTAATTAAAAAGGTAAAGGCTATGATGATTAGGCTGATAATGGTTTATCACATTACCTCTGTGGTGTTTTTTTTTGAGTCTTGTTGTGTTGTGATCTAACCGCAGTCCGAGAGGGAAGTGCGGTCCCCGCCTCTGACTGCTTATTAGCTCGTGTCGGTCGACGTTTTGGGCGGTGAGAAACGCCCAGATACTTACAAAGTATAAATTTCATTGTTGAACATATACCCCCATAGACTGCCTCATGGTGGGGATATTTGCATCCACAGTTTTTTTACTATTGTGTGTTGTTATTAGAAAAATGCTGCTGATCATCTGTTTTTGTTTCCCTCTGTCGCCTCTTACGACACTACGATATGGAGTAGTGAATATTCTTATATCACCACTACAATATGATCCTAATGTTGTCTAAATAGTTCCAGTCAAAACTTACTTCCCTATTTTGCTACCTTCAGACGTGGAATCTACTTTTCCAAATTTGGGATCACCCCTGAACTTTAACCTACTCAGTAATTATTTTTGTGATGATGTCATATATGTGTATTGTAAGTGTACTTGTTAAATAAAATAAAATAGATGTTGATTGGAGCCGGGTAGACCTGATTCAGCGTCACCGACATGAGCGAAACGGCGAAACTTTCGTTCATTGTTTAGAAAGAACGCGCCTATAGTCTTTACTTCAAAAACACGCAGTTGGATAGTTAACACCCTGCTTTTTTAAAGAATTATGTATATAAAAACTATTATAAGCTTAATAAAGTGCAGTCAAGGCAGTCTGATTCTAATAGTCTAGTAATCTTATTTCAACTATTGTCACGAGTCTTTCATTTAGCCCACGTGCCCTACATGGCAGTACCTCTATCGGTTTTCGGCGTTTCGTCCCAGCGGTTGCGCCTGGAGGCATGGTGTGCGGGCGTGTCGCGGCCGGGCGTGGCATGACCGGGCGTGGCGTGTCCGGGCGTGGCATCCCACACGCGCGCAGATGGCGTCGCGCCTGGAGTCTCGCCGCCGCGCCCCGCACCCGGCGTCTCCTCCCACGCTCCTCTCTGTGAACAAACATTTACGTGCACGCTGTCACTGGCATCACAGAAATCGTCCCATAGTTACGTGTGTACGCGACTTTAGCAAACAATGTGGTAGCCATTCTGGAGTTGGTGGAATACTAGGGTAAAATAGGAGCATATTGCTACTGGGTTTCTTAAGGTTAGTGTAGAGAACTGGAGACCCCCTTTACTGGAAACTTGGCATTCCATCTTAGTTCTCTGGATAACAACGCATCGAGAGTAGATGTAGATGGCTATGGGCCACAGCATCCACTTACCGTCAGGTGAACTGTGTGCTGGTTTGTCATCCTATTCTATAAAAAAAAAATCAAAAGTCACAAATTCTCACAGAGCACAGTTTTTTGGTTAAATTTATTTATTTGATTTTAGGATTCAATTAAGTTGCAACTATATTCAGTGAGGACCAACAGTATGCCGGTACTACAAGCTCTGAGTTCCAATGTGACGAACTCGGGACTGATATACAAGTGCCATCAACAATTGAATGAGGTATGTAAGCACAACAATGTGACTCTGCAATGGATCAAGGGACACAGTGGATCTAGAAGCAACGATGCAGCAGATGAACTGGCCAGAAGGGGATCGGCCCTGGCAACTATAGGGCCAGAACCAATAATACCAATCCCCTTTGGCTACGTTCGTTCACTGGTACGTAGATACTGCTGTACGTAGATAAAGCTGAGCGTGTAAATTATTGAATAATTTACACGCTCAGCTTTGGAAAAATTTAGTAGACTGTAGACAAGCTAGGGAGACCCTACCTGAAATAAACAGTCATCTAACCAAGGTATTAATGAGACTGAACAAGCCACAGATCAGGATAGTAACGAGTGCTATCACAGAACATGGCTCTTTTAACAAACATTTGTTCACCATAGGTGTTACTGATAGCCCCCTGTGCAGGGCATGCATAGGAGAGGAAGAAACGGCGGCTCACGTGTTGCTGACATGTCCAAAAGTCGCTTCATACAGGACTAAACATCTCGGCAAGCCAGGATTACTCCCCGAAGTTGCTTGCAACATCAAGGAACTGCTGAGCTTCTTCGAGGAGATATCATGGCTCGAATAACCACATTATTCCTGCCCACACGCAAAATACGCGCTTAGACGTGGAGTTGCGGAAAACAGCCCGTCATAAACTAACTAACTATTCAGTGAGGGTAGCCCAGCACTGCGTTTTCTAGTTCGACACTTTATTCCCCATCGGTAGTCACTTCCTCGGAATCTATAATCTATATCAAGTATAAAACACTAACAAAAACAAGCGAAAGCACGTGAAAGGTACGAGTCCAATTTCCTGAGCAGCGTGGCGATAACAGGAATTCATGGGAGAGGAGTACCATGATTAAAACATGGTAATGGACCAATTTGCATTATATATTTAGTTTTATTTATTTATTTATTGTTTATTACTTACTTACTTATCTTCTCGCATAATCCCTAACGGGGTAGTCAGAGAGAACAGATCACCAAGTGTCACGATTCTTACATATTTCTTTCGCTTCTTTCAGGTTCATTATCTTCTTCATACATGCACGTCTAGGTATCCGAGTACTCTTGACCTTCCCCTCTTCGAGTAATTTGCTCACATGGTCTTCGAAAGTTAGTCTCGGTCTACCTCGACACCTTTTAATATTATATTTACTTTCGGGCTATATATTTTCTTCACCATTCGGTCTTCACTCATTCGCTCAACGTGCCCAAACCATCGGAGTACGCCCCTATCAATTTTTGTGATAAGGTCATATTTCAATCCTGCCATATTGCGAATCTCTTTGTTTCGCTTTCGGTTGGCTATGGTAACGCCACACATTTTACGAAGAGATCGCATCTCCACTGCATTCAACTTGTAAAGGGTAAAAATAAAGCATGTCAACTAAAAAATGGGAATGTACAATATTCGATTCTTAAAAAAAATCGATATAGATTGTTTAGAGTCGGTAATCATTTACAGTTTGGTTTGAATAATACCAGAATAAACTAAAAACGAATAATTTAAAACACAAGATTTATCAGTTTCTTCGTATTTATTGTTACTGCTTATTTCTGGAGGCACAGTTATTTATAACTTTTTTCAATTTTTTAAAATTTTTTAAATTTAAGATTGAAACTAGATAAAAAATAAATTTGTTCGATCACTTTCAGTACAACTAGTAGAGCTGTCGTTGTTTGGATTAATTATTATTTGATTTTCATTAATGCAGTCAAAATCAATGTCTCTTTCAAAGTCATCCATAATCAATTGATTTTTTTTCTACCACTTTTGCCCAATCATCCTTTGTGACATGGACACATGCTTCAAGGAATATAGAAGAAACAGTCCAAAAAGTTAAAGCCGAGTCACAAAATGAGAAGACAAACACAAAATCACAAAATTACGCACAGTAAGCTCCCGAAATGGCGTGAGATTGAAATTACGTAGTGTTTTTAACGCGGCCTTGTGTATGAATTTTTTTGCCTACGCAATATATACAAAGTAAAAATTAAACATGTTTTATTCGTGATTCATGTAATTTAAGGAATTTTAAAAATAAAAATTTAATTAAACAAATAATACATTAAAAAATGATTCGATTATTTGAATATTTTTATCGATTATTTGAATATTTTTGCCGATTATTCGCATAACAATGAATTTTAATCATCCAAACACTACCGTAATGTACACAGCGACATATCATTGAAACAACGTCAAGTAAAAAAGTTGGTACTGGTTATTTTAAAAATATTTTGCTTTGTTTGAAAGATTCGAATTTATATTAGTGATAAAAAAACTATCACGTTGTAATTATATATAGATAACTTCATAATTCTTCGGATTTACATAAAAGATTATTGTAAATCGTATGAGTATGCTTGTGGAAAGTTATTGCGGAATAATTAATGTGAAACGTCAAAAGGTATTTCTTAGATTTGGTTGACTATAATACCCGAACAAGCCGGTTTCCAAAAAGGCTTCAGTACCATAGACCACATACATACCCTGCGGCAGATTGTACAGAAGACCAAAAAGTACAATCTGCCACTTTGCCTGGCTACTGGACTGGAAAGGATACGGTATTAACATCAATGGCGAGTACATCACTCACCTTCGATTTGCCGACGATATAGTCCTTATAGCAGAATCGTTGGAGGACCTTAGCACTATGCTGAATGACCTCAATGGTGTCTCCCAACGGGTAGGTCTTAAGATGAACATGGACAAAACAAAAATCATATTTAATGTCCATGTCACACCTATGCCGGTAGTTGTTGGGAGCACTATGCTCGAAGTTGACAAATAGTCCGACTAGGTAAGTCCAACCGAGAGGTCAATCGACGGATTCAACTCGGCTGGGCAGCGTTCGGGAAATTACGACACATCTTCTAGTCAGGTATACCTCAATCTCTGAAAACTAAAGTGTATAACCAGTGTGTTAATCTTAGCCAGCATCTTTGAGCTACCCACCAGTACAGCTTGGCATTTCAAAGGATTGACCAAAACTCCATAACGAGTAAACCAATCTTTGATAGCTGATAAGTTGCCATTAAGGTTTTTGATCCCATTATGGATATCCCTAATTTCAATTTGCACATAAAGCTGAAGGTCATCGGCGTACAAATGGTACAAGCAGTCGATGATGGAGGTAATAAAGTTTATAAAAATTGAAAACATTATAGGAGAAAGAATACCACTATGCGACACACCAGCATCCACATCAGCCCAAGCTGAGGTCATTTGCCCCACACTGACTGACTGATGTCAACTGTGAAGATAAGATGCAAACCAATCCAATTCAGCAGGGGCAAAATTCATAAGAGACAGTATGAAAAGAAGGATTGCATCATCAACTGTGTTGAAAGCATTTGAGAAATCAACTAGTACCAGTACTGTTATTTTTTTTTCTTCCATACCTTGTTTAATATTATCAATAACATTAATTAAAGCAGTAGTGGTACTACGACCAGGGCGAATACCCAGACTGAAGTTAGGTTAGAATGGCAGAGAATGCCAGTCAACCCTAAAAAATTATGACACCAAAGAATATTTCAAGCCTTAAGAGTTTGAATTTCAAGAACTAAAGGGTGCAATTTTTCAATTTTTATTGTCTACTATTGATGATTAGAGGAGGTAGAAACGCGAATATTATTTCTAAAGTGATAAGCAGCCTAACTAATGGTAACTGGCTACTCTATGTTCATGGACACTTGCATTCAATTTCTAACAAAGAAGATTACGAGCGCTTTGTTAACTATCCTTTCTGCTTATGTCATTTTACCTGCTCTCCTAAAAGAATCTGCATAAAACCCTTCAAATTGGACCACAATTATGTTATATTATTTATATGTTACACTACTGTTGGTGTCAGAATTAGGTAAGTGATGGTACATATACTAATAGACTTAAAAGTTGCGAAGGAGCTCTACCACCCATAATTAAATACCATTAATTTACTTACTTCATTATCCCATGATGGTGTGGTTTGGGAGCTAGGAGTGGCTGTTACAGCTTTCTTCACAGAGGGTGTATCTTCAGAACTCTGATCCCACCTTCCTTTTCGTTTAGCTGCTGCTGGTTTTGCCGCTTCTCCGTTTGGTTGGGCAACTGGCTTTAGAGTGCCTTCCCTAGCTTTTTCCAAAAGTTTTTTTCTTAACTGTAAAGAAATTTAAATGTGTAAACATATGCCAACTCTTTAAGAAACTCCATTAAAACTTTATAAAACTTTTATTAATCTATATTCAACAAAATTAACTTTTTAATATATTCACAATAAATTTTAGTGCTTTGATCAAATAATCAATTTTTTAATAAAATTTAAAAATAAAATAATTTCCGAAGTTCTGAAGAAGCCACGACAATGTATCCAAGAATTACAAGTAAAAACATCTGCTCACTATCTAACTCTTATTACACCAAATTATAATAGTCAAACAATCAGCCAGTAAGCACTTAGTGAGGCTGAGCTTACGGTCGCTCTGAATTCAAAGTAAGACAGACTAAGTGTTCTTTACATCTTTACGTAAGGGCTCTTTACATCTTTACGTTTTACATACCATAGTTGCTATAAAGCATTTCAAACGTCGAAACGGGAGATAAAAGGTTAATCAGAATAAAACAGTCTGAATATAGCCTGGTGTAATAGGCCCATTTAACTTTTTTTTCATAAGATAAAAAAGATAAAAACAAATTTGTAAAATGTACTCCTTTGAGCTAAAAAATAATAAGATTTTTCATTTGATATAAGTTTTACTCGTTTTCTTTATGGAATCTATGCAAAAAAAACTCTTAGTGATTGAGGGTCTTTATGCATCTTTGTGATTTTGTTTATCGAGCTTATTCACAATTCTGTCTTCACACAACCTATGTCCATATGTTCAGAATGTATAAAATATTCATCATCATCATCATTAAAGCCCTTCACAAGTCCAATGCTGAACGTAGGCCTCCCCCAAGCAATGCCACAAAGCACAGTCATGAGCCACCTGCATCCATCGACTTCCTGCATGTCTTACCAGGTCGTCACTCCATCTAGTAGGGGGTCGCCCTACACTACGCCTACCAGTACGAGGCTGCCACTCGAGAACCTTTTTTCCCATCGGTTATCGGTCACTCTGGTTTTACTGTGGATATCCTCATTTCTGAGTCTATCACGCAGAGAAACTCCGAACATAGCCCTCAGATATAGATAAAATATTATTTATAACTAAACTAAAAATTAGATCTAGAACCAAAAATTTATCAGAAAAAGACGTAGCTCTGGATTATTATGTTTCTCTGTCATTGTTTTAATCACTGTTTCAGCTAGACTAAAACTGAGTCATTGTCTTTTTTGGATTTACTTTTGTATAATTTGTAAAATTTATTTTAAAAAGGATGATGGTTTAAGGAAAAGTTGTCCTTAGAGTAACTTTAAGCGGAACAAAGCAAAGAAACTTTATAAAACCTTAATGCAGAACTGTACCAATATTCAGGACCGGTTTTCAATCCCTGTTGTAAAATAACAACAATTTTTAAAGGTAAAAATAGTACTAATTCACTCACTTCTGTTTCTTCAGCACGCAAATATTGTTCTTTCATAATTTCTGTATAGGTCCTTGATCCAACATCAGGAGTTTTACCACCTGCAAAAAATTAATTTATTTCACAATTCTTATAATACATACATGAATTTTATTTACATGAATAAAGTATTTTAACTTGCCATAGAACAATAATCCTAGAAAACATAAAGGAAACATTCGGAAGGTAGGAGATAAATTGAAATGTCAGTTCCGGAAACCACATGAAAAAAGAAAACATACTGTACAGAGGCAAAGCTTCATACAACCACACTTTGATAGTTAAACTACTACAAGCTTGCTTGTGCGTGTGTGAGCACTAGCGTCTTGTCACATACAGAGGGAAACTAACTGCTTTAAGCCGGCTCGGCCAGTGCTCAAACTCAGGGTGATGTAAAGAATTATAAGTGTAAAACAATTTGTTTTAAAATAACAAAGCGGAAAGTTCTGTTTTTAGTGTTTATGGAAAAAATATACTATTATAAAAAAAACATACAACAAACATATAAAAAAACAAACAACGAAATCTTGAATCTTCCAAATTTCTAGTAGATACCACGCGTGCACCCACACACACACATACAAAATTTCATTTTTAAGGAATCAATCAGATTCATTGAATCAATCCAAGAACCCTTCGAATTGCCCACCATAACCACCCTTCCAACCCAACCAACCCAAAAATCAACAAAACATAATAACATCCATATGAAAATGGGGAATGTAGATTATAAATAAATAACCATAAAATAACTGACTTTTTATTACACTAGAGGAAAGAAAATTTCATATTGAGCCTATAATGCCAAACTTCTTCATAGAAAGTAGTCTCTAACCATAAGAATTTATGGGTAAAAGTGCTGTGGGTGGGTGCGGCCGAATTCGGTCACTTGGTATTTGACAGAATATCGCCGCGACCGAATTCGGCCGCTTGGTAGCTAAGGGGTTAAGTTGTTATCAGGGAAATGTCATTGTCCATCTCGTATTTAATTTCCCTTTGTCGCCTCTTAAGACATCCACTTACACGGCTACATTACAGACAGTAAAATACATTTCATATTAATGGTGTACATAAGGATTTTTAATTAATTTTTATCATATATTATTTAAAATAAACAAAAACAAATGTTTTTTTTTGTTTTTACCTAGTTTTACTTAATGAAATAATTCTTAATATTTATTGGTGTTATATTAAACATACGGATCGAATTTTGAAACCATAGTCTTATGATACTGAGATAATTTATTTTCATGAAGTGTTCCACATTTTTGAATACTTCGTCTCCTTGAATACTATTGGCATTTCATGAAAATTTATGTTTGATCTTGTACTTGTCCTGATATTTTTGGGTAAAATTGAGTCTCATTAATTTAGTCACTATGTGAATCGTTACATTATAATAATCACTTTGAATGTTTCAAATTATTTGACCACTTTGAATGCTCAATCTAACACTGACACACATAGACATAAGTAAGCATTACCAACCAACATTATGCAACTTGTGAGAATTACTTTAAATTTACAATATTATTTTATTATTATTTAGTAGTGGCCTGTTTACTTTCACTGCACTCGTGTGACAGTGTAAGTAAACATGCCACTACTCCATGCATTAGTAATAACATGCAACAGTGTATTGATAATGCACTCTGCAGTGGGATTACATTATTATGCATTACTATGTTAAATAAATAATTATTAAATTTATTAAGGATTGCTTTTTCATACCAACATTATATTGATGAGATTGTAATACCAGAATAATATTAAGCAGCATAATATAATCTTACCTTCTGCAAATGGATCATTTCGCTCTGGTGATATAATCATCCTACGCCTCTTCTGACGGTACTCATCTTCTCTATCTGCAATTGTAGGTCTTCTTTTATCTGCAAATGGGTCATAGTCTTTGTCACTCTGCAAAAAATAAACATGACTTTAAATACGAACAGGGTATGAGGCAGTAGTTACTTATAATAATGTTTCTAATAAATCTTTTAAAATAATAACTTAATGGTTTTCAGTTTCTTTGAGTTTATAATTTATTTAAAAATACCTTTTATAAAAATATTACTTTGTTATTTTCTTAACTTTTAACTCTCTTCATTTACATAATTCAAAGATATAAGTTGAATTATCCATTTAATTACAAGACACATTTAGAGATCAAAACACCTATAATTTTAAAGTTCTCAGTCTCTACCTGTGCTATATCGTTGAGTAAGGATGCTGGTGCAGTGTATCCTGGTCTTTTTTGTGAAACTGGTACATTTTCCACATCTTCATCTTCAACTTCATCATTGGCTGCTATAGATGTCACATAACCATCGTATCTTGATTTTCCGCCATGTCCAGCATTGTCATAAATGTCACTATCATAGTAAGTTTCACCTAGTGAAACTCCTTTTCCTGTACCATTTTCTGGTAATTCATTCTTTTTTTGTTGAATCTCCCTTATCTGAGCTTCAATAGCTGTAAAAAAATAAAGATTATGATAGTATGTGAATATTTATGTCTTACATACAGTTTTTTTTAAATTTATTACATAACTTAGAGCCGTGGTTGATCAGATAGTTAAGGCTTGCTGTAAATTTCACAGTAACATGTAAGTTGCAGCCTTACACATCCCAACATTAGGAGTAGGATTTAAATTAATATTGAGCTTCTTTCAAAATTCGACTTCCATGGCTTTGAAATATTACTTTTAATTTCTTTCTTAAAATTTGCTGAGGTATAAAGAAGTCAGCTTTTTCCACAAATGTCAACCTAACCTGCACTCTTTATATCTTCCTTATATATTGAGGAAACTATAGGAATTAAAAGGTGGTAAAAAATAGAAGGAAGATACACCCAAGCAACTGCAGCATGAATTTTATTTATATTCATGTTGTATTCATAAAGGTACAGAAATTGAATTAAATTAGGTTTAATTTAAATACCATGGAAATTCTACATTTTCGAGAAAGGCCTGAATTTTAAATTATCCCCAAAGTTTTAGTTCCAGAGGCAAAGTATAGAATACTTATTTGGTCACCATTACAAAAATTATCTGACGCAAAAAATCCAACATTCAATCATAACATTTATTATTTGACAAAATTATAAACGATCTAAATTGTTGGCATATGTGGTATTGGAAACATCCTATAAGTTATAGAAATATTTAACCCAAACAAATGTACACGCAAATAGGTAGTAAATTAAAATGGCTGGCGAATAGGAAAACTTTGGTTTTGAAATCGATGAAAAATTACCTTCATGGGTTCGGGGTATTTTATCCATTATTTCAGTAACATTAGAAATTTGTTACAGTTTAAAAATATATTGTTTGAGCAAATACAACCTTAATTTCTTGAAAAATTATTCAATATTTAGATTACACCACCCGATCAGAGACCAGGGTAACAATACAATAGACAATCGATATAGACATTTAATCTATTAAGATTTTTGGCTTGGATGGCTTATCTTTTAAGCCATGTCTTGGTTCCAGGCATGGAGGTTAGAGAACAGGAGAACATTCGTCACGAACTAAAAAATAGCTCGCCTGTCCTTGAAAATTGTAAAATTTATAGCGGCGCTGCCGTCGGTGAGTAGTGGCTACGAAGTTAGCTGTTTATGAGTACAAGTAGATGAAGTTAGTTGAATAATGTACAAATTTTCTTCGCGGCATTGGTGAGAAAATTTTCATGCTCCGTAATTTTTAAAATTTTGACAAAAAGAAACATTATAAATGGAGAAATATTTTATTGTGCGTTGATGTGCAAGTGGTTTTGCATCTGATCGGAAAAATTGACTGAAAATGACTTTTATTGAGCGAACTTAGCGATCGCAGGGCCTCACTTATGGTGTCCATTTTTCTGGGACACTTTTCTACGGCGATCGTTCACCTGTTCTCTAACCACCATGGTTCCAGGTATCTTCGTTTTCATACTTTGAGTCATGGAGTATAGGTAAGGACAATCTCCCATAGGAGAAAAGTTGAATGGTCCATCAGTAAGCAGTAAATAATCGTTCAGAAACTCTCCACAACAGCGCTCGATGGTCAGCGATTTATCATTCCCTGTAGCTAACAGGGAATGATAAATCACCGTGAATACGTTGAGAGTGATTTTGAAAATGAAAATTTTAAAAGCAATAAAATAAATATTGTAAAAAGATGTATGGTGAGTCAATAAAAAAATTATAATTTTTTTTGAAATTTAGACTGTAGCTACAGTGACGCCACCCTTATTTAGCGCTCTCCTACGGACACTTTTTTATACACAGTCGGTACTCTTTACCTCTACACTCCATACTTTGAGTATTCAACCAACTGGAGAGGCCATGCACGTTAATTCCTAAACAAAAAGTCTCTCAATTTCAGAGGGCGCAAGAAAAACACACGACTGTATACTTCACCCACAAATGCAAAATTTAATAATTTGTATTTGTGTTCACTGCGTTTACGCATTCCATCAAACTGTACAAGTGTCGATACACTTGTGTCGCTGTCAACATGAGTAAGAAACGTAAGGCGAGGACTATGTCAATATTTATATAGATAAACAAATCATCGTAGTTCACATAAGTTCAGCGTTGGTAAAAGTGATTTTTAGTATTTTTTCATTCATTACAGCACTTCACAAGTCCACTGCTGAACATAGGCCCACCCCGAGGGGTGCCACAAAGCACAGTTCTGATCCACCTGCATCCATCAACTTCCTGCATGTCTTACCAGGTCGTCACTCTATCTATTGGGAGTAGCCCTGCACTTCACCCACCGGTAGGAAGCTGCTACTCGAGAATATTTTTCCCCCATTGGTTGTCCATTCTTCGAGCCATATGGCTGGCTCATTGCAACTTCAGCTTACTAATCCGTTGGGCTATGTCGGTCTCTCTGGTTCTACTGTGAAAATTCTTATTTCTATGTTTCTCATGCAGAAAACCCCGAGCATAGCCGTCTCCGTAGTTCGCTGAGCAACATTGAGCTTCCTTTTGCAGCCAGCAGTTAAGGGTTTTTTAGTGTAATATAAAATTATGATTTTATTAGTAAATATAATTATGGACGGTTTTTGAACGATTGATCAAACACAGATTTTAATTCGAATTTAATCAAAACGTTGGCTATGGGTATTTTCCACGTTGTGTTTATACCGAGCAATAAAAAAACTGATGCGTCAGTAGCTTCATCGAAACTATCGGATATAATATCAAATCCGTAGTCGAAGTATCTATAATGCCTTTGGCTGCTAGTATGGTATTTCATGAACTGCTTAATTTTCATTTCATCCTTGACCAAGGTATAACAATTTATTTTATCAGGGTTACTCTCCGCTCTCAATTTTAATGCTGGCAGCATTCTTTGAATAAACCCTGGTTGGTCATTGATGATACTATACCGCTTAGTCAACGTCCGTGGTGCAGGCAAACATGTTCCAAAAGTTTTACGTACGTAGCGATAGGATTTTCATTAATAATCAAGTGTTAGGGCGAAACATCTTAACTATGTGAAATATTTAGTTCTGGGCAGTTTTCATACTTATTTTTAAATAATTGTCTCTTTAAAAGTTCGCTTTCTTCAGTTCCTATATTTTCTAGTACCTGTTTGTTTACTATATTTATTAAAGATGTCTCAGTTAGCGAATCCAGTATTTTTGCGAATCTTTAACTTTTTTTCTTTAAATACTCACTACCATTGTAGCCTTTTTAAGCTATTGCTTTTTATTTCGAGGCGTTTTTTAGTTTAATTTTCCTTGGAGTCTGTTCGCTTAGGTACAGTCGCTATTGTACCACGCCGCCTCAGCTCGTGCGGCATTTTGTCAAAAGCAACATTAAAGTTCCTACTGTAAAGCATCCGAAACATCGGGAATCAAAAGTCAAAATTTAATGCGATAAAATCCGTAAAATTAGTTTCATTTAATGTGTAGTGTTCGCGTAAATATAAGAAGTCATAATTGTAAACTTGTCGAAATTCTAAAATATTTTCAAGAAAAATAATGTTGGTGTCAAGGGTAATAATAAAACTATTTAATCTATTGATATAATCACAGCTAGACATTACCTCCCACAAGTTCAAGGTTGGTACAGTTGTATCGGCTAACCTTCTTTTATTGATAACTTGGGGTATGAAATATGATTTATCAAAATGTTCGGAGCAAATGGTGATAGTCTGTTTAGGTATCCAAAATTCATGATTTCTCCACGCTGCAATCCAAGTCTGTCGCTTAAGAGGATCTCTTGGAAATATGCAAAATCAATCCTTGTGCATATGCTTGAGAATATAGATATATACTTTGATTTATTTAAAAACTATCTTAAGGATCGCAATCAGAAAGTAAAGATAGGTGAATAATTAAGCGATGAATAAGATATAACATTCGGAGTTCCACAGGGCAGTATGCTGGGTCCTACTTTGTTTTTAATCTACGTAAAAATAATCTAACCAACATGGACATTAACGAGGGCAATATAATTTCCTATGCAGATGATACTGCAGTAATATTTACTGGTGACTCCTGGGATTCTGTTCGTAGATAGGTATGCTGAAGAAGGCCTTACTAGGATCGCTAAGTGGCTGAACACTAGCCTACTTACTTTAAATACTTTGAAAACTAGTTATATATATTTTGCAAATTATAATCGAACTTAGCCTAATGATTTCTTAAATTTAAGCGAACACTACACATTGAATAAAACTAAATTTACGGATTCTATCGCGTTTATTTAACTGATTTTACTTATTTTTTTTATTTTTGTATATAGGTGTCCCCCCGCCCGTGACCATGGTAGCTTTAAAGCACCCGAAACGTCGGGAATTAAAAATAAGTAAAATCAGTTAAATAAACGCGATAGAATCCGTAAATTTAGTTTTATTCAATGAACTTAGCCTAATATTAATTTCAAAATTAAACTTCACACGTGCTATGATCTCTTATGCACTAGTTGCAGCTGTTTATAATATAATATTTTGATTAAGACTAGTTATCGATTATATTCAATTATAATATATTCAGAAGCGTTTGGGATTGAGATGAATGTTTAAGTCATTTGACAAAATCTACTACACATCTTAATGTAATGATTATTTACTATTCATTACAAACTGATTTAGTTGATATGAAATAAATTTTCTTTAATATATTTATTTTGTGTTGTAAAAAATGTAAAAAAAAAATATAATATTTATTTTAAAATAGCTTATTTTTACTTCATGAACTATGCTGGCAACCATTGGTTTTTTACGAAAATATTCACAAAATATTAGTTTTAACGATAATATTTTGCTAAAAGTATTCACAGATGAAAAGTCACACTGTCCTATTGTAGATTTGACGGTTTGGATTGTTGTTTGCATGAAAATGCACTGCGATTCGGCATTTAAAAAAAAGTTAAGTTACAATCTATATACGTCCACCTGCTGGGCACAGACCTCCCCTAATTTCTGAGAGGGTTTTAGGGCAAGGTAGTGATCACCGCGCTGCCCCAATGCGTGTTAACAAAATTCACATGTCTTCGAAATATTTTTTTTATTCCTCAGACATGCAGGTCTCCTCACGATGTTTTCCTTCACCGCCGACCACGTGGTAAATTAGCATTTAAAATTGCAATTAACAATTTCATTGGTGCCGGCGGGGATCGAACCTGGGTTACTCTCGTTCTGTTATATTTACATCGAGCGTTAACCATCTGAGCTACTACGGCTCTAATAAATAAATTAAATTCGGCATTTTTGTCGGAGTTGAAGTGACTGGCATGATCCTATGATGCAGGATCATAGTAGCGTATTGCGTAATGGCGCACGGGCACGACGTAGTTTTTATATAACGGATATGAGTCGGACTCTCGTACCGTTGACAGGGGCTTAATACTCAGAGGCGTTATCTATTTTTATCCCTTATCTTTAGTCCAGTCATTATAGAAAGTTCACCTCGGAATTCGAAATACCCAGCTGTAAGTCTGAAAATACTTGTATATTGACACCCTAAAAGTTGTCTCAAAACCTACATATGGTAAGGTGTACGAAACTATTAAATTTCAAGGTCAAAAAAATCGGTTTTTTGTGCTTTTTTGTAAATATCTCATTGCCTATGAGTTTTTTGCTATTTGTATTTATTATCAATATTGTAGAATACAAAATTCTCTACATATTTTTATTCAAAAAAAAAATTTTATACGGTGAACCGTTTTCGAGATAGAGGGCGGAGAGCGCGTGGTCACAGCATCACTTTAGGTCAACCGGTGCCTCCCGTCAAAAACGCGCCATATATAGTTGATGAACTATCGATAAATCAATGATTATAAATATATTTAAATTTTTATTTTATTTATTATATTTTAGTTTAGTGTGATGTATGCATTTATTTCTAACTTAAAGCCATGTGTTATGTAACAATCGGTTGCGCAACACGAACCAAAATGATAAAATGATTAAAATAATTTAAAATATTGTTTGCTATTATTAGTTCTAAAAAAATTCCATTGTTTTCAAGGAAAGAAAGAGATAATACAATGTTAGAGTAGTAAACATGTATATTAAAAGAAAAACAAGGATAGCTATTGCTAAGAGTGAGAGGACGATAGTCTCTTATTATATTTTATAGATAAAAATTGCTTAAAACTTTGTTTTAAAAATGCGATTAAAGCTTTGTTTACTGTCTTATATGTCTATTTGTTTAAGATAAGTGTTAATTATGACAAGACCTGTGTAAATTGAACATTATTTGTTAACATAAGTTAACATAAGATTTTAAGGTGTACGACACGCATGATAAGACGTAAATTACGTAATAATGCTTTGTATTTTATTAATGTCATGTAAAATGTATATGTTTTGTTGTTTTTATTATGTATTCTTATGTGTTATTTTTGGATAAGCATGATTTTTGTACGTGTCTTTGTTGATAATAAAGTTATTTTGACAAAAAGAGAAATGAGGCTTTTTGCACATACCTACTTTACGGTACAGCCAGTGGCGAAGCTAGGGCTCCAAACTAGGGCAAGCCCAAGAATCTCCTAGGTGTGCGTTGTTTGTGGTTAGCAGTGGCCACATACAACCGCCGGTACGACATACTCCGCTGATCGTCGAGTCCACTGATTCCGTGAGGCGTCGAGGTCACCGGCCCCTAGGTAGATTCTTAGGCGCTCTAAAACGTTCGAGTTTTTTTAGTGCCTAGTCGCGTTTTCGAGTGCCATCATTTGCCACTTCCCCCAACCCTTTCATTAGGAAAGGGGTAGGCAGTGCCCCAAGTGCCTGTACCAACAGCATACATCACCTGTTGTTTTATTCACTATCACCATTGATAGTGAATAGTAGGAAACTAGATGGTGCGGAACTTTTACTAGCGCTTACACATGCTTTGAGGGGACGAGCAGCCACGTGTTTGACCAAATTGCAAACTTCACAGTTAACATGGACGCAAATAAGGGAATTACTCCTAGCAAAATTTGGAAAACCGATGCTACCGCAAGACTACTTCGACGAGATATTAAGATTCCAACTTAGTGCGAAAGAAACCGCAAGTGAAGCTGCGACGCGTGTCTGGGGGATGGTAGAGCGTATCCCTCGCACCGAAATGTCAGAAGATGTCGTCACAGGGTTTGTAGCTTCTGTGCTATGTCAAAAAGATGGTATTATACGACGAGAGCTGCAATCTTGTAATATATCTACCAGAGCTCAGTTGTTACGGGTTCTCAACGGTATTTCATCAAAACGAAAATACGAAGGACAAGAAATTAACGAGACGGAAGTGAAAAGAAGCCGCTACAATGAATCACGCTTTCCTGGAACGTGTCATCGGTGTGGTATGTCAGGTCATTGAGCCTTGGACTGTCGAAAACGCCGCGAAGAGCCTGTTACTAGAGCAACTAAGAAGACAGTTGAGCAGCACATGAAAATGCAAGTCCATCCGCGTCCTGTTACTTGTTACGTTTGTGACCAACAAGGGCACGTCGCATCAGCGTGTCCAGACCGTAAAAGGAGCAACGAGAAACCGGTTGTCAGCAACGTCCACCTGTGCGAGCGGAAGTCGGCAATTGGCACCTTTACTACGTCCACGGGTGAGCTCGTTTCTTTTCTTTTTGATAGTGGTTCCGCCTGTTCATTAGTGACTTGGCCAGTAGGCTACCGGGTACGATACGTCACGAACTTGTATATCTCGCGGGTATTGAAGATAATAATGTAGTGAAGTGTGACTCGCAGATTCTTAGCCCCATCAATGTTGAAGGCATTCAATTAGATATATTGTATCATCATGTAGTTCCCAACGCCGCTATTAGTGAACCGGTTATTATAGGTAGGGATATTTTAGAGAAGAGTGTCAATGTCGAGATTAGTAACGAACGTATTCATTTCTCGTTACGCAGGGAGGTAAGCATTGTAGGGAAATCGAGTCAGTATGATTTCACCAACGTTGATACAGATTTACAAGGTGAGCATAGCCCTCATTAGGTTATTACAAAAATACCGCGAATTCTTCATAGATGGCATACCAAGACGTCGCGTCTCAACAGGTTTCATGCGAATAGAGTTAGTTGACCCAAAAAAAACTGTTCAGCGGCGCCCTTATAGGTTGTCACCGGCGGAAAAAGAGGAAGTTAGGGATAAAATAAGACATCTTATAGAAGCGGGAGTCATTCGTGAGAGTACGTCACCCTTCGCTAGTCCGATACTACTCGTTAAAAAGAAAGATAACTCTGATAGAATGTGTGTAGACTATCGCGAGCTTAATGCTAATACCCGACCAGAACATTACCAGTTACCGATAATCGACGAGCAGATAGATCGACTTCACGGTGCTCGTTATTTTTCGTCTTTGGACATGGCGTCAGGCTATCACCAGATTCCGATAGATCCCGAGGGCGACAACATAGCTCGTACAGCTTTCGTGACCCCCGAGGGTCAATATGAGTTCCTTGCCATGCCCTTTGGCCTAAGAAGTGCAGCATCAGTCTATCAAAGGTGTATTAACAAAGCTTTAGGTTCGCTTAAGGATACGGTGGCATTAGCATATATATGGATGATGTCCTCTGTTATTCTGATGACGTCACACGAGGCCTTGAACGTTTAGACCTTACATTACAAGCTCTATGTAATGCGGGTTTTTCTTTGAACATTCATAAATGTAAATTCATGAAAAACAAAGTAGACTTTCTATGTTACGTCGTGAAATCAGGGCAAGTAACTCCCAATCCTAGGAAGATACAAGCACTAACAGACGCACCTACCCCGCGAACAGACAGTCAAGTTCGTCAATTTTTAGGTCTCGCATCTTATTTTCAGCGTTTTATTCCAAATTACACCCGTTTAGTAGGTCCTTTATACCCCCTGACGAAACTAAGAGGTCCCATAACCTGGACGAACCAACATAGTGAGATCCACAAAACCATAGTTAGCATATTGACATCAGAGCCGGTCTTGACGATCTTTGACACCAATTTCCCAGTAGAGCTTCATACAGACGCGAGATCAGAAGGGTACGGTGCAATACTTATTCAGCGACACAATAATCTGCCACATGTAATATCCTACTTTAGCCGTCGGACAACCGAAACCGAATCACGTTACCATTCCTACGAACTTGAAACCCTGGCGGTGGTCCAAGCGGTTGAGCATTTCAGACATTATCTGTATGGACAGCACTTCACAGTATTCACGGACTGTAATTCCCTTAAGGCGTCGAAGTCTAAAACCGATCTTACACCCCGAGTCCACCGATGGTGGGCTTTCCTCCAAGCTTACGATTTTGACATTGTTTATAAGCAAGGAAGTAGTATGGAGCACGCCGATTTCCTCTCCAGAAACCCACTCGATGAACCTACAGCGAACTATCCCGATACCCATCCATCCCAGAGAAACAAGTCCATACAATTCGTTGAGCTTCATCAAGGTTGGCTGATGGTCGAACAAAAGAGGGATAGCGAAATACAGGACCTAATTAACAAGCACAACAACAAAGAACTGCCTGAAGCCGTTGCCCATACCTACGATATTCGAAAAGGGATACTTTATAGGAAAATTGAACGTAACAAAAGTAGCTATTGGCTTCCAGTTGTACCGCGCTCCCTCATTTGGACTTTAATAAAACACGTTCATACAGAGATTAAGCACCTCGGAACTGAAAAACCGCTAAACAAACTTTACGAGCAATATTGGTTCCCACAAATGTCAAAGCTAATGCGCAAATTTGTATATTCTTGTATAGTATGCAAAGCCTCGAAAGGCCCGTCAGGCGCTACCCAGATAAGACTTCATCCGATCCCAAAAGTTTCCACTCCTTGGCATACCATACACATCGATATCACGGGCAAACTCAGTGGAAAAAGCGATCGCAAAGAATATTCGTCGGTTATTATCGATTCCTTCACCAAATACATCCTTCTTGAATATACCCCCTCGTTAGATTCAGCAAGTGCTATTAAAGCTCTAAAAAAAGCGGTTTGCCTTTTTGGAACACCTAAACGCGTTATAGCTGACCAAGGGAGATGCTATATAAGTGCCGAGTTTAGAGAATTTTGTAGGGACCATTCCATAGATCTAGTAGAGCGAACGGCCAGGTAGAGCGCGTAATGCACACCCTGAAAAGCATTCTCACCATAGTTGAGAACGACCCGAACAAAACTTGGCGAGATGCACTTCTAGATGTGCAGTTAGCTCTAAATAGTACACGGTCTAGGGTAACTGGATATTCGCCCACAGAGCTAATGTTTGGTATAAAAGCTTAATCCTTAGGTATGTCAAAAATTGTATTAAGGTCCGAACATGAACCCCGATAGACAACATCAGACGTAACGCTGCAGACAACATTGCAAAAGCAGCTTCAGCAGAAGTAGAACGGTTCAATCGAGGCAAGGCAATCGTGAAGCCTTTCCCCATAGGCGAGTATGTTTTTATAAGAAACAACGAGCGCAATCAGACAAAACTTCACAAAAAATTCAAAGGTCCATTCTTAATTACTAAGGTATTAGAAAATGATAGGTATGAGCTGAAAAACATTGATGGGTCTAATAGGACTTACAAATATGCTCACGAAAATCTTCGTTTAGTACCCGGGGGCTATGACGGTCTAGTAGAGATAGCTACCTCGTTAATTAATAATGATGAGGAGGAGCTCGTGACGGCGGGGCAGAGCCACATTTATAGGACACCAACATCAGATGATGATAGTGACACAATATCGGTGTCCAGCGGTCATACTGAAACTGCTAGTTCAGTAATCCTATCAGCATCAGAACGCGAGGAACTTTAACGTAAGTAATGTCAGTTACGAGAATTAATCAATACTATTAAACTGTCTGAGGCGTGGTCATATGAGATGACGCGCAAAGCCACAGAGCCAGTGAGCCAGTTGTCCGGTCCATGTTGTCATATGAGATGATGACTGGTCGAAGGGACGCTGTCACTCTGAGTTAGGTGTTGTCATATGAGATGACGGATAGAGAGCCAGTTGTCCGGTCCATGTTGTCATATGAGATGATGACTGGTCGAAGGTACGCTGTCACTCTGAGTTAGGTGTTTTCATATGAGATGACGGATAAAGAGCCAGTTGTCCGGTCCACGCTGTCATATGAGATGATGACTGGTCGAAGGAACGCTGACGCTCTGTGAGCTAGCTAGACATGGGCTAGGTTGTCCGGTCCAATTCATCATAGAAGACGATGGTTGGTCGAAAGGACACCTTAGCCAGTGTTAGTTTGCATGAGGCCAAACGTAATTGTCTTGCGTGTATGTGTGTGGGTTCTTAAATGTCCAAAGATAGGGACAGTCTACCTATTCATGTCAGGATAGGTCGAGCGAATGAAAGTGATAATCCCAGCGGGTTTTATTTTCCTATTGTTACAGAATAACTCTACACCAAAAGCACGAGGATGTGCTAACGTCAGTCCGGCCGTGACGGCGCGTTTGATTATTTCGAAGATTATTTAGGAGTGAACGCCAACCGGATATACAAAACGCCATCTGTCGAAGTAATCGGTTGTTGTTCACTCTGACGCAACACCAAGGGCTAGTGTAAGTAGAAGCAGCGACGACGCGGCAGTTCGCTTCGAGACGGCAATCGGTCCACATCGCAAATAAGCATTACGTTCTTGGTGGAGTGTTTAACGAATCAGTGTCTCTAATAACTTTTGTTGTAATACCCTAATTATATTTAGTATGAATTACGTCGTTTAATTCTCCTTGCCCGATTACCCACGTCTAATTAAAGTCGAATATGGATCTAGAGGAAATAGCAGACCACCCTGACGTCCCTTTATATATTTTTATTTTTATCTTTTATTGTTATTGTTATTATTTATATTTTTATTTTTATAATTTTACTTTTTATTGTTGATACGTGTGTTTCATCAATTGCCTAAGACCCTGTATGAATTATGCCCAAAGGCTGTGGCAGAATAGCAGGAGTAAGGGGTTTCCCGTTACAACTCAGTCACAGACCGTTTTGTCACAACTAATTATTAAGGTGAATCCCTGACCAAAATGTTGCGAAAGTGCGTTTTTCAGACTCTATTATCTCATTAGTTATGAAAAATAAACTACATCTAAAAGTACATTATTAATGTTCGATATCTTATCATCACATTACACGTTCTAATTTATTTTTATGTGCTATAAATACATTTAAAATCAACTTTTAAAAAATTACTAAAATTCTTCATTACATGCATCTGTTGCTAAACGCAACGCTCTAATCATTTGAGGATAACACTAATGGATAGATAATTAAAAAATCTATATTCTCCACGTTTTATTTAAATTTTTAAGTTCGTTTTTTCTCCTTTAATTGAAATAATTCCAAAAATTGTGTGACTTCTATAATAAAGGGGCGTGCGCAGAGTGCGGGCGGCATTACGCTGTATGCGTTAGTAGGAGGTGGCCGCGTCGCTGGTCGCCACGTTCCGTGTTTCGCCGCAAACATAATATTATTTGAGTACCTACCAACCGATGCGCTTACGTCACGGTATATTGTAACTCGGCCGTATCTTAGAAATAAATATTACAGCCGTGCGGTACGTAAACATGCGATAGGGCTGCTGCCTCCAGTATTTTTACATTTGCCCATTGATTTATGTGTTTTATAACTCAATGCATTTTCATACTTTGTGTTTCCATTTAGTTTTATGATTGTACTTAAATATACTTTTTTTATATAAACAAATATAATAGGTACTTTGTGAATTGAATAGGAAGTGTTCAATAAAAATGCGTGTCGTTTCATGATTGGTAGATTTAATTAAAAAACCATGTTTATGTTTGAATAACAACTCGGTCTTATAAATTTGCGGCCGAAAAATATTTGCGCCTCGGCTGCGACGTACGAAATGCTTTATTATTAAAATTTTAAATATAAAAAATCCGCATTATAATATAAAGCTTAATTAAAAATTGTTTTGGGAAACATGGACAAGTTGGAGTAAAGGAATATCTTTTACTTGGTTATAGATACCTGCAGCTATTTTACAATTTATATGTTTGGTTTTAAATGAAGTTTGGATTTATTATTTTTTTTATTTCTATTCTATTTTCTGAAAGGGTCCTAGGAAAGGAATTATCCACCGCGCTGCCCCACTGCGTGTTGGCGAACTTTGCATGTCTTCGAAATATTATTTTTCTTATTTCTCAGACATGCAGGTTTCCTCACAATGTTTTCCTTCACCACTGAGCACGTGGTAAATCAACACTTAAAATTGCAATTACAATATTATTGGTGCCGGCGGGGATCGAACCCGGTTTGCTCGCACACTGTGAAAATTTTAGCAAGCGCTAACCATCTGAGCTACCACGGCTCCTCTCCTCTCGAGCTAGAGACTTTATTTTATTTATCGTCAGGCCTGTTGGTCTAGTGGTTAGTGACCCTGACTGCTATACCGCAGGTCGTGGGTTCGATTCCCACCCAGGACAAATGTTTGTGTGATGAGCACGATCATTTGTTCTGTGTCTGGATGTAATTTATCTATAATATTTATGTATTTAGAAATATATAAGTATGTTTATCAGTTGTCTAGTACCCATAACACAAGCTCTGCTTAGCTTGGGACTAGATGGCGTTGTGTGATATTTGTGGAATATTATTATTATTATATTATTATTGTTGGGGTATCTGTATAGTTTTCTCATCTGGTTGGTTTTTATAAATATAAATTAAAATGAAAAGATAAATATACATAAATATCAATAAAATAAAATAAATACAAAAAATATCCAAATAAATAAAGATCCAACCATATTAAATAAAAAATAGTCTCCTATCTTTCTCTCTATGTTTTGATCTCCTAAAACGAGTTTGAGTTGGTAAAATCAAGGCAAACTTAGGATAGGGTTGTCAATTATTATTTTGATAATAAAACTAGTGAAATTCCGCGTTTTTATATGCGCAAGCGTGAACGTAGTTAGAACATAATATAACCTTTATATTTTACATAAATATCCTAAAAAAACTTATTATTTTAATATTTTACTAAGTACCTATAAAATTAACAAGTTTATTGCATTTTTATTTGAGTAATTTTTTATGCAATTTCTTTATGTACGTCTATTTTTAGGAACCTTTATTTAGTCTAAATCATACATAACACTATATTACTGATTTACTTACTTATACGTAGTTTTTTTTGCAGTATCTTGTGAGGTTGAAAAATGCAGTAATGAAAAAATAATAAGAATAATAATAATAATTGACGTCAGCCACTTCTTTTCATAAAAATTTCAGATCATGGTCTATTAGGTTGCAGCTTCACCGAACCACAACTTATAATAATAATAATAACAGTAATAATATAATATTATATTGTATTTATTTTATTTTATTGATATTTATGTATATTTATCTTTTAATTTTAATTTATAATTTTTATATATTTAAATATTTATATAACCGAACCAGATGAAAAAAATTATAAGGCTCCAACGATTTTAGCGACTAAAGCTTGTATTTATTTTTGAAAAATGTCATTTTGTCCATGTTTTCAAGCAATAAAAAAACTGCTACAATATAAGAAGGTAAATTTCGACAAATCATTAACGGTCGTTATAGCTCAGATCGTATGTCGGTCGGGCGTGATATCGGAGTTCCGTGGTTCGCGTCTTGGCTTTGGACCCGCTTTTTTTTCCTTTTTTTTGTTGAAGTTCCCTTCTTTTGTGAGAAAATCTATTATTTCAAACCCCTTTTTTAGTAATTTTTAAAAATACGAAAATTTTAATTTTAAACATTTAAAAAGTATCTATTTAGTTACTAATGCTATATTTATTATTTTAATAATTACCTACCCAGTAGGTAAATATTAAAATAATAAATGTAGCATTATAAACAGTAAATCTCCCTCAAACTCAATTTACTAATATTGTTCCTAAATAAGGAATAGCAGATAAAAGATTAGTAGGTAATAACTATTGCTCCTCAAAATTATATTTGACCTCAAGGTAAAACATATCCTAAAATTCAGTAGCTAAATAAAATAATAATAACTACTATTCAAGTATATTTTCAATATGTAAGTAAATGAAAATAACAAAAATGAAGCACCATTAGCATGTAAAGTTCGAATCCATAATTAATATTTCGACAAATATTATAATTTACACTATAAAAAGCTAATTCAATATTAGCAGTATAGTATATAGTTAAAAATAATCAAAATAGTCATTTTTATTAATTAGATAATATATTAGAATACATAATTCTAATATAATGCAACTAATATACCGAATAAAGAAAATTAAAATACATTTATCATTGTACGCCGTATCTATTTCCATAGAATAGTTCATTGACATTGAAAAAATAATTCTACGTTCTTAGCAGTAGGTGGCGTCTTTTGGTGATTTCTTACGCGATATATTGTAGCGAGCGTCGACAGACCAAACGCTCAAGGTCGTTCGCTGGAGGTAGCGCCTTAAGCTCTCTATTTAAATTTTAATTTTGTATTTTTGTGTGGCAAATAAATACTTTTATTTATTTATTATTTATCTATATAGATTAGGAAGTCGAGTAAACTCCACAATGCCGCAGATAGGCCAACTCTGACAAAATATTTGTACTTAAATACAAATACTAGATAACCTCTTTTTTACCATGGATTACCCGACTGCGACAAAAGTCGTTTTTAAGAACATCGCCTTTAATATTAAAGGCGCCCAGGACCGGCACACTGTAGTGCGCCGTGAAGAATGCCCGGGTAAATGGGTATACCCCGAGGCCCGAAACTTGCTGGGCAGAAAGCTCACGCAGAGGACAACAGCTCAGCTCGCAGTTTGTTCGAGATCTCCAATACAGTTAAGTTCGAAAAAATCTCCGGTTCAAAATCAAGATTCAAAAAGTTCCCCGGTTATCACATTTCTTAAGAAGATTGTTCAAGTTTAAGAAGATTGTTCAATTTGCAGCTATCAAAAGCGGCTGTGAAAAGATATCCGTCTTGAACTTCGTGTCAAGAGGAAGACACCCGAGCACCATATTCTTTCTGGTGCCTGGACGTCCGAGCTCCATTCATTGTTGGTGCATCGGATGAAGAAGGATGCCTGTCCACCATTTCCATTTCTGGCGTTTCAGAAGGGGTCCGAACGTCGTTGTCCCTTGTGACGTTTCGGAGCTTGAAGAAAGAAGGCCCGACACCGTTTTAAGTGTGGATAGTCGGAGCCGAGTCCCAGGCCAACATAAAGAGTCTGTTGGAACAACGCTGGAGAACGTATTGTTGCTGCCGGGAGAAGGAAGAACCGGGATTGCTGCCGGGAGATAGAAGAACCAGGGTTGCTGCCGGGAGTGCTCTGTGAAAGCACTCATTGCTGCCGGGAGTACAAGATCTGTGGTTGCAGCTGGGAGAGAGGGCGCCTATGCAAGACGTCACCGGCGACGAACACCAGCATACTGTTGCGCGCCACAGTTGATGGGACTAGCGCTATCTGGTATCAAATATCAGAAATAGGAGTGTCAAGATCTTTCTGGAACTCTCCCAACAGCGCCATCTAGTGGCGGGAAGAAGAATTAAGCTTTCTAGAAAAGTCCACGCTTGAACTTTCCGCACTTAGTCGATCGGGACTGGTATTTGCTGGAATGTTCTGGATGTTTCGGTGGAAAAGGTGTATTTTAAGCCGCGATCGGGGCAGTATTGAATTTGACGATACAAGTGAAGCTTCGGAACGAAATAAAGTGAACTAAAAGTAATTAGTGTGATTTTTTAAGTTTAATTGGTGTTCGCTAATTAAAGTGTTAATTTTGGTAATTCAAACGGCAGTTTTTATCGTCACGAACCCTAAGCTCGTAACAATTGGTGTCAGAAATGGGATAAAATCATGCCGATTTTACCTAAGGAGGAAACGAAGGGTGTCCGTACCCGAAGTCAACGCCAGTAGGAGACGGACTAGAGACGATTTGGTGGTGCAACGCCGCAGATGTCTGAGGGCCAGCCGCCGGCCACGGAGGCCCGCCCGTCAGTAGCTCCTGCATATGCAGCACCTGACTTAGGTGCTCTGATGGTGATGCTGCAGGAGCAGGCCCGTCGGTTGGAAGAGCAGCTGCAACGCGGATGAGAGGAACAGGCCCGTTTGTTGAAAGAGCAGCAGGAGGAACAGGCCCGCCGACAGGAGGAACAGGCCCGTTGGTTGAAAGAGCAGCAGGAGGAACAGGCCCACCGACAGGAAGAGCAGATGCTCCTCGTGAAGGACATTCACGCTAACTTCGGGAAAGAGATAAGGGAGGTGAAGGATAGGGTTGCTCAACATGACAACCGCCTGTCCGAAGCTGAAACCCGAACCGACCAAGTGAACAATCGGGTTGACAACGTGATGGCTGACGTAAAGAAAACGCTGGACGACCTCAAACTAGGGGATGGAATTACAGCTCCCGTAGTAGCTACAACACCTTCGCTACGTGGGTTCAAAGTGCCGCCGTTCGACGGGACTTCTTCTTGGTACTTACTTACTTACTTACTTATCTTCACGCACAATCCCTAACGGGGTAGCCAGAGAGAACAGATCGCCAAGTGTCACGATCCTTACATACCTTTTTCGCTTCTTTCAGGTTCATTAACTTCTTCATACATGCACGTCTAGGTATCCGAGTAGTTGTTCTTCGTGAGATATGTCCTTAGACCATTTATCCAATAACAAAAAATACTGTTACTTTTGGTGCGGGGAAGGAAACACTACATAGACAGTACAGCACACCTACTCAGCAGAATTTTGTGTCATTATAGCACATACAAATCTAAATCTCCAAAACTATAAAATTTAAAATTACAGTTATAAAATTTTGAGATTGAAACTAGATTAAAAATAAATTTATTCAACCACTTTCAGTACAACTAGTAGAGATGTCGTTGTTTATATCAATTACCTATGGTTTGATTTTCAAAAACGCAGTCAAAATTAATGTCTCTTTCAAAGCTATCCATAATAATTTGTTTCATTTTTTCTACCACTTTTCTTAATCATCTTTTGTGATGTGGGCACATGTTTTAACAAATATAGAAGAAACAATCCAAAAAAATTAAAGCCAAGTCACAAAATAAGAACAAATACACAAAATTACGCACAGTAAGTTCTCGAAACAGAAACAGAAACTTTTTTATTAAATATAGATTATGAATAATACTTATTGAAAGTCACTTTTTTCATTTACCACTGGTTCGCAAAAAAACCGATGTCCTGGGAAGAACCAGCAAGAAACCCAACGGAACTAGTTTAAAAAAATAAGAGCTTACAATCATGAGTGTTACAATTTCCAACACAAAACAAATTAGAAATAGCGTGGTAGAGATCAACTTTCTCAGGGGTTATTATCATCCACAAATTCCTTAATATTAAAATAACCCTTTTTATACAAACTTAGTTTAATAAAGTTTTTGAACTTTGTGTAGTTACGTGAAATTTTGTATATTTTCTGGGATTTTTTTGTAAAAAATTATTTGGTTTTATGCCGAATTAATGGTCTATTCAGGCGTTGGCGCCATCGGTCATCTGTGTCTACCACTGCGTTACAGCGTATTAGAACAGAAAGGTTACAAGATGAAGGTGAGAAAAACAAGTTCAAATGTAGACTGAAAGAAAATATAAGTGGTTTGGATGAATTATGTATGAAGGTTTTAGACTTGGAGAATGTGTGGCAAAATGTTAAGAAAGGTTTAGTGGATGCAGCTACCGAAATATGTGGTGTTAGTAAGAGAAAGAATGAAAGGAAAAATAATACGTTATGGTGGGATGATGAGATACGTATGGAAGTTGAAGCAAAGAAGAGAGCATGGCTAGATTTACTAGCAACAAAGGCTGCTAATTCTAGCGGTACGAATGATGATATTGAAAGAAAAAAGGCAGGCTTTATACATCTAAATAAGAGAGTAAAAGAAGTAGTTGAAAGGAAAAAGCAAGAAAGAACGGATAAGAATGATAGAAGAATATCTGATAACTTCCAGGCAAATATAAAAATGTTCTGGAAACTTGTAAGAACTGCCAGGGGACATTCAAAACAGCCTATAATGAATGATGAAGTTTTGAGTTTAAAGAGATGGAAGGAATATTTTGAAAGCGTGTTTATGAGTGAACTAAAAACTACTGTTACGAGCTTGAGGTTCGTGACAATAAAAATTGCCGATATAATTACCTAAATTAACACTTTAATTCACTTTACACATGTTAAAAACACCAATAATTAATCACACTGATTTACTTTATTCCGCTCCGAAGCTTCGCTTGTCTCGCCAACTTCAATACTTCCCCCGATCGCATCTTGCAGCGCCTTTTTTATATAAATTAGCAGCGAAATATCCAGAATATTCAAGTAAACACGCGCAAGGTACCGAGAGTTCGTGTTTCAACTTCAAGAAGTTTAGTTCTTCAATTTGATACTAGATGGCGCTAGTGCCGTCGACTTCGGCTCGTAACACTGCCCCCTCCTAAGACATGCTCGTCCCGAGCATTATCGGCCCCATAATATCGCGCCAGGCGATCCACATGGACGATCTTAGGAGTCCCTCTTGCGCCTTTCTGTAACGGCTCCGCAAAGTCAAGGGCTGTCCTATCCCATGGTGCACCAACATTGTACAGTTTCGGTGCTCCTCTACTACGTGTCTGAGGTCTCCGCGCGGCCGCACAACTTGTACATGTACGACACCAAGCCTCGACATCGTCACGATAATTGACCCAGTAAAACTGTTCTCGGACCTTCAGCAGAGTTCGTTTAACTCCCAGATGGACTCTTGAACGACCATTATGGCACAGCTGTAGAACATTCGGCACTTTAGCCTTAGGGACAACCATTTGCAAACGACAGCTGTCTCCTCGACCATTGTCCCATTTACGGCACAGGACTCCATCCTGAATCAGCAAGCCGTCCCACTGGGCCCAATAGCCTCTAGTGGTCGAACTCATTGCTGAGACGTCGCTCCACTTAGGCTTGGTAGCACGGGCCTTCATCCATTCCAGAATCGGCTTGATGTCCGGATCTTCCTGCTGTGCATGTCGTAGGCTGTCCTTCCACTCGTTGCTGAGGTGGTCTGTCCTGAGCATCCTCACGGATACCACTTCCTTACTCTTTTGTTCAGTACAATGTCTCCAATCTTCACGACAAGGTCTTCTTGACAATGCATCTGCGTTGCCATGAGATTTCCCGCTGCGATGTCTGATAGTAAAGTCGTATCCCGGCTGCTGCTGGGTGGTGATGTTAGCCGCACTTCCCTTCTGAGATCGTTCACCTTCCCTTTCTAGGGTTCGCTTAGGGCAGCTGGATCGAAGATGGCCCCTTTCCCCACAGCCATAGCACCTAGGGCTGTATCCTTTATTGTGGTCGCGAACCGTAACTACTGCAACCTCCCTAGCGCGAGGGGAACGGCGATCCTGTCACCGCCAGGCGGTGTCGTTAGCTGCACTACCCTCTCGAGATCAATCAACTCTCCTTTCTACAGTTCGCTTAGGGCAGCTGGAGCGAAGATGGCCCCTTTCCCCACAGCCATAGCACCTAGGGCTGTATCCTTTGTTGCAGTCGCGAACTGTAGCTGCTGCAACCTCCCTGACGCGATAGGAACGATGACCCTGCCGCACGGCCTCCACCTCCAGTGCAAGGGCCAAGGCGTCCTTAAGCGTCTTGTGGTGCCCGAGCCTCACAGCAGCTCTGACTTCCAGGTCGCGGATGCCGTCGATGAATGTCTGCACCAGGTTCCATTCAATGAGCGCAGGTACAGACCGGTATGCTTTTCGCACCAGCTTCTCCACCTCTAGAGCCCACTGCTGCAGGTTTTCATTGATGCGCTGCACGCGATCTTTAAGCTGCGCACGAAAGACGTGTTCCAGGTGAGCGTCGCCATATCTCGCATCCAATGCATCAAGGAGTTGCTCATAAGTCACTTTCTCATTGAGAGCTTCCAGAACTGTTAAGGCCTGGTCGCGCAGGCCTAGTGTGAGAGCAGTTATGGCTTGACTTTTATTCCAGCCGTTCGCCTTCATAACAGCCTCGAACTAGATTTTGTAGGCACCTTGAACCCACGTAGCGTAGGTGTTGTAGCTACTACGGGAGCTGTAGCTCCATCTCCAAGTTTGAGTTCGTCCAGTGATTTCTTCACGTCAGCTATTACGTTGTCAACCCGATTGTTTACTTGGTCGATTCGGGTTTCAGCTTCCGACAATCGGTTGTCATGTTGAGCAACCTTATCCTTCACCTCCCGTATCTCTTTTCCGAAGGTAGCGTGAAGGTCCTTCATGAGGAGCATCTGCTCTTCCAACCGACGGGCCTGTTCCTCTTGTCGGCGGGCCTGTTCATCTTGTCCGCCCCGCAGCTGTTCTTCCAACCGACGGACCTGCTCCTCCTGTCGGCGGGCCTGTTCCTGCAACATCACCATCAGGGCACCTAAGTCAGGTGCCGCAGATGTAGGAGCTACTGACGGGCCTGCTGCCGGTGGCTGGCCCTCCGACGTCTGCGACGTTGCACCACCAAATCTTCTTTGGTCCGTCTCCTGCTGGCATTGACTTCGGGTACGGATACCCTCCGTTTCCTCCTTAGGTAAAATCGGCATGATTTTATCCCACTTCTGACACCAATTGTTACGAGCTTGAGGTTCGTGACAATAAAAATTGCCGATAGAATTACCTAAATTAACACTTTAATTCACTTTACACTAATTAAAGTTAAAAACACCAATAATTAATCACACTGATTTACTTTATTCCGCTCCGAAGCTTCGCTTGTCTCGCCAACTTCAATACTTCCCCGATCGCATCTTGCAGCGCCTATTTATATAAATTAGCAGCGAAATATCCAGAATATTCAAGTAAACACGCGCAAGGTACCGAGAGTTTTTTTTTATAGGATAGGGTGACAAACGAGCACACAGTCCACCTGATGGTAAGTGGTTGCTGTGGCCCATAGACATCTACATCTATCCTCAATTACGAATCAAAATGCAGATGCGTTGTCACTTGTCACCCGTGAGGACTAAGATGGAATGCCTCGTTTCCAGTAAAAAGGGTCTCCGGTTCTCTACACTCACCATACGAAACACAACAGCATTAAGCTACTATTTCACGCTGGTATTCTATGAGAGCGTGGTCCTTCCCCGGTCGAGCCGACCCATTCGTGCTACAACTATACATCTAATATAACTGCAGCATGGCTCTACCACGTATAACTTCGTTCGTGTTTCAACTTCAAGAAGTTTAGTTCTTCAATTTGATACTAGATGGCGCTAGTGCCGTCGACTTCGGCGCGTAACACTACTAACTAAATGAAGTAGAAACTCCGAAAGAAGAGGAAAGAGGTAGCGAGATAAGTATAGATGAAATAATGAAAGCAATGAAAAGCATGAAAGCAGGTAAGGCTGCCGGATACGATAGAGTTTCACTCGAAATGCTAAGGGCTGGAGAGGAAGTGGTGGCAGGCCTGCTGCACACCTTGTTTAATGTATGCTGGGAACTGAAGCGGGTACCGGTAGACTGGTGTAAAGCCGTGATTGTCCCAGTATATAAAGGAAAAGGATCGCAGCAGGACTGTAAAAACTACCGTGGCATCAGCCTTCTTAGCATTGTGGGAAAACTGTATGCTAAAGTACTGATTGAAAGGGTCATAAAAGAAACTGATGGAAAAATTTGGGATATGTCGGCGGGATTTAGAAAGGGAATGGGATGTATAGATCAAGTCTTTTCCATGCGCATGATCGCGGAGAAGTTTTTGGCCAAAAACCAAAAGGTTTTTTGTGCGTTCATGGACTTGGAAAAGGCCTATGACAGAGTGGATAGGGATGTGCTATTGCAAACACTGAACTCATTTGGGTTGAGCGCTGGCTTGATACAGGCATTGGAGTCTCTTTATAGGGACACTAGTGCTTGTGTTAGGATCAACGGGGTCTACTTGGACTGGTTTGACATCCATAAAGGTGTCAGACAGGGCTGTGTGGCTTCCCCGTGGCTGTTCAACCTATTTATGGACAGTTGTGCAATTTGAAAGTTGAAGAATGCGGATTAAGAATAGGTGAGTTAACCGTCAAATGCCTTTTGTACGCCGATGATCAAGTTATTCTTGCGTCGTCGGCGTCCGAGTTGCAAATGATGGTTATATTAACGAACGCGAACTTAGTTTGAATCAATAAAAATTAAATAATACATTAAAAAATTAATGATTCGATTATTTGAATATTTTTACCGATTGTTTGAATATTTTGCAGATTATTCACATAATCTTTCAATATTTTGCTTTGTTTGAAAAATTCAAATTTAAATTAGTTATAAAAAAACTATACACGTTGTAATGAACTTCATAATTCTTCGGATTTACGTAAAAGGTTATTTTAAATCGTGTGAGTACGCCTGTGCAAGGTAATTGCGGAATGATTAATGTGAAACGTCAAAACTTATTTCTTAGATTTGGTTGACTATAAAGTCCGTTCGCGTTAAGAAAATAGTGATTCATCGTTGTCCGCCGGCCTGGCCACGCCCCCCCAGCCAATTAAAATGCAAGAAATTAGAAAGTCGAGTTCAGAGTGACCAGTTGAAGTCAGGTCTTCGAACAAAACGGTTGTGTATTTTGCGTGTTACTCGTTCAACATTAATTTTTGAAAATGAATACCTCACCTATTCGAAAGAATAAAAGTGGATCAATAATCCATAACGGAGAGGTAGATTTAATAGATGAGACTGCCAAAAGTAATGGCATTACAATTCTTCGCCTACCGCCTTACCATTGCAAAATTAATCCAATTAAATTGGTTTGTACCCAAATAAAAAACTGTGTTGGTGCCAATAACTCCACGTTCAAAATGAGTGACATAAAAAAATTAATAGATGACGCAATAGCATTAATAGACGCTAATCGTTGGAAGAAGTGCTGCGACCACGTGATACGCGAAGAAAAAATTATGTGGAATTTGGATGACATCATGGAACTTGCAGAACAAAATTCTTCCATAATTAATGTAACTGGAGAATCTAGTGATACTGATTAGTGATTTAAGTAATTGTAAGAAAATTTGTTTCCATTAAACTTAATTATATGTTTAAAAAAAAGATTTTTTACTCCACTGTATATACACCTTTACCCTGTAGTTGCACTGATGACTCACTATTTTCTTAACGCGAACGGACTATAGTTTATGCATATACGCAGTAATCTATGAGTTTATGATTAACTCTTTTTATACTTGCAGAAATACATACGCACAAACTATATTCTTTTTGTCTATGGCACAAACTAATAAGAAGTGCACAGACTCTAGTATATACACAGTAATTATGTATGATTACAGTATAGAGAAGGCGTACAGACTCTGCATAAAAAGTGTCCGTAGGAAAGCGTTAAATAAGGATGGCGCCACTGTAGCTACAGTCTAAATTTTAAAGAACTTTTTTAATTTTTTTATTGCACAGACTTTCAACATAATTCTTTTTACAATAATTATTTTATTGCTTTCAAAAATTTAATTTCAAAATCACTCAACGTATTTTACGGCGATTTATCATATACCCTGTAGCTACTCGAGCGCTGTTGTGGAGTTTTTGAACTGTTATTTACTGCTTACAGATGGACACATTTTCAAATATAAACTCCAATATTATTCATAAACTCCTATGGGAGATTGTCCTCCTTACCTCTATACTCCATGACAGTAATCTATGTGCACAGAGTACATTATATACACAAAGTAATAAGAGTACTAACGTGATTATATATAAGAAGTGAAAAACATATGTGTACTATTTTTATTTACGAATCGTATGATATTCCTATAGCGTATATTTTATATAGATAATTATGGCACGTTCTATCTTATGCCCCTATTACACCGCCCTGAATCAGGGCACTGAATAAAGAGTGGGCGCGGCCCCTAGTTAGGGACGTCAGTTATTAATTACACTACCCTGATTTTACGCCCTTACTCAGTCATAGGGATGAACAAGTGAAAAAGTATATATATATATATATATATATATATATATATATATATATATATAATGAATCGATATTTTTAAAGTAATTGTAAGTAATCATTTACCATGAAGGTTAGAGAACTGGAGAACGATCGCCATAGAAAATAGTATCCCAGAAATATGGACACCATAAGTGAGGCGCTGCGATCGCTAAGTTCAGTCAATAAAAGTCATTTTTAGTCTATTTTTCCCATTAGATGATAAACCATTTTTTAATGTTTCTTTTTGTCCAAAATTACAAAACTACTGAAAATGAAAATTTTCTCACCAATGCCGCGGAGAAAATTTGTACATTATTCAACTAACTTCATCTACTTGTACTAATAAACAGCTAACTTCGCAGTCACTACTCACCAACGTCAGCGTGGCTATAAATTCTACAATTTTCAAGGACAGGCGGGCTATGCTTTAGTACGTAGTGATCGTTCTCCTGTTCTCTAGCCTTCGTGTCATTTACTGTGTTTCGTCCTGCTAACTCGAGTTTAGTTCGAGTTGTATGAATTTGAACTTGAGTTAACTCGAGTCGTAATTTTTCCAAGTAAGCACATCTATAGGATGCAACACCGCTCATTAAAATCATCAAAGCTTATGTACGATATATTGATTTTTCGATGTTTTTTATCATTATTTAAATATATACATACATACATAAGGAATAAATAATCATTTTGAACAGAAATGAAACAAAGAAGTATAATAATCAAACATTATATTTATGTTATTTTAGGCAGTTTTACACTATTTATTTTTACGCATTTAATTTTATCGAATAATTAACAGGAAACAAGAACTAATTTTCAATATTTGTAAACTTATCTTAGTTAATTATCATAATAAAAATAACTACAAGTATACATCGAAAATGGAATTACCGATAGATGACAATTGTACTTCTGAAGTTCAAGTATATTTAATTTCGGCTGAAAGACCATTCGCCTGTTTGTTGATTCGTAATTAAAATTTTCGGTATTGAGTTATTTTTTTAAATACTCGTAAACCTTCTAACGTTAAAAATTTAGACGGTATCTAACTTTGACGTATTTTGTTTCGAATATTTATTATTGGCAATATAAAATTCGTGATAATCATCGTTCGCAACTTTTAACATACGGAATTTTATACCTTCGAATAGTTGGTTATTTCGTAACCTTTTGAGCGCCCTCCACATTCACGCTGTGAACATCTGTGTAAGGCATGAACCGCGAATGTGATGTGGATGGCTTTCGCGCCCGTTCACGGGCTTCGCGCCTTTTCACACCTTGTTCCCCGTTCAGCGTCGGTATTTTGTGCCCGCTTCAAAGGGTTTACGAGGCGTGAACCTCCCGTGAACGCAAGCGCATCCACACTCGCGCGTGAAAACAGTAACGCGCGAGACTCGTTGCTGTAAGGTTGTGCTTATTTCTATCTTTTTACGTAGGACGGTGCGTCAAAATTAGCGTCAGTTGGACGAACGAGTAGGAACTCTTGTCAATCGAGTGTTATCATGCCGAACCCATTTTATGGGATGTTAAACACAAAGATCATAAAAATAAAATGAAAGTACATGACGCATGAATACGAATAAAGGAAATAATGAGTATTATTTTATTTTATTTTATAGGATAGGGTGACAAACGAGTACAAAGTCCACCTGATCGTATGTGGATGCTGTGATCCATAGACATCTACATCTATATTCGATTACGAATCAAAATGCAAATGCGTTATCATCCGTGAGGACTACGATGGAATGCCTCGTTTCCAGTAAAAAGGGTCTCCGGTTCTCTACACTCATCATACGAAACCCAGCAGCATTAAGCTACTATTTTACGTTGGTATTCTGTGAGAGCGTGGTCCTTACCCGGTCGAGCCGACCCATTCGTGCTACAACTATACTACTAATATAACTGCAGCATGGCTCTGCCACGAAAAGCGTAGAAGTGACTGATTGAAAAAAAGTCTAATGTCCAGTTATAGAAATTATAAGAAAAAGGATGAAGGATTCTGATAGGAAGTCTGGAGCAAGCAGCGACAAAATTTACAAGCCCATTTGGATTGCCTTTGACGTGATCGATGCTTTTCTAGGAGAAAGCGATAATTGTAAAAAAACTACAAATACGGTTTTTTATCTTTTATGTACACGTAATTGTCGTGAGCCAAAGCGCATAGCGTCACGACGATAGCAGTGCATATTTCAGCGTCCATTCTCGACGAGTGCGCGAACTAAACTGTGAACGATTGCGAATGTGGAGGGATATGTTTTTCGCGACATCTTCGCGGCAAAATTACGGCGTGAATTCACGCCGTGAATCACACAGGAGTCTGGAGCCCACATTACGGCAAAACATCGTTCATAAAACAAAGCGTTAGAACAAAAGAACGTATACCTTGAGAAATGCAATGCTGCATTAGAGGAAAGAGTTGTTAGCTTGGAGAAGAAGGAAAAAGAAAAAAATGTTGAAATTGCATGCCTAATGAAGAACAAAGATAATGAAAATATAAAAGAGGTAGTCAAAGATGTTGCCATAAAGCTTAGTTTGAACCCAGAAGATATAGAAAGTGTCGAAAGAAGGAGCCCACCAACCACAACAAAGACGAGGATAGAACGACCAAGCCCAGTTATAGTGAAGCTGCGGTCAAAGCAAGCTCGAGATCAATGGATGCAAAAAAGAAGAGTTCAACTAACCAATGGCGATGTATATGGCAACGACAACAACATGCGCATATACATAAATGAAGATTTAACCAAAGAGACCAGAGTACTATTCTGGGAAGCCAGGAATCAATTAAAGCAATTATATAAATTCATATGGACTCAAAACTCTAATATATTAGTCAAGAAAAGCGAGAAGGAAAAAATTATTCGCATAAGAACAGAAAGCGATATTAAAGTCTTGCGCGAAAAACATAATAAGAACGAACAATAATTTAATCAATAATGACAAAAACTATATGGACCGCGTAACACACTATGTGATTTCAAGAACTTTAAAATTCGATAACCAAGACAGTGAATTGGATTTAAATGACATTGAATACACTAGATATCAGGATATAAACACCTGGTCTCAACAATTCTCGAATAATAATGTAAATATAATTCATCTGAACATACGTTCTGTACGAAAACAATTCAACCAATTTCTTGCTTTATTATGCCACTGTATAACAAAAAGAACCATAAATGTCATCATTCTCACAGAAGTAAACATAAAAAGCGAAGAAGTATCACTATATAAGATCCCTGGTTATGTGGTGTATTCTAACACTAGGGAGACAAGAAGAGGCGGTGGGATACTCATATTCGTGAGAGATGACTTATATTTTACCACAGAAAAACCACAAATACCAATAAAAGCAACAGAGATAATTCATGGAAAACTAAAAACTGGAAGTAAAACTACACATATATTGGCTATATACAGACCACCAAACTCAAATAAGTTAGTTTTTATCACAGAACTGGATACCATACTGAAAAATATCCCATCCTCAGAAGAAATAATTTTAATTGGAGATACCAACATTGATATATCGCAAGGTGCAAATACGAATTTATTTGCCTACAAAAACATGTTGTGTGAAAACGGCCTACAGAGTGCAATACCTACGTCAGAGATAACGCGCGAAGCGATCGTGGATGGCCGAGTGAATTCCTCGAATATTGACCACGTGTGCGTGCGGGCGAGCCGCAGCCAGCTGCTAGACGCGTGCGCACACTTGCTAACTTGTACCGTATCGGATCACTATATGGTTGGAATTAGCGTAAAAATAACTGGGAATGTATCCAACAATAATAATAATTGTAAATTACAAACCATATTAGACGAAAAAATGGTATGCAATAGTTTAAAAACAATTGATTGGTCTGATGTCATGGAAACGAGTTGTCCTAACTTATTGTATGAAAAATTACATAGGGTTTTTATAGATATATATGATAAGTGTAAGTTACAGAAAACACCAAAGAAAAAGAGAATTACGCAACCATGGGTTAATAAAGAACTATGTAAAATGATAGAACATAGGGACTTACTGTTCAGAGTTTGGAAATCATCCCCTAAGAATATGAATAAAAGACTAATGTATACGAGATTTAGAAATAAGGTTAATAAATTAATAGATAAAGCTAAGAATAAATACAGGCAGAATGAGATACAAAAATGTAACAATGATTTTAGAAAAATATGGTGTAACATAAATAAATGGATAGGCAAGCCAAAACCGGGTTTAGATGACGTTATATTAAAATATTTAGGCCAAACTAGCAGTGTGTATAATATTTGCAATAAGTTCTCTGAAACGTTCACAGGGGAAGTACAGAAAATAAAGCATAACTGTGATAAATTTTTTTTGGATAGAATTTCATATGTAAAACCAAGTGATAAGTCTTTTTACTTTAAGAAGGTAGGAGCGTATACGATAGAAAAATATATAAATAATTTAGATTTTAATAAAGCACCGGGTGTAGACAAAATTAGAGCACAAGATATAAAGCAGGTAAAGAAAGAAATAAGCCCAGTATTAGCTAAATTGATAAATATGAGTGTGGGTGGGGGAGTTTACCCGGATATATTAAAAAAAGCAATTAGGGACCCTTACTCCCTTTCTCTAATTACACCACCCTGAATAGGGCGTAAGCACCCTGATTCAGGGTAGTGTAATAGGAGTATTAGTCTTTAGTCATTGTGTTCAAAGCCCATCAAAGCACGGAATATTAAAATCAATAAATATGTTTTATAATCTGTTAAGCTGGCTTTCCACTTTGGGATGTAATATATATTATATCCTAAAATATAAATTATATCCCACAATTGCCCTTCACACTGTGAAATATATCTTTTACCCAGTGTGCGTTCGTCATTGGACGATCTGAGGACGTAGCGGAGACGTGGGAGGGTGTACAGGAGGTGAAATACAATATGAAATTATCGCTCGGTCGATCGAAAAAATATTTATAGTTTGGGATGTAATATATATTTTATCTCATCGGGTTAAAGGTTCAAAGTCGGCTTTAATCCTCTATCTAGAATTCCTATGCGATTTCTTACTTGGTCCAAAGAGTATATATATATATAGTATACATGTATATTATAGTATATATATATATATATATATATATACATATACTATAATATACATGTATACTATATATGTATTTATTCATTTATTCACAAATGCGTGAGCGTAATAGCCTGTATTCACAACTGGATGGCCAATTTCAAGATGTCCCTAAGTCCACTTAGGGACTTTATGTACTGGCAGCATCATAATAAATAACAGCTCATTGTATGTGGTTCTGTCTATTTGAGACATTTGTAACAAGTTTCTAAGTGGTAGTTTTAAAATATATTTTATGCCCTTTGTCCAAGTGATCAGTTCAAGAAGTCCCTTAGTCCCAATAACTCTAGTTCAATGGTAGTTAATATAGCGCAGAGCACCATATTATAGCGCACTATCTCTTCATAACACATAGCGCGTGTTATGTAAGTAGTCGCCATGAAGCTATTGCGCTATGGCGCTTTGGCGCTATCAAGTGTTAATATCTAGCGGCAATTATTTCTAGCAGCAGCGCTGTTGGGAGAGGACGTGTGACGAAAATTTGATCTCATAGCGCGCTATTTATCGCGCGCGACCTAATTTAATCTTAGACATTGTTTAGTTAGTGTATACTGTATATTTATAAATGATCAAAGGACACAATTGTGATAAAAGAAGCCTAACTAATGTTTTAAAATGTAAATAAAATATAGATATAAAAGTGTATATTATAATAGTGTATGTAAATAACTGATTTTTATAAATACAATAAATAAACTTTTAAATACACATTTATTTGATTTATAATTTATATTAAGGTTAAAATAATGTTTACATCAATTATAATAAAAATAATTAATTTTATTTCGATTCTAAAAATAAAATTAATTCTATTTTAAATAGTATATAACTTAAAAACATTTTTAGGATTATAGAAATTAGTAAGATTGAAAAGTATGAAAACGCGTGCATTGGATTTTCTTTACCGCTTTATTTTATTTTAGTCTAAAATGCGACTTATTACGAAATAATGTTCTTATATAGCATGCGATCTACCCAATGAACGACATGTAATGTAAGGTGCTAAGAGATATAACGTGCTGTTAAACTTAACGCGCTTACCGGCCTCCTGCACGCTTTCTTATAAATAGCGCGCTATAACATAGCGTATTTAATAGCGCGCTTTAACATAGCGTAACGTTTACTCTAGTTTTAGTTCTAAATATCACTAAGTCCTTTTTACTGTCACACCATGTCATTATTTGAAAAAATAACGCTCTTTCCTTGTGTTTAAAAGTGTTTTTTTTCTATTTTTCGGGGTGTTTTGTTGCTGTACTGTGAAAATATTATATATATATATATATATATATATATATATATATATATATATATATATATATATATATAAGCCCGAAATTACACAATCTATGATGAGTGAAAACTTGAATCGTTTTGGACTATAACGAACTGGAGTTTCAAGAATTTTAAGAGAAATGCCAGTCGATTGCTATGATGGCCAAATAAAGCTTAAAGAAGCTAAAGTGAGAGATATAAAAAGCTTTTGGAATATGTACCTGAACATTTAAGGAATTTTTACACAGAAATAATCGAAAGTAACGAATATGGTGATCACGCTGCTGAAGATGTTGCTGACGAAATGGAATAGTTTTTCAGTTGGTGGGTTTTTAGTTTATAAGCAAAATATTAGTAAGTAAGTAATATTGTGATATTCATTTTATTGGTCAATTAAAAAAATTATAAATAATTTACGGTATTTTATTATGAAGTATCAAGATAGCTTACTTATAAATTTTCAAGACTGGTTACTCCGAGATAGTTTTTCTGTCAGAAAACCTAAGTCCAACTTCTAGTTTATGAATGTCACAAGTCCAGTAAAAATCCCTAAATCCAGTATAAAAAGCCCTAAGTCCAAGATTTTTAGACCTAAGTCCATGAAATTCGATTTTCTTAAACAAAATTAAAAAGATTATATTTAATTTTAAATGTATACGAAATAGACCTTACGGAAAACATTTTGGTGTCACAGATATATTTTTATCCCTAAGGTAGCATTTCAAAAGCAAAATTAAAAACTATCTTTGCATTTTCTCAAAAGTGTAATTATGGACTTAGGGACATCTTGAAATGGGCCATCCAACTATAGATAAATAAATATGTAGCAAGCTATCATCAATCATCATCATCCAACTATCTTGTATTGTCTTTGATTTAGGTTCTCCCTAGTGTTGAGACGGTTAAAGAAGTAAGACTTTACCGGTTAATTAATAAATTAAATTTTGTTATGAGATTAAATGATTGAGTTAGTTAACTCACATAAAAGACAATACGGCGCTAGCCAGCACCACCTGGCAGTCAGTTTCAACCTTATAACTTTTCGGTTTCATAAACGAGTTGAGACTTACCTTTTTCTATCTTGGATTACTGGAAATAATGTGGATAGGGATAAAAGATTGTCCATCGGAAAATTTAAAACATACACATTAGTTGTAAATAAACAATATTGAAAAATTAATAGAAGTTATATTTTATAGAAACGTTTTATAGCTGGTTTTTACCATGCCTCAATTCATGAGGAAATTTTCCTGCAATCTTTGTTGGTCCTGTCCGATTTAAAACGTAAACAGTTGCATTAACGATTTCTGCCCATAGTTGTTTTGGTATTTCTGCATGAGCATATATCTTCGACCGTGTACCTCTACAATCACCCTGCTGTAGTGGCTACTTTTGTTCGAGAGTATATGGCATAGTCAATCTTTAAGTAATGCCATTAATGCGTATAATGTCACGGACCTTCCAGTTATCAAATTTTCCCACATTATCTGAAATTATTTCTCTTATTTTATCCCCAGACGCATTTATTGTGGCTATTTCTGACTTCTCTTTCAGATAATAGATAGAGCGTTAACTATTAAAGTCGTCTTTAAATAATACAAAATGTCTGTGTTTCTGAAATGAATATGGGAAAATTTATGCATTCTTTACTAAGTTCTTTGTCCAGAGCCACTTTAATGCCGAGCTCTTTATCTATCAACTGTCTTGCATGTTGTTTTTTTTGATACGCCATCTTTTCATAATAAAATTGTAGTGATTTGGAAGTTGTTATCTTATTAAAATGTAGCGTAGGCGGCACACATTTCAAATTGAGGTTAATAAATCCTTCGTCATGCCTTCGTCTATTTTCAGTTAATACAACTTTTCCATTGTATCTCAATGAACAGGTCTCAGCATTTGATTCAAAAGTACAATTTGTTGAGCGATCTTGTGTAACAAGCACAAAAAATAGATTTCGTACAATCGAAGTTACATCCTTAAGTAAAATATTTTCCAGTCCACCTTCAACATAAGCTTCACAGCTCGGATAGTACCTATTCCATCAGCCTCGATAGGAGTTTTCAATTAAGATTTTAATATGACAGGAACAGTGGAAATATTCCATTCCCGATACTTTTAGTGCAGCCTAGGTATCCGCACTTTTACACTATCTGCTTTTAGTTTTAATTAAACGATATGTCAAATGGTTATTTTTTATTAATATTTTAAAATATAAATCTGCCGCCAGACACCCGGTATTAAAGAGTATGTGGTTTATAATAGCCCCTGGGAATAAGGTGATCACTTCAATATGCACCCATTGGCCCCGTGACGGTTTGCGAACTATTAAAATATTCAAAATGTTTAAAAAAATCCCCTCTATTGGTTATGTGACTTGTCGTATTTTATTTGCCGTATCGCCTAAATTGTCCCTCAATAAAACCGTCTGATTAGTTTGATTTATATTCACACTTAATTGATTAGGTGCTCTTCCTTCACTCAGCCACTTTTTTCATTTTCTTACTCTGTCCTTCTTCACCACAGTAATGACATTTGAAAATTTTGTCCAATTCTGATCTTTTCCACTAATTTTCCTCTTTGTTTTTGCGTATAGCGCCTCAGCTCAATTTTTAACATCTACTCTGACAAACAAAGCTTCCGCCCATGAGGAAGCTGGCAAGTTAAATTTTCAATTTTTCTATGCTTTCTTTGCAATTAAGAGCCAACTACTTGTGATTCCAAAATATTTTACAAGATTTTCTACTGACTCTAAATTTTTGATCAAATCGAGCTAAATATTCTTTAGTCGATATAATATGGAGAACTATATTGTGACTCATTAACTTTTGATATTGAGAGAAATCAATACAGATTTCGTAACTTTTCACTTCTGTAAATCCGTTGTAAAGATGGTTTAATTCATCTGACATCTCTTTCAAAAAAGGGAAATGAATGACTTGCTGCAGTGTTTCTTCAGATATGTTCGTAGTAAATATTATTAGGATTGTACTACCTACATTCACAAACACTTTAAATTCATTCTCATATTTCTGATTCTCTTCAGCCGTAGCTGTGTCCATTAGCATGGAATTATATCGCTTACCTTATAATTATTAAATTCAAATGATATTTCTTGCTCCGGGTATAGCTCTGCTTAGAGCGATGAGAACTTTAAACTTCCACGTCTTCCTGTTCTTTGAATCTAGTTAACTGCATCTTTGACGCTTCAACTATTGATTTATTATTGGATGGCTCCGTGGCGCAGTGGTTTAGCAGTGAGTTACAGCGCTAAGGGCTGCGGGTTCGAATCCCGCACAAAAAAAATATTTGTGTGGCCTACAAGTATTTGTTCCGGGACTGGATATTTGTCCTTGTGAAATTTATGTTTGCAAACCGTGGTGCGGGTTAGGTTAGCTACCTAACCTATATGTGTGTAAACCACGATATAGGAAAAAATCATCGTGTGGAGGTAATGTTAAAAAAAAAACAAAAGAAAAGGATCCATCTTCAAAAGTTTCAAATAAGGTTTCTGAATACGTTATAGGAATTTTTGATTTCGACCAAATTTATGTCCTAAATTTAGAACATTCATATCACAAAATTTGATTGCTTTTTGTTTTGCTCTGCAACTATGTTAAGATTTAAAGTTTATACATGTTTTAATAATCAATATAAAAAAATAATAGAAGTTTTATTTTATAAAAATGTGACAATCAACAAGCAGTTGTTGCTTAGTTACGTAATACTAATATTTCATATATTTTTCAGAAAGACCGTTGTAATTTTTTTTTAATAAATTCAAATTGCTAAAAAACGTCTCGAGTCGGCGAGTTCGGAGACACTTTGTCGCTGAAGCACGGTTTGGTTACGCGATAAGTCAATTAAATTTAAAGTCAGTCAAATCGATGACTCAGATTGAACACCTTAAGTTTTGCGATGATTACGTTTATAAACGATATACAAACACGTTAGAGCGAGTTTAATCGCATATGCTATACCTGTAATCGGTTAAGTATTATAATTATTTAACCAACCCATCGCATTCGCATCACTAGTTCTCCTTGCTCGCGGCAGCATTGGGTACGTGTATTGAGATTAAAGAAAATATTCATTAAATTTTCTGCATTATTCTTATTAAACTAAATCTTTTTTCGTCAGGGGGAATATATCTGATCCTGGCGTCGAAAGTTTAAATTTCCAGGTTGATTAGCTACAGTACATAAGGTAAGTTTGTTATATTTTTATTAAGACGTGTTCCACGTCAAATGTGTTGGAAGAAGGTGACACGTACTATCACAATATAGAAATGTACTTTTTGGCTAAAAATGATTGTCATTTTTTACTTTTTTGTTTAACATCTATTTTATAGTTATATTTGTACAAAGCATTTTTTGGATAAAGTAAGTAAATTTTTTGGTTCTAGACTACAATATGTTTAAAATATTTTTCTGTTTTAATTTGATTAAATTCCGTTCTTACCAATAATATTCATTCAATAAAATTATAATTGGCCCAAAAATATCTAAATATTACAGGGCTTAGTATTTTTAAGTAATGGTCACAATATTTTTGTTATGTTTTGATATTTTGCTTTTTGTTTCAAGACATCATTGTAAACAATTGGACACATTAGCATTATTATTTAATTTTACTTATTAGCTCAATTTGTGAGTGCGGCAGAGATGAAGGTGCAGTAAATCACAGTAATTTTAACTGCCCTAACCTCATATTCACTATATTATTTTCTCAGTCACACTTCTCGTCCAATAAATCTTGAGTCATTGTTACATTTCGGTTACAATGCTTTTGTACAAACTATTTGATTTCATATCCATTAATAACATCAAACTGTAGCATACTTGTCAATTACATTCATTAATTATTATACTTGTATATGTAATTTTGTAAAACTATTAAAATTCATCTGAAAATAACTAGTAACTTCTTAATGTAAAGTTCCTCATTTATGTTTACTTAATTACGCATCTGCAGAAACTTCATAGCAAAGTCAAGTCTGTTTCAGTAATACTAGTTTTTATGGATTTTATCGCGTATATTAAATTTTTTATTTACCCGATGTTTTGAGCACTTTACAGCACCCATGATCACGGGGGGGGGGGAGGTACTGAGATGTTCAACATCCAGATGTCATAGTTAACCGCGGTTACCATAGATTAAAATATAAGACATCATTACTGATACACGGCCTTTTATTAAATATTTAACACTGGCCAGAATACATTGGAATCAAAATCCTTTTTGCCATTTGCCAAATTTGGAATCAGAATCCACCTTACACTCAAAGGTAAAATAAACACTAAATTTGGCCTATGATGGCATTCATATTTCTTTACTGTTCTGTACAATAGGTGCAGAGAAGGGGTTGGTTCAGTGAGTGTAAGGTAACTTCCCTTATGCTTTCATAAGGTTATGTTTGATAGAAGTAGAAGGAAGGGGAAGCATAGTTTTAAAGAAAAATTAATTAATATTTTACGTTATTCCTGTGAAAAAATCTCTTATATCAAAGCAAATATTATGCAAGGGAAAGGAGACAATGAAGGGAAGAGGGAAGATCCTTCTTAGAGAGAATCAAAGTGTTAGAAAGCTTATACATACATTTTCAATTTATTTTTAAAATATATTTAAGGTTATCCCAAATTCATGAAATCCAAACAAAAAAATTCTGCTTAAATTTTTAGTTATAACCTTGGGTTGGAAGTGCTTTAGTTTACGAAAAACTTCAGGGTTTGTAGCAACAAAACTGTGAATTGGAGTGATTCAGTTTTGTGAGTTTTTAAACCTACAAATATGTAATAGTAGGTAACAATAGTACCACTGATTAATTGGTATTTATCTGCATTAAAATCAATTCACACACACTCCCTGAAGGTAATGATGGTGGTTTGAAAGAGTCCAACACCAGTATCACTGGTTTTACTTCAATTATCTGTAGATATGATTACAGGAATGCCATTATCAGCCACTTATTTGTAGGTAGTAACATATTTTGAGAGTAATCGGTAGGTATAACTAATTTTTGAAACTACTTATTTTTGTAACTAGTTAATTCTGTATAGAAAGTTGATTATTTTATTATATTACTTTCTTGTGTTATGTTCAGAATAGCATTATAACTAGAGATGGGCCGAATATGGATTTTACCAAATATGAATATTCGGCCGAATGTTCGGTAAAATTTTTACCGAACCGAATATTCGCCTAAACATTATTCGGCAGGATCATCTCGGAACCTAACCAATTTATGTCGAAACTCGTTACCACAAAGTGCGCGGGATTAGCGCCGGATCGTGCCCCTCGCTTCCCGGCCACACCTGACATATTATTGCATCAACTAGTACTGTGCAAATTGCCGGCACATGCTTATTTTTTAACAATTTTTGTGAGACAAAAGTATTTCGTTGTGTTATTCTTAATGAAATATGATAATTATGTGATAATAATGAGTGACAGGAGATCTACTATTTGGACTTATTTTAGAGATGTTGACGACCCAAGTATAATGAAATTTTACTAATGTACTGTTTTTTTGTTAGATTCTTAAAACATTTTACCAAGCTTTATATTTGCTATATTTGGAAATAAATCTACAGTGCCTAAAACATAACACTATATAAGCATTGAATAAAACTATTATTTACGGATTTTATCGCGTTTAATTAAACGCGATAAAATCCGTAAATAATAGTTTTATTCAATGTGTAGTGTTCGCGTAAATTTAAGAAATCACTATATAAGCAGATTTAACCCGTAAATAAAATATACTTTCAATAGTAAAATTATGAAAGACATGACATTACTTAATTCATACATTTCAATACAATGGACACCTTGAGTAGCACTTTAACGAATGTTCGGTGATCTAGCCGAATGTGCCGAATACCGAATATGAAATGAATATTCCACCCATCCCTAATTATAACTCTCTTATAAACCAAATATAAAAGCAAGACAGTCAAGTAGATGTGTAGTAAACATGCATGATTTCTGGTAAAATGAACTATTATTCCATTTGTCTGTCAAGTGTGGTGGACAGATTTTAAATAATAATATATAGATTAGACAACATAATACCTTATGAGCAGTTAAGTTCTCTATGAAGTCTTTCTTTCTTTCTTTAATTTTTGTAAATGTTGTATTGAACACTCATAATTTTTTCAAGAATTCTCTGAAGATTTTTAACTTCGTTCATATAATTTTTTCATTAATATATTTAACACTTACAAGTTATGTCATTTGATTCTTTATTTAATATTTAAACCATGGTTTTTACCTTATTGCATCTTGGTATTATGTGCATGATTTATTAATGGGAAAATATAATAATAGAAATATACTTTAATACTTGATAATGGATAATGGGATTAATTGAAATGCCATTATTATCAAGTTTTAATTCTAATTTTCACTCAACACATAACATAAGCTATCCTTGTGTGGCAGAGAAATATTTTCAAAATTAATCAGCTCTAAATACTCTAAGTAATATATATATTTATTAATATTTTTTTTAAAAAGGAGCAATAATAAATGATAATAAGGAGTATAGTAATAAGGAGGTGTTCTCATTGAATGAAAAGCTTAGTATCATTATTGCTTCTATATTTATCATTGTTTATTTATGTAGTAAATAATGTTTATTTTTCGGGCTTGGTTAAGGTGTGAAAAGCAAAATATGACAATTTGATGTTGGTGAGGATATTTTTCTTTTCATTGTATAGTACTGTAACGACTTGGCGCGGACAAGGACTGCTGGAGGAGACAAAAATGATGCATCAGCAACCCATGATGGTTGGAGAAATGATACCCGTTCATTCTGACATACCTGTGCATACTGACATACCTGTGCATACTGAGGACATGAATAATGTGGGCTATGATAATAGTGGCTCCTATGCTTACGATGATTTATTTCCTGCTCTACCCCACTCTCAACCTCCTGTACAACGTAATATACAACAAGTCACTAATAAGTTGCGAGTTGGATCATCTTTGCATACTCAGGTATTTTCTGTTACTTTTGCCTTTATAGCTAATATCAATAATGCCGAAAATGTTGAAAGAAATTGGAAAACACTCTTTGCGACCAATCTATGTAATATTAGTTCAGTAAGATTGAAGGTTAGAATGCAACAGTACATGAGGAAAACCATGACATTCAAATCCTAAACCAGTATTTTGTTCTGGCTTAATTAGGTTGAGGTTTGAACACAGGACATGCAACTCAATATCTAATAGTATTCTCAGCAACTGAGACTGATACACTAATATACTACAAAAATAATATACTTGAACTAAATCTTTGTTATAATTTTTATGCTGTCAGAATGAATATTTAATTCCTTAATTTTTTGTTTTCATAGGTGTTTCATGTGCCATATGAAGAAAGGAAACTGGATAATGCCAATACATTCGGAGAGGGTGAGTCTTTAAGAACTTGCCAGGCGATTGCTAAAGAAACCGGGGCACACATAGAAATTACAACGAGTAAGGATGGCAGTCTTACTTTTCTAATTACTGGAAAAAACAGTACTGTTCTGGATGCAAGACGTCAAATCTTGACCCATTTCCAACAACAGGCAAGTTGATTGATGAACATAATAGATTTGCCCAATAAGTATTCAGTTATAAATTTTTTATATTTTTTAACTCATTTCTCCTTATTCGATAATTCAAATAAAGCTAAATGTACAGCTGGTTTAATAGATAGTATAATGGGTAATTTATTACTTTTTTATTTTTTAATTTTTTTACTTTCATTTTTGTATAAATTGTTCGTATATTAAGCTTTTTACCAGACTGGTAGAGCCCAAAACCCAATCATATTATGTAAGGTAATATTATGTGCTGGTAATATATTGCATGTGGTAGAGCCCAAAACCCAATCATATTATGTAAGGTAATATTATGTGCTGGTAATATATTGCATGTGGTGGTGTGTAGATGGCAGTAGGAACATTTTAAATTAGCCCAATTGATAACTATATACCTGCTTGACATTCATTTCAATTGAAGCAGTACAATATGCATACTATTAGCTTATATTAATTTTTGCATGATAATATTATCAGGTTGTATGAGAATGTTCCCGAAGATATGAACTATGGCATCTGTCAAGTTATTATAACGCATAAATACTGATAACGCCTAAACTAACTGATGCAAGCAAGATGCAATACCTTGCTGGCATGGCCAAAAGCTATTTCTCCTTTAGACATATTATTATAGTTGTGTAATTGTGAATGTTCTAGTATCTTCCAGTCGTAACAGTGGAATGACCTGGATTGGCCTTGAATCTCTTATATTCTCTCTTATATTCCTCTTTTTAAGTATAAAGCGTGTAAAAAAGAGGACAAGTTGAACATCTGCTCTCACACTAATATTATTGTAAATAATTAACCTCCTGATATATTTCTGAGATTACCAGAGTATGGAAAAATCATATATACATATGTATGTATATAGTATATACAGGGTTATTTTGCAATAACCAGCCAAATTTGCAGAGAAGGTTCAGTCAGAATAAGTAATATAGGCAAATGTTGCAGAAAAACTAGTTTCAAAAAATCTCAAACATTCTGTCCTTTTTATCTTTTAGATTCAAAATGCATGTACACGTGTGCACATTTGATCGATAGGCAAAAACATTGTGGCCTATAAATAACATTCAATTTGGGATTATTTCAAATAAAAGTAGAAACTTTATTGACTTTGCAATAATGATATATGATTATTTATATATTAGAACTTAAGTTTAAAATTTGGCTTCTCTTTTTAAAATAACCCTGTATATTTTAATTTGCATACCTATATATTAAAAATATATAACCAGCCATAATTATCAAGAAATATATCAGAATATTTATCACAATGTATTTATGTCGATATATATCCTCAGATCTTGACCATTGTCATGATCTGAGGATATATACTAAGTTCATTAATGTAGGTATATAACATATGCATCAAATTTCAAATTGAAAATCACTGCAGTAGGGTACTTCGTTTTCTTGTATTAATTAGTCATTTATTTTAAATATTTACATTAATTCTTATTGCAGGCTAGCAAACAAATATCTATCCCGAAAGAACACTATCGCTGGATTCTTGGTAAACAAGGTCAAAAACTACGTGAATTGGAAAAAGTTACTGCAACCAAGATTAGTGTTCCTAGCATATCTGATAATAGTGAGATAATTACTATTACTGGCACTAAGGAAGGAATTGAGAAGGCTGAACATGAAATAAGAGTTTGCTCGGAAGAACAGGTATACATTAAAATAGTAAAATAAAATATAATCCAAAAATTTGGCTTCTTAGCATTATAAAGTGTACATTTGGGAGTATAGTCGTGAGTCTATCTGCGTACGGGCGTGCGGTCATGTGTTAGACTTCAAAGTTTCTTTCCGGTTCTTTTTTTAGAGGTCCACTTTTCTACCATGACAAAATTCAACACTTATAAAATCTTGAGGAAAACTAGATACAAAACATTTTTGATATTAACTGACAAATATTGTTATGTCGCTCAAACCCTTTGATCTAATGAGATATGATATTTGTTTTATTACCTTTTTTTTTTAATATAAAAGCTAATTAACGCATTACATCAATTTCAGTCACGTAAGGCGTTAGAGCGTATATCCATACCGAAGATATATCATCCATTCATCCAAGGTCCATTTGGAGAGCGCGCACAAGCTCTTAGTGCAGAAACTGGAGCCCGTATACACATTCCACCTGCCTCTACTCAGAGTGACGAAATTGTTATTGCAGGAGAAAAGAATGGAGTTCTTGCAGCAAAAGCACAGATAGAGCAAATTTATCAGGAAATGGTAACTGACAGATTTTTTTTTTAATAGTTTTGTAACTCATCTTTGTAATTTTTATCTATTATGTTATGTCCTAACCTCATACAATTTAAATTTCTGTATTTCTATTTAATACCATATGGGTAAATGGTGATGTTTTTATTATAGGTAAACAAGTGCTCAACCGTAAGAGTAGAGGTTCCAAAATCACAGCACAAGTATGTTATTGGTGCTAGAGGAACAACTATTCAGGAAATTCTAAAAGAAACTGGTGTATCTGTTGAAATGCCTCCTCCTGATTCGCCTACTGGAACAATTACATTACATGGACCCCATAATAAGATTGGCATGGGTAAAATATCTAGATTCTATCAAATCATATTCAACATATAAAATGTACTACTAAAGCCAAATATTCTTTTATAGCACTGTCAATGGTGTGTGACAAAGCCAATTCAGTAAAAACTGCAACAGTTGATGCACCAACATGGATTCATAAGTACATAATTGGCAAGAATGGTTCCAACATTAAAAAGATTACTCAGGACCTTTCAAAGGTATGTTTATTAAATGTATAAAAAGAGCAGACCAAGAGGGCTGAATTATTCTAGTACATTAATTAATTTTTTTTTTTGGGGGAAGGGAACCCCCTTTTGATAGGGAAAGGGAAAGGGAGGGAGTGTTAAGAAAGAAGGAGAGGAAAGTGTGGGGCGGGGGGCAAAGAGGGGGTGTTTACTTGGTCTGGAAGCATGAGGAGTTAAGGAGTTCATTATTCGCATCCTTCAAGCTGAAATTCTCTCCAACAATATCCTACATTTTATTAGGTCAAGATTGTAAGGATGATAGTGAAAACTAGTGATTTAATTAATGAATAAGCTTTAATTCTCACTAAGACATATGAATATCTTTGGTTCCGTTGGGAGTAATACGTTTCAATGTCTATTTTTTCCAAAATAGAAAATCACCAATTAGTCACTAAATCTTAAGATAGGAATCACATCTCAGATGCAATTTGCTTTCGAGGAAAGGCATCTGAATTCAAGCAAGAATCCTCTTAAAGAAGGGCTATATCTCCTAAAGTATTAAGTAAGTCACTAATATTTTTTCTTATCTTTTTATTCATAAGTGACTTATTGTCATCAATTCCTCACTAAATCTTGACCTAATAAAATTTAGGATATTGTTGAAGAGGGTTCCAGCTTGAAGGACGCCATTATTCATGCAGTGATTAGTATAAACATGATAAGTTAGAGTATATAATCATGTAGGTAATTTGATTCTGCAGCTTTATATTTTATACACTGTAAATAGGCAAAATTCTCTATTACCTTATGATCCAACTAAAAGGAAAAAGACGTAAGGATGCTATATGTAAAATTAAACCTTTGAAAATTTGAGATTCACCAAAAATCTTCTAGATTCATGAGAGGTTATTTATATAGTAAACTTGATAAAATTTTTTATCTCCCACAAACAAAAAACTGTAAAATTAGTGTCTCCAAATGGTTGGAGACGTTGGATTAGGATACGACAGAAAAGTTGCTAGGTGTAAATTGCTAAATCATACAGAAGTGTTTTGGTTTGTGGCTTAAGCGGGCTACATACGACACGATATCGGTGGCGATCTAGGGTGGAAAGAAATCGGGGCTTTTATCGGGGTAGACCTTACACACGGGCCTGCCTAGCAGTACGCGTTCGGACTTGGAGCGGAATGCATATGCGGTAGAGTTCTTCAAAATACCTCCGACTCTCTTAAAACACCACCGTGTTGGTTTGGCATTAGCCATCTCGGTTAATTTATTCGAAAATAGAAAAAGAGAAGTTGCTGGGTGAAAAAATGCCTCCAAAAGAGATAAAAATTAAGCCACATAAACGTACTAAATGGCCTGTAATCCAAGGACGTGATTAATTTTCTCCGGATGGATGAAGACAGTTTTTATAACCTTCTAGAAATGATTTCGCCACTTACATAAAAACGTCAATTTCTCCTACCTATGCTATTTAGTTATTTCTTCTCTTTGTTCATTTCTGCTTTGGTCAAAATCTGGTTATGTATTACACACAACAAACAAGGAAATAAAATACTTTTGTATAATAATATGTATACTTTTTTTTAATGTAATCTTTATTTATGGAGTAAAACTATCAGAAAATAAAATAGCTTATATCTTTTTTTTAAACATAAAGAAAACTTTAATTTCGGACATACTCCCTTTTATATAACTTGTTTGTTGATGTGGAGATGGTGAAGGAGTAGAAGTTAGTTGTTGATAAGAGGATGAAGGCACGTAAGAGATCGAAGTGTGGTCTTGTGGAGTTGTAAGAGATATGAGTGCGGTCTTGTGTTGATAGCGTTGGAATATGAGTTAGTTGTTGAGGAGAGGCTTTATCTTCTCCTTACTTACATCATACACTCTACTTTACGAACGGCAATAAAAAAATTAGTTTAGTAGGCATTCTTGACCATGTCACTTTGCAGGGTCATTGGCTAGGGTGGATATGATTTGAATTTCGATAAAATTTCAATTAATTTATTTATTTTATTCACTTTTTTTTGGTTTTTTGTAAAATATCAGTGCCATAAGCTTCTATTCCGTTTATATGATTAAAATGTCAAAATTTTGTTATATAAAAAAGGTCATTCAGTATCACTGTTTTGTTAACTTCCTTCCGCGAGGGTTGCCGGCAGCGACTGCCAAAAGAAATCGGGCCGATGCGCCACACACGCAGTAAGGAGGGGGCGGTGCCCCGATCTAGGAAGCATCGGCTGATCTAGGAAGCATTTTTGCTCCTGCCAGCCGATTAAGGATCCCCACTACTCCACCCTAGATCGCCACCGATATCGTGTCGTATGTAGCCCGCTTTAAGACCCTTAAAATTTGATAACTTAATCCCAAGTCATTTAAACAGACACAGAAACTTTTTATTCAATATAGATTATAAATAATACTTATTGAAAGTCACTTTTTTAATTAAGCACTGGTTCAGAAAAAACTAGCTGTGTCCTTCCCTCAATCCTCGGAAGAACCCGCAGGACTTTAAAAAAACAGCTTACAATCACATATGTTACAATTAACAACACAACAAATTTGAAATAGCTTGGTAGCTATATCACCCTTCCAAGGCGTTATTATCATCCATAAATTCCTTAATAATAACTCTTTTTATACAAACTTAGTTTAATAAAGTTTTTGAACTTTGCTTTCAAATTTTTTTTTCTTTGCTTGTCAAATTTTGTATATTTTTCTGGGATTTGTTATAAAAGCGTATACATCGCCCCAAGAATGAATTACTGACTCGGTGGAGTCAAGTAACTGGTACTACTAGCTTGTGTCTGTTCCTAGTATTTAATAATTTTTAATTTCATTGGCGTAGGGAAAAAAGAACGAGCACACACACACAACACGCGCACGCACGCACTCACACACTCACACACATAAACAATTTATTACCAATTCAACCATTCTTTCTATTTGTATTTCCATAATACAAAATTGTATTTATCCAAGAAGTGGAGGCCTGGTGATACATAACCATAATATAGGTTTGTACCTAGTTTGGACACCAGTCCCCAGCACAACATTTGTTTATTTCTTTAAGCTGTCTACAATCAAATTGTGGGAAATAAATAACCGCTCAACAATCAAAACATTCTTCCCGACTGTGTGTAAAATATCCACAAAATATCTATTGTCAGGAACTGTCATCCGTTGCCGCGATTCAATTCCCGCAATTTTCCGCCATTATGTGTTATAATGATGTTGTGAAATTACTATTATACTTCGCTTGTAGCACTAATGTTATAATATATAAATTTAGATGAGAAAAACATGTTTATTATATTTTATTGTATAAACACTAACATTATGTGTACCATTTGGTATATGGGACATTTAAAGAAACTACGAAATTAAGTAAATTATTTCTCCTGGGCTGTAAATAAAAGCCGCAATGATTGCAACAATGTATAATAGATGACGACATTTAGAAAGATACTGTTGAGAGGTTAAATATTTTTATAATTGGTTAAAAATATTTCTACTAAAATCGTATACCGCTCGAAAATCTAGATGGCAAGATGAACATGAGTTTTTAGTTTTTCCTTTAACAATGCATTAAAAAATATTATGTGTAGGTAAAACTAAATTTATTGTATTTCTTATTATTTATTTAAGGTACATATAGACATAACACATTCAGAAGATAAAGTTAAAATTGATGGACCTCCAGAGGAAGTGGAGCGGGCCCAAGTAGAATTAGATGACTTTGTTAAAAATTTGCTTGCTACTCTTACATATGTCGAACTTACGGTTGACCCGAAATTTTTCAAACACATCATTGGTAAAAATGGAACTAACAGTAAGTTATAGTATTAACTGAGAGGCCTTACAGTAATATTTTGTGTTCAATGTTTAACTTATTAATTCATAATCCTTTTTTCTGCTTTTTAGTTAATAGACTGAAGGATGAGACTGGTGTAGTTATTAATATTATTGAAAATGAAGGCAATAACATTATTCGTATTGAAGGCAGCCACAAAGGTGTAGCCGATGCTGAGAGGGAACTTAGGGAGATGGTTATGAAATTGGAAAACGAAAGAACGAAGGAGGTATATGTTGATCACAGATACATAAAGTCTCTGATAGGCGTTAGAGGCGATAAGATTAAGGAAATTCGCGAAAAATTTGAACGTGTCCTTATCACACTACCAGATCAGGGTCAGAAAAGAAGCCCTATAAAACTGAGAGGACCACAGGAGGACATTGAAAAATGTGAAAAGTACTTACATAAAGTTATAAAAGAAATTGCAGAATCATCATATGTACAAGAAGTACCTATTTTCAAGCAATTCCATAAATTTATTATTGGTAAGGGTGGCGCAAATTTGAGGAAAATTCGAGATGAAACACAAACTGTTATTGATCTTCCTGCAGAGGGTGATGAAAGTGATGTTATCACAGTGCGAGGAAAACGCGACAATGTTGAAGAAGCTGTCCGCAGAATTCAACAAATACACAATGAGAAGGCCAATATAGTTACAGAAGAGGTAACAATTGCACCTAAGTATTACAATTCATTAATCGGAGCTGGTGGAAAACTGATTCATTCCATAATGGAGGAGTGCGGAGGAGTTTTGATTAAGTTTCCACCAGCAGACAGTGATAGTGACAAGGTTGTAATTAAAGGACCCATCGAGGATGTAGAAAAAGCTAAGCAGCAGCTCCTGGCGCATGCTTCAGAGCGTGAATTGACATCCCATACAGCTACTGTACGTGCTAAACCTGAACATCACAAGTTTCTTATTGGAAAGAATGGTGCTAACATTAAAAAGATCCGAGAGCAGACAGGTGCAAGAATCGTGTTTCCTACTGAAAAAGATGAAGATAAAGAAGCTATTTTCATTATTGGTAAGAATTGTTGTATGTTTGTTTTGTATATAATATCCCAGTAAAATTTGATTTTCACTACATGACTCAAAGATCTCAGTATAAAAAATGGCGTCTTACCTATTTTCATCTCAGGGTGGGAGGTGCTCTTCAAAATTGGGTAGTTGACACACACACAGACACATCTACATATTTTTATTTTTTACGCGGATCTTAACTAAATAATTTTAACACCTTTAAAATAATGGATCTCTGCAAAGTAAAAAATACCTGATTCTATTGTGTTTGATATCTCTTCAAAATATTTTAGCAGCAGCTAGAATAAAAGACCGTTTTTGAATTTATGTAGTATAAAACTTAGTTTATTTGAACAATTGTATACAGGACGTGAGGAGCAAGTAGAGGCAGCTCGCAAACAACTCGAAACTGCAGTAGCGGAAATTAGCAATGTGTCCGAAGGTGAAATGACGGTCCCTCCGCGCCACCATCGGCACTTCGTAGCTAGACGAGGTGAAGTTTTGCGTCGGATCGCGGATGATTGTGGAGGTGTACAGATTTCCTTCCCGCGTCAAGGCGTCAGTAGTGACAGAGTCGTTCTGAAAGGACCAAAAGAATGTATTGAAGCTGCTAAAGCCCGTATAAATGAAATCATTGAGGATTTGGAGGCGAAGGTATGTAATTCTTTAATATATGATACTAATAACATTAAGCAATATTAATTATTTATTAAATATTTACACTTTATTTCATTTCAAAGATGTTATGATATTATTTAGGTTTATACCCGGTGATTGTGAAATGCTCCCGAAAACGAAGACAGACGACAGTATTTACGATACCTTTGATGATGGGTGAGAAAGAAAATCGATCCCGATGAAAAAAATCTTTTCACAATGCTATTATTATATTTAGCTTTATTCACGCTCCATCATGTTAGTACAGCTAAATGAAATGATAATTTCGTTTAAAAGATCATGAAAATACTTAAACATAAAACCAGCAGTAGAACTTAAATAAAACCACCTGACAATAGAGTCAATATTCGCGCGGACGCCGAACTCTTTTATCTAGCGCGGTACGAAACAATGCATTAGGTTTTTCGGTACTACACTTACACTCACTCTACCCTTCCCTTTCACACACGCTCTGCCGGGGCCCAGCCGACTACAAGTCCACACAACAAGTCCACTGCTGAACATAGGCCTCCCCCAAGTAATGCCACAAAGCACGGTCCTGAGCCACCTGCATCCATTGACTTCCTGCCTAGTGTCTTACCAGGTCGTCACTCCATCTAGTGGGGGGTCGCCCTACACTACGCCTACCGGTACGAGGCTGCCACTCGAGAACCTTTCTTCCCCATCGGTTATCGGTTCTTTGAGCTATATGGCCGGCCCATTGCCATTTCAGCTTACTAATCCGTTGGGCTATACCGGTCACTCTGGTTTTACTGCGGATAACCTCATTTCTGAGTCTATCACGCAGAGAAACCTTGAGCGTCCTCATACGGCCAGCAGTGAAGGACAACATCTCAGATCCGTAAGTCATCACTGGCAACACGCACTGGTTTTAGTAGTACAATCTAGTTTTCAGAGTAGTTGAGGTATACCTGACGAGAAGATGTGTCGTAATTTCCCGAACGCTGCCCAGCCGAGTTGAATCCGTCGATTGACCTCTCGGTCGAAGTTGGACTTGAATTACCTAGTCGGACAAATGTCCCAGGTAAACGTACTCGTCAACAACTTCGAGCATAGTGCTCCCAACTACCGGCATAGGTGTGACATGGGCATTAAATATGATCTTTGTTTTGTCCATGTTCATTTTAAGACCTATCCGTTGGGAGACATCATTGAAGTCATTGAGCATAGTGCTTAGGTCCTCCAGCGATTCTGCTATAAGGACTATATCGTCGGCAAATCGAAGGTGAGTGATGTACTCGCCATTGATGTTAATACCGTATCCTTTCCAGTCCAGTAGCTTGAAAACGTCTTCCAATGCAGCGGTGGAGAGTTTCGGGGATATAACGTCGGATAGGTTTCGAACTCTGGTTCTGTACTCGGATAGCCATCGTAGCCCTACTGTACAAACAATTCAGCACTTCGATATACCGAGAGTTACCTTGGCACCGCTGAAGGGACTGTAGCGCCGCTCAAATTTCGACGGAATCAAAGGCTTTCTCATAGTCCACATACGCCAGGAAAAATGGCACATTGTACTCTCTCTAATGGACGCCTAGCTTTAGATTGCATTATGTATATGGACCTTTTTTTTTTTTTGTGCAACCTGTGGATTTCAAATTTATCTAATAAAGTTGTAATTGGCAGGTCACCATAGAATGTGTGATACAGCAAAAGCACCATCGTACAGTAATGGGTGCCCGAGGTGCCAAAGTAAAGGACATTACTGCAGAGTTTGATGTTCAAATTAAGTTCCCGGAACGTGATAACACTGAAGGTGCCGATATACCTGTGAGGAATGAAGAGAGCTCTGAACATGGTTTGAACGATATCATAAAAATAACAGGTCGTCCCGAAAACTGTGAAGCTGCAAAAAAAGCACTTTTGGAACAGGTGACTTAATTTCTTTATGCAATATTAATTGTGAATTTCATACTTAATGTAAAGCTTTTAACTTATTATTATGCTGGTCCAATTAATAGTTATGTTAATGCTTGAAACATTTTTTTTATAGGTTCCAATAACAATAGATGTTGAGGTGCCTTTTGATCTTCACCGATTACTTGCTGGCCAAAAGAGGAGGGAATTGATGCAAACATATGATGTTCACATCCTCATGCCACCGAGTGAAGAAAGCAGTGATGTGGTTAAGGTCAGTTTAGATAATAAAACACATGCACTTAATAATAAACATAATAAAAATATACATATTACAGGGTTTTTTTTTTGAATGGATGGCCACATTTTGCTTGTAATAAAAAAACTAGTGCAGATAATACTTTTATAGTATATGGTGACTTAAAACCACGTTTAAGTCACGCTCATGCGGAACTTAACTAGCCGATTATTGTACGATATATTTTACTTAAGAGCTTATACTACCTCAAATGGGTTAGCATGATCCTCCGTTATGCCGAAAATACAAAAAAAGCAGGTCTTGTGTTTTTTAATTATTATTATTTTCATCGCAAAAAATTACCTAAATTATCGGCATCTTGAAGCTTGTTTCCTGCCACCCAACACCCCCGCTCAGTTTCGCTTCGGCTTTCGAACGGGTGAGCTGTGTTGCTTGCGCTTAGAACACACATTACGAAACAGTACGACGTAAAATTAGAATAGGAAATAAACGTAATAAAAATAAGAAGCGCGCGACTGGGTTGGCGTAAAGAAACAGGCAAATATATGATAAACGTAATGAAGTATGTATCTACCGGCCTATCTACTTACAATATTAGAGATTACAAACATCTACGTAGATAGCATACGAAGCGTGGGGAAGTGGGGGGGAAGTTAGAATTTGAGCTGACGTTGTATAGGCTCTTAAGTCAACATAAAATTTATAATATTTTATAATTTTTTAAAAATTTCAACTGTTCAAAAAGTACAGAACAATAGAACTTTAATTAGTGACATCTATTAGAATACTTTAAATTACAATCAAAACATAAATCATTTGATCACGAAATATAAAAAAAAAATTGACAGTCCTTTAAATTTTTGTACATTTTTAGATTGAACTGTATTTTAAAGTACAATTATTAAAAGCACAATTACTATTACTACCATTTACCGTCACATTAATAATTGCTAAAAAAATAAAATCGTTAAGAATTCGCTTTGATAAATCATTTACACATAAGCCATATAACAGTGGTATACCATTTAACAGTGGTAGAGCCACGCGGCAGCTTTGCTGTTGCACGTATGGGCCGGCTCAAACCGGGGTGGTACCACGACCTCACAGAATACCGGAGTGAAGTGGAAGCTCTGCTTCCGCGTTTCGTCTGGTGAGTGCAGGTGGCCGGAGGCCTAAATCCCGCCCCCCCATCAACATGGTAGCGGAATTAAATGATGATAGACTAGCCCAGGAAGGTACCAGCACCCCTGGAGAATCCCTCGCTGAGCATCCACAACCATGTTTCTCCACTTCTGAGCGTGGGTGCTCAGGCTGCCCCGCGTATTCTGCAAAATTCGCGGGGGGCAAAATTCCGCTCAAGACTACAACTGTTCGGAGCAAACGGAGCAACAAGACCAAGGCGACCCCTGCCACGCTGTCCGTGAATTTCTGCAATATCAGGGGACTTCACTCTAACCTAAACGCCGTCCACTACCATCTCGAGACGACGAGGTTGGCTCTGCTCTTTCTGACCGAGACGCAGGTGTCCTCTCCGGCTGATGTCTCGTATCTCCTACCCGGGTTACAAACTGGAACACTCCTTTGTGCCTCGGGCTGGAGTTTGCGTTTACGTTAGAGAGGACATCTATTCTCGACGCCTCGGCAGACTTGAAGGTTCGGACCTGTCCATCCTTTGGCTACGCGTAGATAGCGACGACCATCCGCGCGTCTACGAGTGCCTCTATAGGTTCCATAGCGGTAATGCCGAAACAGACCGACTCTTCGACCATGTCCAAATGGCTACAGATTCGTTGCTACAGCAGATCCCTTCCGCAGAGATCGTGATCCTCGGCGACTTTAACACCCACCACGCCGAATGGCTTGGTTCACGTTTAACCGATCGTGCTGGGAGATCTGTTCACGATTTTGCCTTGGCATATGGTCTGACACAACTGGTTACTTCGCCTACGCGGATTCCAGATGTGGAGGATCATGTACCTTCCCTGTTGGACCTTCTGCTGACCTCACCCGGACGGATATCAGATTTCCGTCGACGCACCTTTAGGCTCCTCGGACCATTGTCTTGTCTGGAGTGTGGTGCCACTCACGCTGAAATCGCAGTTGCATTCTGCAGGCTGCCGCCGTGTTTGGCACTACAGGTCAGCCGATTGGTATGGGATGCGGTCTTTCTTTGCTTCTCGCCGGACGATCCCAACGCTGTTTCTTCTGCATATCAATGATATGTTGCAAACCAAATGATATGTAACATTCATTGCTATGCAGATGACAGCACTGGTGATGCTCTTTACACCGGCCGTGCCAATATTTCTCGGGAAAACGTCTCCGAGTACCGGGACAAACTTGTGTCTGAAGTCGAGTCTTTGCTTAACAGAGTCTCGGATTGGGGGCGACAAAATCTAGTCCAGTTTAACCCCCAGAAGACACAAGTTTGCGCGTTAACCGCTAAAAAGAACCCCTTTGTCGTATCTCCTCAGTTTCAAGGCACTCCCCTTGTTGCCTCAGCCAGTATCGGAATCCTCGGCGTTGACATATCGAGTGACGTGCAGTTTCGTGGTCACTTGGAAGAGAAAGCCAAATTGGCCTCTAAAAAGCTTGGCGTACTCAGCAGAGCGTGACGGTATTTCATGCCGGCACACCGCCTGCAACTTTACAAGGTGCAGGTTCGGCCGCACAAGGAATACTGTTCGCATCTCTGGGCTGGGGCTCCCCAGTACCAGCTCCTTCCACTTGACCGCATCCAACGCAGAGCAGCTCGAATCGTCGACGACCGAGTGCTTTCCGATCGGCTTGATTCACTGACACTGCGAAGAGATGTTGTATCTCTTTGCATTTTCTTTTTTCTTTGGAGAGTGCTCAGAGGAATTGTTCGGATTAATCCCAGCCGCCAAATTTCGTGAACGCACTACGCGGCAAACGTCCCGATACCATCCACACCATCTGGATGCTTGGCGGTCCATACTGTACGTTTCAAGAGGAGTTTTCTTCCGCGTACAACCTCTCTGTGGAATAGTTTACCACCGGCGATTTTTCCGGACCGATACGACATATGGACCTTCAAGAAAAGAGCTTACTCCTTTCTAAAGGGCCGGCAACGCACCTGTGATTCCCCTGGTGTTGCGGTTGATCATGGGCGGCGGTAGTCACTTAACATCAGGTGAGCCGCATGCTCGTTTGCCCCCTCTTCTTCTTCGACTTCGCTCGTGCGCTAACTTCGCATCGTTCAATAATCGTCTACTTAAATCCCTTGTGTTGTAATGTACCAATAAATTAACTTTTTTTAGTACAATTATTTGTCTGTAGGTAACGGGCACTCCTGCAAATGTAGAAAAAGCCAAACAAGCACTAGCCGAAAAAATTGTTGAGATGGAAAAAGAAAAAGAAGATCGTTTTCTCAGGTAAGATTTTTAGACAATATTATCAGTAGAAATTTGTTAACAAAAGGGACTTAAACAAATCTAAAAAAGAAATCGAAGATATTGTGCACTTAATACCAACAGGAACAAAAGGTGTTTGTTTCGAACAATTTATTTTAATAAAAACTTAAAATATCTAAGGACAGACTGCTCTAGGTTGGTTTAGGTTAGGAACAAAAGGTGTTTGTTTTGAACAGTTTAAAAAAACTTATAATATCTTAGGAGTCTGTCTAGTTGCCACCATCTTACCTATTCCTACGACAGTTGCAATGTTGTGTTGCGGTCTGAAAGTTATAGACAGTCAGTCTAATTACAGGCTGTGGGACATTCCATTTTAGTCTTCAGAAGTTCAGAAGCGACAGTAGCCTAATGGCAGGGCGCGGACCGCGAACCCTAAAAGATCGTGGGTTCGAATCCGCCATTCGACTACTGGCGTGAACCACTCGTAACACAAGCAGTTTAAGCTTACCACTAGTGGTTAAGGGGAATATTAGTAATGTTTATAGCATTGTTAATATTCTTTTAAATTAAAAAAAAAGAAGTGACAATGCATCTCCAGCTTTCTTTGTTAAAAGTTGACTACAGGTGTCAATGGACTACAGTACTTACCATCAGGTGGACTGTAAAGTCAGTTGAAAAGAAATCGTCATTAATGTAAATTTTGCAGAGGAAACTTTTTATTTATTCTTTAAAAAGGATTACATGAACAGGATCATATCACGATGCCGAAAAGCATTTTTCGTGTTGTGCCGCAGTTAGTGCATATTGATTTGGTATGATTTCAGCATAAATATATTTATTTAAGTTTTCTGTCTTTACATCCTAGACAATGAATTACTATGCTTCTTCATAGAACTGAACTTAGGTGGAAGTACACATCACATTATAGATTGTTTTAATTCTCAAGGTAAAATTGGTATGGTCTGGATATGTGCATAGGAGTACCTACAATAAGTTTGTCCAGAACATCACCTCCGCCCTTTGTTTTTTACAAATAGTTTAAACTTATTATTTCTATAAGCTTCTTAGTAGGTTTTTAGTATTCGTTTTTTTTTTCATTATCTTTTTTTATAGGATAAGGGTGACAAGTGGGCACACAGTCCACCTGATGGTAAGTGGTTTCTGTGGCCCATAGACTACATTTATCCTCGTTTGCGAATGTAGATACGTTGTCAGTCGTGAGGACTAAGATGGAATGCCTCTTTTCTAGTAAAAAGCGTCTCCAGTTCTCTACACTCACCATACGAAACACAGCAACATTAAACTGCTATTTTATGTTGGTATTCCGTGAGAGTGTGGTCCTTCCCTGGTCGGGCCGACCCATTTACAACTATACATTAATATAGCTGCAGCATGGCTCTACCACGAAAAAAAATCTGAATAACTTTTTATCTTCTTTATTATGGTACTGTCACAGAGTGTAAATGATGAAAATGTGGCATTACTGCATGTCATATTATTAACACGCACTATCCCTAAAGAACGTGGTATTGAGCGCCGATACTTATTTTGATGGTTTATAAGAAATCAAAATGTTCCTCATTTATATTTACATGACTACCAGATATACAAAGCCAGTGGGTGTTCGTTTATCTCATTCTCTACTGATATATATTTATTCGCCATAAATATTTAATATTAGTTTTGTTTAACAGTCTTATCAACATTGCAAGCCTAGTTTGTTTCTTAAGTATCAATTATAAATGTTTAAAACAATATATTTAATAAAATATTCTTACAGATCATTTGAGCTGAAATTCAAAGTTGATCCTGAGTATCACCCATTAGTCATTGGAAAGGGTGGAGCAGTGATAACAAAGATTCGTACAGATTACGGAGTACAAATAAACTTGCCTAAACGAGGAGAACCTGATGATGATATTATTACTATACAGGGATATGAAGATAAAGCATTGCAAGCTAAGGAAGCCATTATGGCCATCGTCCATCAACTTGTAAGTGAATTTGTGTCAGTGTTTATTCATCCAATAATTAAATTTAATTATTATCATTGTATAATACAATTACAGTTGACCCGCGGTAATCCGACTAACGTTTTACAAGACGGTGTCGGAAAATCAAATTTGTTTGACTATAGAGTACTGCCACAGCACCCTGGTGGTCTGGAACTTTTTGAAAAAGAGTCGTATGAAATATAGGATAACAAAAAATCAAAAAAAAATCATGTGATGTACAATGAATACCTAAACAGTAAATAATGAACCCCGGCTAGGCTGCTACATAATCACATTAAAACCCAGACAATACGCGTCAAGCAAAATTCTTGGTGGCGTACACTAGTTACAACCTGATTGTCCTCGTATTCGAGAAGAACACCAACCCCCGTGGCGGATTAATATCGTGACTCAACTGTACCACCTACATGTTATAGGCATGTCGGATTGCAGGGGATGCAAGAAAATACAGGGGCCGGACCGGGGGTCCACTGTATTTGTGTCTGTGTAAGTTATGTGAGAAACAATAAATTTTGTCAATCTGCATTGTTACCACCATCATATTTCTATTGCTAAGCAGGATATTTACTACTGTGTTCATCTTAATCCTTAAGTGTCACAAATCACAATGGATTTTTGATCTTGTTTGTTTGAAGTTGATTGCAGATGCTCATGACGTAGCGACTTAGCACCAGGTGGAAATTTAGCTGGTTTTTTATCCTAATTTTATGAAAAAAAAAGCTTTTAGAGCCTAACATCTCGTAAAAATTAATTCAAGTAAATCCATGCCCATTACAGATAGTAACAAAATTTTTAAGGAGTTTTCTTTTTGCTTTTTGGTGGTTACCATTGAATTGGGTATTTGACACAGTCAATTAACTACTTAACAAGAGTTTTCAAAGCATACATTCTATAGAAATTTTACATTTATAACATCATAGCTTTTAAAATCAAGTTATTGTTTTATTTATATAAAAGTAAAAATCTAACTTACAGTGGAAGAAAATCAATCATGTTTTAAGACACAACTACTAAAAGAAGCAAATTTAAATTAAATGATAGAGTAATTTATTAAGAGTTTTTGTAGTTGTAAATGTTTTATTCATTCATTCATTACAGCCTATCCAAGTCCACTGCTAAACAAAGGTGTTTCCATGGACTGGCTCATAAGGAAGATGTTTGCCAAGATTGCCACTCTTGGTAGGTGGGTTAGGTTATTGGGGAGACACTACTGGCCATCTCCTTGTTTGTTTTCCTTCGTCGATGCTTACGACACACAGGGTATGGGGTAGAGTATTGTTACACTACCACTACACAGATTCATATTCTATAAGCTCCTTAAATTGCACCCACTATTATGTCTTGTATTGAAGGGTAAGAAATAGAAATATGCCGAAATTGTTGACACATAGTATATCTCATTGCTCACATGTCACAGCAAAACTTTGTTTAGAATAGGCTGATGGTTTCCATCGACTGATATGGTCACTTACTATTAGATAAGCTGTGAGCTTATTTGTCACAAATTTATTGAAGTAAATTACTTATTTACACATTAAATTGACTTTGATTAATTGTTTGATGAAATTGTTCATATGTTGACTTTATTGGTTAGATGAAACATATTTTTATCATTTCAGGATAACCAATTTCGGGATGAAGTTGACATTGATCCACGTGTACATAGGAGGCTTATTGGTCTTAGAGGCAAGAATATCAGACGTATCATGGACGAGTACAAAGTTGACATCCGTTTTCCTAAAAATGGCGATGATAGCATTGTCGTCATTACTGGGGATGAAGATAATGTGTTAGATGCCAAGGACCACTTACTAAATTTGGCAGAAGAATATGTAAGATTGTGCATATCATACTTTACTTCTAAATCTGAACCAGGAAAATTACAACTTTGTCATGTCATAGACATTTACGAAACTAATTTCCATTACTGACAACTGGTAACACTTTGCATCATTGTTAACATCAAAAGAAAAAATAATATTGTTATTATAAATTTTTTATGTTGTTTACCAGATTAAAATGAAGAAAATTTATATGCAACATTGTAACCTAGGCATAGGAGCATAGGGGCCCACTGTTAATTTCACAGTAAATGAGCAACTTGGGTTTGATCCCCCTCTTCATCAATGAAATTGTTAAACGCAATTTTAAGCGCTGATTTATGTGGTGCTGATTTTTCTGTTGTGTAGGCTAAACCTTTTTCATTGGTAATGGACTCAAACTACTGCCAGTGCCAAGTCAATAAATTGCTTAAAAACTTCTTCACAATATGTGGATGCGTCACATTGTGAACTTTTTGGGAGATTTTGATGGCAGCTTGAGCCAGCAGACAGTTGATAATGATTGTTTATTAAAGAATAATAAATACATTGATTGAACTTGAATGATACATTATTTTCAAATTAATTTGTGGGTACGATACGCACGCCACCTACTGTAAGTTAATTGTATTATGCCTATAACCTTCACACTAGTGCAAGCAATGAGTTGACAAAGTTCTACCACAAACTGAACGGTAGCGCATAAAATACGATAATTTTTATATAAGTTTTAGATTTAACCTTTTTAAGCTGACTGAAGAGTATCACAAACTCACACAACAACATGTAACAACAAGAATGTCGTTTTAATAGTTACATCAAAAACTTCATCCGCTATTTTACCACCCTTAGAGGTGAAATTATATGTTTAACAAATTTATATGAAAGGAGCCCTGAAATTTAACGATGGCAGGATTTTAGGAAATGCATATGGAAATGAATTGGTTATAAAATATGCGAATATTCGCGAGTGCGAATTGCATGTCGCGTACACCTGACATATTTGAGATTGTGTTATATATTTAAACACTTTTCTCAAAAGATCATACTGGTTGCAGTGATACTGCTCTTGCAAGATTTCCACTCTTCACAAAAAAAAACCTATTAGTTGTCTCCTAACACAGTTACTATACAAAATAGTATGATGAATTCTATTAAGACTCCTCATTTTTATGTTATTACTTATCGGTTGATACATCACACAGCTGCAAGACGTCGTGGACCGATACCAGCGTCCTGCAGCGCCTTCTCTTGGTGACTTCGGCGATGTTCTCAGCGGAGAGAACACCGCCACCAGCAGTGGGACTCCGGCTTCTACCGGTTTCGTGGTGAAGGGCGGTCCGTGGGAGCAACGCGCGCCCGATACGGCCTCGACGCACGAATTTCCAACCATGCCTGGAGCACCCGCCCCTGCTCCGACGTCGGCGCACGCCCCTGCTGCTTGGGGACCGAGACGCTAAACATGCGAGGCGTGAATAATGCAATGCAGTGCAGTTTATAAGTAGTGGTTACATAATTACCATAATAAAGATACTTGTCTTGCTTGAACAGCAAATGCTTCTGTTACTTCTGTTTTAATAAGTGTGTAGGACACACAATAGCACTATACAACTTTTTTATATTTAATAAGTCAAACAGTTTTGGTTATGAGTATTTTAAATGTACCATTTTTGGTTTACTGCTTGCTTGCTTCATGTAACCATTATTATTTTATCACATTAGACTGTTTAAAATATTCTTTATCATGTTATTTTATCGATTATTATTATATTAAAAGTAATTTTATTTAAAAATTATAATGCATAATGTTGTCAAAATATAAATTAACATAATAGTCATCTCTGACTCAATTATTTTGTGACTTATTATATTTATTATTATATTACAATCAACATTTGGTCCAATACAACTATAAACAAGCTTGAGAAAATTTTAATGTAATGTTGTTTTTAATTTCACTAGTCTTGATAAATATTTGTGTATTATTACAATTTGTTAATTTAAAAGGCCAGGAATCTCGACCTCTATAATCAAGGATATTGCAATATGTCATAGAGCTTATGAAATTTAGGTGTATATAAGATATATTATTTATTGAATAATAACATTATTGTATCTTATATACATGCAACTCAAATAAATAAAAAGAATATTAAGAATATATGTTTTTGGGTTTGTGAAAGTGTTTCAATACACTACACTACTTATAAACTATCCTGCAAAAAAATCATCATGGATGTCACGAGTGAACATTATATACATTATAAAAATTTGGTTTATGTAAAATGTTGCTCTCATTTACTATATCACGTATCTTGTTACTTTTTTATATTTAGTTGTGAACGCCGTTACTACAATTAGTATACACATACAAACAATTATATTTACAACTCGTGATATACTCCATGAGGACGGGTAATACACATAATAATATGCATATTACAGTAATTTAATATGCATAATATGATTTACACACTAAACTCATTTTAAGACCATTACTTGAACATAATATATTTAAGTTTAGAGTTAAAGCAGTTATGTTTTCCTTAACCATATTTAACTGTTTCATTCGGCCTAAACTTCCTTTTTAAAGTTAATACAAAACACAAATATATCATTCCGCGCTATAGGTGAATTTTAATGTAACAATGAATTAGATTTTTGATTAACATAGAGAAATCATCGTCTTTATCTCCAGTGAAACTAGAAACGAAACAATTTATAACCTATTAATAATAATTTGTAAATGCAACATATTTATGCCATGTAATAAACTTACTTGTAAGTATAAATTGGAAAATGCCATTGCATTTGTTGATAATTTACATTCAAAAAAATATTTTATTTAATTATATAGAATTAGAATATTATTTTGTATATTATTATCCATAAAAAATGCATAAATACAATGTTCTGTGTACTTATTCATTTAAATGGTGATGAAATGCTAAGTTATTTTTTCATAATATTTTTTTATTATTTCATAAATTTTCTATATTTTTCGTTTTAAGTGTCACCTATAACAATAAATAAATCATTAAATAATAAGACGAGAATAGATATTTTTACAAAGTAATTTGTATATAGCAAATTGTGTTTCAAATATTAAAACCTTTACAAAATATAAAATGCCTTTCCTTTTCATAAAATTATATTACGCCGGTATATTCTAATCTTAGAGTATGCAAGCAATAATGAGTATATTATAAACATAATTTTTCTTAAGCTGGGTCCACACGCAACGACTATTCGTCGGCGACTCGCTGACGATGGCCAAATCTGCGTGTGGACGTGAATCATGAAGTTAGAGAACAGGAGAACGATCACTGTAGAAAATAGTGTCCAGAAATATGAACACCATAAGTGAGGCGCTGCGATCGCTCGAGGTTCGGTCAATAAAAGTCATTTTGAGTCTATTTTTCCGATCAGATGCTAAACCACTTGCATATCCACGCACAATAAAATATTTCTCCATTTTTTTATGTTTCTTTTTGTCAAAAATTACGGAGCATGAAAATTTTCTCATTAAAAATGAAATGAAAATTTGTACATTATTCAACTAACTTCATCTACTTGTACTCATAAACAGCTAACTTCGCAGTTACTACTCACCGTCGTCAGCGCCGCTATACATTCTACAATTTTCAAGGACAGGCGGGCTATGCTTTAGTACGTAGTGATCGTTCTACTGTTCTCTAACCTTCATGACGTGAATATTAGCAGCGACTAAATTCTGCCAACGCAGCGATCGAATCGCTGTAAATCTGAAGTCTATAGTTGCCACTCGCCAGTGACATCGCATCATTACTGTGTGTGTGGACGTGGATGCGCGCGCTCACTGCGAATTTAAAGTAGTGGAACTACGTAAATACTCTCGTGCGTTTGTGACATGCGTAGTTCCCTCTCTTAGTAGTCTGTGTTTGTGATGGATTTTATTGAATTATACTGGAATTACCTTCCTTATGGATGATTAAGAGAAAAGATTACTCAAACAAATTTAAAGAATGCAATGAAGTTTTAGTTGAAAATTTTAAGATGGAGTCACACGCTGATCACTGATTTATGATAAAAAACATTAAAAATAGGGTTCACTAAAGTTAGCCCCCCCGAGGATTTTATGGTTTGACATTTTCTAAAAAATTTACAAATCACTTACAAAGAATATACTTAATATAAAGAAAAAAAAATTAAGGCCGATTTTTTTTCAAATTTCATTATCACTTATCGTTAGTTCGTGGTTTGTTCTTGATTGTTCTCTATCAATAATTTTTTCGTTATGGTTGGTCTTTTTATATTCATTAATGTTTGTTCTTTGACAAAATACGTTTGTTATATCGAAATGTTTTGAGAAAGGAGCGAGTCAAGTGGCGTGCGATAATTTTAGCGTTAAGTATGGTTCAAGTTCTTGATTTAGACAAAGTTTCATTTCTAAAAAGTATGTAATGTATTTTTAATCAACAATTGAGATAAATGTAAGGTATAACGGCCGTTTATGTACGAAAAATTTTTTTTTTAATAAAAATGATACGTATCCTTAAATTATGAATTAAAAACTGTTGGTTATTATATACTATTTATTAACCTTTCCATGTTAAAATAGCACCAAACTTGAAAATTTGATTGATTTACGAAAAAAATAAGGACAGAAAACGGGCGGGCGACCACATAAAAGCGATGTTCACATACGACTGCCACACAGGCTGTTTATTAGAAATTTCTAAACATTGTAGTACTTTAGTAGCTTTTTATCGCATCCTCTTTCTTTGGTGTAAAATCCATACTAATAATGCGAAAGTGTGTTTGTTTGTTTGTTTGTTTGTTTGTCCTTCTTTCACGTCGCAACAGAGCGTCGGCATGGCATGATTTTTTTGTATGGGGATAGTTCGATGGCTGTAGAGTGACATAGGCTACTATTTTTTAGCGGAAAAACATATCATTCCCGTGGGAAAATCGAATATGTTGCAAAATTAAATTCAGCTAGGTGGCGCCACCGTGATTCTACAAGACGGACGACGGTACGATGGACGAACACAGAAGGTCAGAATATCTGGATTATTATGTCTTTTTATCAAAATTAAGATAAAAAATGTATGGATCTGTATTTTTCCACGCAGGACCGGGAAGAGAACGATAAAAAACATAAAATTCACCATCTGATTTTCTTCAAACGTTTTGGTGCATTGTAATTCACAGAATAGGCGATAACCTTGCAGACGATATTAAGTAATCCGTTGATGTCCTGCCTACCCCGCAAGGGTTACAGGCGTGATTATAAGTATGGATCAGAAATACTATCACCACCTGTCACGCTTTCACCCTTAACTATCACTTAACTGTGGTAGAAACAGTTCTTAATAAGCCTTAGTAATATTTGTGTCGTTCATTGTAATAGTGAATTATCTCCATGCAATGAAGTTTTGAGAAATTAAGAGTTTTGTTAATTAACGCGTAGAAAAAAAACTACAAATTTTTATTCAATGCTTTATATTTTTTATTGTAGTTAACAAATGAAATATTATAATAGTATATAGTTACTTAAAAATAAGACGAAGTTATTTTAATGAAACGAATTATAATTTTTTTTTGTGGACTTACTTCACTGTTAAAGTGACGAGTTATATTTATTGTGATTTCGTTCAGTGGTTAATCGTAGGTTATTTCGTCATCAGACGAACGTTCATCAGCATTACGTATGCTTGACCGTGTTGGAATGTCTACAGTAAGGTTTTTGTAAAATTGATGGTAAATTGGTGGAATGTATGGGAGAAGATCAAGCATATCCTTCTTCTTAGCAATAGTGACTGGTCTTCCTGAAGGATAGAGTGGGCCTTGTTGAATATTGTACAAGTAAGCTGGTCGTCCTTGTTGCTTTTTTTGATAGATCTACTTTGTAGAAGGGCATGTCAGCGTTGAGCGTTTCTTTAAATTGAAATTGTAAAGGATGATTCCTCTCAAACCTCAGCCATCTAATATTCAGCCAGTTGAAGTCGTAACCACAGGTTGTTTTTTTTCTGTTGGTAATACATTTTTCTAATGCCGCAGTGCTTTTAAATTCGGAATTTTTTATTTCGGTTACAACAAAATGTGATTCTTTGCGTTTGGCTGTTTTCATGATCTCAATTCATTGATCCGGGCTATAAATTTGTCCATGACGGCGACTTGCGCTCTCAATTATCCCAAATTCCCCATCATTAGGCAAATAAGAATGCCCGGACACTAAAAACTTGTGGTCTATGGTGGTTATACTAGTATCCGGGTCTTGTACGAGCTTTAAAAGGGAAAGGGAAGTCTTAATGTTTCGATTTTGTCCAGTGCAAGAATCGGAATACATGATGACGTGATTTTGTGTTACCGCGTGAGTTTTTAAATGTTTCACGAGACAGACTGCAATGTCTTGAGACCCTCGCCCTCCTTCTATCTCATTCCAGACGTTCATGTACCCCGTGTTGTTATTAAAACAATGTATTCCCAAATTATACAAATACAGATTCCTTTTATAGTATGCTACCAAAGTAGTTAATTTTGGGAAAGCTAAAGCTTTCTGCAAATCAAAGGTTAGTACATATGCGTCATTAATCTTTTTAGCATCAATTTGTAGATTTTCTCTTGCCGAATCTGCCTTTCTTTGATGAAGTTCCTTTTGAACTTCAAACACTTTCTTCACGTTCTCGTCATCGGTGCCTCTAATTTTAAAATTCAAGCTATCGCAAGTCTTACATGTATCCTGGTGCGGTGCCTTGAAATGTAGATTAAACTTGGTGTTAAAAACTTTATTATAATATTTTAATTTTTTAGGTTCTGTCATTTCAGTCAAACATTTTTCTTTATATAGATCGTACATCTTTCGAATAGTTAGCCCAGGATTTAAAAACTTCCGGTTAGGATTACTTTTTCTTCTGTAATGGCTTTGGTACGCGGGAAAGCTTTGTATATGAGCAATAATGTCAGAATCATCTAATTTTTGAGTACTAGTCGTGCCTCGTTTATCTTTACATTGCGAGACATCGCCTTTTGATAGACAGCGATATAATCTTCCATCACTGATTTGGAATGTTTTCAAAAAATATTTTTTACATACCAGTTGTGTCATAATATGAGATTTGAGAAAATACTTAAACGAAACGTTTTTTCCTGCTCGTGACAGATCTTTAGGTCGTTTTCTATTAACAGATGCTTTTTGCACTAATGCATATAGAAAGGCATTTTGCTGATTAAAGTCCTTTAAATTCCAAAATGATTCGAACATTTCTTGCCTTTCATTTTCTGTAAAAAGCGTATAACATTTTTTAGGACATCCACAGTCAATATTTTCGAAGATTTTGGTATTTTTCTCCACTGCCATTTTAGTTACATAACCTTTTCCACTATTACGCAATAACTTTCTTTTATTAACTGTCCAATTTTCCTTGTTGATTGACCTTTTTCTAGATTTAGATGTTCCAGGTTCTGATAGACTAGACGGCATCATAATATTTTCGTCACAACTTGTATCTGTTTCTGAAACAAGTATAAAAACGAAACCAATAAAATAATAGTGATTTCTAGGACATAACTAAATAGAAAATATATTCTTAGATATCGTATTTTCTTGTCTATTAACTTGAAAGTTATCACAATATTTTTAGGTTAGAAAAACAACTAATAAAAATATAACTTACCAGATTCTGTATGAATTTCTCCAGGAATAGGCTGATATTCAGAACCAGAATCACTAAAATCTTCTGTATTAGACATATTGTATTAAAACCCCACAAAAACACCGACTTTGAAAATCCTTTTTTAATAATTATCACAACACGTACAACGGTGAAACAATCGGTCGCAATAAAAGTGAATCAACTCCGGACTTACTTCATTATAAAAGTGACTTGGGACATACTTCACTTTTATAGTGAATAACAGTACAAATCTGTTCCCAGACTAAACAAAATAGCGACATCTACGTTACTTTAGTTGTATCAGTGGAGTTGCTTCATTTTTATATTGAAAGATATGATACATTGTGAGCCCACTATGGGAAAATAATTTTTTTTTAATATTATGGAGTTACACCACTATTACAATGACCGACACATTTATTGAACGGAAATGAATACAGTTCTTATATGTGGTTATGAATGAATCGGTATTACAGTAAGAAAAATTGTGCAAAATTATAAGAAAAATATTTTTTGAGAGTTTTTACTAACTAACGTATACATAGTTTAAATTGATTCCGTTAGATGTCGTTACTAGGTTTCGCGGTAATGAAATGTTTCCTGACATGTACTTAACTACCGCCGTTGAGCCACGCGTCAACTTATAGTGCATACGGTACCTATACGCTTAAATTGTTTCTATTTCGTAGCTTATTCGACTACCTGCTTTCGATTTCGGTTGTTTGTTATTTACTTTGTGATTTGGTTAAGGTTGAATGGATTTGTGTATTTTCTTGGATTGGTTTTGTTGATTTCGTTGGTATTCCTTAATACATATTTAGACTCTGGCTTTGATTTTGGATTTTGTTTATTTAGAATCGTGAATTGGTTTTTGTTGTTTTAGGTTGTTTAACAATATTTCAAAGGAATATTAATAGTATAGATAGTGTATACGGTATCGTATACACTTACTTCTTTTTTCGTTGGTTATATTTATATTGACTACTGCTTTCGATTTCGGTTTTCTGCGATTTGTTTTGTGATTTGGTTTAAGTTGATTCGATTTTTTTTGGCTATCGTTTTCGGATTCGTGTTGTGTCTTGAATTGGTTTTGTTGTTTTGATTTAAAAAAATATTTAAAAGGAATATTTATTCCTTTTAGATATTTTGGATTTGCTTTTAAAAAAAATATTTAATTCCTTTTAGGTAGGTGTAGGAAATTTAATTCCTTTTAGGTATTTTAACGTTTTTTTATAAATAGGTATTTTGTTACTTCATAATGCCTCGCAAACATAAGTTAATCCTTTTAAGAGTATCTTCTCAAAGACAAGCGAAAAGATTAGCTCGATTGTTAGAATCTTTAGAAGATGCTGAACTGGAAGGCAAGAACAAGCAGAGAGTTAGGCTTCTTTTAGAGCATCTGAGACACCTTCTCAACGTCAGCAAAGGCGTCTTGAACAGACAGAGCGTCAGGCTGCTTTAAGAGCTTCCGAAACACCTCAAAGTCAGCGAAGGCGTCTTGAACAGGCAGAGCGTCAAGCTACTTTAAGAGCTACTGAAACATCTGCTCAAAGTCAGCAAAGGCGTCTTGAACAGGCAGAGCGTCAAGCTACTTTAAGAGCTACTGAAACACCTGATCAAAGTCAGAAAAGGCGTCTTGAACAGGCAGAGCGTCCATCTACTTTAAGAGCTACTGAAACACCTGCTCAAAGTCAGCAAAGGCTATTCGAACTAGCGGAACGTCAGGCCGCACGGAAACACCTGATGAAACTCAACACAGACTCATTGAGCAAGCTGAACGTCAATCTACTATAAGGGCATCTGAAACACCAGAACAGACACAGGCACGAAGATGAAATGCAAATGCGTAGCTCCAAGCTGAAAGTCGACAAAATTTTCAAAGAAACAATTGGTCGGTTTTTAATGACGCAGCATTCAATTATGATACGTTGATTGATTATAAAAATCACGGGTTAGTTGTTATCGAACTGATGGACAAGGCGTGTCGATTTTGTAGCGCTTTAAAATGGAAAGATGAGACCGCAGGCATGTGCTGTTCCAATGGAAAAGTGTCTCTTCCGTTACTTGGGGAACCAGAAGAACCTTTGAAAACTCTCTTTTTATATGATGCTAATGAGTCACGGCGCTTTTTAAACAGGATCCGGAAATATAACTCATACTTTCAAATGACGTCCTTCGGAGTTGACCGGGAAATAATAATGCCGGGATTTTCGCCTACATTTATGGTGCAAGGGCAAATTTATCATAGAATAGGTTCCCTATTTCTAGCTGAAAACGAACAGCATAAATTTTTACAAGTATATTTTATGGGTGACGAAGAAATTGAGGTAGACTGTCGCTGCCAATTTATCCAGGGAGTTGAGAGAGACACAGTATTCAAAATTCAAAGATTCTTGCATGAACGTAACATTTTAGTCAAAACATTTAAAACTGCTTTAGAAAACCTACCTGAAAAGAGATTAGATTTTAAATATTATTATTTTAATATATAGAATAGAATTAGATTATAAAGTCGTCATTCACGCAGATCGGACTCCTCGAGGAGAACATGAAAGGCGCTATAATTCACCTTTGATAAACGAAATAGCAGCCGTAATTAGTGGTGATCAATTTTCTTCACGAGACATTGTCTTGCGATCACGTGGTGATACGTTGCAACGGGTAGCCGATACACATAAGTTTTATGACGCTCTGCAATACCCATTGATTTATTGCAAAGGACAAGAGGGTTATCATTTTCAAATTCCACTCATTAACCCGGTCACAAAGGAGCCTACTCCGAACAAAAAAGTATCATGTTAACAGTGGCGAAGCTTCTATAAAAGCCGAAAAGCTGGGCTTGCCTTATTAAAACTGAATCAATCAATAATATCAACTAATAAAATAACTCGTAAAATGTTTCAAGCTATTTCAAATTTCCCGCGCACTCCACTGTTCGACACATGTCGACCGATGACCTCGTATTGCCTTAGCGATACTGCTGCCGTCATAAAAAATGAGTTTTAATAGATCGATTAGTTGTCTCCCTTGCTCGCGATGGCTTTTTACGGGGCTTTCGAGAAGACGATCGCTCTCTTTCTAACCTATGGCAAAATATTCTATAATGAAATATAACTACGATTGTATATATAGCAATAAGTATGGAGATTTAAAGCCAGGCTTTTGGGAATAAATTTGTTAACTTAAAAGCGGAGGCGCGCGGGCAATACGTTTGCAAGTTCATTTCACGTTTCAATGTTTATTTACTCTGTGTGCTTATCTTAACGATTTAATATTACGAGTTCAAAATTTATGCTTTTTTAAAGATTTTTAATGAAAATGGAGGATAATAGTGTTCCTTGTGATGAATTGAAGTGTTTTAAAGTGCTAATCGGAGAGGAAATCTTTAAACTTTGTTGAGATAATACACAAGGTTAAGAGTGTATTTTAGATTTACCTATCAATTATCGCAATTAAAAAACAGTTATTGGTACAATTAAAACGTTCACCAACATTTTACGTGGACGTAATTAAATCTTTCCATAAGAAAGCGAGACGATTCCACTTATCTCTTATCGATTAGAATGTAAATATTTTTTTTTAATTTTGTACATAGTTTGTTTGTACTTTGTTCATGTACCTATTGTATTGGATGTAAATATTTTTTTCTTTCGCTTAAACAAACCTAAACGGCTTTCTTCAAAGCCATCGAAGCTATGCAATTACTGATATGTAATACAATCTATCTAGCAGTGGTATGCCTTCTGTGTGCTTTGTTAAACACGTCCTTGACAGCACTGAATATGAAACTGAAGCGTGGAAACATATCAAGATTGGTGTATTTTTATAAATCTGTTAAAACCAACAATCTATATTTTTATCAATTTATATCTTGGGCTTGCCCTAGCTTGGAGCTCCAGCTTCGCCACTGATCACGTATGGATTTTTATGCGTATCATATGATGTTGCAAGAAAATGATTTTGACTTCTTAGCCCGGTGTAGACAATTATTTCATCAATTTTTGGTAGACATGTATGTGAAGGTAGAAAGTGAACGTCTCCGTTATATATCTTTAAATCAAAAAAAGCTGCGCGTTGAGAATTATATAGGTACATTTACAAGATGCAGTTTCTAGCAACGCCAATGTAAACCCCAGAGATTTAGGTAAAATGGTAATTCTGCCCTCATCATTCGTTAACAGTCCCCGCTATCTAAATGAGTACACACAAGACGCATTCGCCTATGTACGAACTTACGGAAGACCTGATCTTTTTGTTACTTTTACTTGCAATCCCACATGGAAAGAAATAACCGAGGAGCTAATGCCGGGCCAAAAAAGTACTGACAGACACGATTTAGTTGCTAGAGTATTTAGATTAAAAGTACAAAAATTAATGTATGTAATTAACAAACGGATAATTTTCGGAGAGGTGCAGTGCTTCATTTATTCAATTGAATGGCAAAAAAGAGGATTACCGCATGCCCACATTCTAATATGGCTTAAAGAGAAGTTGTGGCCCAGCCAAATAGACGACATAATAAGCGCCGAGATTCCGGATCTGAGCAAGATAAAGAATTGTATGATACCATCGTCCGAAATATGATTCACGGTCCATGTGGAGCACGAAATTCAATATTGCCATGTATGAAAGAAGGAAAATGTACAAAGAAATTCCCTAAACAGCTATTAAAAGAAACAGTGCACAATGACAATGGCTACCCTTTATACAGACGCAGAGCTCCCGAAGATGGTGGCAGGAAAGTTACAATCAAATCTCGCTCTGGAGCGTTCGATACCTTAGATAACAGCTGGATTGTCCCGTATTCGCCCATTCTATGTAAAATATTTAATGCACACATTAATGTAGAAGCATGTAGCTCTGTCCGCGCAATCAAGTTTATCTGTAAGTACATAAATAAAGAAAGCGACCAAGCAATATTTAATCTCAGGAGTGAAGTTGAGGCAAATCCCGTTAATGAAGTACAGACCTTTCAAGCAGGGCGTTATGTCAGCAGTAACGAGGTAGCGTGGCGTCTCCTTGGCTTCCCTTTACACGAAAGGCACCCAACAGTTACTCACCTTGCTGTGCACTTAGAAAATGGAGAGCGTGTATATTTCACCGAAAGAAATTTCCAAGAAAGAATTGCATCACCGCCAAAAACTACACTAACAGCCTTCTTTCAACTTTGTCAAACCGACCCCTTTGCAAAAACGTTGTTATATTCTGAAGTCCCCCGCTATTATACTTGGAACACATCTAGGAAGGAGTGGAAACGCCGTATTCAAGGCGCGCCTGTTGCATATTGGCCCGGTGTAAAGTCATCAGATGCCCTTGGTCGTGTGTATACCGTCCATGTAACTAATTTTGAATGTTTCTGTTTACGATTGCTGCTGCACCATGTTCGGGGTCCTACAGGATATAAAGACCTTAAAACTGTCAACGGTCAGGAATGCACAACTTATAGAGAAGCATGTGAAGCTCTGCATCTTTTAGAAAACGATAATCACTGGGATGAAACCATGGAGGAAGCTGTGCAGTGCCAGTCACCAGCCAAAATTAGGGATCTTTATGCAACTCTCATAACATCTTGCGGGCTATCTAATGCACATGAATTGTGGGACAAATATAAAGAGTACATGGCGGAAGATATTTTGCGAAGGTTACAGCAGACACACGCGAACATGACATACAATGAACACATTTATAATGAAGCACTTGGAAAAAATTGAAGATAAAGTAATGGCAATGGTAGCCAAAAAATTAAGCAACTTTGGAATGATAAGCCCTCAACGAACAACCGAAAATGAACTAAGTGATGAAATTATACGTGAAACAAACTACGATATACCAGCTTTGTAGCAGCAAGTAGCCGAATTTGTACCCTGCTTGCTTCCCGAACAAAAACGAGTTTTTGACAAAGTATTGGGACAAATTGAATCTGGAAATGGTGCACTTTTTTTTTAGATGCCCCTGGAGGAACTGGGAAGACATTTTTGTTAAATTTATTATTAGCGCAAGTACGGAAAGATAAAAACATTGCTGTGGCCGTAGCTTCCTCTGGTATAGCCGCCACTTTGCTAAGCGGGGGCCGCACCGCACATTCTGTTTTAAAACTCCCTCTAAATCTAGCCCAGGAAGAATCGCCGATCTGGAACTTTAGCAAAAATAGTGCACGAGGTATAATGCTACGACAATGCAAACTTTTAGTGTGGGACGAAAGTACAATGTCGCATAAAAAAGCTGTAGAAGCACTAAATCGAACGCTCCAGGATTTGCGCAGCAATACCGATGTAATGGGAGGAATGGTGGTTTTACTGGCTGGTGACTTTCGCCAAACTTTACCTGTCATTCAAAAGGGCACACCTGCAGATGAAATTAAAGCATGCCTCAAGTCGTCTATTTTATGGAACAAGGTGACAAAATTCAGTTTAACTACGAATATGAGAGTGCATTTGTATAATGATATCAATGCTGGAAACTATGCTGACACACTACTAAAAATTGGCGATGGGCGGTTGGAAACGGATGCTGAGGGCTGCGTTAAATTGACGAGAGATTTTTGTAATTTAGTAAAGAGTCATTCCGAATTAATTGCGAGCGTTTATTCAGATTTAACGAACAACATGCTAGACAAATGGTTGTGTGAAAGGGCGATTCTTGCACCAAAAAATGAGAGCGTTAACAAAATAAATTCAGATATATTAAGCGAAGTAGCAGGAGAAATAACAGAGTATTTGTCATTAGACACAGTTATGGACACAGAACAGAGCACTTCATATCCCGCAGAGTTTCTAAATTCTCTAGAGTTGTCAGGTGTGCCCTCACATAAGCTTCAATTAAATTTAGGCGTCCCAGTCATGCTAATGCGAAATTTAGATGCTCCTCGGTTATGTAACGGAACAAGGCTGCGTGTGACACTTCTTGGACGGAACATAATCGGTGCTACAATTTTGACAGGCGTAGGAAAAGGTGAAAATGTTATTATACCACGGATCCCTATAATTCCCACAGATCTTCCTTTTCAATTCAAAAGGTTGCAGTTCCCTATTAAGCTCAGTTTTGCAATGACAATTAATAAAGCGCAAGGGCAAACGTTACAGGTAGCGGGGGTCGACTTAGAAAACCGTGCCTCTCTCATGGTCAGCTGTATGTAGCATGTTCGCATGTGTCAAATGCCCAGAATCTCCACATTCTTTCCCCGAATGGAAAAACATATAACATTGTGTACAGTAGCGTCTTAAAATAGTGTTCAGTTAGTTTTTTTTTCCAAAATTCCCACAATCAATTAATCAGAATTCCCACAGATCTTCCCTTTCAATTCAAAATTTCCTATTTAGCTTAGTTTCTTTTCAATTCCAAATGCTGCATCTCTGACGGATCTTTTATTTGGCTCAGTTTCCTTTCAATTCAGAAAACTGCATCTCTGACGAATCAATTTAGCTCAGTTTCTTTTCAAAAGTCTGCATCCCTGACGGATAATTATGCTCAGTTTCCTATAATTAAAAAAATTCCCATTTCCATTTGGAATAAACAGGCTATTTTCATGCTTTCCTATACGCTGCGTTTCAAAACATTTAAATAGGCTGACGAATCAATTTTGCTGTTTCCTTTTAATGGCTGCATCTCCGACAAAGCTATAAAACTCAGTTTTCTTTCAATTCAAAAACCAATGGATAGTTCATTTCCCAGTGACCTTGCGGGCGAAGCCGCGGGTAACAGCTAGTTTTCTATAAGTAAATGTGTGATAGAAATCATTGTCGCTGGTTATTTTACCCGCCAAATACGCAGTCGCGGATCGGCCAGAATCTGGTCGCACGCAACACGCACGAGAAATCCAGATTCTGGCCGATTGCCAGATAAGGGGATATATTTATTTTTACAGTTTTTATTTGGCTACATAATTATACAGACGTACCTGTACCGCGCATACTACGTTTGAAGCGGTTCTTTGAATTAAAAAAAATTATACATTTAATATCACTATTTTACAGAACGTTTGCACAGAAACATTTAACACGTAAGGTTTTGAAACAAATCGAATAAAATAAATCACACAACATGTTTTGTTGATGGTGGCGTTCGCACTCACAAAAACGTAAAATTTTCAACAGATATTCAAACTTATCTTTGAACATGACAATATTTCCACAAATTTGTTATCAAATAATTTGTTTCTGTAGTCATAATGATATAATAGAGTTAAAATATGTAATGTACAATAAACCGTCAAACATTTTTCACTAGAACATGTTCTTCGACTATGCAAACGCTTTTTGATACATTGACAGCAAACAGTGTTTAAAACGTAGACAGAGAAACCTATAGACTAATGATTAGCGTGGCCTCGAGTGAGAAAGGACGATAACATATTTTTAGGTTATACAATAATCTTTATGAGTTTTAAAACTATTTAGATAACAATTTTAATTGTTCTAAGAACTGAACTGAACAAGATTCACCAATCTTAAGCTGACAAAACACTTTTTTCTCACTTAAACCAACTTGTAAACTCCTTAGATCGCTACGAACTGTCAAAGTTGTTTAGCAAAGTGTAGTTTGCTAAACAAAAAAACCGGCACGGAGAAAGGGACAAACAATCACACTGCTCTGTCTCATTTCTATGCAAGACGTATGCATAAATCTATCTTTTTCGTGTGCGAATGCGAAAGAAGGTGTCAATTTGTCTATAGGTTACTCTGTCTACGGTTTAAAACATGTTTTTTGTGAAAATTGCGTCAGTGCAAACTCACGGTCATGAAGGTTAGAGAACAGGAGAACGATCGCCGTAGAAAATAGTATCCCAGAAATATGGACACAATAAGTGAGGCGCTGCGATCGCTAAGTTCAGTCAATAATAGTCATTCTTAGTCTATTTTACCGATCAGATGCTAAACCACTTGCACATCCACGCACAATAAAATATTTTCCATTTTTTAGTTTCTTTTTGTCAAAAATTACAAAATTACGGAGCACGAAAATTTTCTCATTAGAAATGAAATGAAAATTTGTACATTATTCTACTACTTCATCTACTTGTACTCATAAACAGCTAACTTCGCAGTCACTACTCACCGCCGTCAGCGCCGCTATAAATTCTACAATTTTCAAGGCCAGGCGGGCTATGCTTTAGTACGTATACGTTTTTTTTTTCATAGTGATCGTTCTCCTGTTCTCTAACCTTCATGTCTCCAACACTATAGAATTTTTTTATTAACTGGCATTACGGCTCTGGGTTCTAGCCTTTCTGAGCCTTACACTATTACATTTTACGCACGTATGTAGGTTAAATACATCAATATAGAAGAAGTGATGAGTGTAAGACGGACAAAGTAGTTTCGACGCTACTGTATCGATATTTTATATCTATAGTTTCTCTAAGAAAAATACTTCACTGTTGGCTCCAATACAATCTATTAACAATTAATACCTCTCAAACTTCATACATAATATTTAGTTCCAAAAATAGAAAAATACCTGATCTACCTAAACTTAGCATTAACGATGAGATATTACAAGAAGTTAACCAAGAAAAATACCTAGGCTTAACACTGGACAAAAACATTACATGGAAAGCTCACTTGCAATATATTCACAACAAACTCTCCTCACTTGTGGGCGCACTGCATAAAATAGTTCGATGTATACCGAAACATGCTCAACTTTTAATATACAATACGTTGGTAAAGCCTCACTTAGTGTGTCAAATCGAAATATGGGGTACTGCAGCTAAAAGTAATTTAAAACCTATACAAATATTACAAAATAAAGTAATTAAAATCTTACACAACTATGACTTCTTAACACTATCGAAAACGATTTACAAAAACACAAAATTTTTAAATATTAAACAACTTTTTACGTATAATACATGCCTACTTATCTATAAGATAACTCACAAGCTTATTCACTCACACACAGTTCTGAATGTTATATTCACAACAAAAAGTCAAATAAACAAATATATAACCCGCCGAGCCAGCAATTTTGTGTTACACTTTGTAAAACATGTGAAAGAAGCGACTTCAATCAATATTTTTAAAAGAAAATTATTTGAATATATTTATAATGATGAAACTATGCATTAAAATTATACTTGGACCACCGCCTTATAGTTGATAGGAACACAATGAACTCGCTTCTTGGTTAACGATCGACCGATGTAATTTTAATTTTTTTTACTACCCACACGCAATAGAATTATGATATAGATGTTATTGTTCTCATGTAAGTGACAATTATCATAATGAGAAAATGATGAGAAATAAACTTCTTTAAACCGAAAAAATTTACTTGTTTTATTCATGATTCATATAATTTAAGGAATTTTAAAAATAAAAATTTAATTAAACAAATATTAAATTAAAAAAATTATGATATTCGATTTTTGGAACATTTTTAACGATTATTTGAATCTTTTTGCCGATTATTCGCATATCAATGAATTTTAATCATCCAAACACTACAGTAAGGCACATGGCGACATATCATTGAAACGACGTCATGTAAAAGAGTTGATACTGGTTATTTTTTTAATATTTTGCATTATTTGAAAGATTCGAATTTAAATTAGCGATAAAAAACTAAACACGTTGTAATTAAATATAGATAACTTCATAATTCTTCGGGTTTAGGTAAAGGGTTATTGTAAATCGTATGCGTACGCTTGTGCAAAGTTATTGCGGAATGATTAATGTGAAACGTCAAAAGGTATTTCTTAGATTTGGTTGACTATAGCAAAATGCACTCAAACAATTAAAATCATCTTTTTAGTTGGTCTGCACAGTAAGTTTTTCTAGGGATCCATATTACCACAAAAAGGAACGCTTATAGTTTCGCCAAGTTCAACAGTCTGTCGGTTTGTCCGCGGCTTAATAAAGAGACTTCTAAAGAGGCATGGTTAGGCATAAATACCAAAAATAAATAGGCTCTAAGTACCGAAAACAAAAAAATGGATGATCTTATGTTTTAAATAACAAGCCCTCATCACAAAAAAAATAGTTTTAAAATCGACATTTATATTACCTATTACAGAAAAATGCTTTTGTGAAACAAAAATAAAGTGTCTCAACTTATTAATAAGTAAAATAAATATAAAGGAATAAAATAATAAATAAAATTAAAAAAAAATTATTTAAGGCTGATCTTAGTGACAATATTGTCTATTTTAAAATGAAATTCAAAGAAAAAGTTCAGATTCGCTGATAGAGACATCTTGGGTAAATAAATAAAACAAACAGGTCCTAGTAAAAGATAGGAATTGAAGCAAGCGAATATTAAAGAGACAATTAACTTAAAAGTAACATTGGAAAACTGTCCTGAACTAAATATTTTATTTTATTTTATTCTTTTTGGAAAATTTACAGCTAACATTAACAGTAAATTAATGAATAAGAATTACTAGATGGCCATTTAAAAGTTTTCACCTATAGACATTATGAACTTAAAAACAATAAATTCTAGTCGGTAAAAGATAAACATCGATTAAGACAAATACAGTAAATAAACAAAATTAAACAGAAGATCACTCAATAAAAGAATTTTATCGCTAAAACATTTTGATTCGAGAAACACTGGTATTAAATCCAAGTCAACGCTATTGGAATGTCGTTAAAAGTTCTACATGCACGTATCATAAAAGAATTTTGCATGTATTTAGTCCGGGTATACGGCACATGGAGTAAGCGAGGCTTTCTTAATTAGGGAGCTTTTGTTGTAAATCCTAACTTAATAGCTCCGGACAGTCAATATTACCATTCACCAATTTAAAAAGATAAATCAAATCTGTTATGCGCTTACGTTCGTACATAGGCGAAATATAAAAAATTTACACCGCGAAATGTAATTATCGGTGTTTAAATTACGTATTAAACTGCAGAAAACGCAGAAAACGCTTTTGTACTTGCTCAATCCCATCTATATTAATGAAAATAATATTCTCAATAATATTGAATCAAACTATTATTTTTACGGATTCTATCGCGTTTATTTAACTGATTTTACTTATTTTTAATTCCCGACGTTTCGGGTGCTTTACAGCACCCATGGTAACGCAGGGGGGGGGACTGAGATGTTTGACGTCCCAATGTCATAGTTAGTCCGGCTACCTTCAGTTTTTGAATATAAATTTTTGGCCCGTTTTACGCAAAACGAGCCTATAGTATCTTGGAGTCTTGCAGTGGTATGCTTGGGTTTGGGTTTAATTTTGTTAATTATAGGATCCCTAGCAAATGGCAGCACCCATCCATCTTCTCTATTAAAATTTTGATGTTTTTTTAATTTCAATAGCCTCACTTATCATCCTTGGTAGGAATCGGTGTTCCTTTGCGAGGATTTGTGGTTTATCGAATATAATGTAATGGTGGGATGATCTTCAACACGTTCGCAGACTGCAGACTTCCCGGAGGGTCGGTGTTCACGTTAGCTATATGTTCCTTCACGCGGGTTTTTATAGATCTTTTTGTTTGACCTATGTAAGAGAGACCACATTCACAATCTAGCTTGTACACACCTGCATCTTGTAGAGGAATTATAACATTTGATAGATGGTAAAAATTGACTAATCTTCTTCGGCGGCTTGTAGTATGTTTTAATGGAAGCTCGCTTTAAGATGTAGCCAATCTTGTCTGTGACTCCTGTTCCATATGGTAGTAATAGTTTTAGTTTTAGAGTTTATAGAGTTAAGGTGGTCTAAAAATGCAGTTATTTTGTCATATTGTAAAATTGTGAAAGTGCCGTCTACGGACCGCTTGTAGAATCTTGGATTTACAGGAGCAGGAAGAAGGGCTTTCTCCTCAAAGTCCTCCATGAATATGTCAGCGACTACGGGAGATACAGGTGAGTCCATCGCCACACCATCTACTTGCTTGTAGAACTCCTCCTTCCACATAGCCAGATGTGAGGTAGTGTTCAAGTAATATTGCATATTCTTGAGGCATGTTATTTTCTTCTAGCTTCCTAGTTACAATTGATATACAGTCAACAATAGGTAGGCATGTAAATAGTGACTGAACATCAAAACCGACCATAGATTCATTGTCAGCAATATGTAGGTCATTTATCTCACTCACAAAATAGTATGAATCCTCTGTGTGTGCTCTGGTATGTCCTCTCAATGGTGATAGTTTTTAAGTGTTGTGTCAGCTTATAAGTTGGTGAATCGATCTGGCTTACTATGGGACATAGTGGAGCGTTTGATTTGTGTATCTTCGGTAACCTATAACACCTCGGCGGTTTGGTACATGATGGTATTAGCGAATTCACGTCGAGATTTAATTTTTCGGAGTATTTCTTTACTATCTAACTAGTTGTTTTAAGCGTGTTAGTTGTGGGGTCTGTTTTGACCTTTTTATATGTACTTTCGTCCGATAAAAGTTGAATCGTATTTTTAAATTATATTCCGACGTGTCCATTATTACCGTAGCATTTCCTTTATCAGCGCAAAGAATCGTGAGCTCTGGTCTGTTCCGTAAGTTATTCAGCGCTGTAAATTCGTCTATAGGTAAGGTTTGGTTTCGGCAAAATCTTCCTTACCGATATTTAATCTTAAACAGACAATCCTCGACACTGCAGAACGTATTCCGGTAATCCGTAATCTAGTACGAAGAAATTATCTGCATAAAAATGCAAGGGTGTGCGTAATAATTGTAATCCACAGAAATAAATTATTGTTTATTTCTGTGGATTACATTGTATTACTTTATATTATTGCCGTGTAGTGGCGGTTGAGAATATCCACTACCCCATGTCTTCCCGTGGGTGTCGTAAGAGGCGACAGAGGGAGACAGGCAAGAGATGGGCAGCAGCATCTTCCTGATAACAACAACTACGCAATAAAAAACTGCGGTTGCCAACCCGCTCGTCAAGCGTGGCAACTATGGCAAACATCCCCCCATGAGCAACGACACAAACCAACGGCCCCCAGTCCCCGCCGACCTCGCTATTCCTGGCTACGGTGGTGACCATGGTAACGGCGGGGCAGGGGGTGCTAAGAATCTCCGGTTTTAAGGTTCGGTTGCCACCTACGACGACTCGACCTGGCAAAATATAACGCACGCACCCTGAGGACTGACGAGAAGATACTGGAGCTGGAAGAAGAGGTAGACAAGTTGCGCTGGCATATTATGGGATTATCCGAGGTCCAAATATAGGGGGAAGACATGGTAATCCTCAAGTCCGGCAACTTGTTCTATCATCGGGAGTGCGACCATTTGTCCCAAGAAGGTGTCGGATTTATCGTCCACAAGTCTCTCGTCAACATTGTAAAGTTTGTTAGTGTATCGACGAGGATCGCGTACCTGATACTCAGAATCACCAAACGGTATTCGCTGAAGGTACAGTTTTATAAACATACAGTTTTACGCACAACCTCAGCACATCCTGATGAGGAGGTGGAGGAAATGTATGAGGACACCTCTAGAGCCATGCATTCATCCAAAACCCATTATACGGTGTTGATGGGAGACTTTAACGCAAAACTAGGCACAAGAGAAAGCGGTGAGCTGAAGTTAGGGAAATTTAGAATAGGGCAACGGAACCCAAGGGGCCAGCAGCTAGCCGACTTCATGGAAAAAGAGGGACTATTATGATGAACTATTTCTTCCAGAAGCGGCCCCACAGGAAGTGGACCTGGTCGAGCCCCGACGGTTCAACAAAAAATTAGATTGACTTCATTATGATGACCAGACGCCAACTGTTCAGTGATGTCTCAGTGATCGCGAGGGTGAAAACTATCAGCGATCACCAAATGGTTAGAGGCACACTGAACCTAAACGTTAAGTTGGAGAGGTCTCGTCTAATGAAGTCAACGCTCCGTCCCCTTCGTGCATTAGTCCAGAATCCCGAAACCTTTCAGCTCGACTGTCCATACGGTCGGAGCTAAGTTCTACAAGACCCGCCGCAGAAGAACACAAAAACTCTCCGATCACACTCTTAATCTCACGAAAGTTAGACGCAAGATGGAGCCGCAGTCGTCAGCAGATTTGACAGCATATAGGCAACTGAACAGACAGATCTCCAAATACATGCGGCAGGACTTATGCAACTTCAATACAGCTCGTATTGAAGAAACGATTGAGCGGAACCAGGGCTCCAAAGTCTTTGCCAGAGATCTGTCTGCCAGAAAGAGCCAACTGTCAAAGCTGAAGACTGAGTGTGGCGGCATCGTTTCTGGGACACCTGAGATTTTGAGTGAGATTGAGAGGTTATGTGGGCAGCTGTACACATCATCGTTCACACGCAAGTGTGAGTAACGATCCAAGAGCAAGTCTTATCCGACACTATTTCGATGATATCTCGGACGTCAGTCTGAGCGAGATTAGAATGGCTCTCCAGCACCTTAAAAACGGCAAGTCCCGGGAGAGGATGGAATTACAGCGGAGCTTCTGAAAGCGGGTGGAAAACCAATACTTGAAGTCCTTCAGAAGCTCTTTAATTCCATCCTCCATGGTGGCACTATTCCCGAGGCGTGGAGCAGAAGTGCGGTGGTCTTGTTCTTCAAGAAAGGTGACAACGCTCTCTTGAAGAACTACAGACCGATATCCCTTCTGAGCCGCGTATACGTGCTGTTTTCAAGAGTCATAACGAATCGTCTCGCATGCAGACTCGACGACTTCCAGCCTCCCGAACAAGCCGGTTTACAAAAAGGCTTTAGCACCATAGACCACATACATACCCTTCGGCAAATTGTACAGAAGCCCGAAGAGTACAATCTGCCACTTTGCCTGGCGTATGTGGACTATGAGAAAGCCTTTATTTCGTCGAAATTTGGGCGGTGCTACAGTCTCTTCAGCAGTGCCAAGTTGACCGTCGGTATATCGAAGTGCTGAAGTGTTTATACACTAGGGCTACGATGGCTATACGAGTACAGAACCAGAGTACGAAACCTATCCAACTGCAGAGATGTGTAAGACAGGGTGACGTTATATCCCCGAAACTCTTCACTGCTGCATTGGAAGACGTTTTCAAGCTACTGGACTGGAAAGGACACGGTTTTAACATCAATGGCGAGTACATCACTCACCTTCGATTTGCCGATGATATAGTCCTTATGGCAGAATCGCTGGACGACCTAAACGCTATGCTCGATGACCTCAATAGTGTCTCCCATCGGATAGGTCTTAAGATGAACATGGGCAAAACAAAGATCATGTTTAATATCCATGTCGCACCTATGCCGGTTGTTGTTGGGAGCACTAAGCTCGAAGCTGTTGACGAGTGCGTTTACCTGGGACAAATAGTCCGACTAGGTAAGTCCAACTTCGACCGAGAGGTCAATTGACGGATTCAACTCGGCTGGGCATCGTTCGGGAAATTACGTAACATTTTGGTCAAGCGTGCATAAAAGACGTCACAAACCGACTGTTTTATACCAGCCTCATCGATACCGATGTTCTGTGACATACCCAGGTATCGGTATGTTTCAGCCTCGGAAAGGGTCCTTAAGTTGATGGGCATAGATAAATCTATGCCTTCAGAGTTAGCAACCCCTTCGCTTTCAACATGGAGGACCGCACACTTATCCGTCCCCAGCTCCATTCCATTAGAAATGCTAAATTCACAAGTGATGTTTAGCAATTCCACAAGATGGGAGGGAATGGAGGCGAATAACTTGAGGTCATCCATATAAAAAGGTGGGTCACTTTTGTACCTCCCTCCGAAGCTTAAATCCCCTCCCAGAGCCCTCCAGTAAAGTACTGAGAGGGTTCAAAGAGAGGCAGAACTAGATTGGACTCAGACAGTCGCCCTGGAATATACCCCTTCTTATCCTTATGCGGCTTTCCGCAGCCGTCATCCAGTGACGGCCCTAGAGCGGTACGAGCGGTGCCACCACACCGGGCGCTATCACCGGGGGGGGGGGGATCAACCGAAACGCTACCACCGGACACCGGTCACCTTTTTAATCATTTTTATCACTAACATTCCGTTTTGTTGACGCTCATTAGGAAGTCAAAGCACGAGTATTTTGTTGCTTACAAGCCAATAAGTGAATCTTTGGAAAAAGGACTTACTGGCCTCGGTCTTGATGCAATTGTACAAGTTTTTGACTTAGACATGAGTGATTGTTGAGGTCAAGGGTACAATAATGGTTCGAACATGGCAGGAAAATTGCTCAAATCAGAATTTGTCTTATTATTCTTGGGAATTTTTCAATCCATGTGGTGGAAGTTATTAGAACTTAATTTGTTCATATTCACGTAATGAAATAAAATGACGCGTCCTACCCAATCTCAAGAACACCTCCTAACCTCCTCAATTGCATGCACTATCCCCGTAGCCACCACTCCCCACACCCAACACCCTACTATGGACGATACACCACTCTCGATAATACGATACGTGTTTCGCCTCTACACGAAGCATCCACAGGTGAAGTAGTCTTTGCGGTCGCTGGGCAAGGGTGGTGTGTCGTTCCTAGCGTGGTGGTGCTGGAATGGGGGGCACTGACAGTGGTGGAGCTGAGAGGGATGGTGCTGGAAGTGGTGGTGAAGGGGATAGTGCACGCAACTGATGGAGGTTGAGGGATGGGTGATTTTCAGAATGGGCAGGACACATCATTGTATTTTATTACGCGAAAACGAGCAAATTATGTTCTAACAACTTCAGTATAACAGTTTACCGCAAAGTAACGCCTGATTCTTTTAATTATCGAAAAAGTTAAGTATTTGGGCATAACAATCGACCAAAAACTATCGCGGATTTCTCACCTTAGCAACGTATGTCATACGGCTAAAATTGTTTTTTTTTATAGAATAAGGGTGACAAACGAGCACACAGTCCACCTTATGCTAAGTGGATGCTGTGGCCCATAGACATCTAAATTTATCCTCGACTAAGAATCAAAACGCAGATGCGTTATCACCCCCGAGGACAAACAAACTAAGCAACTCCTATTCATTGAAGACATAGGGCTTAGCAGTGAACCATAACCATAGCAGCGATAACAATAATCTTTTAGGTCGCAGTGATACCGGTGTTTTCAGACTTGCATAGCTGCTCGCACAAAAAAATCTATGCAGCCTGAATATATGCATTTACAAAAGGTGTCACATTGTTTGAAAATTTTGTCAGAATTTTGAAACACTACCGAGCTTTTTATCTGCTCTAATAACAGCCCGATCGCGAAGAAATAAAATATTATTTGTGTACTCGTACGAGGCCGTAGATGAGACACCAACTGATCCTAAAGAATTGTTTAAAATGAACGTTTTTTACCCTGTGATTGTTATAATTAAAAATGCATTGGTTACTTGACTTAAACTATCAAAATTCTATGATACGTGTCCATTTTTATACAAAATGTAAATAATTCCTGAAAGGTCAAAAAGTCATTGTTGATTTGCAAATCAATTGAACAGATGAGCATAATAAGATTTGTCTAGTTGTAAATTGGTTCAGGAACTTATGAGCTTGAACCCATTATTTAAAGATCATAAATCATCAGAGCCACATAAAGTTCTCAGACTTATTAAAAATAATGATTGGCAGGATATTGTTCCTAAATGTGTAGACAGTACTTCGTGTCTTGCTCATTATACCTGTACTATAACTGTCGCTAAACGGAAACGAAGTTTTGTTTCTTCAAATCTTTTTCGAAGAAAATTCTATTGGCCAGAAGTTAAATTAAAAAAAAATACAAGCGCATAAACCAGAAAGCTGGCCATCTAGGCTTTTCATTAAGTTTGTTTGGTAGTTCTTTTTTTTTACGCAGACTGCCGAACAACAGTTTAAATAAAAGTTGTCAAACAAGATTATTAACTCTTATTATGAGAAATAATCTCTGTACAACTAGTCATCGCAGCAAGGCAAGCATAGTGGCGTTGTCGAGCGCAACAGAGTAGTGTGAGCGGAATGGCCAACGTTTCTTTAACGCGAATAAGCAGAACAACTGTGCTTGACCCGCATATGCACCTGTAGATATTTGATAGGTCTAATACTATTTAAAATCATAAAAAAGCAACTGCATAGTATAGGAACACCAAAGTTTTGTATTTAGGGGGGCGCCTCTATGAGATCTCGCACCACCTAAAATGTTTGCTAGGGCCACCACTGCCGTCATCCGCTCGCCCAGATGACAAAAGATCGTACTCTACTGACCCATACACTGCTCGAGGAAGTCTTGAACTTTACAGTCAATTTTGGATAGCTTGAGGACCCTCTTTAGCCATGTATTGCGCCCGAGTCAAATGCCTTTCTGTAGTCTATCCAGGCGGCGGAGAAGTTCCGATGGTTGCGTTTCACCACTTTGCCAATGACCGCGTCAATGAGGAGTGGTTCCTTGGTTCCACGACCGCCACCCAGACATCCATTTCGAGTGCGCGACATCACCTGATTTGAGTCCAGGTAACGAGTGATTCTCGCGCTCAAAATGGATGTTAGTGTCTTGTATATAGTCGTTAGACACGTGATAGGGCAGTATTTGCTCGGGTCTGTGGTACCCTGGTCCTTAGGAACCAAATGAGTGACCCCAGTAGTGAAGGGGCTCGGGAGCGACTTCTGGTTGAGAGCCTCTTAAAACTGTCGGGCGAGCACAGCGAGACACACCAGTAGTGATGCAGCCCCCCTCAACCAGTAGTGATGCAGCCCGATCAGCCCCGGACTTTTCCAGTTCGGGGCCCTATGGACTGCCTCAGCTACGTCATCCGGCGTTATGATAACGGGTCCATTGGCATAACGCCTGCAAACTGACTCGCCCCAACTCCCGTCCAAGGGCCCTCGCTGTGGTTTACGGGCTCTGACCACAAGTCGCGCCAGAATGCGACAGTGTTGGCCTGATTCAGTGCTTGGCCCGTTTCACTTACCATTGGTTGCTCCAATGATTTATAGAGCCTCTTCTGATCACTCTGGAAGAGCCGATTCTGATTGAAACGTGTCGACCTCTCGGTATGTCGCCGAATCCGCTTTCCCCAAGCAGCGATTCTCTGCTTCAAGTCGTCTATGCGCTCCGTCAGTTTTTCAAACTAACATTTGTCCCAGCAAACGCCATCCTGACGGTGCGCACAATTCTTTGCCTTGTATTGCCTGACCTGAAGCATATCACTCTGCCGATGAGGGCCCTAGCCTTTGCGATACGTTCTTCAATTCTTAATCTCCAGGCTGGGATAACAGTACTTTGTCAAGTAGCACGTCCAGCCGTAGAAAGTTTGGCGCCTATAATACTGCAGACTGCCAGCCGCGCCAAAAAGAATTGAGTCCGTCTCTCAAAGGTCACCAGCATTGGGTTCAGAGCCCTCACGACAGTCTGATTCCGCTTGCTTAGGGCTATGCGGGAAAGTCGCGGTCGATTTTCGTGAGGCGTACTCCGCATTTCCACAATCGCCTCTTCCAATGTATTCCTTATTTGCTTTAATTCCAGTTCCTGGGTGACTGTTTTATCATCGTTTGAATCAACCACAAATGGGGTATTCAGCGCGGCATCCACGTTTGCCGTTTGCTCTGCAAGTTATGGCGCCGCAGCCTCAGCCATAGCATTTTCATCCAATGAGGGAACAGCCTCACGATGTAGCCCTTCGAGTTCGGTGACATCAAATGTACTTGAGCGCAAGATATACCGAACTCGGTCTGCCAGGTTTTGCTCGGTGACGGTTATAGAAGGCTCTAGCTCAGCAAAATGTCGATGCATCCTTGCCCTTTCTCCCCCTTTTGCTCCAAAATACGCCCGCAATGCGTTGCTGTTCATCTGGATTGTCCAACGTACTCCACCAGTGGCGAGTGCCGATTGCTGGGCCCGCGAAGACCCTGCCGACACCAAGCCAGTTGGTGAGGATGATGGATGCGAGGGGCAGCTAGGTGGTCTTGCAGCACCTCGCGCTCGGCTGGTGGTTCGCATGCTGTCGCGTCCAGCGCTAGCTCCAGACGTGCCCTGGTGACCTCTAGGTAGCGGCCCTTTGCGCGTTATCTTTCATTTTTCCGGGCGTCATTTAACGGGAGACGCCCAGACCCGGCGCCGTTTCATGGTGAGGTTATGTGCACAAACGGGCCTTTGCACCTTCAATTTTTGCCGAGGCACGGCACTAACACTTCTTGGCAAGGTGCTGACTGACCGCGCTGACGTAGCGGTATTGTTACATAACCGTTACGTCAGCGGGTGATGGGGTCGTCACTTCCCTACGCCTTTATTATTATTATTATTATATTGCCTATATCTAAAAGAAATTAAAACCTAAAACATAAAAAAATTAATTAAATTAAAAGAAAAATAACTAAAACAAAAGATGTATTATGATCGCAATGCAAAAAATTTGCAAAAATTAAATGTCGGGCAGAATGTAAAAGTGTTACTAGACGTATATATAAACGAAAGTGGATATCCGGAATTAATACAAGAAAAATAAGAGACCGCTCATATGAAATTGAATTAGTTACCGGTAGTAAAATAGTTAGAAATAGGAAACATAATATTATAAAAAATTCGCCAAACAGACATGTACCTCCTAACTATAACTTTGAATATGATGACGTTAATGCCAGTGTATCTTATAACCAAAATATGTACTCAACATATAGAGAAAATACTACTAACAATAATTATGTTACTCGATCCGGCAGGACAGTGAAACCACATAATAGATGTGGGCAAACAACATAAACTGGCGCATCAGGTTCATCTTATAAAGGTATGGCCATTGAGTTATATAACACTAGAGGAACAAACCACATTACCGCGCGTCGAAAAAAGTCTAACCAATATCCAAACGCGACGACGTAGCTTTGAAACTAATAACAATTTTAAGTAAACATATATCTATCTCACTTTCACAAGTTGCGAAAACAATATCGTCGTCGTAAGATTAGATAAAGATAGACACACAAACATGTAATGGTGGGTTGGTGTGGCTTACTATATGAAATTTTACCTAAAATACGCAATAAAAATGAGTTTTTTTAAGCTGCAGTTAATTGTTTTTATATTAAAAAAAGTATATTTCATTTTAAAATCTTTATTACGTCCCCTTAGAAAAAAAGGGATACAAAGCTTATCAGATGAATAGAAGTAAACATAATGATCAAATAAAACGTATTTTTATGGTTCTAATAAATCAAACAATATAAAATAGGTATCTAATAAAATATAATTTATATGAAATTATAAATAATATAAAATTATTAATATAAAATAGGTAATAAAATATATTTAATAGATAATTCATGAATAAACTAAAATAAGAATAATTAATTATTACACAATTATTACTACGTTTTAACTTTCATACAAAGCCTCCCTTCCCCAATTAATGTAGGATAATCACACATGCGGAAAAGTGGCAACATTGAACTTAAATGGCAATATTCGATAATTTTATTTAATTATTTGAGGTTTTTTACGTTTATATGAAAACAAGAACTAAAAATTATGTGTTGAAAGTGATGCCGCTTGATTTATTACGTTTTTGTGACCTTGAATAGCATTCTTTCACTACGCATTTACCCATTTTTGTCGCGGCTCAACTCTGTCGGCGTCACGTTGAACAATGAACTCACGTTAGCTAGGCATATGGCTGTGGCCATATGTGCAGTGGGAACGCTTTGGCGCGGTTATTACTGATCTAGTGTTACATAAATCAATGGGTATGGCAAACAACTGGGTGTTTAAAAAAAAAAGAAAGAAGGAAGATGTAGGATCATTTCTGCATTTAATTTTTACGTTAATAAATTGGTGTTTAATAATTTTATTATTTAAGTATAATTATTGTGTACCTATGTCTGATAAAAAAATCTGTACGAAGGTTATTTTTTTTTTGTATTTGCACATTTGAGGGAGAAGGATGTAATCATAGATATAATAAAGAAGTTGCTGAAGCTGTTTTTTATATTTTCTAAGGATGTAATAATAATTGTAAAATGAAAATAAAGTTAGTACTGGCCACGACACTGCTTTTGATTGTCGCACGTCACAAATGACACAGGATTGTAGCATTCGGTATTACCCATAGATTACTGGTATTACCGTTGGCTTGCGATATCGTAAGCTCCACATATAACTCTGTTATTTGTTTCCCGTAATCATCAATTGGCATATCATTTTGACGTAATTCTTACAATATATACTTCCATACTAATATTCCTTACTAATAATTATAAATGCGAAAGTGTGTTTGTTTGTTTGTTTGTCCTTCTTTCACGTCGCAACAGAGCGACGGCATGGCATGATTTTTTATATGGGGATAGTTCGGTGGCTGTAGAGTGACATAGGTTACTTTTTTCCGCAGAAAAACATCTCATACCCGTGGGAAAATAGAATATGTTGCAAAAGTTTGTCCTTCTTTCACGTCGCAACAGAGCGTCAGCATGGCATGAATTTTGGACTTTTTTCCGCGGAAAAACATCTCATTCCCGTTCCCGTGGGAAATATTCTATTTTCCTCTACAACCTCATTCCTGTGGGAAAATCCGAATATGTTGCACAAGTTTGTCCTTCTTTCACGTCGCAACAGAGCGTCGGCATGGCGTGATTTTTTGTATGGGGTAGTTCGGTGGCTTTTTTTGGTGCTTTTTTCAGCGGAAAAACATATCATTCCCGTGGGAAAATCGAATATGTTGCAAAATTAAATTCAGCTAGGTGGCGCCACCATGATTCTACAAGACGGACGACGGTACGATGGACGAACACAGAAGGTCAGAATATCTGGATTATTACGTCTTTTTACCAAAATTAAGATAAAAAATGTATGGGTCTGTATTTTTCCACGCAGGAGCGAGAAGAGAGCGATAAAAAACATAAAATTCACCAGCTGATTTTCTTCAAACGTTTTGGTGCATTGTAATTCACAGAATAGGCGACCCTTTCACCCTTAACTTAACTGTGGTAGAAACAGTTCTTAGTAAGCCTTACTAATAAGCCTTAATAATATTTATTGAACGGAAATGAATACAGTTCTTATATGTGGTTATGAATGACTCGGTATTACAATAAGAAAAATTGTGCAAATTTATAAGAAAAATATTTTTTGAGAGTTCTTATTAACTAACGTTTACATAGTTTAAATTGATTCCGCTAGATGTAGTTTCCTGACATGTACTTAACTCCCGCCGTTGAGCCGCGCGTCAACTTATAGTGCTTACGGTACCTATATGCTTAAATTGTTTGTATTTCGTAGCTTATTCGACTACCTGCTTTCGATTTCAGTTGTTTGTTATTTGCTTTGTGATTTGGTTAAGGTAGTTATGGTTACACCAGCACCACCCAAGCGTCCATAAGCATAAATACATAAACGCTGAGTATGTAGTAATTTAAGTAGACTGTAAGCTTAGGATTAAGAATTGTAAAAAGACAATGGTCAGAATAAATTCACATCTCACTCTGTGAACACGTAGTTTTAATTAGTTTTAATTAGTTTTTAAAAAGCTCTCGGCAGCTCCCGCAACTTGACTGGCGCAGCCGGTAGGATCGCCGGAAAAGCTGTGCCACCGTTCGTGAATATCGCGTATACAATTTTACCCATTTTCACGCATCGGCGGGCGATTCATACAGAGTGGTGATCCAGCGAACCAAACAAATTCGTCAAGAATAAGGAGCCGTGAAGCTGATGATCGGCACTGCGGGCTGGTGAGTACGACTCTTCACCTCCTTCATATCCCTTAGTGAACTTGGAATTAGACATTTTCCCTTTTGACTGTTATTTGGGTTTCAAATACTACTAGGCACGGTTTTAAATCAAATTAACACGTACATTCCGTACCGACGCAGCGAAGGACTGACACACTGACACAGTGACATTGGCCTTGACCACGAATCGCTGCCGCTACCTACGATATGTTGAGTTTTTTGTTGTGAATTCTGTAGGTATATCCCTACTTGCCTAGGGTGAAATAATTGTAAGAAAAAATTGAGATTTGACTTAAAAAAATGTTGTTATTTTTCATTGAAATTACTTTCTATAAGTGAAACCAAAGCACTGGTTTCAAGCACAACGGTGTTTACACTAACATCCTGTATAATGCAAATCATTACTAGTCGTCTTACGGGCGAGGCCGCGTCGCTTATCAGTGAACGGGAAAATATAGAGACGTGGGCGGAATTCAAGGAATTGTTTTTAACTCACTTCGGCGACCCACGTAGCGAAGAATGTTTAGCCATTGAATTAGAAACTTTAAAGAAACACCAAAATAAGAATTATATAGATTTTTTTTATTATATTATACCACAAAAATAAATATAATTTATATATACATATATATATATATATATATATATATATATATATATATATATATATATTAAATTATATTTGTTTTTGTGGTCGTATACAATCCGTTAAATCAGTGCTATTATCGAAGGTTAATCAAATTGGTGATAAAAACTTAAAAATAAGTAAAACTATTATTTATAATAACAACGCTCTGCAGGTTTTCTTATATAATTTACCTGAAAATATGGTGCGCATTGTTAGGTTGAAAACACCCAGTACACTAGAGGAAGCACTAAGTATAGTTCTAGAAGAAGTAAACTTCTATGACCAATATCAGATGCGTAGTAAAATGTTACAGTCTAGCCATATGTCTAAGTCACAGTCTAGTAGTATACCAGTACAACAACCATGGTTTAAATTCGCAATGCCAACGCAGCCTACAGGTTTTAGACCAATGTTAGCACCAAACCGACCCCCTAGACAGAATTTCGGAACACCACCTCAATTTAAGTTTGGCATTCCCCATAGTAGACAAATGAAGATTCCATTACCACAAAATAAGCCTCAACAGCAAATGAGTTTCCCTAAGCAATATCACCCACCTCAGTTTGGATACCGACCTAATTTTGAATACCGACCAAACTTTGTATTTAGACCCCAGGGCTATAGCCCCATACAACCAATGTTACCACAACAGTTTGGTAATTCTCAGCGTTTTAATTATCCTAGTAATAATAATGTGCATAATAAGCCGGTTTCTAATGATACTGATGTTTCTATAAGAACTGCCCCTCCAAAGCCAGGTTTCCGTCTAAATGAATTAGAAATCTATCCGTCATACTATCCCTACGATTTTCCTGAAAATTACATGTATGAGGAAACATACGACAATTATTATGAAGATGAATCCATACAAGAAAATTCTATAATAGAGGTCGACGAAAACAATGATTCAGAGGATAATGATATGTCTGCACAGACTGAAAATTTTCAAGTAAAAGCCTCCGAAAACCACCCGAAATAATAGAATTAAATTGCGACATAAATCTAAAACTACCATACATATATATACCGGAAATAGATGCTAATTTTATGATAGACACAGGAAGCACCCGTTCTTTTATAAGCCCCGATAAAGCATACCAATACTACCAAAATTATATAACAAATGAACCCTTTGAAGTTATAAGCACTCATGCATCTAGCAAACACGATCAGGTAATTATAATTCCACTATTTTCTATATTTCAAAGTAATGACGAACATAAATTTTATCTTTATAATGTCGATTCACGTTATGATGGGTTAATTGGGAATGATTTATTAAAGCAGTTGGAAGCTGTAATAGATTTAAAGAAACAAGTACTTACCACAAATTCTTCTAGAATACCTATAATACACAATAGCTTAGATTATTTTGTAATACTTCCACCACGTTCTGAAGTTAGAGCAAAATTACCTGCTAACATGTTTTATGGCGAAGGAATATTAAATTATACCCGATTCTGTGATGGAGTGCGCATGCCTTCTGCATTGGTAAAATGTGAGAATGGATATGCCACTACAATTATACAAAATACGTTGGATCTACAAATGGAATTATCTATTAAGATACCTTTTGAAATTTGTGAATGTGTGGATGATAAATCGTATGTTAATTCTACAGATCTCTCTGATCTAGAAACGGACCAGTTATTGCTTGAAAATTTAAACAAGTTACGCCTAAACCATATGAATGAAGAGGAAAGACAGAGCATTCGTAAACTATGTGAGGAATACAAGGATATATTTTATTGTGAACAGATACCTTTGAGTTTTAGTAATCAGGTTAAACACTTCATTCGGACTAAAAACGAGGACCCCTTTATTCACAAAACCTTACAGACAGGCCCCCGCATAAGTAACAGAGATAAACAAGCAGGTCGATAAACTTCTATTAGATAATGTAATTCAGGAATCTTTCTCCCCATGGAATTCTCCCGTACATCTTGTCCCGAAAAAGGCTGATGCTTCGGGAAGTTAAATACAGTATGGTCATAGATTACAGAAGGCTAAATGAAATTACAGTTGATGATAAGTACCCCCTTCCAAATATCGCAGACCTTTTCGATAAGCTAGGTAAGAGCACATACTTTTCGACACTCTACCTGGCAAGCGGCTACCACCAAATTGAACTTAATGAAGATGACCGACAGAAAACTGCCTTCAGCACCCAAAATGGACACTATGAGTTCCTGAGGATGCCATTTGGGCTAAAGACAGCCCCCGCCACCTTTCAAAGAGCTATGAATAACGTCTTAAGAGGTTTGCAAGGAATCCATTGCCTTGTGTACCTAGACGACGTTATTATCTTTTCCGCTAGTCTACAAGAACACATGGAGAAACTCCGTACAGTTTTTGACCGCTTTTGAAAGACTAACATGAAAATACAATTAGACAAATCCGAATTTTTCTGAAAAGAAGTTTTATATCTTGGACACACCATAACTAAAGACGGACTGCGACCAAACGATAACAAAATTAAAGTAAAACAGAACTATCCTCTTCCTAAGACAACCACCGAAATCAAAAGTTTCCTTGGGCTGGTTGGATATTATAGAAAATTTATAAAGGACTTCGCGAAAATCACGCAGCCCTTAACGGCGTGTTTAAAGAAAAGAAATAAGATAATTTTAGACCAAAAATTATATAGACGCCTTTCATAAATGTAAAGAAATATTGACCAGTGTCCCACTACTACAATACCCGGATCCGACTAAACCATACATATTAACTACCGACGCTTCAAATGTAGCTCTTGGTGCAGTACTGTCACAGGGAGCAATAGGGTCAGATAAGCCTATTGCATATGCCAGCCGCACACTTAGTGACACCAATTCGCGATACAGCACAATAGATCGGGAACTTTTAGCCATCATTTTGGCTGTAAAGCATTTTAGACCCTACTCGTACGGACAGAAATTTCAAATTTATACAGACAATAGACCCCTTGCTTGGCTCTATTCTCTTAAAGAGCCAAACAGCAAACTAACACGCTGGCGTTTGCGTCTTCAAGAATACGATTTTACAATAATCTATAAAAACGGCAAACAAAATACCAATGCTGATGCCTTGTCTCGCATAAACCTGTACCATCTTTAACTAACAGTAGTAGAACAGACACGATACACTCAAATATTGAACCTGAGTCAAAAGCAATCCCAAATTTGAGCGAGGCAATAGATACCAAACCAAATCAGATCCTAGTATTTTCTTGATTCCAAAATAAACTACAAGTCAGAAATTTATCTAGAGCAAAACAAAAAGTATTAGAGGTATTTCTCCCACTAGAAAACGAAGAATTAATAAAATAATTTTTAAATGAATATATAAAATTTAAGAGTCGATACTTTATTTATTTTGAGAACGCTGAGCACAGGAAATTATTTACAAAAGTTATTATAGAACTCTTTAAGAAGGATGCAGTACAATTCTTTGAATGTACAGAACGCGTAGTATATGTGGAGGATTAAAAAGAACAAAAAGCTGTCATTCTCAAACACCATGAAGGAAAACATGTCATCGCGGTGTGAAAGAAACTATGATAAGAATACGCAGAAACTATTATTGGGAAAATATGCAAGACACTGTAGCTGCCGTTATAAATGCTTGTGAACCTTGCAGATTAATGAAGTACGATAGGAAACCAATAAAACCTGTACTACAACTCACATCAACTCAGGATGCGCCTTTTCAGGAACTATTTATAGATTTATTTACTATTGAGAAGAAGTATTATTTAACCGTTGTGGATGCTTTTAGCAAATTAGGGCAGGCCTTAGAGATTGCAAGTCGACAAACCGCTGAAGTAGCGCGAGCATTAATTAAATATTTTTCTATGTACGGAATTCCTAAGAAAATATCATCTGATCCAGGCACTGAATTTAATAACGAACTTATGCGTCAGCTCCTATCTATGTATAAAATAGAAACTCATATCACAACTCCCAATAACCCCAATTCGACAGGCATTATCGAAAGATTTCATTCTACTATAATTGAAATATACAGACTTGCAAATTATGAGCAAAAATGCACAGACGCTGCATCTGTCATGACATATTCAGTCATGGCATATAATCATACTATTCATTCAACGACAGGATTAACACACTTTGAAGTAGCATTTGGTCATACCGATTCTAGTAAAAAATTCGACGTAGATTTTGAAAAAGCATGTACACAGCAACTCGTTAAAGACCACGCGAGACGAACCAAATACTTATATAGGTATATCTCCGAAAAAGTCCATACAGATAAAGAAAAAGACGTGTGGCACTCGGGGACTGCCGCGGTAAAGCTATTGCATAGCATTTTGTATCAACTTATGCAATTATAATTATTAATATAAGGACTACGTAAATATTCAGTACAGCAAGATTGGAAGAAAAATGACGTCTAAATATTTTTTCGTATTTAGTAAACGAATAACTAGTTGGTAAATTAATCATGATATATATCTTTTTTTTTCGCCGGAGACTAAAATGATATTGCTTTTTTTCGTAACTGCAGATTCTGTGGATTTATTTCATTATTTTGAACAATATACGAAATTTAAGTGACTAAAATTAAATCTAATCTGAACCAGAATCATAAAAACTGTATTATTCGTGCTAAACGAATCTAATAAATATCTGTTATTTTTGTCTCCTGCGAAAAAAACAGACTATAGGAATCTATCGAATACCTACATAAACAAAATATCACCTATAAATAAAATATTACAAAGCGGAATAACTAATAAGAGTGGCAACGTCGCACTATACAAAGGAATTGCTTAGGTGGCACAAGTCGCGGGCTCGAACTCATTGGTGGGCGCGGCCAAAAAGCACGTTGTCTCACCTGGCATCGTGCCACTCGTACTAAATTATTAGGCGCTGCGTTATCGCTTTATACTATACCTCTATGGCTCTATAGATACCTAATATAGATTGCTTATTTTATTATGTTTTCCCCGGGTGGTCATGCAGCGATCACTCAAGAGTTCACGACGCCGAAGTATGAACTGGAACAGTCATCGCAGTTTATATCCGTACTAGCTGTTGCCAGCGGCTTCAAACGCGTGAACTCGAAAATTATCCCACAGGAACGAAATACCCGAATAAACGGTATCAAATGTGTTATTCCAGACTAGGTATAACCTATCTCTGAGCTAAATATCATCCAGATCCCTTCAGCTGTTCTGGCGTGATTGAGTAACATACATCTATCCATCCAAACTTTCGCATTTATAATATTTAGATAATAATTGTAATTAGTTCTGCCTACCTATAAATTGTTTTCAAAAATACTTACCTGTCTTCTTACTTTTTTTTATATACACACAATATCACTAGATGTAAGCACATATTTTTATCAAGACAAGTGACCCGTCAAGACCGTTTCCTTAGTACCGACGTACTTAGGCAGGTAGGTAGGCAGTTTACATTTTAGTGTCCACGACGCAGCGACAGTTTGTCAAATTTTGTTGTATAGTAGGTTATGGGTATTTAGGTAATAACAGTAGGTAGGTACCTATCCACCGAACCGTCAACGCCGCGCAAGTGATTCTCGTCCCACCTGTTCCGCGCAGTAACTTTTTTTACGACCGCGCGAGACTGTCGCAACAAAAACGATTACTACTGAAAAACTAATATAGGTACCTACCTAACATTCAAATAAAAATATTCTCAAAAAGCTCAACGAATTCAGAATTTAATTTTGTTAAAAGAAAATTGGTCAAATAAAAAATAAAGGATGAAAATAAAGCATATGGGGATATAAAAATAAATCGTATATATTTTTTATTTCGAGTTTTACAAGAAAAGTATAATATTTACTGGAGACAATTATTTTATTATTATAATAGTACAGGATATTCCCTTTAAAATGACACCAATATGAATAATATTTTATATCTATATCTACAAATAAATAAAATTGAAGTGTCTGTTTGTAATGTTAAAACAACAGCTTTTTATTAAATGCATATGAAAGTACTAGTAAAAAAACACTAATTTTTAAAATTTTTATCTGTCTGTCGGTCTGTCTGTCTGTCTGTTTGTTCCAGCTAATCTCCGAAACAGCTGGATCCATTTTGACGGGACTTTCACTGGCAGATAGCTGATGATATAAGGAATAACTTGAACTACTTTTGTTTTAGAAAAAGAATTAGGGTTTCGCGCAAAAAAATTAAAACCCATAAAATCCATATTCCACGTAGATCGCGGGGAACAACTAGTACTCAATATAGATAAATGTATACTTATTTTTATTTATTTATTATTTTAATAAATAAATAAAAATAAGTATTAATAATTTCTAGACACATCTCAACAGATATTTCGTTAATAAATTGCTATCAATACTGAAGCATTCTTTTATATTTAGCATCCATTTAACACAAAAAACTGATAAGAATACTTTTTAAACGACATATAATCAATAAACGATAATCGCGTATAGTGAATTTCGAGGTAAATTATTATATGTAAACGTTTTTGAATCGTCGTAATGACACATATTTCCAAAAGAAAATATCTTCACAATTAATTTGATGTAAAATAACATTAGAAATAACGTATAAAAACGGAGAAATTATCAAATTTTTGATCGAGTTCCTAACCAGTACACAAACAAAAATGGCGAATAGTCATTTTCACATTTTTTTAGAAATAACGTATAAAAACAGAAAAATTATCAAATTTTTGATCGAGTTCCTAACCAGTACACAAACAAAAATGGCGAAATGTCATTTTCACATTTTTTCTATATAGTTATTTGTTACAGAGTACACAGATAAAATTCACTCTCATATATGACAAATTTCAAACACCACAATCTCTAATTTTTTACTCTGCTATCTTCAGCGCTGTACACGAACAGAACGATGTCGATGAGAGCCGTGGTAGCTCACATGGTTAGCGCTCGTTATAAGTATCACAGTACGGGAGCAACCCGGGTTCGATCCCGTGAAAATGAAATTGTTGCGTGCTGATTTAGCTATCAGTTGGAAAGTCTGTTTTTCTGGGCCGTTTTGTTTTGTTGCACTGACATCTCGCAAGTCACCTAGGGACCTAGGAGGTTGTCGGTTGCTTATTTTTTATTTTTCTTTAAAATTTTCGTCGGTAAAATAATATATTTATAAAAGTAAAAAAAGTAAAGTTACAGCCTATATACGTCCCACTGCTGGGCACAGGCCTCCTCTAATTTCTGAGAGGGTTTTAAGGCAAGGAAATGTCCGCCACGCTGCCTCAATGCGTGTTGACGAACTTCACATGTCTTCGAAATATATATTTTTTAATTTCTCAGACATGCAGACCCGAGTTCGATCCCCGCCGGCACCAATGAAATTATTAATTGCAATTGTGCTGATTTACCACGTGCTTGGCGGTGAAGGAAAACATATAGAGGAAACCTGCACGTCTGAGAATATAATTGAGGGGTATAGTTTCAAAAACAACAAAGTCCGATGTTGACGAATTAGTAAAATATTGATTTAACCTTTTTCCCCCTAAAACTTAACATTACGAGTTTAATTTTAACATATTATCAATCGAATAATGAATGATCCACTCTCAATTATTGTTAATAAGCACAACAGTAGCTCTAAAACTGAAAAAATACGAAAACATAATGGACTTTGCGGTTTTTGAATCATTCATATGGACATTGCTAATTTTGAAACAAATGTCAATGGACATTGCTGACTTTGATAATGCTACTTTTAGGCTATAGTACGACTACACAAATTGATACGTTGTGTGAAAAATGCATGTCAACGATAAGATTATGCATAAAGTGCACCTAAAATATATTCTTATTAGTGAAATATCATATAAATATTATATGAAGTGGATACGGAATGTATGACCAAAAATAATATGAAGACAATTAATTATAGCTTTATTAAAAAAAAAAATTCGAACATCAGGTAGGTCAACATTTTCTTCGCAGATATTTTCTTCATCTTCTTGTTGATCAACATCTGCTTCTACATTTTGTGGTATTAATTTGTCACAAAAGCATAAAATTGGAAATGTTCTCCAGGAATCACCAAAATGAGATGTTAATAGTTTATTGACGTCTTTGACTTTTGTTGATTTTATGATTTCCATAGTTTGCATATTTTGAGCATCAATTTCGGATGTATAGCAAGAAATGTGTTCTGACATACTCTTTGTTTCTTTTTTATTGACTAACAACGTATATAATATTTATTACTTGAATTCCTCCCCACGTATTTGGATTTTCTAGGCCGTTACCTTGCCACTTTTGATATTGTCATGTGTTTAAGAATAAATGCATCTTGCGAACGCTATGTTTGTAAAAACATATATGAAAATCGATCAAATCACTCATTGTTAATGAATTACATTCATATGTCTTTTTTGTGAATACAATTTGGACGATCTGGTAAGCTCTTTGCAGAGTATCTGAAAAAAAAAAACATCAAACTATAAAAAAATATAGTAACAAACATTGTTAACCTCATTATACATATATTATTTAATTACACACAGATAAGAAACTTGAGTATACTTTAATGTATTACGTTTTACAAGAGAAGATCACCGACGATCTCGTTAAATGTACGCCCGTGAGCTTGTCTTTGTAGTATTCATAGTACCTACATATTCAATATAAATATATATACACATGTAATATAAACTATTTTATTATAATTGTTATTATTAAAAGATCACGTAAAAGCGCTTACAAATAGAATCTGTATTTTACCGACATCAACAAAACATAAATAGGTACATAAGTTGTAAGGATCAAAATCAGTAAATTCAACTTAACTTACCGCTCTAATTTCGCCACATTTCTTTCCCATTTATTTTTATTACTAAGTCTTTTTCTTGCTCTAATTCGTTGGACAACTATTGATGATTTATCCATTGTTGGAATTTATGCACTTTGACAATAAAATTTACACGTTTACTATTTAAATTATTTACTTTTATTTAATATGCACCTTCACCAAATCGACTCCTACACCGGCTCACGCCCACAGAACACTATTACTCCTTCACGCCATACTGTTTTGACATATCACGGTGGCATCTGATTGGCCGAATTGACAATGCTGATTTTGAAATAACTGGGTTAGGACTTTGATGATTTTGATTCAACCATTATATTTTGACCTTTAATTTCTATTGGACAAAGTTACTTTTGATCGGTCAACTAAACACTAACCTGTATTATAAAATATGGAGTTACTAGACGTATAAAAATGTTGCTACTTGAAAAAAATGGACTATGCGGTTTTTGAAACTATACCCCTCAATTATAATCGAATGTAAATCAAATTAACATAGGTAAGTACAGATAAAATTAGCGGAACATTAATAAAATTTTGAGATCGTTTTTTTTTTCAAAATTTTATTTATATTCCGCTATTTTTGTCTGTGCTTATATCAATTTGATTTACATTCGATCTCTAAATTGTAGTTTGCGAGGGTAACGGGGATCTATCAGCTCCGGCAAAACACATTTCTGATAAAAGCTATCTAATTTTAAAATTTTGTCTGCCGTCCAAAACGCATCATCTCTTTCAATAATATCAATTTCTATGCCAAACAGAGTAGTATCGAAATCCAAAGTTCAAGCAGGGGTCAATGTAGCATAGTAATTTAGAGCGCAGGTATAGCTATAGTCATACGAACGTCACAGGCCGCAGCTGACTAAGTCGAATAAAACTAGAATAAGCGCGCGTCACCGCGCATGCGTGTGTGTGTAAGTGTCGTCCTCCCGCATCGCACCGAGGGAAACATTATTCAGTGAGATGCACGATAATTCATATAAACACGCGCGCGTAAAAAAAAATACGAAAAGGCCTTTGGAAGAAGGGGTTTTATGAAAAAACCACTGCATAAATCAATTACAAATAAAATTTATTGAATTCTTCGATAATTGAGCTGTGTCGGTACCGACTTTGTCTTGGAAATTTTACACTGCTTTTATTACTAATTTACACCCAAAGTTGAGTTAAAATTGGCAATAAAAACGAATCTTTGATAGTTCGTAACTTATTAATGACTTTTTATTTTACTTTTCTGTTTCCGTACAGACAAAATTAATATTGAGACAAAACGATATCATGTTTAACTGTCACTTGTATGTACTGTTGATGTACACTGTCAAACAGCGGAGTAAAACCCCTCCGAAATTTCTATGGAAATAATGTAGACTAGCGTCACTTTAAGCAGGAGAATGAATTCAAAATTATGTATATTACGGGGATTCTGGATAATTTGTAATATGGAAGGGAGTCCTGATTGGTTTCCCTCCTTATGGTAAATTTTCAAAGAAATGAGTTAAACACTATCTTTGAAATTGTTTAATGGACCAATATTCGCAGTCATAATGTATTAAAATTGCTTACAAGTGGTGGACGCTACAATAATGCGAAATGAAAGGACGTAGAATCAATATTGTGATTATATATATATATATATATATATATATATATATATATGTATATATAATCTTCTGACTTACGTAAGTAAATTAGTAAATTATTCATTTTAGGGTGATCGTGGTGATTGCACAATATCATCTTCATCGAAAAAAGAAAGCTGGATGTTCCGGAAAAATTCCATTAGTTGTCTCGAAAGTCACAATTCGAAAACAAATCCTTGTATAGCCCGAACTAGTCCTACTCTCACTGCGAGCAACACTTAGGCCAAGGAAAATTAAACTGAAAAAATGACATGACATAAAAAACAATAGCATAAACAGGCTTCACAAATTTGCAAGAAATACTTTGCCCTAAAAACTTAACTATTACTCACCAAAAAGCCTATCGCTATATACGTAAAACTTTTGGAACATGTTTGCCTGCACCACGGATATTGACTAAGTGGTACACTACCATCGATCGCCGGGGTTTACCCAAGAAGCGCTGACGGCTTTAAAATTGAGAGCGGAGAGTAACCCAGATAAAAAAATTATTGTACCCTGGTCATGGATGAAATGAAAATTAAGCAATTGACGGAATACCATGCTAACAGCCAAATGCATTATGTGTAAAACCAAAATGTCTTTTAGAACTTGCATAGTACTCCGTCAATTGTTTTATTTTCACTTCATGTATCACTAATATACAATAAAATTTCTTGTCAGGGTTACTCTCTACTCTAAGATTTAAAACAGTTAACGCTTTTTATTGTGTAGCCAAGTCGGGCATCAATTTTACAAAGCAGAACATCTTTCTGGGGAATACTTAGCCCTAGGTAGATGTCAGATTTTATTTTTAAGCAGCTGTCTGTTTAAAGTTCACTTTGTTCAACTGTTATATAGTGTAAAACTTTTTTTATTTTCCTACTTACTTCTTACTTACTTCCGTTGGCGCTAAAACCCTTTGTGGGTCTTGGCCTCCTCCACAATCTTCCTCCAGTTGTCACGCTGCCTGGCTACCTTCTTCCAGCTGGTAAACTTTCCCATCTTTCTGAGATCCTTTTCCACACAGTCTCTCCAACGCTTTTTAGGCCTTCCTCTCGGTCTCTTTTGTTGCGGCGTCCACTGTGTCATTATTTTTACGGCTCTTGTGTCCGGCATTCTTTCAAGGTGACCCGTCCACCTCAGTCGCTGCAACTTACAGAACCTGACGATGTTCTCGTGCCCGATAAGTGCGTCCAGTTAATGTTTCATGCGTTGACGATAGATACCGTCACGCTCTTTTATGGGGCCATAGATTTTTCTCAGCACTTTTCTTTCGAACACAGCAAGCTTCAGTTCGTCTCTCTGAGTTAAAGTCCAGGTTTCACAGGCAAAAGTCACAACAGGCCTGATGATGGTGTAGTAGATGGTGAGTTTCGATTTCATACTAAGCAGCTTAGAACCCAGGAGTTTGGCACACGCGTTATAGCATTTGTGACCAGCAACTATCCGAGCCTTTATCTCTTCGTCATATCTATTTTGGGAGGTAACCGTTGCTCCTAGATACTTGAAGCTGCTCACGCCTTTTATGGTTTGATTGCCAACATTAACGTTTTGTAGCTAGCTGTTGCAAGGTACTCAGTCTTGGATGCATTTACACGCAGTCCAAAAGTCGCAGCTTCGGTCTCCAGCATTAGACAGTGGTCGGCCATCCTGTTTCTTGACCTGCTCGTAATAACAATATCATCGGCATACGGAGCGAGTTGAGTGGTGTTGTAGATAATCAGGCTATTGATGTTCAATTTACGTGTGGCAGCCTCAAGTGCATAATTAAAGACTATAGACGATAGTGCGTCTCCTTGTTTCACTCCCGAACAGATCTCAAAAGTCTGGAGGAGGCATTTGTCAATCAATAAATCCCAAATAATAATATATATCTCCCATATATATCCCTAATATATATATATATATATATATATATATATATATATATATATATATATTTAGGGGAAGTAAGTAAGAAGTAAGTAGGAAAATAAAAAAGTTTTACACTATATAACAGTTAAACAAAGTGAACTTTAAACAGACAGCTGCTTAAAAATAAAATGTGACATCTACCTAGGGCTAAGTAAGTAAAATAGTAAAAAGTAAAGTAAGTTCCCCAGAAAGATGTTTTGCTAAACTAATGTACAATTGATGGCAGACTTGGCTACACAAAAAACAAAACGTTTGAAAACTTAGACTAGAGAGTAATTTTTACGGCTCTTGTGTCCGGCATTCTTTCAAGGTGGGCGTGTCACCTTGAAAGAATGCCGGACACAAGAGTCGTAAAAATAATGACACAGTGGACGCCGCAACAAAAGAGACCGAGAGGCAGGCCTAAAAAGCGTTGGAGTGACTGTGTGGAAGAGGATCTCAGGAAGATGGGAAAGTTTACCAGCTGGAAGAAGGTAGCCAGGCAGCGTGACAACTGGAGGAAGATTGTGGAAAAGGCCAAGACCCACAAAGGGTTTTAGCGCCAACGGAAGTAAGTAAGAAGTAAGTAGGAAAATAAAAAAGTTTTACACTATATAACAGTTGAACAAAGTGAACTTTAAACAGACAGCTGCTTAAAAATAAAATGTGACATCTACCTAGTGCTAAGTATACCCCAGAAAGATGTTTTGCTAAACTAATGTACAATTGATGGCTGACTTGGCTATACAAAAAAAGCGTTAACTGTTTTAAAACTTAGACTAGAGAGTGAAAATAAAACAATTGACGGAGTACTATGCAAGTTCTAAAAGACATTTTGGTTTTACACAATGCATTTGGCTGTTAGCATGGCATTCCGTCAATTGCTTAATTTTCATTTCATCCATGACCAGGGTACAATAATTTTTTTATCTGGGTTACTCTCCGCTCTCAATTTTAATGCCGTCAGCGCTTCTTGGGTAAACCCCGGCGATCGATGGTAGTGTACCACTTAGTCAATATCCGTGGTGCAGGCAAACATGTACCAAAAGTTTTACGTATATAGCGATAGGCATTTGGTGAGTAATAGTTAAGTTTTTAGGGCAAAGTATTTCTTGCAAATTTGTGAAGCCTGTTTATGCTATTGTTTTTTATGTCATGTCATTTTTTCAGTTTAATTTTCCTTGGCCTAAGTGTTGCTCGCAGTGAGAGTAGGACTAGTTCGGGCTATACAAGGATTTGTTTTCGAATTGTGACTTTCGAGACAACTAATGGAATTTTTCCGGAACATTCAGCTTTCTTTTTTTGATGTAGACGATATTGTGCAATCAACACGATCACCCTAAAATGAATAATTTACTAATTTACTTACGTAAGTCAGAAGATTCAATATTATAAATATATATATATATATATATATATATATATATATATATATATATATATATATATATATATATATATATGTAAGTACATGAATTAAATTTGATAGATTAATGCTTTTGTAAACTTAATAAAATATTTTCAGGTAGAATAATGTTAGTGTCAAAGGTAATTATAATAATATTTAATCTAAATATAATTACAGCCAAACATTACCTCCCACAAGTTCATGGTTGGTACTGCAGTGTCAGCTAACCTTCTTTTATTGTAAGCTTGGGGTATGAAATATGATTTTACAAAATGTTTGGAGCAAATGGTGCTAGACCGTCTAGGTATCCATGATTCATGGTTACCACAAGCTACAATCCAAGTTTGCCGCCTAAAAGGATCTTTTGGAAATCTGTAAAAACAAACCAGTAATAGAAAAATTTACTACTTTTTGTAATACTTTATTGTAAAAGCTAAATAAAACTACAAACCGGTTCAGCAGACAGACCCGCATGTTTAATTAACTTATCGATAGCTAAAGTTGTGGCGTTCATCACTATAGTGCAATACTTTCGGTTGCAGTGATACCAGTTTATTTTTATAAAAATTGCACACTTTTGTTGCGAAGTAGCAAGTTTCGATTTGACTTATTTGGCCTTTATTTTGTATAATATTTTGATAAATACTAGTTATCGATTATATTAAATTATATAATATTTAGTATAGTGTTGAAATTGTGCTGAATATATAAATCATTTAGCAAAATCCATTATATATATATATATATATATATATATATATATATATATATATTATATATAGTGATTATTATTCATCACGAACTGATTTAGTTATTAGGACATATATTTTCGTTAATATATTTAATTTGTATAATAAATTATATTTATTTAAAAATAGATTATTTTTCACTTTATGAACTATGATGGCCACACTTGGTATTGGACGAAAATATTCACAAAGTACGAGTTTTAATGATACAATTACTTGAATATTATGTTAAAAATACTCACAGATGGAAAGTCACATTGTCCTTTTGTATACTTGACGTTTTTGATTGTTTTTTTCATGTAAATACACTGCAATTCGGCATTTTGTCGGAGCTCGATTTACTGGCACGATCACTTCGGAATGACGCACGACGCGGAGCAACAAGTTTTATATAACGGGTATGAGTCGAACTCTCGTATCTTTTACAGAGGGGTATGCCTTGCGATGCCATCTCCTTTGGTTTAATACTCAAAGGTAGCAAGCTATCAAGGACCTGGGGTTACGGAAATTTTCAAAAGTATCGATACCTACTCGGTACCAGATAAAATCCAATGAATCCATTTTTTTTCTATCTGTAAGTATCCGGAATTACTGTATTATGCATATTTTTATTAGCGGCTCTGTATTCTATTATTTGCCTCAGATATTTACGCCTCCATAAAACAATATCTTCTCTTTCGACTAACAATGTTCTGCTATCCTGTTTATTGAAATCGAAACCAAGCTCGTGCATTATTTTATGAAGTGTGGTACGTTTGAAAACAAGAATATCTTCGTCAGCTTCGCAAAGTGTCATAATTTTGTCCAATATCGGGTAGTAGTTATTTAAATATATTGAGTGAACTTTTCTCCTTATTGCACATTTGTCTAGTTCATCTAATTTATCGACCGTCGATAGTCGCGCTCTTTTTTTCACGGGTGATTTTAATGTGTTAGTATCCTTTTGTTCTTTAATAATTTTATAAACAGTATTTTCGGACACACCACATGCACTTGCTGTTTTTATTACTGTGCTCTCCTCAGTCGCATTTAAATCACACAGTTTAAAGTATTTATAAACATTATAAATTACGCGTCTCTCTCCGCTATGGATTATTGATCCACTTTTATTTTATCGAATGGGTGAGGTATTCATTTTCAAAATTTAATGTTGAACGAGTAACACGCAAAATACACAACCGTTTTGTTTGAAGGCCTGACTTCAACTGGTCACTGTGAACTCGACTTTCTAATTTCTTGTTTTTAATTGGCTGGGGGGCGTGGCCAGGCCGGCGGATTACGATGACTCACTATTTTCTTAACGCGAACGGACTATAAATGTATAAAATGTATATACCTGTTCCCTGCAATATTACTTCCAATTTTTTATATAATTATAGGTGAAGATATTAGCGTATTAGAAACGACTATTACTAAGATTAATGAACACTGATATCTTGTCTGAAAATGCATTATAATATTTATTATAAAGAATGAAATTAAAAGTCCATGGAAACTGTAAATCTTTTATTAGCCTCGCGCAGTTTCAGAATATATTTTGCTGTCCAATGCCTCTGTGTTCTATCAATTATTTTCGTTTAGATTGGTACTTTTTGTATTTGTTGCCCATAGTCTTAAAATAATCCTCAATGATGTTTTGTTGTATTTAAAACAAATGTTAGCTTTCCATTCCAACCAGAGTTTATTTATGTTAGGAATCTCTTTCTTCACGACATACGTAGTGCAATATCAAAATGGTCTAAATAACAGTTTTTTTTCTCCGGTTCTTAGTTTTTCCTTGCGTTATAAGTTTAGAAGATGAAGTTGCTGCTACATTACCCTCTTGAGTTATTTGGGTGACGGTGTATTCAAAAACGCCTAAAACAAAAAAAAAACAATACAATATAAATACGTGATATTATTGATACAAGGAAAACTAAAACTGAATCTGAATCACGTTTGACCTTCAAGATAATATCCCTGTCAGCATTTTTAGAGTCGTGGTAGCTCAGATGATTAACACTCGCTTGTAAATATAACAGAACGCGAGTAACCCGGGTTCGATCCCCGCCAGCACCAATCAAATTGTTAATTGCAATTTTAAGTGCTGATTTACCACGTGCTCGGCGGTGAAGGAAAACATCGTGAGGAAACCTGCATATCTGAGTAATAAGAAAAAAATATATTTCGGAGGCATGTGAAGTTCGCCAACACATATTGGGGCAGCGCGGCGGACACTTCTTTTCCCATAACCCCCTCAGAAATGAGGGGAGGCCTGTGCCCAGCAGTGGGACGTATATAGGCTGTAACTTTACTTTTACTTTACAGCACTTTTAATCACTTTAGGTATAGTGATGACGGTTATCTACTGCAAAATTAATAAAAACACGCCACCTAAAACACTCTTTTGACACTCGCCATAAACAATAAGATGGCGGCACACGATTAGTTCCAATTTTGGTCACGAGCTGAGTTATTTTGCGCGCCCTCTACCTATCTACTTACTTTTATCTGACAGCTTAGCGAAACGATAAAAGTATCTAGTAACTATGGAGTGTAGAAGTAAGGAGTACCAACTCCTATAGTAGAATAGTTGAAAAAGTGGCCATCTGTAAATAACAGCTCAAAAACTCTCCACAACAGCGCTGGAGTAGCTACTGGTATGAAATGAACTTAGCAGTTATCGACGGTTTAAGTGTGCTGCTAAACTGCTTCTCTATCCCACTAATATTTTTCGGTGCGTTCTTTAAAATTTACCCCGTAGCTATAGTGGCGCCACCCTTATTTAAAGGTTTTTATGGACACTTTTTAATATACAGTCTGTACTCCTTACTTCTACACTAACTAAGAAAGTATCGATACTTAGTAAAATACTCGAATAAAAGTATCGAGTACAAAAATACTAGGTATCGAACTAAAAGTATTGATACTACTCAGGTATCGATACTTTTTGCGTATCCTTAGTAGTCTGGTCCATAGACTACTAAGAGGATACTACGCATGTCTGGTCTCTGGTCCAGTCTGGTCTGCGTTAGTATATATACAGTAATCTATGTCTCTAGTATATAGTCAGTAATCTATGAATCTATGGGTCTGCCATAGATTACTGCTAGGGGTCTGCTCTGCGGTCTGCGCCAAGAAGCACAAACTGATATCTGAGGATTGGGAAAGGAACGTTATGGCTGAAGAATACCTAAAAAATATGTAGGATTCTTTTTTCTTCGTCACAATAATTTGTTACGCGCGCTTTTCTTGGTTAAGAATTTGAAAGCACTTTTTGACGAAGAAATTTGCACAAGTGGGATGTGATAATATTGTGTAAATTTTAATAAGTTTGTACATACAGATTAGGAATTAAGTTTAATAATACGTTTTTAAGTTTATCCATCCATCCAGTGTATTTATATTCGCATTTTTTCTTCGCAATATTTACAATTATATTGATAGTACCACAATCACTACAAATATCTGCCATTTTATTACAGAACTCTAAATATTCCATTTGCATCTACAAAACAAGCAAGTATTGCTTATGACATACTTATTGTGGATGAGGAACTACAAGGAAGTAGAATAACAAGAGAAATCCTTATAAATAATGCTGAGCTTATAATGTCAGTATTTTATTTATGTGTAAATTTTATTGTGTAATGAATGATCTTAAATAATATACTAACTCATTGTTACAGAAGCTTTGAAGGGACAGATACAAAGAGATTAAGGGTGGCTGTAAATGTAGCTTTAAAAAATCTATTGATGATTATAAAAACTCTGAGTGATTTTGCAGTAAGATAAAAAGCTGTATTAAACATGTCCGAACACACCCCAGCCCCCACCCCAGCAAGGTCATTGTATGGTTTTTTTATGTATTTATTTAGTAAGATTGCTCTTACAATATACTGCATTTGGGCTATTGTCCCTGACTACTATTTACATTACTTTAATATTTATTATTATCCACAGAAATATTGGTCTATCGCTGTTCCTATACAATTTTTAGTAGCATTGACAATTTTTGCATTTTTTATATATCCAAGTTCCAATTTAATGCTGACAAGCACAATTGACAGTTATAACACTATTGCTGATCCAATAAGTCCTAACAATTTAAGAACAAACAATATACATATATCAGGAACTGCTTCCTGTGTTTGTGTTGATGAACGCTATTGTATGAAGTTTTGTCACCCTTTCAACGTCAAAAGAAACACTGTTGCCCCATTACAAGATTTAAATATTAAATTTGTTTGTAGAAAATTATACTTGAATAGACATGTTTAGTTAATCATTTTATTCCTTATATAATGTGTTGTTATTGTGTGTAAGAGTTCATTGCATTAAGATATGTGTTTGTAGTTAAATGTGGTAAAATTATATGTATATATAAACATTTGTCGTTTCACCCAGAGGGATAGGCAGAGAATATGTATGAATGCCAAACAAGTCAAGATGCACTTGTGTACAGGTTGCTCACGCGAGTTGCTGAGATTGCCACCGCAACGGATTATATTCAACCTCATTTCAATTACTTAGCACTCACATTTCTGTAACCTATGTCATGTGATGCAGCTGTGTGCCACGGCATCCCTCCATATGCCATGACTTGCAGCAGCATGCCGCGGTGTCACCCGACATGTTTCAGTATATTCATGTTGAAATAAAGGAATGTCAGTGCTAAGATCATTAAAATAATGTTGAAAATATTTTTTCCACAAAAAAATTCCTTTGACATGGTACCTTTGTCAAGGGCCTATCTTCTATTGCCAAATTGATGAATAAACTTTCCTCTAAGAGTTCCTTGCAGACTTTAACACTCACTTCTGAAGCATACACTTGCTTTGTTACTTTTTTCTCATTCATTCTATGCGTCTAAACCACAGATTCATTCCTTTTTTTAGCCTAATCACAACAACTGGCAAACCACACATTTCTCTGACTAAACTTCTATAAAATTATTTGAAATATGTTACGCACATATCTACAAGAAAGGATGATAAATGTTGTACTTGCATTCACCTTTCAAATAATAAATGGAAACCTAACATTTATTTAAAAAAAAAAAACCTTTGTGTGTAATTAGAATTGGTATGAGAACTAAGCAAGAAACTGTTCCCACTTTGTGGTAAAAAATGTGTTATGGTCACATAATTGATTTATTAATTAAATATTAAATAAATAAATATTCAGCTATTGTTTTTCGTTATCCTCACATAAATAACTGCTAAGTCCTTGAGCCATGGTAGCTCAGGTACACCAGTACAGCTCAGGTACACGAGCACCAGCTCGCTGTAAATTTAACAATACACCAGCAATCTGGGTTTCGATCTTCGACGGCACCAATTAAATTATTAGTTGCGATTACATATTTTAAGCGCTGATTTACCACATGCTCGGTGGTGAAGGAGAAAATTGTGAGGTAACCCAATTATCAAAATTATACAATTCACATGCAGTTGAAGTGAAACCTTCACATGAAATGAAATATGAAACAAAGATTATTCACAGCAGATGATTTATTTAATTTGATCATTTTCAACCACAAGAGCGGCATAAAATATAAGATAAAAGTAAAATTTTATAGCAAATGTTACAATTCTTGTGGTTTTGGCACATACAGCCTAAATTTAAGTGTATTCAATCAAAAGAATATGTTCTTTCAACTAAAATATCTTTGTAATAGCGACGTCTACTTCATTTTGTAGGTAACATCATTTTATCCATGGGATGGGCATCAACTTAGAACAATATTATGAGAACATTAGCTATTATGTACAACATTAATCAGTCACTCGCTAGGCGCTTATAGAGTTGTCACGTGTTGTGTTGATTTAAAAAAAAAATCTTGATAAAATTATGCCGTCGTGTGTATAGATATTGCACAAATAATTCAAGAAACGTCAGTAAAAACCAAGGAATTACTTTTCAATGAGATACTTAATCAATGAAAACGTATTATGTATTAGTAATAAAACAAAGATTATTCCTAAGCCGCCATCCCCATCACGTGTCATGGAATATAGATTATGAAATTAATATGTTCAGATGCGACATTTCTGTGGGTACTAAATATAGGACGAATATATATCGAGGTAAATATATTATTATACACATTTTTTTGTAGAAACAACAAAATAAATGTCAAAATTTAAATATTGTTCTCGATATTATTTACCTATTTAACAATACACTCTACTATTACCTATGGGTCATTCTACCTATGTTTATTCTATGATAAGAAACAACCGCGCGAACACAGAGTAGCGCACATTTTTTGTATGAGATATCTCGTAGACAGAGAAAAGCTATTCTAGTACGTATGATTTATTTATGATTATAAGTACATTTTACTTCGATGTTTGAGAACGAAGTCAGGCCTCTGTCACTCTTGCTACCTGCGTGAAATAATTACCTAAAATCGCGACGAGCCCGGGCGAAATAACGCAGTCAGGGCTAGCGCGTTGAAGGCGATTGAATGTTAAAGTTTTTAACGCTGTTTACGTAAATAGTTTTATATAAATACTTGTTGAAATAGTTTTTGTTTAGTATATTTAATTGTGGGTAAAAATAGTTGTAAAAGTTTTAATGTATTTTAAAAATTATTATTTGATAAATTATAATAGCAAAACGTCGTTCCTACTATAACTGTTGCGTGGATGGATACTAAATGAAATAACCAACAAAAGAATTCATTCTAGTTACCGAAGAATTTTAGAAGGAAGTTATGAAAGGTGAATTTATTTAATTTTTTTGTTGGATATGTACTTACAGCAAAAAAAGAATTAAGTAATAATTTGGTCTACAGAAGAAATACCTAAGTACTTTATCACAAAAATTAGTTAAAATTTACTTCACTATCCAAGTATTTACTTACATACCTATACTTGTCTTTTGTAATTAAAATATTTTAAGTTATAATAACACAAAATACTGAAATTAAAACTTTGTATACTAACAAGATTTTTAACTAAGTAGAATAGATCACATTTCTGTTAGGAATAGTATTTCAGATTTATTTGTTGTTTACACTATCTACCTATGTCTTCCAAACCAAGCGTTGCGATTCCCGACGAATGACCTTGCAATTTGCATGCATTAGGCATCGCAGAACTCCCATAGGGGCGAAAGTATAGTCAGTCGATCATAGTCAGAATAGTTACTTCACCTAAGTAACATAATTAACATTTCGCAATGTATTTTTTTTACTTTTTATTGACATCACTTAATAACCACGGAAAGTCCGCAGTGACTTAGGAAGCGGAAAAGATGAAAGTAATATGGACACCAACGCGCAGCGATAAAGTTTTATTTGGCTTGCGTGCGCGATTTATCTGATTAATAATAATTATGTAGGCTATTAAACATCGGCAAGCAGTCGACATCAAAGGAGTGTAACGTCTGTACGTAGTACTATTATTTATTCTGTGACAAAGTGGATATCTTTTGTGCTGTCATCTACAATACGAACACGTAGACTAGACTTATTTTTATCCAACTAGAGGGCACGCTTATATATTAGGTCTATGCATACAAAGCAATCCATGTTCCATGCGCACTGCATTACGTAGTTAATGGCGCATAGCACAGAGGCGCATAGATAGATTACTGTATATTATATACTAGGAAATGGTGGTTAATACGGCTTAAATTGATATCAATATCTGTTTAACATTATTCCGATTTCTCGTGCGTTTATGTTTCTTTTATTACAATTAATAAATCTGCAATCCTGTTTAGTTATTATTTATTTGATGTGTGCAAAATACTCACGAAAGCAATGTGTTTTTAAATTTTACCAATTTGTTATTATTTTTGTAATATTCGCATAATTTCCAGTTTTTATTCACTTGTAAACAGCTAATATCTAAGAAATTGATGTTCAAGGCATGGGCTGTAATTCAAAAGTCAACTGCTATGCATAGGCATCCACGGATTGCCTCATAGGTACTATTTGCTATACGAGGGCTGCACTAAAAGTATCGGGAATGGAATATTTTCACTGTCCCTGTCATATTAAAATCTTTTTAATTGAAAACTCCTTGGTTTTAAAAATCGAATACCATTTATTTATTTAAAAAAAGATTCTCGGTCTTGTCACAAGGTTTTGTCAAACTTGTTTAGTCGTTGAGAAAATGGAATTGACTCGAGAAAATTCAAGAGCGATGATTTATTATGACTTTCAAAGTGGTTTAACACAAAAACAGTGTGTTGACCGTATGATTTCTGCATTTGGTGATGAAGCGCCATCCAAAACCACAATTTATCGCTGGTTTCCTGAATTTCCACGTGGACGTGTCAGCTCAGTGATGAATAGGGGGTAGGGAAGACCAGTCAATTTTACCAATTAATCTAGAATTACCGATGACAATGACCTTAGTTTTCTTAGGATTAACCGTTAAACCATAACATTTACTCCAATTCGAAATACAAGTCAGATCAGCGTTAATAGTGAAAACTGCTTTAGATAGATCTTCAAGAGAGGACTGAGTATAGATTTGGAAGATCATCAGCATACAAGTGGTAGGAAGAGGACAAATTATGACATAGATTTAATGAAAATTGCAAAAAGGAGAGGAGACAACACGCCACCTTGTGGTGCACCAGCAGCTGTAGTAGTCCAGGTGGAAAAAACCTCTTGCACCTGAATTCGCTGTCCATAAATACCAACATAAAAAAGAAGAATCTCTTTTCAGGATCTCAATCTCGGGCAGCTCCATTTATTCTGGAGGCCTTCCATGGTTTCGAGATCAACACCCGGATCAGCTTTGTCGGTGCATATTGCACTAACTCCTAAGCTTTCCAGCTTCGGCGATGACACGTATTCTAGGGGGCTTAATAACGGTGGCCAGAATTTGTAAATAAGAAAGAAACTAAAGTAGGGCCACTACGAAGTTAAAGACAAAAAGTAAATCTTGAGACTCGAGAGATAATTAAATCTCTAGGCTCGCATTTACTAAATATTAAACACCCATGGTGTTCTACCTCCGCCGCAAATTGGCAGGGCCTAGGAAACGCTTTTATGCGTCCGCATCCGCGGTGCCACCAGCGCCAGCCGCCCAATGGCAGCCCCTCAATCAATATATTCTTTATTGTACACTAACACACGTAAAAAAGAGACAAAATGAAATATATACAGAAAGTACAACGGCGGTCTTATCGCTCTGGAAGAGATTTCTTCCAGACAACCCTTGTTTAGCAAAGAACTGTTGTTCACAGTGAATTGCAAATAGGGCACATATAGGTGTATATACATAAATTTGAAAATTAAGTTAAAATATTATAAATATATAAATACACACAAGATGATGACAGTTGAGGATATGTAGGATAGATACAATTGAGGAAAGGAATTATGGTAGGAAATATAAGAGTTCCAGGTAATAAGTTTTGAGTAGACTTTTGAAGGAAAAAAGGGACTGAGCACGTCGAATATATGAAGATAAGGAATTCCACAAGCGTACAGCTGTAAAGGAAAATGATTTATTTAATTTCTTAAATACACTGTAACAGCACTGTCTTTAATATATTTATGTAACTTTATTCATATAAGTCAAGGTATTTATTTTTTTATTATTTTTACCAATTATATTATTTTTAAGTCTCATATAAGTGAATATTTGTTCTTTTTTGATATAAACTCTTTAAACCTAAACCTAATGACGATAAATGTGCTGGAATATGAAGCAAAAAATTGTTTGATCATATTTACGGAGTCCAAATATGAATCGTCAGCATAAATTTTGGATTCGCTCAAGTTTATTTAACTGCGCTTCGGTAATGTCCAGATAGCAGCATCAGCATAGTCAAGGATAGGCAGAAGTAGGGATTGAGCAAGCGCAACTTTAGTGGCAGTAGGGAGAAAATTTCAAGAGAAAAGTCTCCACAGAGAGCTTTGCAAACATTTTCTTACTAACTTCATTAATTTGTGGTGATGGTCACCAGGTTAGATAGGAGTCGATATATATTCCTAAATTCTTAACTTTATCACTATAAGGAATGTGAATGTCATTGAGAAGAATAAGTTTATACGTGGTAGAGCCATGCTGCAGTTATATTAGTAGTATAGTTGTAGCACGAATGGGTCGGCTCGACCGGGAAAGGACCACGCTCTCACAGAATACCAGCGTGAAATAGTAGCTTAATGCTGCTGTATTTTGTATGGTGAATGTAGAGAACCGGAGACCCTTTTTACTGGAAAAGAGGCATTCCATCACTGAGATCCCTCACGGGTGACAACGCATCTGCATTTTGATTTTTAATGGAGGATAGATGTAGATGTCTATGGCCCGCAGCAACCACTTATTATCAGGTGGACTGTGTGCTCGTTTGTCACCATATTCTATAAAAAAAAAATAAGAAAAAAGTGGTATGAGAGAAAAATCAACTCTAGCAATTAATCTCGAACTTCCAATAATTATTGCTTGAGTTTTAGTGGGATTAATGAATAATCCATAGGATTTACACCAGTCCAAAATACAAGCCAGATCAGCATTCGTTGTATCAATAGTTTTCGGTAAATCATCCAGAGTAGATTGAGTGTAAATTTGGAGATCGTCAGTGTACAAGCGAGACAGTTGATTACTAATAGAATTTATAAAAATGCAAACAGAGGAGGAGACAGCATGCCACCTTGTGGAACGCCGGCAACAGTAGCAGTCCAAGAGGAATACACATCTTGTACTTGAATACGCTGTTGGCGCCTAAACAAGTAGCTACGAAACCAGTCAACTACAGCCGGAGATATATTGAGAGAGCGCAATATATTTAACAAGATATCAATATCGACTGTATGAAACGAATTGCTGAAATCTAGCAAAGTTAGTATTGTTAATTTCTGATTTTACATACCATAACGAATGTAATCAGATTTTTGTAAAAGTGCTGTAGTCGTACTATGACCAGAGAGGTTATGTTCTCGTAGATAAGAGCTTAGTTGCTTGGAGACTAGATATTTTAACACTCTAAAGTGTGATGGCTCTATTTAAATAGGATAGGAAGTAAATAAATTAGCCGGTAAAACATTTAGGATTCGTCTTTTTAGAATCACGTTGGCTTCTTTCCAAGCAGAGGGAAAAGAAAAAGCCCCTCCTTAGTTGCCGACTTCTCCTCCCTGGTTTCTTTCTCAGAAAAGGCGCACCAGAAACAAGGCACACTGCCCTTCGCAGCCTCTAACTAAAACCTCCACCTGCACTACGGACTCCCCGAGCCCGATATTTATTTTTATAGGAGTAGACAAACGAGTATACGGCTCACCTGATGGTAAATGATTAGAGATAGAAGATGAACAGCTGCAACACCAGGGAAATTGCAGATGCCTTGCCGACCTTTTAAAAAGGAATAGGCTCTTTTCTTATATCTTTTCTTTCGATTGCGAATGGAGCCAGGAAAAAACGAGCACTTGGAAGCATCAAGTGGTGCAGCCTCACCAAAGTCGCGGAGGATAGCATTGCGAATCGCCAATCGCCGTACCAACATTTCTCTTCCCTTGCGACTCCACCTCGACTACAGCGGTACAGGATCAGGAATCTCCTCTAGTCACAGCCCACTAGCACACATCCAACGTGATTTGACATAACGACATAAAAATAAAACGACTTTTCTACACTTGGTTATGACCCTTGAGTTTAGGGGACAATGAGTAGAGAAGAAATAAAAAAAACATTCAAAATAATAATCTAATACTTTTATACTTACTGGTACTGGAAACATTGTCGAAAAAATGTCGAAAAGATGATCATTTTGTTTCGGACGCCAATTCATAATATTTATGCTTTTAAGCCATAATTTTAGTCTAGGTTCAGTTGAAAACCTGTTAACTAATAAACTTTTGAAAATTATCTTGTTTTTTATGGAAGCTGATGCGGGAATGTTTTCAGTTACTTGTTCCTGAGGTATGTTTGTTTGTGAGGCCTCATACATATCACTATATACTTCACGACCAACGTAGTTCACGTTTGCACATTGCTCGTACATTTCATAATTTAACTCATTATCACAGTAGTTGTTTTCAGGACTAATCTTCTTTATATTCAATAGGCTCATTGAGTGTAAAACCTTCGCTCTGTATCGGTGGGGCTGTTCTCATAGTCACGTCTGAGGCTTGAAAATGTGAGGGTTGGACATACGCCGTTAGTCATCCTTGCATTAGAGGTTGGCCTAAAGCCTGATGGCTGTGGTTGATTATTACCTATTTGCAGGCGGCCCAACTGTGGTCTTATCCGAACTCAGGTGGACTATATCCGAATTATTGTTGGGCGGTAGCCGAAATTTTGTGGTGACCGGTAACCAAAATGTTGCGGTTAGCCTAAACATTTTTATAAAAGTCGGCGAAAGTAATCAATTACGAGTTGAAATAATGGGTACCTTACCCAATAATTTTGCCCGACAGTGTACCTACCTCCCACCACATTTTATCTGTGCTCATGACTTGTGTCGGCAACTATACATTATTCCTGCCCACACGCAAGATACGCGCTTAGAAGTAGAGTTGCGGAAAACAGCCCGTCGTAAATTAAACTAAACTAAGTATCAAATAAGTCTTATTCTAGACACAAATATAAACAAAATATTTGTTCTTACAGTTTTGTGTGTAATGTGTATTTACAACAATAAGATTCAATGTAATAAATACATGTTATATAAAAGACTTCTACGTACATCGTATATAAGTAATAATATATAGATATTGTATATTATACTACTATACTACTAGACCAGCAATTCAGAACAAAAACTGTGTTGTGGTACAGGACAGGTAACCGGTACACTAAATATGCTACTTATGTAGTTGTACTTTCATTTACGACACTTACTGTTTTTAGACAAATACGAAATAAAGTTACGTACTTCTCTAAAATAAAATTCAAATCAAGTTGTAAAAAATAACTAGTTTTCTCGCTGGCTCGCAATCGATTAAAGAAGTTACGGAGAATTGACCGTAACTTTGTGCGCAATATATATGTACCGTAGAGCTCGTATAATACTGTTGCGCGCCATAGTTGATGCCTGGTATGTGGCACTAGCGCCATCTAGTATCAAGTAGCAAAACTAGGAGAGCTTTCTAGAAAATTCCTTGCTAGAACTTTCGACATTCTACTCGCACATTCTAGATTTTTCAGTGGAAGAGGCCCTATATAAAGGCGTTTAGGGCCGCGACCAGGGCAGTATTGAATTGGCGATTTAAGCGAAGATTTCGAAGCGATATACCTGCGAACTAAGGTGTTAAGTGTTTAATTATTAGTGTGTTTTAAGTTTTAATTGTTATTCGGTAATTAAAGTGTCAATTTTGGTAATTCAATTGGCAGTTTTTACTGTCACGAACCCTAAGCTCGTAAGAATACCACTGTATGATGTTACTTATCTACATATAAATAGTAATAAATATACGTAATAGTTGCTATAAACTTACGTAACATTATGTAGCACTATTTTTGTGTAACAAAAATAACAACATAGATTTCTTTTTCATTTTCAACTTATCCAATTAAAGCTGTAGTAGCGGCGTGTTGGAATCCACTACCTCATATCATCCCGTGAATATTGTAAAAGGCGACTGAGGGAAACTGAAGCAGTAGAAGGGCAGCAGCCTCTTTCTACAACTCAAACTACTATAAAAGTTTGAACTTCTTTGAATGGTTTACTCTTCAAAGCGAGGATATTGATGACGATAGAGGAGTGGTAAGAATCATCTTTCATCGGAGGACTGACTAGGGAATGACTTTTAGCAATTGATTCAAGTTAGTAAAGCAGAGATCGAATACGTTACTTTTAGAATTCGGTATGTAATTATATTGCCTAGAACCCAAGTTAGTAGTGCCTAGGTGCTTCCTTGTTGTAAAATATTGTACGAACCATTTTATACACGGTATCTACAGTCTCCTACATTCAAATAGTTACAGCTCTGGTATTTATTTATTAGGTAACCTAGATAAACGTTTTGTTTGTTATATCTTCTATATAGATGTGTTGATTAATTGTATCTAATGTCACGAGAACACATTATTTCTCTCTCTCTTTAAAACCTAAGAGTTGTATCTAATCACATAATTAGATACACTCTCTCAAACTCACGCCGGTTCTTACTCTAAGGAGCTCATTGTACAGAAATAATAGTATCATCTTTCATACGTGAAGGATGTTATAGAATCTAGCTAGCGTTAATTGCTTGAAGTTGCTAATACGAAACACTTTGTTTCTGCGTTGTCTAATATCAATTATTTCAAGGTTAATGCTTTTCTAGGAATGCATGTAGGTAATCAAAAAATAATTGATTTATTTTGATTTTAAAAAATGCAACATTATTTGATTATAACAACTTAAAAATGAAGTAATTTAATCTTAACCCGAAAAATAAGATAACCCGATATGGGATCACGAACTCGACAGTTCGAGTAACGCGCTTGTGTTAGTTGGATGTCGCCGAATTAGAGCCAGCGCTAAAAATAAATATTTAAACTGATATCGTATGTATCACAACGAAACCGAAATTGTATTGTTCCTCACTAGATTCATTTGTTGTGTCTTCTCACACACATATAATGCATTATATTTTATCGAAAAAGTGAAAATGTTCGATATTTAACTAACATAGATCGCGGCATCATGAAATTGAACTCATGAATTAAATTATTTTTTCGCATCTTTTTTATGCAGTATTTAAGTAACTTTAGGAATAAAATAGTGTATTTTAATATGTACTTGTTTATTTCAATTACTTTTGAGAAAACATAGCTTTTTAGCAACACTTAAAGCTGGAAAAGTCTCTAGTCGCTAAGTATCACACTACACGGGGTGTTTTTGTAACTACGTGTGTGCAGTTTGAAAATTTAAACACACAACACATAGTTCATCCAATGCTGTTTACTTGTTATTTGCGCACATTGGAGTAGGTTACATTTGCTAAGTTTCGTACCGCATCCTTACAGTTCAGTGGTGCAGCAGTTGTGTGTCAACAATGAACTGGATAGACGAATGATGCTGTAAATTATATAATTTATTTTACTCCAACTAAAAAATAATCAAAATAAAAAAGTTACGTAGCGAAATAAAACAGCATCAAAAAATCTCCCGTTTCGTTTTGTGGCTTTCGTAAAATATGTGAATAAGATAATTGATAGAATCAGGCGTTACTTTGCGGAAATCCATTATAATAAAAATACTAATTACTTCGCAACCTTCCGCTAACTAAATACAACGATGTGACTTACCTGGATTGAAGAGCACCTCCCGCCCTCCCTCAATTACATGCAGTAACTCCGTCACCACTATTCCAGGTAAGACACACCTAATTATTAAAAGGTGTCTTATCTGGAATAGTGGTGTGGAAGTAGTGGTGACGGAGTTAGTGCATGTAATTGAGGGAGGGCGGGAGGTGCTCTTCAATCCAGGTAAGTCACATCATTGTATTTAGTTAGCGGAAGGTTGGGAAGTAATTAGTATTTTTATTATAGGTGAATAAGAGTTTATGAAATGCCAGCAAAAACTTATGGTTTTCGACAGATGGCGATATAAGTACCATGTAATTTACGTCAGAAGCAATTAACTGGAGTTGGGGATCGTTGTTACTAGTTTAAGAATTCTTAGTTCTCACTGATAACATATTCTAATTTTTTTATTGAATAATGGTGACTAACGAGCACTTTGTCTACCTGATAGTAAATGGATGCTGTGGTTCATAGACATCTACATTTATTCTCGATTAAGGATCAAAACGCAGATGCGTTGTCACCCCTGAGGACTAGATAGAATGCTTCATCGCCAGTAAAAAAGGGTTTTCCGGATTTCTACACTCACCATACGAAACACAGCAGTATTAAGCTGCTATTTTACGCTGCTGGTATTGTGAGAGCGTGGTCCTTCCCGGTTGAGCCAAACCATTCATGTTTCAACCATAATATAGCTGCAGCTTGGCTCTATCACGTGGAAAAATTTGCTTCTTAATCGAGATTTACGTGCCTATGGGCCACACCATCCACTTACCATCCGGTAAATTATGCTCTTTTGTGACCATTCACCGGACTACTTTAATGCTTACGCATTTTATAACTCATACCTAATTATGAAAATTGTAAATTATGAGACCAGCGTCATATGGTCATAATGTAATATATGGTACCACAGAATTGTCCTGTATTCGTCAATCGCCTGTCTCTCTCAGACTAATGCAGGGAGCATTCGCACAAAAGGAGAAACCCATGTCAAGCTGTGAACTTTTATAGGCTAATAAAGTAAAATTTAAATAAAACAGAGATACGGCGTCTACTAAATATTCATCTATTCTGTCAGCCATCTTTGCGAAGAGTGCAATTAACAAATATTCGAAAATAAGTCTGGCAGGTGCATTTGAGATCCATTTGCATTTGTAAGTTAGACGATTATTGAAGCGTGTGAAGTTAGCGCACGAGTTCAGTGTATCGTACATTATTTTATAGTACAGGTGACTTAAACGCACGAAAGTTGTGACTAATTCAAATTAAAGAAAAACATTATTTGAAATTAAAATCAAACAAAATGTACTTTCTGAGAATTCTAGATCTAAAATATCAACATCATGTTCGAATGAAGAAGTTGTTAGTAAATATAGAGAATCAACAAGTTTCAGTACAAGAATCACAATATCAAAATCTTTAGATTTAATTAAACGGGACTAAAAGTGCGAGACCCGATTTACAGAAGTTTTGTAGGATGTTTGCTTCTAAGTATGTAAATGATTTATCAAACCTGAATTCACAACGGTCTTATTTTTTTAGCAACTGTAATGTGACGGTTTGGTAATAATAGTAATTGTGTTTTAATAATTGTACTTTAAAAAATACAGTTCAAGCTAAAAATGTACAATAAATTGAAATAGGATTTTATTTTAAGCATTTTTTTTATATTTCGCAATCAAATGATTTAATGTTTTTTTTTTGTAATTTAAAGCATTATAATAGATGTTACTAATTAAAGTTCTATTGTTCTGTATTTTTTATTATGTTTCAATAAATGTTAAAAAATAATTTAAATATTAGAAATTTTATGCGTGACCTAAACGTGGTTTTAAGTCACCATGTACTATAACAATGTTTTGAAAATGTCTGTCCAAGTTTAGCTCTTGTATATGGTGGCACTTGTGGTAATGGAAATAATTATGAAATAATATGTGGTAATAGATTATTTTGTAATTATTTACATTACATGAATTTAAAATAATCCAAAAATATTGAAACATTCATTTTTAACTTTAGTAATTATTATAATCAAAAATTTGTTTTGCAATGTGATGTGACAAATGGTGTCTAGACATTGTCGGTCAACGGAATATACAAACAAATAGCAAAAGCTTACTTACTTCTTAATGAAAATCTGTATTGATTATGGTGCATATATATATATATATATATATATATATATATATATATATATATATATATATATATATATATATATATATAAAGTGTGAATAAAAAGATAAAAACACTGTGTGGTATTGATTACGGCCCTAACACACGACTACAATATTTAGTAATTATTATATTGCATGTGTTCTTAGCCTGATTTGGACAGAATATATTATGATAATATGATGGTAATTGCAATTTTAACACCAAATTTGAGCTCTAAAATATCTTATTCCATTTTTATATAAAAACAAGGATAAGGACTTATTAAAACTATATTATTTGGAGCTCAATGTTAATATATTTTGTAAGGATAAAACAACACTTCCCATGATTAGTACAAAATAAAATTAAATATATTGTTAGTTTTTTTACATAGGTAAAATTTATTTTAAAAGTATAGAACATATGAAGGACTACACACTGAATTGAGATAAAATACTTAGTATACTGACTTTGAAAATGATGTAAGCCACTTTTAGTATTCACAATATGAACTTATTGCATTGGTTATTTGGCAGACCAAAAGAGATTTTCCAACAGTGCATAGGTCATAAAACCTTAGTATATAATTATATAAGTGAAATTTGGAATAGAAGCTGTAAGAAAATCTTCAATTAGACTAGCCGCTACACCTTATATACCGAAACATGAGGACTAAGAATTTTAATATGTGATGTTCCAGCATACAAGTTCAGCTGCACGCAGGCACGAGGGGCCAGCACACACCCAAAGTTAAATTAATTTTAAATATAGTAATAGTTCATAGATAATTTTAATATATTTTGTACAATAAAATACAATTAAGTACAACTTGTAGCAAAGATATTAAAGAGAATAATATTTATCTCAAGTGTTAAAGCTGCAATAACATGTGTGTACGCACAAGGCATATTTACACAGCACACATGCACCGCAACAACACACCATGTGCTGCACACTATAGTACATAATTAATTTTAGTACTTAATAGAATATAAAGACACGCCCAAGCTGAGAACTTCACCACTCACTTTACATATTTCAATGCATGATTAGCCAATGAACATGCCCGTACTTCACTAGCAGATCGCTATTAAATTATACATTGATCGCCGCTTAATATCACAGCTAATAATGCTTTGAAAATTAAAGACTTGTCTAATTTTCACTAATGTAGATAACAATGTAGAGTATAAGTAGACAATCTGAATAAATTTACATTACAATATCATGTCTTTTCATATGAAAAATTTAAAATTACATCACCAAAAATTAAACAGTGCAGCGCATTATAAATAAATGTGCATACCTTAATATTTAATTGACTAAATAAATTTGTTGCCTGCAGATCTGACGTTATTTTAAATATCGAGAGGTAATATCTTAAGAGAAATTTCAACTATTGAAAAAAAGTTAAATCCAAATTTAAAAATATTTAGTATATATTATGACAATTCCCTTCAAATCCACATAGTTATTGTGAATGTGAAATATCATTCCAAAAGCTGAGTCTCCTTCACACATATTTCACTATCACTAAAATAGTGGATCAAAAAGTAAGGATTGAAGAGAAAATGAAGCTAGCACTTCACGAATGTGCATTGCTGTTCACGTGAGGTTTCTTATCCTGTGGCTCAGGTGTGCGCTGGCCATCACGCCTGGGTGGCATGCGTTCATTGATGGCATCAAGACCTTTAGCTTCAGCAAACGATGTAATCTTATGGTTTGGAGAGAAGCCTTGAAGAGCATTCTTTAGCGATGTTTTACCACCAGAGAGCGCACCTAGAGGAAGGGCACCAGTAGGAGTTAAACCTTTTAGTTGCAATACAGATTCACTCTCTTCCCGTAGAACAGAGAACACATGTGCCATCTTGCCAATAGCACGGATTTTATTACGTATAACTTCTTTCCTGAGATTTGCTTCCTCCAATGCATCATCTCCTTCAGACATAAGCTCATCATCAGAACAAATATTTAAGACATTAACCAGCATTTCTGTTACCTTTTCACCAACAAATGGAAGAGACCAAGTGAAGACATCCATGAAGTTAGGCAACCAGTATGGGTGTGGTGAGCAGTTAAATTGTCTGATATTCATTACATTGTCTTCATACTTTAACACAGCAGCCTTATTATTGTAAACATCCAAATAATTAGGAGCAGAGAAAATAGTAATGAGACTTGGAAATCCAGTCGTTTGACTTTTACGGTACATTCGATAACCAGCATCTTGTGCTTCATGAGCTCGTATAATGGACAGTAAATTGTTTCTTTGTAGAAAATCACAACAGGCTGCATAGCTGTAAAAGTAGGAACAACCTCTTACAGAGTTGTGCGAGAAATGCTCAGCATTTTTTTCATTTCCAAAGTCCTCAAGAGGATCAGACCAAAGCAGGTCACACATTGCTCCAAATGCCGGTGGTTCTTTGAATCTATCTAATTTACGAATATCATCTAAGCTGTTAATTTCTGGTGAGAGACCACCATGTACACATAGGAATTGCTGGTTCATGAGAGCAGCAAGTGGTAAGCAGTCAAATGCATCCATACAAGCGTCATATACTTTCTCCGAATATTTTATCTTGCATTCTTGCTTGAACGTAAAGTATTCTGTCAAATGTCGACATTCATGGTTACCGCGTAATAGAAATAATGTTTTCGGATAACATAACTTCAAAGCCCAGAGGTAAAGAACACATTCTATACTAAAATAACCTCGGTCGACATAATCACCTAAGAATAAATACTTGGTGCACGAGGGAGAACCTCCTACTTCGAACAATTTCATCAAATCATAAAACTGGCCATGGACGTCTCCGCACACGGTCACCGGTGAATCAATCTCGATCATAGTTTTTTCTGATCGTAATAAGGTGGCACCATCTTGGATGATGCGTAAAGCCGCATTTTCTTCAATTCGACCCTCTAAGATAAAATGTTGCTTCAGCACGTCTGGTATAGGTTTTCCAGTTTTTTCATCGAATACTTCAGATACTGTGAGCTTGTGACTGGGGGGAAAGCGACACTTTGGATCATACGCTGCGTAGTCGACACTTTATCATTGCTCCCGGACATATTGTCACATAAAAAACACTAGGTCTAATCCATACACGCCACTATTTTCAAAATGGCAGAATAGATATAATACTAAAACAGAATCCCGATTTCACGACAGAGAAACTACTGCGCACTGGAAAACAATGCGCAAACATCTGGCGAGTGGTCAATAAAATAAACAGGGATATCGAGCGCGTTTTATTACTTTTGAACATATCATTTAAATAGGTAGCAACACTGTGTGCAATGTTGCCAACACGGATTTTAAAAAGACCGTAAAACGTTGTATGCCTTAGTATTTTTAGTTTTTTTTTTATATACGTGGAGGAGCCATGCTGCAGTTATATTAGAAGTATAGTTGTAGCACGAATGGGTCGGCTCGACCGGGGAAGGACAACGCTCTCACAGAATACCAGCGTAAAATAGCAGCTTAATACTGCTGTGTTTCGTATGGTGAGTGTAGAGAACCGGAAACCCTTTTTACAGGAAACGAGGCATTCCATCTTAGTCCTTACAGGTGACAATGCATCTGCATTTTGATTCGTAATTGAGGTGGTCTGTGTGCTCGTTTGTCACCCTATCCTATATAAAAAAGTATGATTTGTACTAAAGAGTACTTTAATATGTTATATGTAGTACATATATATAACATATATAATCTTATCGTTGGATCTGTAATTTGTCGGATGACAAGGAACTGTTTTGCAAAAAAAAATCGGACTATAGTAATCGGGGGTCTTAGACAATACTCTACTAATCCCTTAAATTCGATAGTCCGACACTGCCCTGCAAAATGTTTGTCGGATTACCGAGGGTCCACTGTACAGCTATTTCAGAATTATGAACTTGACACAACTGTTGGAGTAAAAGGTAATACTGTTGGTACTGTAGTTTTACGGCATACAATCTAGCTAACGGCCGTTTTGATGCTTATTTACAATATAAAACACAAGCATTTATAGTTTGCCGAATTCGTTTCTCGGTTCGCCTTCGGGTCCGTCCGCTAGTATGTTTGTGGGACTGTCTATTAGTTTGTGCGTTATTTCGACTAGTTTATTGGCTAACTGAATGATTTTTAATCCATAATAGTGTCTGTTTAAGACTTCTTTACATTTAAAAGTACACATAATTCATCGTCACTTATCATAACAAAAGTAAATGCACTAATTCCACGCGGACTAAATCGCGAGTGCAGTTAGTATATAAATTATTATTAGGTTTGTAGTGAAAGAAGTGAGGGTCTACCCACAGAGAGTGAGAGCATCCAATTGCTACATTTCAAATATTTACAGTAACATATAAATTTAAAAAAAATATATATATACAATATTTTAGGAACTAGGTAACTAGTAGTAATCAGTGATGTATGTAGATATTTATAAATAAATCACTTAATGGAATCCAACTACTTTTCGTGATATCCTGGGAAAACTAAAAAATCCTACTTAGAAAAACAGAGACTGCCGACAGAGAGCGAGATTATACATAGATTAAGCTTCAAGTAGGTATTCGGCGTGTGGTCTCCATCTTTATCTATAACTTCATAGGCATTACTCATCCATGAAGTACAACAATATTTGTGACAGTTTATCTAAAAAATACGAAACTTCGTAGGCGTGAGCTGTCAAAATTATCAAGCTAAAGCTGAGTGAAGATGGAGAGGTTATATTAAAGCCGATAGAAAACATTTAGAGCATTTGCTTTAGTTTTAAGAAAATGATGTAATAAAATTATCAACATCATTCCTTTTTTCTAATTTTGTAATTAGGTTAAGAGCGTTTATTCAAATATGCGCAAGTCAAAATCTACGCGATCGCTCTGGAACGATCGTCTGTGTGCGTGACTGCGCGAGGTGGGGCGAGCGCAAGGTTACTAGTGGCATCTAGCACGAATCATCTTGATACTATTGGTACTAAAAGAATAAAATAATTTAAACATAATAGCTTATGTAGTGTATAGAAATAGAAAGCTGATATGTGGAAATTATTTTATGGTTTAAGACATTTATTTTCTCAAACGATTTACAAATCACTTACAGAGAAAATACTTATTATAAAGAAAAAAAAAACATTAAGCCAATTGGTGAGTGAGCTAGTATTATTTTCAGGTATACAAAAAGTACTCTGTAAGTATTATAATAGATCGCTAAAACTTATTTGCTAATTGGGTGTTTAATAATTTATTTAGTAATAATTACACATAAATAGGGTAGTTGCAAAAGTATTCGTACCAAAGCCAAGCAGGCCCTCGTCACTTCGGACACATTAACTATTTCATTGTGTTCAAAATTAATTTATAGTGTTAGCTGTTATTGTTTGTGTTCATATTTTAAAATCATTAGTATATGTGTTACGATAATATAATTAGGTAGTATTTATTTATTTAGTATATTATATATTTAGGAATTAATTTGATTGTAATAGTATAAGCAGTGTTCTACATACGTATAAAATACATACATACATATACATATATACACAAATATATGTATATACATAATTTATACATAATTTATACTGAGCCGTGGTAGCTCAGTGGTTAACGCTCGCTGTAAATATAACAGAACGCGAGTAACCCGGGTGCGCTCCCCCGCCGGTACCAATGAAATTGTTAATTGCAATTTTAAGTGCTGATTTACCACGTGCTCGGCGGTGAAGGAAAACATCGTGAGGAAACCTGCATGTCTGAGGAATAAGAAAAAAAATATTTCGAAGACATGTGAAGTACGTCAACACGCATTTGGGCAGCGCGGCGGACACTTCCTTGCCCTAAACCCTCTCAGAAATGAGGGGAGGCCTGAGCCCAGCAGTGGGACGTATATAGGCTGTAACTTTACTTTACTTTTTACATAATTTATATTGTCTCACACCTATAATCATATTGTATATAAGTAATTTGTATTATTTCTATACTATTGTTTTATTGTAGATATTATTATTTAAATTGTATGTGCACTTTATATATTTTAGATTAGTGCTTTGTGATAATTAAGTTATTATAAAAATCCTTTAAAATGTGGCTTTTTTGTAATTTCTTAAAAGTGGACAGGGATTTTGCTTCTTTAATGGTTTTAGGTAATATGTTGTAGTATTGAGCTCCCTCATAAAGGGCACTCTTTTTTCCATAGTTTATTCTATATATTCTCAAACATAGGTTATTAGCCTGCCTTGTCATACGTTTATCGTAATCTATCTTTTTTGTAAATGTTATTAGAGAGTTAATATCATTAGTAAGTATTTTTCCAATAAAAATGCATACTCATTTTATATTTGTATGTTTGGGCTAGATTAAATATCTTTGTTTCTTTATATATTTGAAAGGTAGGTGATAAATAGCTATATTGGAATAATGTTTTTATGATTTTATTTTGTGTTACTTGTAGTTTTTGCCACGTTGATTTAGTGGCTGAGCCCCATACCCCAATCAAATAATCTAAATGAGGCTTGACCAAAGAGTTATATATGGTATATTTGACATGTCTCGGGAGACATCGAACTATAGTTTTTAAAGCTCCTGTTAATGACTAGATTTTACTATGGATCTTTTCAATATGTTGTTTCTAGGTAAGCTGACTGTCAAGAACAAGGCCTAAATATTTCTCGTTGTTAATTTTGGTTAGTATTTCACCATCAGTAAGAGGATTGTGACTTTAATTTTTTTTATTTTTTGCAGTGAAGATTATGTATTTTGTTTTTGAGGCATTGATTGTTAGTAAGTTTGACTGTAGCCAGATGTATAATATGTGTAAGTCATGCTGAGCTTCACTTAGTACTGATTCTAACGTGTGACCAAAGTAGAAGAGACTGGTGTCGTCGGCGTATAAAGTGATATCTCCCTTTAGTCAAATTTCATATATATTATTTACATAAATAAGGTACAAAAGGGCTCCCAGTATTGATCCCTATGGAATGCCACAATTAACCGGATGGGGGCTACTTTGCTGATTATTAATTTTGACAACTTGAAATCTATCAGAAAGATACGATTTAAAAATACCATGTGTCTTACCTGTGATACCTATGCCTTTTAGTTTTAATAACAGAATGTCATGGTTGACTGTGTCAAAACCTGTTTTAGGTCAATAAAAATACCTAATGTAATTTTTTTTGATCAATATGAAGTCTTATGTAGTTACTAAACCAACAGTTGCAGATACAGTGTTAGACTTTGGGCGGAAACCATATTGCTTTTTATATAGGTAATCAATAGAAGTCAGGTGGTCATATAGTTGTTTATGTAGTATTTTTTCAAATACTTTCGACATTACTGGAAGTACAGATATTGGTCGATGATTGTTTGGGTCTTGTTTGCTTCCGGCTTTAAAAATAGGACTAACCTTTGCTGCTAGTTTTTAGGCTATTTGGAAAATAGCTATCACTTAAGCATTTATTAATACAAATTGCGAGGTTTTCTGCTATATCGTCTATAATACACTTTAAGGATTTTATGTTCATGCCATCTAAAGCGGAACTAGCGTTAGAAAGTAGGTCTTTTATTATTTTCGGTATCTCGTCTGCAGTTATTCGATTTTGATAATTCAGTGTTGTTGTTTTTAGGTTTGTTGTATGACAGTGTTTGTGTAAAGTTTTTATGGTATTTTTGCGGTATTTTATGCAAGTTCAGGGCCTATAGTGGCGAAAAATCTGTTAAAATACTCACAAATTTCTTTAATATTTGAGATTTGACCACTGGGGGTGTTAAAGACCTTAGGTCTGCCACATCTGAATCATTATTTGACAATCTATTAATTAGTTGCCACGTTTTTAAAGGACATTTCTTACAATCTGTGAAAGCCTTATGACAAAATTCTTTTTTAGATGGTTGGATATTTGCAAAAGTGTGGTTTCTTTGTCTTATGAATTATGTTTTCAAATTTTCATCTTAGGTGTTTGTTTTAGCTGTACCATAGTTAGTTCCTTTTATTTATTAAAGCAACTAGGCCCCTGTTTATTCACTCTTTGCAAGGCGGATTGACCACTTTTGTTTTTCTTATTCTGTTTTTTTGCAATAGTTTATAGTAGTTGCCATTCTAGCTCCTCTTATACTTGAAATGAGTTATTCTGAGAAATTTCTTCAATATCGCTCTGCAAGTTATTATAGTTAATTGCTTCATATAGAATTTATTTTATGCGTTCGGTTTTAGGTCTGTTTAACTCGAGATATATTTGTTTGTGATCAGCTATGGAGGATTCAATAATAGACATTTGGAAGTAGAAGAAGTAATAGACATTTGGAAGAGAAGTATTATTTTGTAAGTTTCACGAGTGCAATATTCGGTGCTGATTTTATTCAATATTCTTATGATATTCTCTCGCAGTAATTCCTTATATTCTTCTACATGTTTGTCGTTAGTAAGTAGGTTTAGATTAAAGTCACCGAAGACAATAACATGCTTTCTTCTTACAAGGTGTTGATTATAGTTTTCAAGAAACTTGTCAGTAGTTGCTGCTAGCTGTTTGTATATGGCACCTATGTCCAGAGAAAAAGTGACAAGATGTACCCATAAAAGCGGTATCCGTCTTCACATTGATCCTCCAATAATTCATGTTTCAAATCCTTATAAATGAACACTCCACCACCTCTAGAATGTTTTCTGTAGTTATAGTAGTGAACATATTTTGGTAGTTTTAATCTCTGTTCTTCGTCTTCGTTTTTTATCCAAGTTTCCGTAATAATTAAAGCATGAATCTTCGTTTCGAGTGATTCTATTCTACTCTTTTAGAAAATTGAAGTCAGCTTTACATTTTTACACTATTAAGTATATATGTTCTAATTATAAGCATTTTTTATATAAAATAGATATAGTATGATTAACTTTTATTCTGTTTCATAATGTAAACATAATGCATCAAACTAACAAGTTCATTAGTGTCAGCGGACATTGAACGTGGAATGCTCGCGTTTACGGCGAGCACTTCGCTCATGTGTGTTGTACTCAATTCAAGCATGGCTCATATCTTTTTTGTCTTTGTTTTATAATAACGTTATCTCCACACCAGGAATTTTTCCTAAGTATATCGTGGCGGCAGTTAACATAAATACATTAATTTTACAAGGACAAATATCTAGACCTGGAACAATTATTTATAGGTTATACTAATTTTTATTCCGTGCGGGATTCGAACCCGCGGCCCTCAGCGCCACAACTCATTGCCAAGTCACTACACCACATAGCCGTCAAATATTTATTTTATAGTGATCTATCTCTCTATCTATATCATATATTATATATATCGATCTATCACCTCACACTAACTATAAAACTGCCCCACCCTTCACTATATTATTTAAATTCGATAAGATAACTTCTGACGATGGACGCATAAACGTAGAACTGGATTCCTTTGAGTTAGCCGCCTCTACTACTTGTAGCACTGAGAATCTAAAAAATTTACTATCGCAAACTCCTAATAATCTGCGTATCTTTTCCCTCAACATTAGGAGTATTGTTCGTAATATTGATAGCTTTCAAACACTAATTGATAGAGCCGAAATAAAATGGGATTTTATAGTGTTAACTGAGTGTTGGCTGCTTAATCCCAAACCTATACTCACTCTAGTTGACTATAGCTTTACACAAACTACAAAACACATGACACAAAATGAAGGAGTTGTTATATATTATAATACAAATTTGAATATCCAAATTGAAGAGTTATCGGTGGTTGACGTGAACTGTATCATAATTAAGCTAAAACCTGACACATGTATCATAGGTATTTATCGCCCTCACGGTTACTCCCATACAGACAACTTCATGATCTCTCTTGATCTCCTCCTTCACAAACTTTCGAACTTTAAAATATAATAATTGTAGGCGATATAAACATAGATATCATGCCAAACTCTACTGATAAAAGGCGTCATGAATATTTGAACTTATTAGTTAGTCATAGTATTTTACCCGCACACACACTACCCAGTCATGGACGTACTTGCTTGGATCACGTGATGATTAAAACCAAGTTGAGGTCCCACTGTTACATCATCGAAACCTCAATTACGGATCATGATGGAGTAGCCCTTAACATATGTTTGAAGTCAGACCTAAAAGAAAATTACCGAATCACACTAAAACGTCTAGATCGGGTGGGACCACAAAACGACTTACTAAATATGGACTTTTCTTCGGTATATCAAATGGATAACGTTGATAAGGCCACAGACTTCTTCATCCAAGCTATCAACAAATGTATTTTGAATAACTCCAGTATAGCTAAAGTTCCGAGGCGAAAAAGGACTATGAAACCCTGGATCACCTCAGCTATTCTGCGTTGTATGAGAAACCGTGACAACCTACACAAAAAGGTCAAAAAAGACCCGAATAACAATACCCTCATAAAAACTTACAGAAATTACAGAATCTTCTCCAGCTACCTCGAGGCAAAATAGTTACCTTTGCAATAACAATTTTGAGGAGGAGACTCATGGGAGGAAGTCTTTGAACTTGCGCAAAAAGGGTTTAACAGTGTTAACAAACAGTTGGTGGATAACATACTTACTCTTAATGTTACAAAAACAAAATACATGCCCTTTGCCCTAAAGAAGACGAGTCTACCTACTTTTGGCTCTATCTTTGCTCACTACTGCGACTCTCTAAATTACACCTCTTGCTTGTATCCTACGCTGGAAAGAGTCGAATCTATTAAATACCTAGGAGTCATTGTTGATTCTACTCTCACTTTCAAATTGCACATCGATTCCCTGGTATCTAGACTGAGAAAACTTATTTATATTTTTAAATCCCTCCGACACATAGCTGATCGTTCTATTATAAAATTTATTTATTACGCTCTTAGTCAATCAATAATCAGCTATTGCATCACAGTGTGGGATGGTGCAGCCAAAACTCACCTTATAGAAGTTGTGAAAGCTCAACGAGCAATCCTCAAAACTGCAGCTAAACTCCCTTATAGGCATGCTACGTCGGAGCTGTACAGGTTATGGGATGTCCTCACCGTTAGGCAAATATTTATTCTAAAAATAATAACCGGAAAGCATTCGCAAGTGGATTACGATCCGAATCTCAGCACTACAAAAAGAAGAAGGGACAAAGTATGTCCTTCAACGACGGTTAAATCCAGCTTAGCCAAGAGACACTATACATATCTCAGTAATTACATATACAACAAAATAAATAGGCTACTATATATGTCCTCTTCCTGAACACTGAGTCTGTAAAAAACACAATAAACTGGCTAAAATCTTTAACGTACGAATCCACTGAAAGTTTCTTACTTTCTTACATCTTCAACTTTAATATCACGCACATTATATATTATTATAATATTATTATGTGCTTTAATCTCAAATATGTATCTGTTTAATTTAATTAATTGTCTTTGTTATATTATCCTTCAATTTACGTAATGTTGATTTTCTCATAACCAATAAAATGAAAATATTGATGTCTTCAATATACTATAAAAACGTGTAATTTAAGATGTACAATCCGTGAGGAGGGACCTGGTGACCTATAGAACAGGTATTGTTTAATACCTTTATTAGGCACCAGTCTCTCACAAACTAGGGTTCAATACGTTTATAGTTTAACATGTTTGTCATCAATAATACTGTACCTGTCTGTGATGAGAAAATAAATATAATTTCTATTCTATTTCTATATTAAAACCCCGACCCGGGGATACAGGACTGATGATATGTTATGTCATGTATATGGAAATGAGGACAAAAATATTTTTGTTGAGGAAATCATTGCTTATTCAGTTAGACGTACTTGGTTGTGGCTCCATCGTTAACCACTCTTAATAAAAAACAGTTATCAACAAAACAAAATAACAATAATGAAATAAACAACAAAAAATTTAACAAATAACTTGTCACCACGACCACGTTTCGAAAAGGAATGAAGCATCACTATTATTATTAAAATGGCCTCCCGAATGTTGACATGACTGACATGTTTTTGCCGGGAAAACGAGACATTACAACAAATACACAAGATGGAAAGAGATGGATAATAGATTGTCAACTCCACGGTCGTTTTTAAGGTAAATGACCTTTCGTATCGCTGCTATAGTTCGTGCCAAATCGATTGAGAAAAACGGACATTGACCTTTCGGTCGTTTAACTAGGGACTACAAACCTACAATGTACAGGCACTTTTTATATGTAGTACTTTCTTTATTTATAATGATTTTTTTATTATTAAAAAGTTATGTAAAAGATCGCTGTAGAAGAAAAATCATCTATTAAGTACTTTACTTTTTATAAAGTACTTTACTTATAAAGTACTTTATTCATTTAACAACAAAATGCATTAATTTATAACACATATAAAGATTCGGGTGATAACGACACCGAATAAGTACGTACTTATTCAAAAGATAAACTTTATTTTCAATATTATATAAGAACTTCATTTTTATTCGGTGCATGCGGGCCGGCCCAAAAAAAAGTGACGCATCTCTGGCTGCTATTGTCACGTTTCTTTTAGAACGAACTGACTGACTGTTTTGTTTATTTTAAAGGGATGAATTTGCAAGAGCTCAATATGGTGATTATATTGCTTCTAATATTTTTTTAATATGAAACTGTTAATTAATGAATTGCTGCGTTACTTAGCATAAATTGAAATATAAAATATAACACATTTTTCGCGATGTACCGTAAGGTTTTACGATGTTTATAGGAACCACAGACAATATTATTTAAGAAACAAAAAAACAAAACATATGTGCTAACCTACAAGTGTGAATAATATCAATATTTAAATATTGTTATCATATCTAAATAGAGATTTTATAAGTTACGCCTTTTGACAGTCGGCTTATACCTGAGGTCATCGTCCGTTTTTCTCAATCGATTTGGCACGAACTATAGTTGGCCGTACGTACATAAAACGAGTTAATTTTTTGGATATTTACCATTACTTGTATTTTGATAAAATAATTAAAATAGATTAAAAAAAAGTTAAAGTTACAGCCTATATAAGTCCCACTCCTGGGCAGGCCTCCTCTCTTTTCTGAGAGGGCAAGAAAAAGTCCGCCGCGCTGCCCCAATGCGTGTTGGCGAACTTCACATGTCTTCGAAATTTATTTTCTTATTTCTCAGACTTGCAGGTTTCCTCACGATGTTTTCCTTCACCGCCGAGCACGTGGTAAATCAGCACTTAAAATTGCAATTAACAATTTCATTGGTGCCGGCGGGAATCGAATCCGGGTTACTCTTGTTCTGTTATATTTACAGGGAGCGCTAACCATCTGAGCTACGACAGCTCCTCAAAATTTATAAAAAAATTATTAAAATAGATAAGTTTATATGCAAATACACGGACAAAAATGACATGGAAGTGGGCAGTTTTAGTATTGTTTTTTAATATTAAATTGAAATATTTTCGTAATTTAGGCTTTATGTTGCACTAAAAGTCTATCTATATATTCCAATATAATAACGCTTAAAATAAAGACTTATAATAATAGTTGTATTTGAACTGAAAGATAACTCTGACGTATATTTTTGTAAAACGCTATGAAGGAATTGTCTTCAACACTATGATTTTGCGTTGTAATGCACTAAATAAAGACTTCATCTTTCTAAAACTTAATTTTCTGCAAATAATCTGCTCACATTGTTACGATATCGCCCTTGAAAAAACCCTAAAACATGAAGTTTTCGATGCGAATCGTATCACCGCTCTCATAACTTTATTCGAAACCATAGACTTAGAATATATACTGCAATGACATAAAGAGAAGAATTATTTTGAAAGTCTGTGTAATAAAAGCGCTTTTCTACTGACACTTTTTATACAGTTTGTTCTCCTTATCTCTACACTCCATAGTAATAGATAGGAGTTAGATACCTACTAAAAGTTGGTAGATCTACCGTAAAGATCTACCAAATCTACGGATAAGTTGGTTGTATGGATAAAAATTCGATACATCGATAAAGTTATACTAACAGTTGGTAGATCTACCGAAAAGTTGGTAGATTTGGTAACACCGGCCCTATGGAGTGTAGAGGTAAGGAGTACAGACTCTGTATAAAAAAAGTGTCCGTGGGAAAGCGTTAAATAAGGGTGGCGCTACTGTAGCTACAGTCTAAATTTTAAAGAACTTTTTATAATTTTTTATTGCACAGACTTTTACAATAATTATTATTTTATTGCTTTCAAAATTTTTATTGTCAAAATCACTCTCAACGTATTTTACGGCGATTTAACATACCCCGTAGCTACTCGAGCGCTGTAGTGGAGAGTTTTTGAACTGTTATTTACTGCTTACAGATGGACACTTTTTCAACTATTATCCTACGGGAGTTGGTACTCCTTACTTCTACACTCCATAACTGGCCCAAAGCGTGCCAAATTTTGATTTGTCATTATCGTACGCTAGTGATACATGTATGCTAGTGGTACATTTTAGTTAAAAGTACTATCAATAAACGATTGTTAAGAAAGTGATAAAAAGATTTTTAAAGAAATTTGTTTTGTGCACGAAACTCAATAACTGCAAAAATTAAGTGGATTTTTACAATAATAGTTCTAAAATAATTAAAAAATATGCAAATAACGTGCTCCCGGGAATAAGCTATACCCTTATACAAAATGTACAAAATACCATTAATCTCTAAAGAGGTGACTCTACCGATAAACTCAATCAATTTTCCCCAAGAATTAGATCGGAAAGCTATATTTTCGAGCTATGACCCTTAGAGAATTTTTTTTACTGCCTACTAATATGGACAGTTTTCCCCCGGAAATTCTTTGTTAAACATACTGTTATTAAAATATATTTTATGTGTAATATAAATTAATTTTATGTGCATAATTTATAATATTATTTTTTATATCCTTTTAGTTTAGTTTTTAATTTTTAGTTTTTTTTTTCAATCTTAACACATACTAATATTATTTTCGTAAATCTAACGACGTTTGTTGTTTGATTTGTACATACAGTTTTCAATGATGATTACATTAGACTTTTCATAAATTTTATTATAATTTGAAGGGGTGCGTCACTTTACGTTAGAAAAGTATGGCAAGATAAATAGTACCTCAATCAATACTTGATTAATTGAGATACTATTTATCTTGTTGAAATTAATTTACGCAAAATTAAAACATAAATACATATGTTAAAGATTAAAATCTGGTACAATTGTATGGGTTAATTAATACTTACCGTATGATACAGACATCAGGAAAAATCATTGAAACTGCTAGAATATTATCATCACTTTTAATAAATATACAATAACATAATCATCTGAATTGATGATCGGCTTTTCTCCTTCTAGAACGGTCGTAGAATGCTGCCAACTAAAGAAAAAAGCGCTAGCGTACTAGGGAAGTTGTACTCTCGAGCGGACGCTGCAGCTGAGGTTGTGGGGTTATTTAATTATTTATTTACGATGTAAATAAATAACTTATGGATAAACTGATATCGGGTGCTGATTGCGCATGTGAAAATCTACAAATTTACATTGTTTAATAATTCTTTTACCGTTATTTTTAAGTAAAAAATAAAAAATTATTATTTCACAGCACCCATCTTATTTTTTTAATATCGAAACAAATATTTGACGCGCAAATAAATAATTAGTACTGATAAACATAATTTATTACGTGCAATCGATTTATACTAGTCGAATTTTTAATAATTATTTCCAGGTGCCAACTTCCTGAACATTCTTATACCGCGCCTTTAGTGCCTTGTATACGCTTTCGTTCAGTTTTTGTTATTTTCTGCTATCTAAGTATATATATGTTATATTTTTTTGGTGAGTTTTTCAATAAGTTTATATTATTTTTGGTTACACAATGCCGAATAGAACGAAAAAGACTGTTTGAATAGCGAATGTCGCGAATTTGTAGTTCGCTTGTGAGATTATTTTGAACATGATTGTCAAAATGGCGGACCGTTGTTGATGTCTGTAACCCAATTTGACAACAGAGCAGCGGATACTACTCTATTAGGTCCATGAAGTTGGCACCCGGAAATAATTATTAAAAATGCGACTAGTGTAAATCGATTGCGCGTAAAAAATGATGTTTATCGGTACTAATTATTTGTTTGCGCGTCAAATATTTGTTTAGATATTTGAAAAAACAAGGCGGGTGCTGTGAAACAACAAATTTTTATTTTTTGCTTAAAAATGAGGTTAAAGAATAAACAATGTAAACTAGTAGATATTCCTATGCGCAATCAGCACCCGATATCAGTTTATCCATAAGTTATTTATTTACATCGTAAATAAATAATTAAAAAATCCCATAACCTCAGACGTAGCGTCCGAGCTCGAGAGTGCAATATCCCTAGTACGCTAGCGCTTAAAACGCTTTTTTCTTTAGTTGGCAGCAACAGCTTCCTAAAGAGCTTTGCCAAAAACCTATATTATTTATGACTTTATAGTTTAAAATCTGTTTAGTTTTCGTAAAAAGTTATAGTTATAGATTGAAACCGCTTTTATTATATTTTGAAATAAGAAAAAAAAACAAAAAAAATAATAGTGGCAAAATTGTTAGTAATTCGTTACGTCAAGAAAAATTTATATTTTTTATAAACAACGTTACCTCCAAACTACTATTTTCTCCTGTATCGAGGGGGCAGTTTACAAACATAAATTTCACAAGGACAAACATCCAGACCCGGAACAATTACTTGTAGGCCATACAACTACTTGTTCCGTGCGGGATTCAAACCCGCGGCCCTTAGCGCTGTAACTTATTGCTAAGCAACTGCGCCACGGAGCCGTCAAAATATTGTTATACCGATATTAATGAATGAGTCGATATAAAATGTTACGAGCCATGGGCATGTTACAAAATGTTGGTATTCAACGCCTCGTTGCTGAGGCCCTACACACCAGCCAAAACGTGATATCAAGGTTGTACATACATAAACACTCACGCCTGTCACCCAGAGGGGTAGGCAGAGACTACAGACTTCCATTTAGCACGATCCTGACATACCTCTCTCGCCTCTTCCACAAACATATACGCATACATGTTCGTCGGTTAAGGGTACTCTTAATTTGGTCCACTTTTAGTATATCGCCAATTTGGTCGACAAACTTCCGCCTAGGACGTCCCTTTCCAACTCTTCCATTCACTTCTGCAACATATATTTGCTTTGTCAGTCTTTCCGCATTCATTCTTTCTACATGACCAAACCACCGAAGCATTTCTTTCTTAATCCTGGTCACTGCATCATCTTGCAAACCACACTCTTCTTTTATCACACAGTTTCTCACCCTGTCACTCAGATTCAGCCTTAACATACTCCTTAGCGACCGCATTTCTACTGCATTTATTCTACTCTCGTGCTTCTTCTGCCACACCCAACTTTCACTACCATATGTTAAACTAGGGACTAATACATCATTGTGAATTGCCATACGTGCCTTTTTTGACACATTCTGACTTTTCACAATAGAGTGTAGAGCCCCATTTACTTTATTTCCTGCATTCACTCGTCGTTCAATATCCTTATCATATCTCCCATCCCTGCTAAATACACGTCCCAAATATACGAACTCATCCACTTGTTCAATTAACTCTCCTTCTATTGTTATTTCACATACCGTTTTGCTTTCTTCTCTTTCAAAAACCATCACTTTCGTCTTACTTGCGTTCACTTTCATTCCCCTTTCTTTTAATAACCTGTTCATTAATGTAACTATCATTTGCAACTCGGCCGCCGACGACGCAAGTATGACTTGATCATCGGCGTACAAAAGGCATTTGATGGTTAACTCACCCATTCTTAACCCGCATTCTTCAACTTTCAAATTTTCTAAACAACTGTCCATAAATAGGTTGAACAGCCACGGGGAAGCTACACAGCCCTGTCTGACACCTTTATGGATGCCAAACCAGTCCGAGTAGACCCCATTGATTCTAACACAAGCACTCGAGTCCCTATACAGAGACTTTAATGCCTGTATTAAACCAGCGCTCAACCTAAATGCGTTCAGCGTTTGCCATAACACATCCCTGTCCACTCTGTCATAAGCCTTTTCCAAGTCCATGAACGCACAAAAACCTTTTGGTTTTTCGCCAAAAACTTCTCCGCGATCATGCGCATGGAAAAGACTTGATCTGTACACCCCATTCCCTTTCTAAATCCCGCTTGCACATCCCAAATTTTTTCATCAGTTTCTTTCATAACTCTTTCAATTAGTACCTTAGCATACAGTTTTCCAACAATACTAAGAAGGCTGATACCGCGGTAGTTTTTACAGTCCTGCTGTGACCCTTTTCCCTTATATATTGGGACTATCACGGCTTTGCACCAGTCTCCCGGTACCCGCTTTAGTTAAATTAAACAAGGTGTACAGCAGGCCTGCTACCACGTCCTCTCCAGTCCTTAGCATTTCGAGTGACACTCTATAATATCCGGCTGCCTTACCTACTTTCATGCTTTTCATTGCTTTCATTATTTTATCTATACTTATCTCCCTATCTCTTTCATCTTCTTTCGGAATTTCTATTTCATTTAGTTCACACGTCTCCTCACTCATAAATACGCTTTCAAAATATTCTTTCCATCTCATCGTATCGCATTCAATCTAGGCTGTTTTGAATGTCCCCTGGTATTTCTTACGAGTTTCCAGAACATTTTAATAATTGCCTGGAAGTTATCCGATATTCTTCTATCATTCTTATCCGTTCTTTCTTGCTTTTTCCTTTCAACTAATTCTTTTACTCTCTTATTTAGACGTTTAAACTCTGCCTTTTTTCTTTCAATCTCATCATTCTTACCGCCAGAATTACCAGCTTTGGTCGCTAGTAAATCTAGCCATGCTCTCTTCTTTGCTTCAACTTCCATACGTACCTCATCATCCCACCATAACGTATTGTCTTTCTTTTCATTCGTTTTCTTACTAACACCACATACTTCGGTAGCTGCATCCACTAAACCTTTCTTAACATTATGTCAAACATTCTCCAGTCTAACTCATTCACACACAACTCATCCAAATCACTTATATTTTCTCTGTCTACATTTGTACTTGTCTTTCACATCTTCATCTTGTAACCTCTCAATTCTTATACGCTGTAACGCAGTGGTAGACACAGATGTCCGATGCCGCCAACGTCTGAATAAACCCCTAATTCGGCATAAGACCAGGCAGTGGTCCGTCCCTACGTTGGACCCCCGGTAAACCCTTGTATCCACCACTGCGCTCCTCATTCTTTCATCCACAGTTATGAAATCTATCATGCTTCTATCATCAACTCTGTGCCGGACGGGCGAAACTCTCCGGAGTAAATGTTGTCGAAGATACTTCGCGAATCGCTCACGTCCTACACCTATAGGTTCCGGTGGGTACTTTCACTGCCGTATTTGTGGTTGCCGCTGAAATATTGTGGACTGAGGTTCAAATCAAAATGCACGATTAATAAATACAAATAGCAAGGTAGTTGGCAGCGGTTCGACTGATTGATTAGCCGCGAAATTTTATAACTATTGAACTATTTATATTTATAACTATTGAAACTATTTATAACTATTGACCACGGTTGAACTACGGTTGTTCACTATTGGTTGGTCACTGTATATTTCAAAAGATTTCTTTAATTTGTACGGTGGTATCAAATATCTATTGGTAGTAGCTGGTTTTCTAACACTACTGACTAGCAGCTATTATCAACTAAACTAGCTGATTTTATCACTTGTGTAACTGCGGATATCAGTTACCACTTTCACTATATGTAACTGCAAATATCAGTTACGACCTTTTTAGGCTAGCTAACACTTTCACTATATGTAACTGCGAATATCAGTTACGACCTTTTTTAGGCTAGCTAACACTTTAACTATGTGTAACTGCGAATATCAGTTACGACCTTTTTCGGCTAGCTAACACTTTCACTATATGTAACTGCGAATAGCAGTTACGACCTTTTTCGGCTAGCTAACACTTTCACTATATGTAACTGCGAATGTCAGTTACGACCTTTTTCGGCTAGCTAACACTTTCATTCACTATATACTGCTACTAGTCACTTCAGCTACCACCGGATACCACTCACTTCACTTCACTTGTCACTGGTAGTTCTTCACACTACTACTCCTACTGGGTCACGAGCCCCTAAGGTAGACTTTAGCAATACTTTACAGTGAGCCGCTTGCCATTTTCCGTTTTGCCTCTTTATTGCATGAACTTTTCTCTATACAAATGGCATAAATTGCAATATTTTCTATACAAAACTAATTGCTACACTAACATGCTATACATCATAAAATCGGTAGTCTGGTACTTTATTAGTATATCATAAAGGTTACTAAAAACATTAACAGGGGGGGGGGGGTTTTTTTTTTTTTTTTTTTTTAATTTTTTTTTTTTTTTTTTTTTTTTTTTTTTTTTTATTATTTTATTAATTATTAATATTAAAAAAAAAAATTTATTTATTTTACAAAAAAAAAAAAAAAAAAAAAAAAAGGGGGGGGAATATAATAAAAAAAATTTAATAAAAATAATAGGGGGGTGTCTGTTTTTTTTTCCAAACGTATTGTAAAAAGTTATTAAACGAAATGTCCCAAATTTTCATAATATTTGGGTACATTAATTCTTTAATTTTTATATAACTATCAAATGCGTCTAATTATACAAAATATTCCTACACTTCTTTAATCTATAAGCCATATGCTAATTCAATGTCATATTTAAAACTCTTTTAGAACATAAAATTATTTTCATTATTTTTAGTATGAACTATTACGCAGTTTATTAAAAAACTTCTAGAGAGTTCTACGATAAGACGCGCTGTGATTGGTCGATTTTTTTTAATATAATAAAAGTTGTTTACATTACTTGTTATCAAAACGACATTCTATACAAATATACTAAGAGTTATAAACATGCTAAACAACTATATTAATACACGTTTTCAGCCAGTTTTATCGGTAATTTCACTATTAATACAAAAAACAATATTCTTTATAACTTTGTTTCTTAACGTTGTTAGGCCGTCGCGAACAAACTCTTTCCCAAGTATACATGTGAATCTTCTTATGACGAAAGAAAGTGTTCGTCACAAAAAGATTCCTTTCCACACATACGGTGAGGAGGCTTTCATTCTCATTAATACTTTCATCACCAAACGTTCCCAGTATCCTTTCATAGCCAAGCCTCCTCACCCCAACCCTTGCATTAAAATTTAACATAACAATATTTTCATTTTCCTTACATTTCATTAACACCATCCTTACCATCTCCCAAAACTGCTCTCGGATATAAGTGGGCTTAGACATGTCTAGGGCGTACACCCATAGAACAAACAACTTCTTTAGGCCCACTTTTATTCGTATCCATAGCAGTCTCGGGCTTACACATTCATACTCTTTCAAACATTGACCCATTCTTTCTGAAAGGATGATACCGTCTCCCTGGCATGCTCGCTCGGTCTTGTCTACACCGGACCAGTACGCGGTATATATGCCATGTGTAGTTACATCCTTTCCCTTCCGCTTCGTCTCATTTACAAATAATACATCTATTCCTCTTTCATACATCATATCGCATACATCATCCATCTTATCATTCATTGCTCCACATACATTCAGCGTAGCTAGACGGGCCTCCGCAATCCTCTTTTCGCCCCTCCAGGAGACAGAACGTGACGGGTGGCGAACCTCGTCGCCGGTTTCCCTCCTGGAGATTCTTCGCACCCCTGCCCCATTAAAGGGGCGCCGGGAAATCGGGGCCATTTCTTTTCTTCTTTGCCTCATGGTGCGAAAACAAGGGGGTGATGTATTTTACGCCGCTACCACACGGTGAGTAGCCGAGTCTGTTCTTTCGGCTTTGTCGCTCTTTTAGCACCACCCGGGGGAAACGTGTGGAGTGGGCCTAAGATTAGGTGGTCGAATCCTACGGACGCGAGCGACTTATCCCCCAATCAAGGTTGTGCATCGCAGTACTGGAGATGTGGCTGAATGGCACACGGATATCGTGACCTACCAGCAGCTGGTGATCCTGGAGCCTTTGTAGTAGTTGCATCACTGTGATATTGGGTTGTCTTCTGGCGGTCATTTGGAAAAATTGATCATGTTTCTGCGTAGTAACACGATATCTGTGTGCCGTTCAGCCACATCTCCATTAATGCGATGCACAACCTTGATATCACGTTTTGGCTGGTGGGCCACAGCAACGACTACCGACAATTTTGCCTCCATATTTTTTTCTTTTGTTTTTTCTTATTTGAAAATATAATAAAAGAGGTGTCAATCTATAACCATAACTTTTTACGAAAACTATTCTATATTGCCACACCTACCTCAAATTCTCACCACTCCATGGGTGACTGGTAGAGAATGCCTCAAGGCATTAAGTCCGCCCTTTGTATTCTTTTGTTTAAGGATGCAATAAAGAATAAAATAAATAAATAAACAGATTTTAAACTATAAAGTCATAAACAATATAGGTTTTTGGCAAAGCTCTTTAGGAAGCTGTTGCTGCCAACTAAAGAAAAAAGCGTTTTAAGCGCTAGCGTACTAGGGATATTGCACTCTCGAGCTCGGACGCTACGTCTGAGGTTATGGGATTTTTTAATTATTTATTAACGATGTAAATACATAACTTATGGATAAACTGATATCGGGTGCTGATTGCGCATGTGAATATCTACAAGTTTACATTGTTTAATTATTCTTTTACCGTAATTTTTAAGCAAAAAATAAAAATTTATTTTTTCACAGCACCCGCCTTGTTTTTTCAAATATCTAAACAAATATTTGACGCGCAAACAAATAATTAGTACCGATAAACATCATTTTTTACGCACAATCGATTTATACTAGTCGCATTTTAAATAATTATTTCCGGGTGCCAACTTCATGGACCTTACTCTATTGTTAACTTCGCTGGTACAATGGTGTCTTGTATAACGTTAGAAAAGTATGGCAAACCATCATCAACACAAGTGATAGAAAAAGACACGGAAAAAAATTGTCAACGCCGAATAAGAAAAGGAGGAGAGTTTCCAGTATAACTATGATTGATGACTTTGATGCCGCCGCAATACGCACTATATAAATATATGACGTCGCTAGTAATATATAAGATAATGGCTGAATATCCAACACTAAGAAAGTTAATAGTGTCCCTTAGAGACTCTGAGTTATTTAAAGGCAGTTTGCTGCCATTGGCCACCATACTACACAAAATTGGCTTCGCTTATAAAAAATGCGATAAAAGAAAAATAATAATAGAGCGCACAGATGTTGCCTTGGCACGGGTGGATCATTTGAGAAAAGCCAAATATATTTAAAATTGGGATAAAGTCGTATTTCTGGACGAGACATGGCTTAATGCGAACCACACTGTACCGAAAGCGTGGACTGAAGAGACGGCACAATCAGTCACCAAAGTGCCTGAAGGCAAAGGACAACGCCTGATAATTGGGCACGCAGGGAAGGCAAACAGTTTCATATCTAATTGTCTGTTGGCTTTCAAATTAACAAAAAACAACAGAATATCATGAGGTGAATTTCAAAAAGTTCAAAGAATGGTTTTTAACATTACTGGAAAATCTTCATGAACCACATATGATTATTTTGGAAATGCGCCGTACCATGTCTTACAAAAGGACAAAGTTTGGCGTATGGTCTGACACCACTGGTTACCTCGTCTACGCGGATCCCAGATGTGGAAGATAATGTACCTTCCCTGTTGGACCTTCTGCTAACCTCTCATCCGGACGGATAGCAGGTCTCCGTTAATGCCCCTCTTGGCTTCTCGGACCACTGCCACTACACACTACAGTGCCACTCACGCTCCCATCGCGGTTGCGTGCTGCAGGTTGCCGCCGTGTTTGGCATTATAGGTCAGCCGATTGGGATGGGTGCGATCTTTTTTTGCATCCTACTCTTGGAGGCGGGTTCGCTTCTCGCCGGATGATCCCAGCGTTGTTGCTGATTCTGTCGCTGAAGTGGTGCGACAGGGAATGGAACTATTTATTCCATCATCTGTGGTACCTATCGGAGGCAGAACCCAGCCTTGGTTTGGTCGCTCCTGCAAAATTGCATTACATCATAAGCAGGAGTATTACCAGGCCAGGGCTCGCGCATCGACGTCTCGGGATGTAAATACCAGCGTTCTTAAAAATAAATATAATTCTGCTTCCAGGTCCTTCAAAAGTGTAATTGTCAAGGCAAAGTCAGAGCACATCGGCAGAATTGGCGAGAAACTTGTTCGTCTTCCTTCGGGAACACGTGCATTCTGGTCTCTCGCCAAGGCTGTCCAAGGGAACTTCTACCAACCATCTCTTCCATCTCTGCACAGGGAGGATGACTCTGCCTATGCCCATGCCGCAAAGGACAAAGCCGATCTACTGGGCTTTCTCTTTGCATCCAACTCGACTCTTGATGACGGGTGACACACACCGTCGACTTGAATAAAACCTAGATGGCAAGCTTTCTGGCTTATGCGCTTGCAATTTTATTTATTAATTAGGAATACTTTAACCTCTGGGCAATAGAATTTTCTATGGAAAATATTCCAAGAGATGACAGTCTTTCCTGACACATACTAGAAACGTTGTTAAATCTTTAAATACTAAAACTTGATTTCCGTTTAGCCACAGTTATAGTAGGTACAGGTATAGTCAGCAAGATACCAAGGGGTGTCTAGACATTTGTGAAAAATATCCTGCCAATCATTTTTCACAATAAGTCTGAGAACTTTATGTGACTCTGTTGATTGAAGATCTTTAAATAATGGGTTCAAGCTTATAGGTTTTTGAACCAATTTACAACTAGACAAATTACATTATGCCCATCTGTTTGACTGATTTGCAAATCAACACATTAGGCTTTTTGACCATTCAGGAATTATTTTCATTTTGTATAAAAATAAACACGTATCATAGAATTTTAATAGTTCAAATAAAGTAACCTATGTATATTTAATTGTATCAAGCACAGGGTAAAAAAAAAAACGTTTGTTTTTAACAATTCTTTAGGATCAGTTGGTGTCTCACCTACGGCTTCGTACACAAATAATATTTTCTTTCTTCGGGATCAGGCTGGCTTAAAAATTGAATCTATCTGTTATTAGAGCAGATGAAAATGCTCGATACTGTTTCAAAATTCATAGATTCAGACTGCATAGCTTTTTTGTGCGAGCAGCTATGCAGGTTTAGAAAGAGCAGTATCGCTGCGACCTAAAAGATCTATTGTGATCGCTACTATGGCTGAATGAAGAAGAGTTGCTTAGCTGTGAGCAATTAGACTTCTTTTGGGCGTAGTTTCCCAGATGTGTTATGTTTGCGCATTTCTTCCGTTAAGGAACAAAACCGGCAAATCCTTGAGTTGCTTATTCCCAAGATGGCTTGGACTTGGATGGATGGGATGCTTTTTAAGACAACAATGTCCAGTCAGACAACTCTTCCCAGAATGCACAGTTTATTTTTACCTAATCCCAGGGCTTCTGAAGCGAATTTATGATCAAAAGTCCGGATTAAGGTTTTAAAATGTATTAAGCCTGGTATGTCAGACCAAATCATAAGTGATTTATTGTGATAAAGAGTTTCGAGGGTCAATTGGGCTAGGCTTTCTGAGATTCTATAAAATGGCTCGGTTCAAAAATGTGTGCTCTTTATGCCCTACCATGCGAGCTCATCGACAAGTTCATTGCTTACAATACCCGCGTGGCACGAAACCCATCTTAAAACGACCCTGTTGTTACATCACAAGGCGATTAGACGGTTCACGCAGTCTCCAACTAGCTTCGAGTGTACTAAGTTTGATCTCAGCGCTAGCAGTAGGTACTGCTTGACTATCAGAGTTTAATGATTGACGTAGTATTTTTGCAGATTGATTTCCGCACGCTGAAGTATGACGAAAATTTCTTCCTGGAAGATAGAGGTTAATCTACCCTAATTCATATTAAGTTTGAATTTGGGGCATTCCCCATAAATTCTAAAGCCTACGTCGAAGCCCATTTTAGACCCATCGGTGTACCATATAAGGCTAGCGACCTCACAGATAACCTATCCATTCAGCTAGTTTCCTCTGGAGGGTAGTTCCACTATATACTTTTAATTAAAAGTGTATAGTAGACGCATGATATCTGAGATCATGCATAACACCCGTGTTTCCTTAATTGAGTCGAGCATGGATCTTAATTTTTAGGAAAGCAAGTGCAGACCGCCCTGGGCTTTAATCCTATATAAACTGTCCCTCGCCTCGTGGTCTAAATAAGGATCAAGGGGCCATAGCACAGAAGTGCATTAAGAGCTGCTCCAGGCGATGATCGCATCGCTCCAGTTGCCATTAAGCAGGCAGTCCTTTGTAGATTATTTGGTCTGTCCGCAGTCGTTAGTGCAGTTGTTTCCAATCACACGAATGCACGTACCTAAAACAACAACAAAAAAAAAATAGCCGTATGACATACGTTGCAAAGTTGAGAGTTCCACGTTAGTTTTTGGTCGATTGTTAAGTCCAAACACTTAACTTTTTCAATAGTTAAAAGAATTAGGCATTACTTTACGGAAATCCAGAAAACATTGAAGTTGTTAGAACTTAATATGCTAATATCCTCGTAATAAAATACAATGATGTGTCCTGCCCAGTCTGAAAAGCACCCACCTCCCACCCTCCCTCAGTTGCGTCCACTATCCCCTTCACCACCACCTCCAGCACCACCACTCTCAGCACCACCACTCCCAGAGCCACCTCTCAGCACCACCACACTAGAAACGACACACCATCCTTGATAATACATGTGTTTCGTCTCTTTACGAGGCATCCTCAGACGAAGTAGACTCTGCGTAGGCTGACACTATCTTCGTCACCATTAACCCCATCACTACCACTCCCAGCACTCTCTTCGCTCTCCACACGCTGCTATTTATACAACTCGTTGATCAGTGAGTTGTATAAATAGCAACTGTTTCGGCTCGCCGCTCATTTAGCCTTCAGCCACCGCAGAGACTACTTACTTCACCTGTGGATGCCTCGTGTAGGTCGAAACACGTATCGTATTATCGAAAGTGGTGTGTCGTCCCTAGTGTGTTGGCGTTGGGTGTGGTGGTACTGGGAGTGGTGACTCGAGGATAGTGCATGCAAATTGCAGTGCGATGTGGCTTGTGAGCTCTTCAGACTGGATAGGACACATCTTTTTATTTTATTACGCGAATATTAGCAAATTAAGTTCTAATAACTTAACTACATAGATTTAAAGATGCCCGAGAATATTGTCGAACTCTGGTTTGAACACTTTTAATTTTTCTGCCATGTTTTAATCATTATTGTACTCTTGACCTCGACAATCACTCATGTCTAAGTCAAACACTTGTAAAATCGCATCAAGAAAGAGGCCAGTAATTCCTTTTTCCGAAGAGTCACTTACTGGCTTGTAAGCAACAAAATACTCGTGCTTTGACTACCTGATAAGCGTCAACAAAACGGAATGTTACTGATAAGAGTGAGTGAATTGGTGACCGGTGGCCGGTGGAAGCATTTCGGTTGATTTCGGAGCCCCCCTATGATGGCGCCCGGTGCGGTCTCACCGCCCTAGGGCCGCCACTGAGTACGGTATGAAGCACAATACTGCCATATAGATTTAAAAAATATTGTAACTTTAAGCAATAGTTATGTGCAGGCGCAAAATCAGATTGGGTATTGTGTCGAGAAATTCTCAATTGCAGCATCGAGTTAAAATACTGGCGGTACTTCACTATACTCTTATATTATACACTCTTATATATATTATAATAGCCTCGTTGTTCAAGTAGTTGTAAATGTGATTGCCGATTCTTCTATCAAGAAATTCTTAGTACTACGAGTGTTTCAACTCCATGCCTCGGAAATACATTATATATTACATTAACAATATATTGAATACATTATATGGCTAGTCTTCATGGAGACTGGCCGCCGTGAGCGACATTTGGTCTAGAGGGTAATATGAATAAAATGAACTTTATGTCCCAATTTCACCCCTCTACGTGCCAATACAAATTTTTCATGAAAATTTTGCACCCTTGTTTTAAAATCTTAAGAGGGCCCTTCCCGGCCCGTCTATCGTCAACGCGAGTATAGTTGAAAAGCTTGTTGTTTCATCCAGCGTAATGTTAGAAAAAGATGCAAAGCGAAAAGAGAGAGATAGCGCCTGAGCGCTCGGTTAGCATTCGGTAACTTTTGCCGCTCACTCGCGGGCGGTAGACTGCTATCCACTAGTGAGCCATTCGTGATTTCATGACAATAATATTGAATCGCACGCGCACGTCTCGCAATTTGTCCTCGCGTATTACATGCTTTGTCTAGTACGGACGTAACGCTTGACTTCGGAGATTTATTTGTGTAGTATTTCTACCAATCTATGTACCGTGCGTACGTTATTTTTGACGATATGGAAATTATTTATAACATACATTAGCTTTTTCTTATTTCATATATACAAGTACCTCATGGACGAACAAAGAAAGTCAGACAGATTTACGCTAGTAAAAAACTGTAAACACATATAGCTAGAAATATCCAGTGTACAATGGTCTCGCTTTGTATCAATTTCCCGTACAATGAGAGATCCGTATAAACTGTTTTTTTTAAAATGGTCGTCGTGCGTACAAGCCCGGACCCATTCTACATTAGTCAGCCATTACCATTACACGCGCAAACGTCAATACCCACACATAGACCAGACTCAGTTTTGTTTTAGCAGGGAGTTACGTTCGACTTTTTTGTTCGTCGTTCGTCCATCATATACGTAAATACAGCACGAAAAAGTAAAGGTAAATGATTTATTCTGCTTAGGACTAGTAGTAGGAGCAGAATAAATTCTTTATCTATCCAGTTTGTCTGTATTAGTATTGTATTAGAGGATACGGAAATCAGGTAACGTACCTAATTATTTAACATGTACGTACCGTATGTAAATTACTACAAATGTGTGTTTGTATAGGTACTAATTTGTACCGTAGTACAGGCGGTTGATCAAATAAAGTAGTCTAAATACAGTTGGGTAAATATCAATTTTTATTCTAAAAAACTTTGTCACATTTTATAAACAATACATAAAACAACCCAGTTGTCGAGAAGATTCCGTTTTCCGAACACAAACAGTTTTTAAACTGTCAGAAGTGATTGAAAATTTTGAAAAAATTTAATTATTATCATCTAATACAGTCAATCATCGAGTCTTTCTCTCATTGGTAGTTTGCGTGGTAAACGTGAGTCAATAATTTCTGTTGTTCACAACACTAAACCTTTCGCAAGCCAAAGCAGTGTCCGATATAAAAAGAAACAAGACCGTCGTAGTAGGTAAAACAGAATTCACTAAAATTAAAATACAACAGCACATTCGCGTACGCGCAGTCAACAAATTCTATACCTGCTAGGGATATTCCGATACTAGTAAATACGAGTAGGTACTCGATACTTTTGATTCGATACCAAGTATTTATAGCATCGAATCAATCTTACGATACATACTCGGTATCAAAACAAAAGTACTTGGTATCAAATCGAATCAAAATAAACAATTTAAAAAAAATTTTTTTCGAACGCATCAGTCAGAATGAGAGAGCAAGGCCCTCTCGCTCAGTTACAGGTACATAGTCATTGCATGGCAGCGTAAGAGTGAGTGACGCGAGCCGAACTTTTCCGACTTCAGCCGAGCCGAGCTGAAAGCGAGAGAGCCACCTTCCCGCCCGCCATTTAAGTTATCACGTTATTGTCAAAAAATAAAAGTATACGTACTTTGTTTAAACTGAGTGATTGTTTACGAGTAATTTTAATTATTGTAATCATCGGCTTATTATTCCAATGTTATCATGGCACCACCAAAATCAATAATATGGACACATTTTACTAAAACAAACGGCTAATATTTCCAATATGGACCATCGATTTCAAAGCCCATATTTTTTTTGTAGATAGTACTCACTAAAAGAAAGCGTTTTGCAAAGTTTTAGGTTGCGGAAACTTACGTTTCATGAGATATATTTTTTAAACTTTTCATACAAATTGGTAAATAACACGCAATTACAAAATAAATTTGACAAATGATTGATGTCAAACGTCAGTTAGTGTAGGGTTCCGAATATTTTGAAAGTATCGATACCTATTCGATACCAAGTATCGTATCAAGAGACGAAAAATTATGACAAACCAATTAGATGCATAGGAAGAGCTGATAAGTGCAATTATATATGTATGTAAAGTAGAATAAAGTTTACTCTATTTAAGTTCTACCTTAGTACTTGTATTTCATTGTTTGCAACTTGTTTGTATTTCTTAATTAGTACAGCTTTTGTACTTTTATTTTATTGTTTGCAATTTTCTGTATTATCTAATTCTCACTACAATAAAGTGTTTACTTACTTATTGACTTACTTATTTAATATCCAAAAAGTACCCAAAACCGAATCAGAGCACCCCACTATCCACGTGGTCTTGTCTGCCCTACCACTAGAGTGTATATAAGAGCCCGGAAGCGCGGAGGGAGAACAGTGCCAGCCTGCCGTAGGGAAGCTCAGGTGCCTGTGCTTCCCTACGCTAGGGCGGAGGCACTGCTCATCCCGCAGCGCCGGAGCTGCCACGGAGCGCAACTTCCCGGCTTCGTACCCCCCTAGTCTCCAAAATTAACGAAATGTACTCGATACCAAGTATTATTGATACTTTTGATACGATACTTGGTATCGAGTACGTATTGATACTTTCAAAATATTCGGAACCCTACACTAATTGACGTTTGACATCAATCATTTGTCAAATTTATTTTGTAACTGGCGTGTTATTTGCCAATTTGTATGAAAAGTTTAAAAAAATATATCTCATGAACCGTAAGTTTCCGCAACCTAAAACTTTGCAAAACGCTTTCTTTTAGTGAGTACTATGTACAAAAAAAATATGGGCTTTGTAGTCGATGGTCCATATTGGAAATATTAACCATAAAAATTAGGTTTTGTATCCAGCAGTGGCACTGTGATTGTCTATATACTGAAGATATATGATATGATTTGTTGACGGACGATGAGATAATTCGTTTGTATGGATACGATTTATACAAAGGTTATGTGTTTGATATTGTTAAGTGGCTGTAGTGTTGGGTTGGGATTATCGTTTCTTTGTAGATTATCGATCTATCAAGTGTTAATTTTTACTCTTATGTTTCAGTTCAGAAAATACAATAACATTGGCCAGCTCAAAGCATTTAATGGAAGATGATCAATCTCAACCATCAACATCAAAAATTTCAGAAGATCACGATGATGGTTCTTTTGTAACCACATTGACTAGTATTATGGACACGGAGATTAGAAATAAGTCTTTACTGAGCAGTTCAATAAAGGATGCATTTGATCGAATTTCATCTAATAAAGGTAAAGAAATAAATAGTTAAAAAATTAGTAATAGAATTATATTATTATAAATTAATGATCTTAATATTATTGACAAAAATGTAAATATTCAATTTAATATAACAAATATAAAATTAATTTCTTTATTTTCAGCTGGTGATACGAAGTATAACAGAATTGTTCAAGCATTGATATTTTTTATCTGTAAAGATATACGTCCATTTAACATAGTTGAAGGTGAAGGTTTTTTAAGACTTGTAAAAGAACTGGAAACTACTTTTAAAGTTCCTGGTGCAAAATATTTAAAGAAAAGGACTACCGAAAAGTATGAAGCTTGTGTTACTATTTGTAAGTCCAAATTATCCAAGATAGACAATTTCTGTTTAACGCTAGACATATGGACAGAGACAATGAATGAAGTAGGATTAATGGGCGTCACCATACATTTTGTAGAAAATGGTAAAATGTGTATGTATTATCTTGCAACTCATGCATTAAATGAGCGACATACAGCTGATTATATATCGTAAAATCTGCTTGATATTTTGAAAAAATGGGATATTCCACTCACCAAAATTCGTGCAGCTGTAACAGATAATGCTAGTTCAATGTTGGCTGCCATACGAATGTCTCTTGGGGAAAAAAACATTTACCGTGTTTTGCTCATACTATAAATCTTCTCACTAATTCACTAAGTTCACTAAGTAAATTCACTAAAGTTACTTAAAGTTATTTCAGCTGTTATAAAAGTACGAGAAATTGTTAATTGGATAAAAAATAGTGTTGTGCAGTCGGATAAGCTACGAAAAATCCAAATGCGTAATAATGTTTCGGAAGAATCAGTTTTAAAACTTATTGCAGATATAAGAACTAGATGGAACTCAACTTTTTTATGTTAGAACGATTCCTTAAGTTAAGAATAGTAATATCAGAAATTGTAAATGAGAGTGTAGTGGCTCCAAATTTGCCAAGTGCTGTGGAAATGGAAACTTTGAATGAGCTTACAGCTGTTTGGAGCCTTTTGAATACGTAACAAGAGAATCATCATGCCAAAAGTATGTAACAATCTCCAAAATTATACCAATGCTTAATTGCTTAACTACGGAACTGAATGGTATAACTCCAAACTCTGCTATCGTAAAAGAATGTAAGGATGTTTTATTGAGATTGCTGAAAAGGAGGTATGGGATGATTGAATTAAACGACCATGCGGCCATTGCTACACTTTTAGACCCAAGGTTTAAAAACTTGCATTTCCAAGACCCCTCTGCATGCGGATGGCTATTCAAAAACTTAGAACCATGGTTGTCGGACAATTAAGTAGCCCAAGTGAGTCAGAAAATGATGTCTCATCTATTGCACTACCTGAATATGATTTTTGGAAACATCATAAGGAGTTAGCACATGGGCACAAGAAGAAAAAGAAATCTCATCAGGGAGATGAAGTTTCTCTTTATTTATCAAATGCAGTAGTTTCTGCAGTAAAAGCAACCCATTTGCAGAATGGGATGACATGAAACTTGTTTTTCCTTGTCTGTACAAGTATGCACAGCAGTATTTAATAGTTGTGCCAACGTCAGTTCATAGCGAGTGCCTTTTTTACAAAGCCGGTGCTACAATGTCTCACACAAGGAACAGATTGTCTCCGAAATACCTGGAACAGGTACTGTTTTTGGGCAATCTAGATGTCAAAGAGTTTTTTGTTTAAACTTTAAACAAAAAACTCTTTGACATTAAGGCGCGGTTAGCTCAGAAAAGGTGGTTGGAAAAGCAGTGTATTTAAAAAAAATAAGTCTTTACTTAAGAAATAAAAATACTGTGTAATAGTAGAGGTATTTAGAAAGAGTCGTTTAACGTTTATAATAAAAGATATTTTTTCCATGTCAATTTTGTTTTAATTATTGTTCTTCAAAGTTCATTGTTTTTACGTTAGTAAAAAAAATTTTTTTGCTAAAAGTATCGATATTTTAGGAGTATTTATATAAGTAGTATCGAAAAAAGATTTAAGTACTATCGAAATGAGTAGGTATCGATACTTTGATGGTATCGGAACATCCCTAATACCTGCTAACAATTCTCCGAGAGGCCGGAGCCGAGCGTCATTCAACTTTCAACTCCCCCGTCGCACCCCGCCCCAACCCCTCACGACTCGTCCCCCGCATACTTCACCGCCACTTGACTATTAAGCAAGTAAGAACGTGATAACATTGAACGAAAAATAGTGTGCGGAAATTTCATAAAACTTGTTCTAGGAAATACGTGTTTTTCAGTAAGCCTTACAAGTTTGTGAAATAAATGTTTGTCATTTAGAAACTCGATTACATTTGCGAGCGTTCTATCAAAATATTTTTATTGGTTTTACTATCTATGAGTACATTATGAACGGCCAAAATTCAGGTAATTTTGTGCAAAAAAGCAGATTTTTGGAGGCTTATACTTAATTGTTTCTCCAAGTTTTGATTCTTTGTTTTGATAGAAAGCTATAGTGCACAAGATTAGCAAAAATTTCAAAGAAAGATCTATTACAATGCGATAATCACGTACGAGCGTTTGTATGAAAAGTAAGACGGGTTGGCCGCTCTTAGGGTAAGATCTTGAAGAAATAAATTGATATTTTATTACTTTAATTCACGAGCATTTGCACAAAAAAAATAGGAATGACTTTTCTCCATACTAATTTGAACATCCAGGCACCCCGTAAGGTCGTGTTAAAATATAGCAAAATCCGTATTCATGTATTTATTTAGAGTAGAGTACCTTTAGTAAGTTTCAAACGTAAAATCAAAAGTTTCATACAAACTGCTGCGGCAGGCCTGCCGTAAATCTCGTAACAGCCGGCACGCGGCGTCTTTTGTGTTTACCCATTTGCACTTTGCACGGCAGCACGGCAGCGAGTGTTTAACATTAGTATAGGTAGTCAAAGTATAGTTTTACTTACATTTTTCGGTAAATATTTAGATAAGAAAATATTTTATTTTTATTTTTTGATTTTAACAAAATTAGTCAGTGTGTCAAATGGTGTTGCGGAAGCGCGCGGCAAGGTCGACACAGCACGTGATCCCGCACCCCACCGTTGTAGGTTTACCCCGAATTAGAGATGGTGCTGCAGCACTTTATACACGATTATTGTGATTAAAACTATTAGTAAGTGGAACTTCCATCAAGTACGTAATCTGGTTTGCTTTCATGTAAGCTTTTATAACAATAGTTCTTTCAATCTTTATCAAATTCTCTACATTTACAGGGTATACTAGGTTATTGGCTTTGCCTATATTATTAAGTATCACTAACAGTTCAGATTAATTAATAATTGATTGGTGTTATACCTACTGAAACTTTACTAAAAGCTAAAGTGGTTTCTATTTCACTAAGTTTAAGGTAAATACTATGAAAGTTACTAATGAACATATTATACATGCCTAAAATATATGTATTGTAAATTGTATTATTTTGTTTGGTAGCTATGTATTTAACTATTTGTTCATTTCTTTTTAATCGTTCAACTAATATTAGTTCATTTTTTATGTAAAGTTTCTGTACTACTTGCTAAGCTATTCAGCATTTTAGAAACAACGGTGATTTTACTATCAACACTGAATTGGATTATTCTTTAATTTGGATATAACGGAGTCGTATCTAAGAACATCTTTGTGAAATATTGCCGGTGATTGCTTTAATGACTGTTCTTAGGGGTTCTACGAGACCTCTTTTAAATCTATTGGATGGTACAAGTTGCTTAAAATTTTCAATAGTTAAATCGCAAGAATAATCAGCTTGCGTTTTCATGGCTTGGAATTCATAAACAACCTACTAAAATCTTTAAACTTAATAATATTTAAATCTAAATTTTCCTTAATTCCTAATAAGTTTACTTCTTTAACTATAATGTTTGTTTGCTTAAAAGCTTGGCCTTCTTTTACAGGAAGCAGGCCCGGGTTTGAAGACTGCGGGTCCAAAGTATATGAGCCATAGTCAGGATGGTCACGCACCACCTGTGGAGGTCGTTTGAAATATTTAATAGGGACCTTTGTATCCCGTTTACCTAGCCACCAATAGAGGATCACATTGATAAGTCGGCGTGATTTTTTACGAGACCACACATAGCGACGGCTTCCATCTGGTACCTATGGAAGCATGGTAAATTATCCGAACCAGAGACAGGACGCGAATCAGGGCACTCCGATTTTGCGACGGCCCGATATCCAATTGAATTATTACGATAGTTAATACGCTGTCAAAATTTACCTTCTTATATTGTAGCAGCTTTTCATTGTCTGAAAACACGGACAAAATGACATTTTCTAAAAATGAATCCTAGCTAGATCGATTTATTGCCCCCGAATGATTCAGTGATCAAGAATAGAAATAAAAATAAGGGTTGTTTATCGTCGGTCGATAAAACATATAAGCCGGTGTCGCAAATGTGTGACAGGTGGACATATTGAACAATATCTTCGTGGTCGACGTATCTATTATTTATTCTGTGCTAATAATATTTGGTAGTAATATTTAAAAACATGGGAAGTTTTATAAACATAAAATTTTGTCACAATTCAGTGGTCAAGAATAGAAATATAAGTAAGTATTGTTTATCCTCGGTCGATAAAAAATGCTAATTATTAGATTTTGAAAAACACAGCAGCATAATAGTTTAAGTATTTGTTATTGTGTGGATTTATAACACAATTTTTTAAATGTTTCTTGTTATAAAAGTGTTTTAATGTATTTTTACTAATCCTAGCTATAATTTAATTTCTTAATAACAGTTACGGACGCTGTCTGAAGTAAATAAATAAATAATAACTATTGTTAAAAAAATAACATAAAAAATCACGAAATTTTTTATCGATTTAGAAAATATCAAAATTATGTTATAGAGTACAATAGCTTTGCCACGTCTATGCAAACAAACAAGCATCAAGCACCAGTAGCGCGTTAGCACTGATATTGACGGTTGTGTTTTATATTGCGAAATTAATATTCCGCCGTGAGTGACTTGTGTGCGATGTCTCACTCAAACGAGGGATATTTTAATATGTTGATGTGTCTCGGGAAATGTAACTGCAATTATGCAGTAACACGAAGACTTTACGGGGAGTGCTTTGCTACTCCACGAAATATACAATTGCCGTCGGCGATGACGTTCCAACGACTTCACATTCGTATGAACAATACTGGCAGTGTGCATGGCCGTGATCAATAACGTACAGATTCAGAAAGACCGAGGATGTACGACGACGACATCGAGGAGCACATTCTCGACATGTTTGAGGAAGATGCGACGCGGAGCACGCGCTCGGTGGCACGTGAACTAGGTGTGAACCATATGCGGATTTGGAGAGCCCTCAAAGATGATAGCCAGCACCCGTATCAATATCGTCGAGTTCAGTGTCTTCTTCCCAACGACTACAAGCCGAGAATGGATTACTGTACTATAGTTCGGCCGTTCAGAGAATGCGTTCCTGACACCTATCAGTTAGTCACGACTAGTGATGGGCACAACATAACACTGAGTTCGTTACCGTTCCTCCAAAATGAACCGCCGCGTTATTTTTAAGATTATTTTCGTTTTAAATTCGCGGAATCATTTAAAATTTATATTTTAGTAATTTAAATGGAAACCAAAAAAAAAAGGTAATATTAATATTAATAAAATTGTTTTATTTATTCTTTGTTACAAAGTTACAATCTGTATTTCTATGCAATAAAGTACATTGAATTGAATGTACGTACAGAATATTAATCAGACTCCGATTCGCTTGAGGAGGTGGTGTCTTCATCATCATCATCGCCTACATGTATAATTATATTATTATCAATAACAGAATCAATCCTGATATCTCGGTCAAAATGTTCCACAATCAGGTTTTTAATCTTCTCAACAACCTTTGCCCAGTCATCTCTTGTGACTTCTCTAAATAGGGTCAGGACAGGCTTCTTTTAATAGGGTCATCAGCTTTTTCGTGCTGAATGGCGGGAAGTATTGTGGCGGGCGGCGTAACCTTTTATTTGAGCCCAGATTAGCTCAATCGCGTTATATTGGCAATGATACGGTGGAATTCTTAGAACGCGATGACCGTACTCCAAAGCCAGTTCATCGATTTCGTATCGCACATTTGCCGCTTTATTTTCTTTAACTAATTTAATTAGCTCTGGTTTTAGCATCTGCATATTTGCGTCAATGCCTTTTGCTTGTAACCAAGCCACCATTTCTTCTTTTTTATTAGCTTGGGTAGGTGGTTTCTGTATTTGAGCCGAGTGATAGGAGGCATTATTCATGAATATTACAGAAGGCTCTGGTAGGCTGGGCAAAAGCACGTTCTGTAACCACTCTTTAAATGTAACCATTCTTGTAATGCCAGTAACGCGTTCTCCACAAAGCCGTATTTTGCAGAACTTGCGTGGCATATTATCAGGGTCCCCTTACCCATTGGTACTTTCGACGTCGACGCTTGTGTATCATCCGTCCAAGAACGCGAAACCGTGTGATTGGCGTTTAGCCATGTCTCGTCAATGAACACGACATTATCCCAGTTATCAATATTTTTTTGCTTCTCTCAAAACACTTATCCGTTTTGAAATTATGTCGTATCGTTTTAATAAAATTTTTCTTTTGTTTGTTTTTTATACGAAAAACCAATATCTTTTAAGATTTTGGTTAAAGCAGTTTTACCCCCGCTAAACAGTCCAGCTTCTCTTAACGATGCCAAAAGCTTCTTCCTGTTGAGATATTCATTTCTGGAATAGTAACCATATATATGATTTCTGATTGCATCGGCGTCAAAGGTGTCAATATCTGTCACGGGTTTAGTTCTACGTTTCTTCTTCGGAGTACGTAAAATATTATCTTCCGTACCAGTAGAGCCGAACTTTTCTTTATTAATATTTGTTATCGTTCGTTTGCTAACTCCAAGCGCCTGAGAGACGCGTTCTTGTACTTGTTCGACAGGTAACAGGGGTCCGCCATTATGCCGCTCCCGCTCAAAGTAATCTTGCAGCTTGATGATTAACTCACGGGCTCCACTTTTCAATGTTTGTCCACGTTTAGGGCATTATTATGCACCAAAACTGTTTTAGGGTCACAAAATGGCGGCCCATAACGCCATTTGGGGTTACCATTTTCAACCTAAATATATAAATGCTACTTTCTTTCGCGCGTTCGGTTTGGTCGTAGTTTTATTTTTATATTTAATAAAAGTTATCTTATAGTCCATTATTTTCAAATTCTTAAAAAGAAAAACAAAACGTATTATTTTATAAAGTATAACTGTATAAGAACAGATTACGATACTGTTATTGCCTGTTATTGTTAGCACAGCACTACAAATATAAAGCGCTGACATAACTATGTAATAGCGCAGTATAGATTTAGAAAAATATTGTTTATCAAGTTATTTGACACTCAGTTTGGCACAAAATTATAACATTCATTGATTATTGATATAATAATGTTGTTTTAATGCTCATCAATTGTTAAAACGGTAAACAACCAGCAATAATATTTTTATCGTAATTGCAACGCCATTACAAAGTTACGTCGTCAGTTCAATCGCGACGTGTCAGGAACGCATTCTCTGAACGGCCGAGCTGTAGTATGGTTACTTGATAAGGTTGAAAGAGATCCTGAGTTTTTGAACCGCGTACTTTTTACGGATGAATGCTCTTTTGTAAGAACAGATGTATTTAACGCTCATAATGAACACGTATGGTCAACGAAAAATCCGCATTCGTATAAACCAAGCCACTTTCAACACTGATGGAAAATCAATGTTTGGGCGGAAATTATAGGTGACAAAATTATTGGTCCGTATTTCCTTGACCACACAATGAGCGGTGAAAACAACGGACGTTTTTGCGAGAAGAACTAAGCAATGAACTTGACGAAATAAATTTAGACCTCGTTCGTCGCATGGGGTTTCTACACTATGGTGCTCCACCGCATTTCTCCCGTTGTGTAAGAAGTTTTTTGGATACTGAATTCGGTGAAAGATGGATTGGCCGCGGTGGACCGGTCATCTGGCCGGCGCGATCATCTGATCTCACACCTTTAGATTTTTATCTCTGGGGTACGATTAAGCAGACTGTATTCCAAAAAACATGCGATACCGAGGCAGAAATGCGTATGCGTACGAGTATAGTCGCAGCCTTTGAAAAAATAAAGTCCGAAATGTCTGTTATGCAACGCGTGCGTTTAGACATTATAAATCGGTGTCACAAATGTACAGAGGTACAAGGTGGACATATTGAACAACATCTTCGTGGTCGTCAAGTAGACATAGTGATAAATTAGTGTTTGACTATAACAGCTGTGATGTGACGAGGTCACGACCTCAGTGTGCAGTTAGTGTAGGTAAGACGCGCGCGCGCGCGCGCCCCGTCTCTGATGTACGTCACCGCCGGCCGCCACCCGCCGCTGCGCTGTCGATAATTCTAGGCAGAGGTAATCAATCCACATAAAAATTACAAATATTGTTTAATTAAAATTTAATTTGATTATTTTTATGTCGAGTTTTCTGAAGGAAAGTTATTTCTATACTTTTGAATACTGATTCTGATAACGCACTTAACGGGAACCACAGGGTTTTTGTTACATATAGGGTTTGGATCCCGGGACGTCTCGTGTCTCGAAGTCCCGGGACTTTTCGTAATTTTAGTTGTCTGAATCTGAACGACAGGGTAAGAAATTGTGTAATAAGAGAAGAGTGTGGTTCGCAAGATGATGTTGTGACCAGAATTAAGAAAGGAATGCTTCGGTGGTTTGGTCATGTGGAAAGAATGAATGAGGAAAGAGTGACAAAGAAAATTTATGTTGCAGAAGTGAATTGCAGAGTCGGAAAGGGACGTCCTAGGCGAAAATTTATCGACCAAATTGGCGATTTATTGAAAACGGGCCAAATTAGGAGTACCCTTAACCGACGAGCATGTATGCGTAGGTGTATGGATGTGAAGGAGGCGAGAGAGGTGTGTCAGGATCGTGCCAAATGGAAGTCTGTAGTCTCTGCCTACCCCTCTGTGTGACAGGCGTGAGTGTTTATGTTATGTTTTTTTTAGTTTTCTCGTATCCCGAGACTTTCGGGTCGAGGTTCGAGACGAGACAAGATTGTCGAATTTTTTATGTAATCATTTCTATTTTCAAATAATTACCAAGCCAAAGCCAAGCGCCATCTGCTAACTTAATGAATAATTACTTGATCTACTAGGTAGCTACCGAGTACACAACACAATAAATGCGTTTGCTGCGCCGCCATCATGCCGCCTTATTGGTTGTTCTGTGAACTGTGATGTTTGGATTATGAATGTTTATGTCATTTGAGTCAGTTAGTCGTCACTCGTCAATTTCATTTTCATTTATGACGTGCGTGTGGTGTGGTGTTTCTTTTGTAACGCCGCTTTTGTGAAATCGATGAAGCCCATAAGAATCATGTAAGTTTAATAGTAAATGTTTTTAAATGCTGTTTTTAAAGAACACCTTATTCTTTTAATTTGGTCGGGTTGAAATTCGCAAACTATTGCGGTGCCGTGTATTATTTAATGGTATTTTAAAAAGAAGATAATAATGTGATACTCACTCACCGAATAAACATATAAAATTAATTTTGGATTATTACTATTGTTGTTACAGATAGATAGATACATACATACATATAATCACGTCTCTTTCCCGTAGGGGAAGGCAGAGACCACTTCTTTCCACTTGCTACGATCCTTACATACTTGTTTCGCTTCGTCTACTTTCATTATTCCCTTCATACATGCTCTACGGTTTAGGGTACTCTTAACCTGGCCTTTTTTCAGGACGTCCCTAATTTGGTCTAGAAAAGTCCGCCTAGGTCTACCCCTTCCAGCACTTCCATTCACACTCGCCTTATACACTTTTTTTCGTCAATCGTTCTTCATTCATTCTCTCGATGTGGCCAAACCATCTCAGCATACCTTTCTCAATTTTTGTCACTACATCTTCTTTCAGACCACAACGTTTCCTTATCTCACTATTTCTTATCCTGTCACTCAGTTTAACTCCTATCATACTTCTTAATGCTCTCATCTCAACTGCATTTATTTTACTTTCATGTTTCTTCTGCCATACCCAACTTTCACTTCCGTACATGAGTGTCGGAACCAACACCCCTTCATGCACAGCCAAACGAGCCTTGTTAGACACTTTCCGACTGCTCATAAAGGAGTGCAAAGCTCCATTCACCATGTTTCCTGCATTCACTCTTCTTTCGATATCACTCTCCATCCATCTCTTGTAAACTTTGACCCCAAATACACAAACTCTTTCACCTGTTCAATTTGTTCATCTTCAATCACGATATTGCAGTCTGTCAACTCATCTTTTTCAAACACCATCACTTTCGTCTTCTTTATATTCATCTTCATTCCCTTTCTAACAAAAGCTCCACTCATAGCAGTTACCATCTCCTGCAACTCCTCGGCCGAAGACGCAAGTAATACTTGGTCATCAGCATAGAGAAAACATTTGACGAGTAACTCATTCATTCTCAACCCACTTTCATTCTCTTTTAAATCTGTCATACAATTGTCCATGAACAGATTAAACAGCCACGGTGACGCTACACATCCCTGTCTAACACCTTTTTCGATATTAAACCATTCAGTGTATGCCCCGTTTATCCTTACACAAGCACTAGAATCCCTATAAAGAGATTGCAATGCTAGTATGAGGACACTGCTCACCCCGTTCATGGACAGTGCTGACCACAATTCATTCCTCACCACTCTATCATAGGCCTTTTCTAGATCTACGAAGGCGCAGTAGACTTTCTTGTTTTTAGCCAAACACTTTTCGGCTATGCACCGCAGGGAAAAGGCCTGATCCGTACATCCCATTCCCTTTCTAAATCCCGCTTGTGCATCCCATATTTTCTCGTCTGTTTCATTCACAACCCTTTCAATCAACACTTTCGCATACAATTTACCGACGACGCTAAGAAGGCTTATACCACGGTAATTTATGCAGTCCTGCCGTGACCCTTTTCCCTTATACAATGGCACGATTACGGCTTTGCACCAGTCTCCCGGCACTTGCCCATTTCGCCAGCACAGATTGAAAAGGCGGTACAGCTGACTAGCCACCAGGCCCTGTCCAGCCCTCAGCATCTCGACGGTAATCCTGTCATACCCTGCAGCCTTACCTAATCTCATACTTTCCAACGCTTTCACTATTTCATCCATGCTTCTCATTTTCATCAACATTTATATTCGTTTCCGTGGAAGGTGGTAGATGCTGTACCTGCACTTCCTCTCTTTCAAAATACTCTTTCCATCTCTTTTAACACACATTCTTCTCCTTTTATAATGCTCCCATCTTGACTCCTGATTGTACTCAGCTCCGAGGTAGAAGTTTTTCCTCTGGCTGTTTTGATGGTTTTCCAGAAAAACTTAATGTTTGACTGGAAATCTTCAGTGAGCCTCCTATCGAAATCATCTTTTCGTTCTTCTTTCTTTCTAGACACAGTTTCTTTCGCTGCTGTTTTCAATCTTTTATACTTCGTTCTTGCTTCCTTTATCTCGTCATCCGTTGCCTTTTGAACTTTTTGGTTAGCTTTTGTTGCTAACCAATCCAACCACGCTTTCTTCTTTTCTTGCACAACCCTTTGTACATCTTTATCCATCCACACGTTATCATTCTTTCTCCCTTTCCTTCTTTTAGCTACCCCGCATACCTTAATCGCAACATTTACAACCCCTTTCTTAAATGTCTCCCACAAATCTTTAATCACTCCTATCTCTTCTATCCCTTTAAAACTTTCTTTCAGTTTCTCTACATACTCGTCTTTCTTTTCTTTTTCTTGTAGATTTTCCACTTTTACTCTGTCCAAAACACTCGTAGGCTTGGCCCCTCGGTGTCGCCACCGTTTAAAGAGGCCACGCATTAGGGCTATGACCAGGAAGTGGACTGTGTCGAGGCCTACACCGCGGTATGCCCGAGTGTCTAGCACTTTCTTCTTCAGTCTTTCATCCACAATTACAAAATCAATCATACTTCTAGACTCACCCTCATCTCTTGTATACAGATGGATCTTTTTGTGGTCAAACATTGTGTTGGTCACGCACAGATTCCATTCCAAGCATAATTCAAGCAGGCTTCTCCCATTGTCATTCACTCTCTCGTCCCCAAACATACCCAGAACTCCTTCATACCCATCACGCTTTACTCCAACCCATCCATTAAAGTCCCCTAACATCACGATCCGTTCATTATCTCCGCATTTATTCAAGACCTCTCTCATGCTATCCCAAAATTCCTCTCTCTCTTGTTGTGATTTTAGTGACCCACCTCCGCGCAGCTCCGTCGGTGCATAGACCCCAAGGATAAACAAGCGGGTGAGTCCGACTTTTAACCTAATCCAGAGGAGTCTTGGGCTTACACATTCATGCTCCATCACACATTCAACCATTCGAGATGAAAGAATCACACCAACTCCCTGACAGCCTCGGCTGGTTTGGGGGACTCCCGACCAGTATGCCGTGTAGGGGCCATGAACCGTGGTGTCACATCCTTTCCTCTTGGTTTCGTTCACGCACAGAATATCAATGCAACGTTCATCCATCATCTGACATACTCCATCTACCTTACCATCCATCCCTCCTCTTACATTCAACGTAGCGAAGCGGCTCTCCGTGGGCCGCTTTTCGCCCCCGCAAAAAAGGAGACGTGATGGGTGGCGAACCACATCACAGATAGATAGTTATTACAAAAAAAATAATATGGAGCGTACACGTACAGCAAAAGTGTGGAAACATTTAAAAAAAATAAACGAATCAACAGCACAGTGCTCGTTATGTCCAAAATATTTCATGCAAAGGGTCGAATACTTCAGGCCTTGACAGACACCTCCAAAGAGTTCACAATATTTCTGTAAATCAACCGCCGGAAGAATCAAAATCATTTATACAGCCTGGACATCTTGCGAACCGGTATCAAAAAAATTAAACGTGAAAAACAGTCTGAAATTACAGGATATATTGCAAAAAAGTCTTTGCCTGAAATTATTTCCCGCTTGGCAGCACAAGATGGACTTACCATAAGGGCAATCACAAGGAGTAAGTTCATTCGTGAGAGTATTACCCTGCGAGGATATAAAATGCCTAAGAACGAGACTGATATCATGAAAATCATCTTGAATTATTATGAAGAAAAAAAAGAAGAAATGATTCAGAATTTTAAAGATTTTGTCGCTTCTGGTGCACGTTTCAGCCTTTCAGTTGACGAATGGACCCGCGTCCGAAACCGAAGGTACTTTAATTTGTGTTTGCATGGTAAGGACTCCATCCTTAATCCAAAGTTTTCAATTTGGGATTAATCTATATACCAGGTAAATGTGGTGCTGAAGAGACCAGGAAAATAGTAGAAGACACATTAATAAGATTTAAATTGGTTTTTGAAAAACATATTGTGGAAAGCTCCATCGAGATGATTTTATGTATGAACCACGCAATCCATCTAGGAGTCGTAGATACATTTTATAAAAAGAAAGAGGCTTCTACCACATCCATAGTTTTTAGCTGCGAAGATAGTGAGGATGAATTCATGGAAAACTCTACTGATGATGAAACGGACTACGAAACAAACTACCAACCAATAGATGAAATTAAAAGAGTGCTTGATGAAACAAGGTTTTTAGTGAAATTATTTAGAAAAAGTCCATTGAAAAACAGCCAATTACAGAATTATGTGAAATCTGAATTTGGGAAAAAACTCAGTTTACTACTGGATGTTAAAACAAGGTGGAATTCCATCATTGATGGCAGAACGGTTTCTGAAGCTCAAAAATTGCGTGAAGAAAGCGTTAATTAATATAAATATTGTTGCGTGAATAGGTTAACGTCATACACTAGCGCCATCTAGTGTCAGGAACGAGAGCGAGGGGAGCTTTGCAGAAAATGACATCACAAATCTTTCAACCGACAGCGCCATCCGAAGAACTAAGTTTCTAGAAAATCTACACTCGAACACTCGTCGCTTTGCGCGCATTTACTTGAATATTCCGGATGCTTCATTGCTAATTTGTATATATAGGCGCTGCAAGATGCGATCGGGGCAGTATTGGATTTGGCGAGACAAGCGAAGCTTCGGAGCGGAATAAAGTGAATTATTGTGTTTAATTATTAGTGTTTTAAGTTTTAATTTGTGTAAAGTAAATTAAAGTGTTAATTTAGGTAATTTTATCGGCAATTTTTATTGTCACGAACCTCAAGCTCGTAACCATATGTTAGATAAGTGGAATGAAGACAATCTTCTTCTCTTGCAGTCAATTGTTGATTTGTTGCAGCCAGTTAAGATAGCTGTGGAAGCCTTATGTCGACAAAACGCTTTATTACTTACTTACAGCCGAAGCAATAATTGACGTGTTACTCAAAAAAATTCAATCGACAATGACTAATAAGAATTTGGCTACGCGGTTCTTCGAAACTTTAAAAGCTCGCCTAGAAGAGAGAGGACCACAACGAGTTGTGCTTGTTGAAATATTTGCACACAGGCCACCACACCTCACAGTCTCAAAACACGGTCTTTTTCAACTCGAATATTAGTAAAACTGCACTAATTGGCTTTGCGGAAGAACTGTATTGTAGGCTTTTTGAAAATATCCCTAGTATACGGACACCAGACATGGAAATAATGGGCGCTGAACCTAGTAACAGTAGCTTTCAAGTACACAACGAGCCTAACGATGACGAGTCTTTTGTAAATCGAATGGAACAAGCAATAAAAATATCCAGGAAAATGTACCCGAGATTTTGAAAAAAAAAACAAGAGCGACATTAAAAAAGGAGTTTCAGTTGTTTGAAGCAACCGGAAAACGTACCGAAAGTTTAACTACCGTATAAAGCCTTAAACACAATGAAACCGACATCTGTTGAAAATGAGAGTGTTTTCCTTGTCCAGTGGCGTTATTATAAAAATCAGAAACAGACTGTCGGACAAAGCTGTTGACGCTCTGATTTTTTTAAAAGTCAATTTTATTAAATCAGCAAAGAAATCGAATTATTGTGTTAGTTGAATATTTAAAAGACTGATCTGTAAGTCTGTTTTAGTATTTATACTTATATTATTTAATTATTAAACAAGTCTGTGATTATGATAATTAACAATGGTGTGATTATGACCAATGACTAGATATAGATACTAGAAATACTAGATAATAGTAGTTATTAAGAATTAGTATGATTTTCAACTAAGCTCATTTTATAACTATAGCTTAAAAGTGAATTTGTGTGTGATTGAAAGAAGTAAAAAAGTTAAGACTGTCATTAACGTTAGTTATTAAGATTTAATTTTATGTAAATGTTTATTAAATGTTGATTTTTACAATAAATTGCCTTTTTAAATAAATATATATAGCCTCTTAAAATAAAAAACAAAAAAAATCATAAAAGTCTCGAAGTCCCGGGAATTCCCGAGACTTCGAGACTTTTATGATTCCCGATTACGTTCATTTTTTTGTATATCGTCAGCAAAGGCGAACAAACAAGTATATGGTTTCATTTAGTGCATATATGTGGGACCCACTCTGTATATATATATATATATATATATATATACAAGAATTGCTCGTTTAAAAGTATAGGATATGTAAACCAAATAACAAATTCAGTTTGTAGGGGCGGCGTAAGTATATACACTTCTCTACGTCGACGTGTGGGTGTCGTAAGAGAGCACAGAGATAAGCAAACTAGGAGATATGCAGCGTCTTACTTGTGCTTGCTGTGTGTAACAGAAAAAATAAAATCTTTTTTATTTTTTATTTTATAGGATAGGGTGACAAACGAGCACACAGTCCACCTGATGGTAAGTGGTTGCTGTGGCCCATAGACATCTACATCTATCCTCGATTACGAATCAAAATGCAGATGCGTTGTCACCCGTGAGGACTGAGATGGAATGCCTCGTTTCCAGTAAAAAGGGTCTCCGGTTCTCTGCACTCACCATAAGAAATACAGCAGCATTAAGCTACTATTTCACGCTGGTATTCTGTGAGAGCGTGGTCCTTCCCCGGTCGAGCCGACCCATTCGTGCTACAACTATACTACTAATATCTACCACGTAAAGTCAAGTTGAAACAACAATGGCTGTAATGAGGCAATCTATGCGGAAGGCCTACGTTAACAATAGAGTTTTATAGCGTGTAATCGATAATATGGAATAGTGTATTTACTTATAGTAAATGTAAATATGACGTTTATATCTTTGGAAAACGATTAGTTGAAAATAGTGATTTTCTATGTCGTTCACATTCTTTCTAATTTGAAATGAACTACAAGATTATTGTAGTAGCTACCTATATTTTTATACTTTATGCAAATTCGTGTTAGAGAGCACAGATTCTAGAAAAAAGGGCAGGTGGAGTGCGCTGATCCAACACTAAGATAATATTTGATTATGTGTGCGTCAGTGTGTGTTTCCAATAAAAGTCCATTACATATCGTCGTATTAGTATGTAATGACATGTTAAAGCAGTATAATTGTAATTATCAATAGGAAATGTTTTATTGAACTCTATTAACATTTTTAAAAGTTGCCCCTCTTTCTAGGATTTAAAAAAATTACATTGTATAGCAAAAAATGTTTACTTTATTAAACCGAGAATTTTTTGTAAAAATCGGTTCACTAGATTCCAAACTTAACATAAACAAACAAATAAATCGCAAAAAGCTCTTACTTTATAATTTTAGTGTTAATAAAAGCCACTTGTTACTAAACATTACACTCCTCGATTCAATAAGTATCTAATATACCGCTTATTTTCAAGTCATGAGAAGAATTTATATCAACGTACAAACATTTTTGCATTACGTTCCCTTAATTTCTAGTAAATAAATGTATCATCTATGCATGTATCTCTATTTCAGTAAAAATAGTTTATGTAAGCTGGCCACACTAGTTTTTTTCGATAAGGTTTTTTGTTCCTAGTCATTAGTATCAATTATCTCGGGACGAAATAATAAAATTGTCAAAATATTGTTACTTACCTACGTAGTGATATACCCTTTTATTTTTTTGGTTTTAGGGATGAATTTTTTAGAATGCTTAAATGTACAAGACGGCATAATTAAATTAAATTTGTCACGTATTGTACAGGTATTGAACGCGAGGCGCGAGTTAGTACTTACTTTTAAATTTTCATTTGCTCTACTGGAGGCACTTGCGTGTTCTTCTGCGTTCCGTCCGACTTTGCTTTATTATCTGAGTTTAGCTTACAGTAGATATTAGCTACTTTAGAATATGTTTAAATACATAACTAAAGCCGTTACAAGTGTTGCAATTTTTTGTTCATTTACAATAAATGCACAGTTAAATTAAAAATGATGAAACATTACAATAAAAACTGTATTTCTAGAAACATCTGCGTACAACAGTTCATTTTTAGTTACTTCTCTCGGCGTTCTGTATGATTTTCATAGACGTATATACATCGTCAGTTCACAGTGACCGTTGACTCCACAGTTTTATACTTTGGTTTGCTGTGTGTAAAGGGAAGATACCGGTACTTAATCATGTGCTGAAAAGATATAACAGATTATTTAAAACTACCAAGAACAATACAGGGTGTTAGTGTAAACACCGTTGTCCTTGAAACCAGTGGTTTGGTTTTACTTATAGAACGTAAATTCAATGAAAAATAACAACATTTTTTTAGTAAAATCTCAATTTTTCCTTAATTCCTCAGTTTATGCCTGTCCTACGCCAAAGTAAGTCCTAAGCGAAAGTATGAAGGAAAAGTTACATCACAGGTTATGTGTACCTATTGTGTTTTTATTGGAATGTTGTGTAGGTAGCTAGCGCGGGCGGTGATCTTTGAATGAATGAATTTACAGACGGTGTCGGACAGAAACTTTTTAAATTTTATTTATATATTTACTGGTTTCAAGGATAACGGTGTTTACACTAACAACCTGTATAATGAAATATAATATACACATAATGCTTTGTTAAAGACGTTAAAATTAATAAGCTGATGCCCACATATTAAATAGAAATGAGCGTTTTACCTAGCTTGAAAAGCACCGTCTTCCCGATTCAGTTGCGTGTAGTGTTGTTGGGGTTGTGGTAGCGGCAATGGTGTACGCAATCGAGGGAGGGAGGAAGATGCTATTCAAATGCATCCAATAAGGGCTGAGCTAATAAATCTTCCGTTCACCAGATGTCCCTAGTCGCGATTGCGTATATACACAAAATATATCCTCAGTGGTGTGCTCTTTAATTATTTACACATTATGAACTGTTTTTTAAATCTAATTTTAGGAATATTCGTAGTGGTTTATTTATTTCTTATCTAATTAATACAAAACACCTCAACCGTCCAGGTTTCAGAAAAAGTTGTGGAAGTCCTCATTGCTATTCAAACTAGGTAAGACACATAATGATTTCTAAAAATAATTAAACGCGATCAACTCCGTAAACTTAGCTTTATTCCAGAAAAAAGTAGTGATACATATTTTTACGCGCGTCTTATGGAAGATCACATCATTTTTAATCTATGGTTACCGCGGTTAATTATGACATCTAGACGTTGAACATCTCAGTTTACCCCGTGACCGTGGGTGCTGTAAAGTGCTCGAAACGTCGGGAATATAAAAAAAGTTAATATACGCAATAAATTCCGTAAAAATTAGTTTTATTTAAATGTGTAGTGTTCGTGTAAATATAAGAAATCATTACAAAAAAGGTTAAATTAATTTTGTCAAAAAAGAGAACTAATCAATACAATTTTCTTAGCAATTAAAGGTGGAAATAAAAACAACATGAAAACAACAATATAGGTTCTTTGGACACATAGAGAAACCAAAAATAATCTAAAAGCGTCTATCCATATAATCGACAATTATTTAGATGCGATCCCACTAAATGTCTGTATAAGGACTCGAACTTGATCTCATAGGTACTATTCAAAAAATAATAATTTTACATTGAGTTATTATGTACTACGTACTAGAGGCGACACTGCATTCACCTACTCTGTTCCACTCTACTGCGGTGCATACACCGCACTTTAATCAGTCACTCGCTAGGCGCTTGTAGAGTTGTCACGTGTTGCGTTGATTTAAAAAAAAATCTCTTGATAAAAATATGCCATCGTGTGTACTTAGATATTGCACAAATAATTCAAGAAATGTCAGTAAAAACCAAGGAATTACTTTTCATCGGTTAATAAGATACTTAATCATTAAAAAAAAGTATTACAGATTAATAATAAAACAAATTATTCCTAAGACGTCATCTCGTATCATGGACTATAGATTATGAAATTAATATGTTCAGATGCGACATTTCTGTGGGTACTTAAGTATAGGACGAATATATTATTATACATATTTTTTTGTAGAAACATATATAATTTTCCATATTTAAATCTGCTTATTATTCTTTCATTTTATTTTTGGGTTTCCACATCAAAGTCAAAGTGGAATAAATTCGTCCATTTTTAACTCTCGCGTGCCCAACATTTATGAACGAATCTTATTCTAATTTAAATAAATATATTTGTAATTTAAATGTTATGTTAATAAGTTTTGTTAAATGTACATTATATGCATAGTATGTTTTTTTTATATTTGACATAGATACCTTTTAAAATATTCAGATAAAAATATCATTAAAATGTAATTGTGATATTCTGTAATATTAAATTAAATAAGCAAATATAATATACAAAATAAATGACAAAATTTAAATATTGTTCTCGATAAAATTTACCAATTTAACAATACAATCTACTATTACCTACGGATCATTCTACCTATGTTTATTCTATGATAAAAAAAACAACCGCGCGAACACAGAGTAGCGCACATTTTTTGTTTGAGATAGCTGTTCTAGTACATATTACTTCAATGTAATTTTAAGACGAATTTACCTAGTTATAGTTTCAATCTTTTCCGTACACAGTAGGTACAGTTTGTTGTTCTTACAGGTTTGTTTGGTTTTGTCGACAGAAGTTATTATACAGTGTGTCTGGTCACGACCTAGCAATAATTTAAGGTTACAAAATATACCTAATTTCATCGACGAAAACACCCATATATGGGGGTCTACGACCCCTCCTGTCGGAATGGCCGCCATTTAATTTTTTTTTATTCTTGTAGATACCTCTGCCAAAAGATGCGGATTTCTCTGGACAGAAAGGTCCTACAGATCTATTTTTTTTCTTAACATACTTCTAAAACTAGCACATTGACACTAAATTTTTTTTATACTTTCCTAATACTTAAGGATATTACTTACAAATTGACATTAAAATTATTGTTCTTAATTGCATAACTCAAGAGTTAGGGCTGTTTGAATATGACGGTCCCAAACCCATGTAGAGCTACCTGCTACATTGAATAGGGTTTATGTGACAAGGACGGAAAATGATTTGTATTATTGTTAGGCGGTGAATAAGTAGGACAAAAATCATGTTTGACCAGCGCAGGTATCGTAGATAAATGTTTGTTAGATCAGTTGTCCTCCGCTCTGCGTTGCGATCGCTACTATTCCGTTCCGTTTTGTGAGGTATTCCTTCACCGAGATATTCTGCTGAGTTTGTTGTAGTTTGCAGTGACTACGTACTTTTCGGATAAAAACATGTCCAACTATTCGTCTCATCACATAGCTGACATGCATTTCATGTATGGCAGATGTAATGGAAGCGTTGCTGCCGCCGTACTGCGCCGTACGAATGTATCGTCAGAGGTATCCCAACCGGCCTACACCCAGTCAACAAACTTTTGTTGACATTCACTTAAGATTGTCGCAATATGGCATCCAAAGGCCGCCAAATAAACGCTCCCGCATAGTGTCAGTGCAAGCAGAAGAAGAAGTTCTTCAATTTATTTACCGAGATCCCAGGCTCAGTGTAAGGCGAATAGCAATGATGCTGCATTTGTCAAAATGGGTTGTGTGGAAAATTTTAAAACGCGAAGGCATGCTGCATCCGTACCATTTTCGTCGCGTACAAGATATTCGAGACCCAGACTATGCTGTGCGAGCCACTTTTTGCTCGTGGCTCAACGGTTGTGTGCGACGTCAACCGACATTTTGTAAAAAAAAAATCATGTGGACCGATGAGGCGACTTTTACAAGAGCTGGTATTATAAACCACAGAAACCAGCATTTAGGATGCAAGAAAATTCAAATGCAGTAAGGCTCAGTAAATTTCAACATGAATTTTCAGTAAATGTGTGGGCGGCTATGATTGATGACAAATTAATTAGACCAATTGAATTACCAAATACAATGAATGGTCTAAGATTTTTAGATTTTCTAAGGAACACATTTAGAAAAATCATGGAGGAATTACCAGTGATCAACCGAAGGCGCATGTGGCTACAGTTGGACGGTGCACCAGCTCACTACGCACGTGCTGTGAGAGCTTTTCTCAATGAAAATTATTGACCATGGATAGGACGTGGTGGAACGGTAGCTTGGCCACTTCGCTCTCCGGATTTAAGACCTCTGGATTATTTTTTATGGGGATAGATGAAGCAGAGGGTTTATGCTACAGTCCCAAATAGCAGACAAGAACTGCTCGACAAAATAATGACGATTGCGGATGACATAAGATCCGACATAGTCTTAATATCAAGGGCCACACAACAAATGACTGTAAGGTCAGTAGCCTGTCTACAGAATAGAGGTGGACATTTTGAACAATTATTAAATTAATAATAATACTTGCCATTAAAAGTTTCTTAAAAGTTATAGTGTATTGTTATTTAATCCATTATCAAAAATTAATAGCGCTCATATGAGGCTCTACATACATGACCCTCGCAAAAGGGTCATATTCAAACAGCCCTAACTATCGAGTTATGCAATTAAGAACAATAATTTTAATGTCAATTTGTAAGTAATATCCTTAAGTATTAGGACAGTATTAAAAATTTAGTATCAATGTGCTAGTTTTTGAAGAAGTATGTTAAGAAAAATAAAATAATAGTCAATTTTTTTACTTAAATTAGCATTGTAAATGTTTTAAGATATTTTGTAGGGAAAACTTTCCATGATGTTTATTTTTATTTGATAGATGCTATTTTTACCTTTTAAATAACATTTTTTAAAAGGTAAAAATAGCAAAAGAAAGGTCCTACAGATTTTACATCTGTAGGACCTTTCTGTCCAGAGAAATCTGCATCTTTTGGCAGAGGTACCTACAAGAATAAAAAAAATTAAATGGCGGCCATTCCGACAGGAGGGGGCGTAGACCCCCATATATGGGTGTTTTCGTCGATGAAATTAGGTATATTTTGTAACCTTAAATTATCGCTAGGTCGTGACCAGACACACTGTATATATTATATTATATTTTTATCAATTATTATTATCGTATATCGTTTTTGTTGATCGAGAGACCAACCGGGCTGCACTAATGTGTCGTATAAAAAATACGTAGGTCGTATCGTAGTCGGCGTAAGATATAATCCATCACTCTATTTCAACCCGAGGGTGGCGTAAAAGGCAAGTAGGGGAAATGTTTGAAAGATGTAATGGCTTCTGAATAATGGCAATGTAGCCATCTTGTTTACCGATCCGCCTGACAAGCATTACTTTAGCAAAATAATGAACATGATTATGGCAATTTCATCCCACAGCAGGTTATCTTAAATTTCTTCTAATAAAAACTACATAATAAATATAAAAAAACTAATATATAAAAGAAATATTACGCATTTATTTTGAATTGAGATAAAAATAATGTCTTACCTTGATTTGTCTCTTCATTGTAATACAAAATAGGGTTATAAAATACATAACTAGGATAGGCCAGAATACTGGAATATTGAAGGCATCAACAAATGTACAGAAGAAAGCTATGATGGTGCTCTTTGTAACAGAAAGCCAAAACTTAAACTCTGGTAGCCTTCGGATAAATGGTCTAAATTCTTCACTAGCACGGGTTGGTAGGGCTGGACCATTGTCATCGTCAGCTGCAGAAAACTAAATGTTAGTAATTTTATATTACACAATATTTTTACATAATTTTGTTGGAGATTTAATTTAAATGAGAAACAGCACAACACATACTACACATAAACTTTTTCAGTTTGCCAACACTAAAACCCACTCAGATGTGAGAGGCAGCCTGAGCCCAGCAGTGGAACATACATAATAGGCTGTTACTTTATACACTTTTAACAGTGGTATCGGGGGCAAACGAGCATGCGGCTGGCCTGATGATAAAAGTCGACCGCCACCAATGAAAAACTACAATACGAAGGGAATATCAGGTGCGTTGCCGGCCTTTTTAAAGGGAGTTTATCTCGTTTCTTGAAGGTATCTTAGTCGTATTGGTTCGGTAAATCACCCGGGGTAAACGATTCTACAATGAGGTTGTGCAAGGAAGGAAACTCCTAGTAAAACGCACAGTGGTGGATAGCCAAGCATTCACGTGGTGTGGATGGTATCGTGAGTTTTGTCGCGATGTGCGATGGTGCAATTTGGCGGCTGTCATTAATCCGAACAATTGATAAGAGCATTCCCCATGATAAACGCGATAGAAAATGCAAAGGGATGCCACATCTCTTCGTAGTTCCAGTGAATCGAGCCGATCAGAAGAAACTCGATCGTCGAAGATTACAGCCATTTCGTCAAGTGGAAGGAGCTGGCACCAGGGTGCCCCGGTCCAGAGATGAGAACATATTCTCTGTAAGGCCAAACCTGCAGCTTGTAAGTTTTAAGCGGTATGCATGCTTGTTCCGTTCTGTTGAGCAGGCCAAGCTTTTTAGAGGCTAAAATTTAGCTTTCCCTTTCAAACTATAATATAATAACTAACTGATACTGCACGTCATTCGATATGTCGACGCCGAGGATTCAAACGTTGACGGAGGCAGCAAGAGCGCCCTGAAACTGAGGAGATACAACAAATGGATTCTTTTTAGCGCTAAACGCGCATACTAGTGTCTTCTGCGGATTGATCTTTATTCGTCGCCGATCCGAGACTTTGTTTAACAAAGACTCGACTTCAGACACAAGTTTGTTCCGGTACTTGACGACGTGTTCCTAAGAAATATTGTATCCAAATAAGGTTGATCAATTAGCATACAGTTCACCTAATAGTAAAGCCATAGTAGAGCCATTCTGCAGTTATATTAGTAGTATAGTTGTAGCAAGAATAAGTTGGCTCTACCGGGGAAGGACCACGCTCTCACAGAATACCAGCGTCAAATAGTAGATTAATGCAGCTGTGTTTCGTATGGTGAGTGAACCGGAGACCCTTTTTACTGCAAACGAGGTATTCCACCTTAGTCCTCACGGATGACAACGCATCAGCATTTTGATTCGAAAACGATGATAGATGATGACATCAGGTGGACTGTGTGCTCTTTTGTCATCCTATCCTATAAAAAAAATGAATATTGTGGCCCATAGACACATTAATCTATTTCTCCATTATCAAACATCAAATATGATTATCATCTACTCGTATTATTAAAATGTAGAAGCGTCATCAATCCCTAGGACGAAGATGGAATGCCTCATTGCCAGTTAATACTTTTGCCAATTCCTGAGAAGAACACTACACCGAGAAGAATGGGGCTGGGAAATATATATTGCAGTATATATTTTGTGTTTAAGGGGATAGAGTAAGTCAGCTCAAATTCTAATTTCGTCCCCACTTGCCCGCGCGTCGTATGCTATGTACCGACATGTTTGTAATCACTAATACTGTAAGTAGAAAGGTCGTTAGACACTTATTTCATTAATTTTTATCATATTTATGCCTGTTTCTTAACGCCAAGCCAGTCGCTTCTTATTTTTATTACGGTTATTTCCCATTTTAATTTTACGTCGTCCTGTTGCGTAATGTATATTCTGATCGTAAGCGACACAACCTCCCCGTTCAAAGGCCGAAGCGAAGTGACCGTGCGCCAGGAATCACGCTTCAAGAGGCCGCTAGTTTAGGTAATTTCTTTTTACGGTGAAAATAATGGTATTTTAAAAAACATAACATAAGCACTGCTTTATAGTTAGTTCAGTTAGTATGCAAAGTTTCATGATCATATTTAAAATATTTTATGAATAACAGCGGTTTATTGTTTATTTTGGAGGTAACTTTGGATTTTTTTTCTATCGAGAAAATTTTACAAAATCGTGTTTTCGTCTAACATAATCCTTAACATTAATCCTCAACTTTACCATATATTTATTTCAAAATTAATGCTGCAATATTTTCAGCATAACGAAGGATCTTGCTAAGCCATTTGAGATTATATTTCCCCTTAAAGCATATAAAGTAAAAAAAATATTTACAACTGAGTGGTTGTCGACTTACCACTACACCTAACTAGATTTATTGAAATCCATAACGACATTCTGCACAGCAGAACGAGTTGAAAATTTTTTCGTTCATTTGGTTATATCCATGAATTAGTAGTAGCTGAATTAGGTGGAAAAACAACTATATAAGTTAATTTTTTTATATAAAGCACTCTTTTACTCACCATCGAAATCCATAGCTGGATCTATCTTCGGAGTAAGGAATGCAATAAATAAATTTAAGTGATATATACCTAAGGCATAAGTTACTATGTACCATCCCTGAAAGTAAAAAAAAATGTTTATTATTTACTTTTGTGGCGTATTAGTATTCCGCAAAATTGCAATTATGACTGACAACAAGTGAAGAAATGTCTAGTATGCATCATATCTCTCTAGAAATTTAAGCATAGAGTAATATTTCTGCAATAATACTAACAAAGATAGTATACATGATTTACAAGGGTGACACTGAAAGTTCTTAGTAAAGTCAAAAACTGAACAAACTAAGTAGCAAGTTATTGGTTTTATTATATCTTTTCAAAACAGTGTCCATCTACATCAATACATCGCTGCATCCGATGGAATCACTGAGAAATGCACTTTGAAACCACTCATCCTTAGAAGTCTCTAAGGTATTTTGGAACGCAGCCACTGCTTCCTAGGCGTCCATAAAACGTTTTCCTCGAAGTTTTTCCTTTATTTTCGGAAATAAATAAAAATCGCAAGGTGCGAGGTCAGGGCAATAGGGAGGCTGACCAAGTAATTCCACGTCTCACGTCGCCAAGTAGTCGATTGTTTGCTTGGCGTGAAGGAGGATCCTACTGCGAGGTTGTTTCTCCCGAACCTTTTCCAAGACAAGTGGCAAACAATTTTTTCATAAAAATTTAAATCTTTAAAAATCAATAACTTCAAAAATAATTGTGCTACATAACTGAAATTTGGTATTTTTTTATGAATCTATCATATTATTGCGCGCCTAAGTTGACGTCATGTACCCGGCACTAGCCCCATCTAGTGTCGGGGACGAGAGCGAGGAGAGCTTTCCAGAAAATGACATCACTAATCTTTCAACCGACAGCGCCATCTAGTATCGAAACGAAGAACTAAGCTTCTAGAAGCCCGACACTCGAACTTTCGGCGCCTAGTCGATTGGCGCGCGTATTTACTTGAATATTCTGGATGTTTCGGTGATAATGTGTATTTAAAGGCGCTGCAAGATGCGATCGAGGAAGTATTGAATTCGGCAAGACAAGCGAAGCTTCGGAGCGAAATAAAGTGAATCAGTGTGGTTAATTATTAGTGTTTTAAGTTTTAATTAGTGTAAAGTGAATTAAAGAGTTAATTTTGGTAATTCAATCGGCAGTTTTTATTGTCACGAACCTCAAGCTCGTAACAATATATTGCTGCATAAAAAAAATCACGAAAATCTGAGACATCAATTCTGAAAATCTCCCAAAATTGTGTTGAATTGACATGGAATGATTCTTACGTTTGCGGATTAAGGGTCCACAATCAGCCAGGATGTGCAGAGGCGTTTCTTCCCTTAAGGAACAAAAACGGCACATCCTTAAGTTGCTTAGTCCCAGGATGACCATGTGCTTTTTAACAGTGTCCAGTCAAGGCTCCTCCCAGAATGTGCCGATTATTTTTGTTTCAAGGGCCAATCGGGCTAGACTCTTTAAGATTTCACAATTTCCCGTGCGAGCTCATCGGCAAGTTCATTCCCTAGAATACCGGCGTGGCACAGAACCCATCTTAAAACGACTCTTTTGTTACATCCCAAGGCGTTTAGACGGTTCACGCAGTCTCCAACTAACTTCGAGTTCACTAAGTTTGATCTCAGCGCTAGCAGTGCTGCTTGACTATCAGAGTTTATATAGATTATATAACTGACGTAGTGCTTTTGCAGATTAATTTCCGCACACTGAAGTATGACAAAAATTTCTGCCTGGAAGATAGAGGTGAATCTACCCCAATTTATACTAAGTTTGAAGTTTGGCATTCCCCAAAAATTCCAAAGTCTACGTCGAGGCCTTTTTTTGACCCATTGGTGCACCATATAAGGCTACCGACCTTACAGACAACCTTGTACATTCAGCCAGTCTTCTCTGGAGGATTGCTCCAGTTGCCATTACGCAGGCATTCCTTTATAGACTATTTAGTCTGTCCGCAGTCGTCTTTTGGTTGGCCTTATTACACCAGATAATGGAGGCATAGATGATAATCGGCCTCACTATGCTGCTGTACAGCCATAGGATCATACTGGGACACCAGCCCCAGTTATTCCCAACCATACAACTGCATGTACCTAAAACAATTTTAGCCATATGACATTCGTTGCTAAAGTGAGAGTTCCATGTTAGTTTTTGATCGATTTTTACGCCCAAATACTTAACTTTTACGATAATTAAAAGAATCAGGCGTAACTTTGCGGAAATCCATTATATTGAAGTTGTTAGAACTTAATTTGCTCATTTCCGCATTAATAAAACATAATGACGTGTCCTGCCCAGTCTGAAGAGCACCCATCTCCCACCCTCCCTCAGTAGCGTGCACTATCCCTTTCATCACCACCACTGCCAGTGCTACCCCTCCCAGCGCCAACCCTGCAGCACCACCGCAGTAGGAACGCCACACCACCCTTGATAATACGACATGTGATTCGCATCTACACAAGGCATCCTCAGATGAATTAGACTCTATGGAGGATAACACCATCTTCATCATAACTAATCCCATCACCATCACTTGTAGCACTCTCTCTGCTTTCCACACGCTGTTATTTATACAACTCGTTGATGAGGGAGATACAACTCCTTATCAAAGAGTAGCACGAGTTGCTGAAATAGCAACTGTTTCAGCTCACCCCTCACTTATCCTTCAGCCACCGCAGACTACTTAACTTGTGGATGCCTCGTGTAAAGGTGAAACACGTATCGTATTATCGAGAGTTGAGTGTCGTTCTTAGTGTGGTGATACAGGGTGTGATAGTTTTTTTTATAGAAGAGGGGGCAAACAAGCATACGGTTTACTTGATGTTAAGTGACTACCGCCGCCCATGAACATCCACAATACCAGGGGAATTGCAGGTGCGTTGCCTGCACTTTAAAAAGGAGTAAGCTCTTTTCTTGAAGGTCCCCAGGTACTGGGAGTGGTGGCTACGGGGATAGTGCATGCAATTGAGGGAGGTTGGGAGGTGCTGTTCAGACTGGGTAGGACATATTATTTTATTTTATTACACGAATATGAGCAAATTAAGTTCTAATAACTTCAACCACATGGATTGAAAAATGCTTGAGAATATTGAGTCAAATTCTTGTTTGAACACATTTCATTTTCCTGCCATGTTCGCATCATTATTGTACTTGATCTCGTCAATCATTCATGTCTAAGTCAAACACTTGTACATTGTGTGTGCATTAAAAAGAGACCAGGAAGTCCTTTTTCTGAAGGCTTGTAAGTACAAACAATACTTGTGCTTTGACTTATTAATTAGCATCAACAAAACAGAATGTTAATAATAAGAGTGATTGAATTGGTGACCGGGGTTCCTGGTGGTTTCGGTTGATTTCCACTGGTCTCTATAATATGCCACACAACACTGATGTTATCTTCAGTCGTCGCCGTAGAAAGCCGTCCCTCACGCAGATCATCGGTGAGATTAGTGCAACCATGTTTTAAACTCATTAAACCAGCTGTAAACAGTGGCACGAGATGGGGCTTCATCATGAAAGGCCAATCGGAGTCATCATAACTTTCTTGTTGACTTAAATGACATTGAAAGTCATAAAAAATCATTGTACGAAAATTTTCTCCTGTTAACCTGTTTGCTGTTCTTTCTGAGCTAGCGGGTTAAATTCTGACATGACACAAACAATTTTCAATTTGCCACCAAAGCGTAAACAAATGACAAATTAGTAAAATACATACACAATAATATTGGCAAAGAGTTCCATTTTCAAAATTTGAACTTATTTTTTAATTATATCGTTTACAAGTGGCCAGTTCTAAAAAAACCTTCAGTGTCGCCCTCGTAATGTAAAATATCTTAAACTTACAATAAACTTGATAATAGTAACGAAATCCAGTCTTTTCTAATGGTGTGTGCCATAGTATATGTATTTTATTCGTTCTAATTAACCAATTAAGAACTTTTTTCACATTTAATTATTTGTATAAGTTGGTGTTTATGTGAATGGAAAAATATTGTGCATCTTAGTCATTTCAGAAAAAACAAAATCATTTGGATTTGGACAGAGTGGTGGACTAATTCATGTATAACCCGCTCAGTTATGAGAGCAGGCCTGTGCTCAGCAATGAACATATCAATATACAGGCTGTAATTTTACTACTTCAACATTGGCCAAGTTTAATGACAGGTGTGAAAATTAGGTAATACAGATGTGTTATGCAATATTGTGTAGGTGAAAGAGAATCCATCTCCCATTTCACTGTTTTCTAGTTCAATTCAAATTTGTCACTTCATTTCGTCCCGTCGGTGTTGTGTGTGTGGTGATGTGTAATAGGTGACTATAGAAAACCCCAGCAAGATCTTACGGATTTAGATAAATGACGATATAACTATATTGTCTAGAGAAGTTTTAAATTAAAAAAGGGCAAGCAACGGGAAAGGCCCATGTCTACCAGTGGACATTTTGATTGATGTATTTACTTGACTCTAGAGTCAGAAATTTATTGGAAATGTCAGCCTATCACCATGTTAAATATTTTAAAGTAAACAAAGACTGTATAAAATGGCTTATTAAAATATAAATGATTACATGGTAGTTAAGAACCCCTGGGAAAGAGGTGATTAATTCCAAGCTGTTTTAGAAAAAAATAATTATTATTTTTACATTTATTTCATTGTAAAATATTACTTTGAAAAAAAAAAAATACCACATTACCATCATAGACACCTTGAATATGAAACTTTGTGCAAGTTATGATGAAAAATATTTAAAATGACCTGCCAAAAACAGCTCAAGACTTATGAACAAATAGGGTACTGTAGAAATTGTGATTGTGTTTGCAATATACAGTGAGCAACAAATGATTTATTTATTTTAAGCCTAAGTTGGAACATTACTTTTTCTATTATTATTTAAAAGCAATGTTTTCCAGTTATGACTTTATATTATAAAACAGGAAACGTAGTAAGTAGTAACATGTAAATACATGATAACCAATTGATAGTGGAATTTAACAGGAAACAATCATAGCGACCGCCGGACAACTTCATAGTTTGGAGTTGGGGAGGCAGGGAGTAGGCTAACAATACTGCACTTGTCGTTACATATAAATTGGACCATCTGTTCAAAAATACTCATTAAGGTCGCCAAAAGTTTTGTAATATTATTTATAATACTTACTTGTTTTGTGATTATTCGTATAACAAACACTGTTAATAGCAAAAAACTTCCAAACCATCTCCCTTTGGTATGTGGTGTCCACTTATCTAATGTTCCTTGATACAGCTGGAAAAAACACATATAGATAGTTACATCACAGAGTGAAAATATCTAAATGTATTATATACCTACTAAACCTTGACTGCATTATTTGAAGCATTATTGTTAGAAAAAAATATATAAATAAACTATGGTATGAGTAAGTCATTGCCGACTCCGTGGTTCAGTGGCTTAGCAATGAGTGGCTGCGCTGGGGGTCATGGGTTCGAATCCCGCACAAAACAAATATTTATATGGCCAACAACTAGTTGTTCCGGGTCTGGATGTTTGTCCTTGTGCAATTTATGTTTGTAAACTGCCCTTACGATACGAGAAAATCTTATTGTAGGGGTAACATTTTTTTTAAAAAAAGGTCATTGTGAATTTTTTTCTGTCCTTATCACCCAATAAAATAACGATAAAAATATATCATGTTTCAAGACATATTTTATGTTTTATTGTGTGTGTATTGTTGTGAGAACTTGTATACATCAAAGTCAGTGTTTTTCTAGGAAACTGATTTTGATGATTGTTTTTTATTTAAAAGCTGATACTTCTCATCCAGTCCCATATAAATTTGATCAAGATCTGACTAGTAGTTTTTGAGTTATCCCTAATAATGTGTAGTTAATAGCCTTGGACTATATTGAGGATGTTCTCATTTTATTTATATTGAAGTTGGTAGCACACATTTTTTATTTGACCACTTTAGTGCGATTTAACTTTTTATTTGAACACTTTAGTGCGATTTAACTTTTTATTTGACCACTTTAGTGCGATTTAACTTTTTATTTACATTGAAGGTTGTATCAATATCCTGTGCAAGTATTTATAATTCTACTTATTTTTTAACTTCATCTGAAAGTTATTGTAAGTATTATGAACCCTGGTTTTTGATGCTATTAGTTTAAGTAAGATGTATTTAGAAGGCCTAGTACCAAATTTTGCATGTACGACACATGGGTTTTAGATATAATACACAATAAATGTTTACTTTAATACTTGCTTTATGGATATTCTAATGAACTTGTCATTTTAATAATAGATTACTGCAATAAAGATTTTTGATTTTAATAACATTTTACTAGCTTAGATAACATTTCAGGTTTTATTAATTTACATGCTAATAGCTAACTATTTAAAATCAAATAAATTTTATATTAACAAATTCAGAGCATCATATTCATAGTGAACATAATATGGGCAAGGTAATTTTATTAGTGTCTGATAATTATAAAGCACAAAGATAAATTAAATTACCTGAGAAATACGCATCCATGCTTGGGAAATAATTCCTCTTCTGGTTGTTTCAGAACCTAAATCATTTCCGTCCATCATTGTTGACCCAGTCTCTTCTTTGTTAAAAATTTTAGCTTCTTCAATACATTTATTGAAAAAATTGAAATATAATTAAATACTATTTAACTTTACTAAGGTAAAATTTAATTTATTCGACAAATAGTAGCCTCACATAGTACCAATACGATGACGGATGCATCAGGTGTCAAGGTGACAACTAAGGTGACAACAGTGACAACTCACAAAGCCAAGATTATGGAGTGTAGAGGTAAGGAGTACAGACTCTGTATAAAAAAGTGTCCGTAGGAAAGAACTAAATAAGGGTAGCGCCACTGTAGCTACAGTCTAAATTTTAAAGAACTTTTTGTAATTTTTTTATTGCAAAGACTTTCACCATATTTCTTTTTACAATAATTATTCTATTGCTTTTAAAATTTTTATTTTCAAAATCACACTCAACGTATTTTACGGCGATTTATCATTCCCTGTAGCTACTCGAGCGCTGTTGTGGAGTGTTTTTGAACTCTTATTTACTGCTAACGGATGGACACATTTTCAATTATTCTTCTATGGAAAATTGCCCTCCTTACCAAGATGGTACATTCTTCTTTCTTTTGTAATAGACTCTTTTACTTTTGCCAGTGTCCATTAACATTTTTTATATAAGAGGGAGCAAATGTGCATCCTTATGTCTAATTGCGAAGTTATTGGAAGAATATGATAGCATTTTGAGCCAGCAGATAGTCGAGGACTATAGTATCTCGAAGCGTTTAAGCAGACAGAAAGGTCACCACATTAGAATTTTTAAATTCTAATCTGAGACAAAAGTCACCAGAAGTCATTGAATAAATGTTATTTTAGAAAAAAACAAAAAACCTATATAATGTCAAAAACATTTAATTTCTCTTTTACCGTGGATTTACATCACATTTTGATGCTGGATTGCATACTTCGATGAGGTATAAATATGCCGCGATTAAGTGCGAACCCAGTGTGTACCATAATGATAGAAGCCATGTAGCCTGTTCATGCCATTTTGGCAAGATTGGTCAATTATTTCAGCCTTTGGCATGATCAGTTGGTGTTTTATAAAAACTGTCAGTATTTAGTTGTATTGGGGTATTAAAATAGATTTCGTTATGACAACTCAAAATGCCCTAACTGCCAACCCTAGGTATTTCACCAGCATGTAGGGGATTTTCCTGTACTTCTCTTATTATGTCTGTATCACAATCAATGTCCGTGTGCTCGTTTGTCACCCTTATTCTATAAAAAAAAGTTAAATTGCGTGAATAAATCCACGTATATAAATGAAAAAAATTAAGAATATGATGCTAACTGCAATGTTTAATTTTAATTTAATAAAAATATAGCATTTAAATGTGTATTTTTACTTTTCTTAGTTTAATACACAATACATTTGACAAGTTTCTGCAGGTTTTTAACCAAAGTAAGTCAGGATCTGTATTTTAAAGATGGTCACACTGTGTTAAGCGCTCTCTACATGGAGTGTTTTTAAAATGCATTAAAACTTTTACAACTATTTTTACTTACAATTAAATATACTAAACACTAAACACAAACTATTTCAACAAGTATTTACATAAAACTATTTACTTAAACAGCGTTAAAAAACTTTACCATTGAATCGCCTACATCGCGCTAGCTCCGACTTCGTATAACGCCCAGGGCGCCTCGCGATTTTAGGTAATTATTTCACGCAGGTAGCAAGAGTGACAGAGTCCTGGTAGAGGTAAAGAGAACCATCTCACATGGAGAAAAGTTGAAAAAGTGTTCATCTGTAAGCAGTCAATAACAGTTCAAAAACTTTCCACAAACGTGCTAGAGTAGGTAGAGGGTATGAAATGAACTTAGCAGTTGTCGACGAAGTGAAGTGTACTGAGTTGAGGAATTTGATATTTGTGGAAACTAGAGGAGTTGATGAAACTGCAGTACTTAAATCCTCAACTGCTCACGTTGTCTAAAATAATTTAGTAAATAAAACCTAGAAAAAGCCGCCGTGAAACACGTTGAGTGATTATGAAAATAAAAATTTTTGATAACAATATTACAGTCGACTCTCGTTAATTCAAATTTGCGATAATTCAAACCTCTCTACAATTCAAAGTTATCACGAGTTCCCCACAAAATCTCTTTATATTTCGAACTAAATGAAAACATTTTTATGCACTTGGTAATTCGGACCAAAAAATCATTGCTACGTACAAAAACAACGTTAATTTGAACTCATCGTTAAACACTCGACAGTTCAAAGTTGCAGACAGAAGACGTTCTATCGCAAAGAAATTGTTAAGTTTGTTTTAGCTAACTGCGAATATTACGGTTCAGCTGTAACACCCCTAACGATTCTCAACTTATTCAAAAAACTAGTTGACATCAGCCGTGTGAGTTTTTCTGACTTTGTTGCTGTCTCAGGTTCACTAACCGATGGCGAAATATTAACTATATATTATATAATATAATAAATAAATAAATATAATAAATTAAGATGAGGACGATACATCAGAGCCTTTCGCAGTGGTGTCAGTCAAGGAAGCAAGAGCCTCATTATACCTTACAAAACTCTGTCTACAAAAATAAAGTGATGAAAAAGCATTACAGGTACTTTTTCTCTTAAAAAAGTTACTGAGCAGTCTGAGCAGCAGCAATGTGCTTTGAAGCAAACCAGTATAACAGAGTTCTAATAGTTAGAGTTAGAGTTAGAGTTATAATAGAGTTTAGAAAGGTTAGATAATTCACACTATGAATATGTACACGAATGCACTAGCAGTTAATAAATAACAATTGATCAACACTTAATTAATTGCTTTTTAAATTGCTTTTTAAAGTATTTTGTCAAAACATGTACACGAGCGGTCTGTAGATCAGCTACGCCAAAGGATCGTTAAACACCCTTCGCGTCCAATATAATAATATATTCGTGATGATGTTGAAACTTCCTCGTTTCTGCAGTGCATCTGAAATGTTTGCGCAGGCGAGAACGGATGGTTTTCAGGCACTCATGTGCAAGAATGTGGCGTCACTGATAAGCCGCGTACGGGGGAGTGACAACAGCATTCTGAGGACGGTAGTAGATGATCCACATGCACCTATATTAAGGAGCTATGTGAGATCAATGTCCTATTTCGTAAATTATTTAAATTAAATTATTATTATAATTATAGTACTACTAACCCCCTTACTATTAGAATTAATTACTAACCCTTATGGATCTATATTGTCTGAAAATAAATGATTTGATTAATAATTCGAAGTTATATTCACTCAAAAATTTCGAAACATTTGATATTTCAAACACTCGATAATTCGTAATATTTTAAGAGTACCTTGAGTTTCGCATCAATGAGAGTCGGCCATTATAATAAAAAAGGATTGTGATGTAAGTTTGTGCAATAAAAAGTTATAAAAAGCTATTTAAAGTTTACCCGCTAGCTACAGTGGCGCCACCCTTATTTAAAGCTCTCCTACACTTACTACGATCCTCCTTACCTCTACAATGCATGGCTCTTTGCATCTCAGCGCCCGGTACAAAGACAAATTTTACATTTCACTGAATTTTGATCGTTTCCTAAAATATTTCCATACAACACTTTGTCGCATTCGATTTTCGCATCGAAGGTGGCGTTCTGAAGATGCAAATCAAGCAGACCAACTAAGTCAGCAATTAAAAACAATACAAGTCACTTTTATAAACTTTTTGGTTTTGACGACGAAGTTAACACCAATCAATCAATATTGCTATTAAATAATAACAAATATTTATAAATTTCTTAACAAAAACAGTCTTCTAATCTAATTATTTATGAAATACATAGACAACAACATATTTAGACAAATGAAACACATTTAAATCCAAATATTTTGCGTTATGATTCCATTAAATATATTATTCATTCATCAAAATTATGAGATATTGCTATTAAATGTATAAAGTGTATTTAACTGGTCCCACATGCATTATTCGAACTCTAATAGGGTTTTCCTCCATAATCCTCACTCCATTGAAAGGGACGACACTTTACTTTGCATTATACATATGCACTATACATTTTTACAGTGGTAGAGCCACGCGGCAGCTTTTGCTGTTGCACGACGGGCCGGCTCGATCCAACTTCACAGAATACCGGCGTGAAGTGAAAGCTTTGCTCCTCTATGAATGGAATGGAGTTAAATGTAAGACTACCTTAGGAGGGTACCAGCACCCCTGGAGCATCCTCGGCGATTTTAACGCCCACCACGCCGAATGGCTTAGTTTTATTTTTATTTTATTTTATTCAAAGTGGAACAGCTAACAACTACATTATATATAATTACATATAGATAGTACAGTAACTTAATATACGCAATAATGCAGCCCACAGTGCTGTTCACAGATTACCTCTTGGGATAGATAATTAAGACGCTAGGAGACCTGCAGCTGTACAGAAGGTTACAAATGTCAAAGTATGGTCAACAGTGATATTATAATGTGACTAAGATAATAAAATTATTATTTGAAAAGTATCTTGTATAAAAGACCACGAAACTTTTCCTTTGAGCACGTAAAATGTCTATATGCTCGAATGTCTCATTATATGTGGCAACCATACGTCGAATCGGTGAACGAATACCGGTATTGGATCGACAGGTACTTGCGGCAAAGAGTTTACCCGCACGCACCCGTCGTCTATGGACAGTTCTGGGAACTACATAACATAACAGATTGTTTAACTCAAAACAGTCAAATTTGCATCTTACTATATGAAACAATGTCATAGACTGCAATTGCTTACGTCTAGAGTGGAGGGTTAGAAGTTTGTATCTGGTCGTACGGTAAATAAGATTTATGACATCTATAATGCATTGCACGTAGAAACCGGCGTTGAACATTTTCAATTATGTGTATATATTTATTATAATAAGGATTCCAAATGGGCACAGCATATTCAAGTTGAGAGCGAACTAGGGTTTTATATAAACAAAGATATGAAGAGGTCCGTTTGAAGTCGCGAGTTGATCTCATAATAAATCCATATAGTTTGTATGTTTTGTTTACAATTTGTTCAATATGTAAGTATAAGCACAGTTTTGAATCAAACAGTATAACGATGTCTCGCATAGAATCCACTTTAGCTAAAGGAACGTTACACAGTGAGTACGAAATTGTAATAATATTCTTGTTTTTAGTAAAACGGAGATATTTACACTTCGGGATGCTTAACTGAAGCTTACTTTTGCAACAATAGTCTGTAAGTCTATCTAGGTCCTCAGGAATAAATTTATAAACTTTAAGATCATCTGCATATAATAAAAATTTTGAGTTGAGAAAACAGTTACTTATGTCATTAATAAACATTATAAATAACAAAGGCCCGAGAATAGATCCTTGAGGTACACCGGAGGTAACCATCGTAACGTTAGAATGGTATCCATTAATTACAACCCTTTGACAACGGTTAGTGATATAAGAAACAAACCATCGTAACAAATTACCCCGAATGTCATTGTAAGCTATTCGATTTAGTAACATTTCGTGGTCCACCTTATCGAAGGCCTTTCGAAAGTCTGTATATACTGCATCGACCTGTACGCGATCATCAACATTTTCAAATAAATAGCTGGAAAATAATAATAGATTGGTGGTTGTTGATCGACGTTTAACGAAACCATACAGTTGCTGTATAATATTGTGCAGTATGGGATATATTTCGTTATGCACAAGTCTCTCGAAAAGCTTCGACAAAGTGGACAAAATTGATATCGGGCGATATTGATCTACACTAAGTTTAGATCCGCTCTTGTGCACAGGTGTGATGTTAGCCTGTTTCCATACTGTGGGCATAACACCGTCAGTAATGCATTTATTATAGATGATAGTTATGGGGTTTACATATAACTGTGGCAGTGTTTCTTAGAAAATAAGCAGATAAGCCATCAGGGCCTGGCCCCTTAGATGGATCCAAGGATTTCAGCTCTCTTAATACCTTTTCTACTTCAAAATGAAGATTAGTAATAGTAGTGTCATGGGATGCTGAATCGGCAGGTGGTCTCCACTGCGATAGTGTAGGTGAGGGTGGTTCGTAGACGGAAGACAAGTATTCAGAAAACATGTTGCATATTGTCTGCGAATCACTTGAAATATCATCATTATATTCAACCTTAGCTGGTATTTCAGGTTTGTCACGACGATTAGAGATGTATGCCCAGAAATCCTTAATATTATTGCGTATGCTAGCCTCGACCGATCCAATATATTTAGAAAAACATTTATTACACATATCCTTAAATAACTTTCTATACTGGGAAAACATCTCATAGTTATACGTTACGTTGTTATACTTCTTCCATTTCACCCAAGCTTTACGTTTTTTCTAAATATGTGCTAATTAGAGATTTCGAAAACCAGACCGGAAAAGCAGAGGTTCTGGAGCCAACAAATGGCGTGTGTTGTTTGATAATTTCATCAATGATTTCGTAAAATGCGCTAAGTACTTCTTCAGACCCCAGTGGAGTAAGTATTTCATCCCAGTCAGTGGACTCTATTTTGCGGTTGATGTGCGTGTAATGGACTTGACTCTATTTTGCTGAAGTGGCAATGGGCCGGCCATATAGCTCGAAGAACCGATAACCGATGGAGAAGAAAGGTTCTCGAGTGGCAGCCTCGTACCGGTAGGCGTAGTGTAGGGTGACCCCCCACTAGATGGAGTGACGACCTGGTAAGATATGCAGGAAGTCGATGGATGCAGGTGGCTTAGGGCCGTGCTTTGTGGCATTACTTGGGGGAGGCCTATGTTCAGCAGTGGACTTGTGAAGGGCTGTAATGATGATGATGATGATGATGTGCGTGTAGTCGGACTTATAAAAATTGTACCTTTGAAGCTTCCGCTTTTTAATTGGAACAATTTTCAGCATTGAGAGCTATATCACAAACAAAGGGTGAATGATATGCGTCAACAGGAAGTAGGCGACTTAAAGCGGCCGATATCTTACACGAGCGGTTTGATATGCATAAATCAAGTATTTTATTTTTGGTATTCACTACGTAGTTGTATTGTGCGGCATCTAGAAATGAGATTAAATTACGTAATAGGTTAAAGGTATGGGATGAGCCTACTCCACTGCCATGTAAGGCGTCTGTGATTCCTCGTGTCCAAGTTACATCTGGGAGATTATAGTCGCCCAAAATATAGAAACAGTCCAAATTAGGATCACACAGTACCTCTTGTAAAGTTTCAAAGTGAAGTTCGTATACGATAGAGGGTGTTTTTGGGGATATGTAAGCAGCACTGAAGACATGGCGCTTTGAGGATTGCTTACTAGGGACTTCGATGATGACTTTTAGGTTATGCAATGAAACATTTACACTAGTCAAAGACAGATTTAACTCAGATGATCTGAGTGTCGCAATACCGCAATTAGAACACCACCGCCATCTAGTTTATTTGTACTCATACGATTACGGTCGCACCTGTACACAATATAACGTTGATCGATAAACTCATTGTTGCTAATTTCCGATATCAGCCAAGTCTCGGTGAGTACAATGATATCATAGTTACTGTTTAGAATGTTCATATATAGTGTGTGTAATTTTATTCGAAAACCTCTGCAATTTTGATAGTATAAAGAATATTGCTTGCTACCAATTACAAATAATTGAGAATAACATGTACATATTAACAGTAATATTAAAATTTTCGCTTACGATGTTCAAGTCTTTAAAACAATAATAAGAATATTTTACCTTATTATGATATAATATACTTGTACCAGTCACGCAGCAAAGACAAACCTCCAATTCCCCACGAAGAAACGATTCAAAATATATCTTCATAAAAATAATAAGCATTACAAAAACATGCACGCAAATAGAAAAAATCAATAAAAATTTATAATTATTACTCCACATTTTTTCAGCCCACTGGTTAACATATTTTGTTGATACATATACAACATAACAACCATACTTACACATGTTATATTCAAGGGCTGACATATTTATGTCGTACTCAAAAAAATTTAAAAAGATTATAATACTACAACAGACAAGTAACACATAATCGTAGTAATTAAAAGGATTGAAAAGTTTGTAACAAATCAAAGTGTAGCAAAATAGAGGCCAAGACGATTGCATAATAATAAACCTAGGATCAACATACAATTTATTAATACAAGCGACAGTAGCCTAATGGCAGGGCGCGGACCGCGAACTCAAAAAGGTCGTGGGTTCGAATCCACCATTCGAATTGGCGTGAACCACTCGTAACACAAGCAATTTAAGCTTACCACGAGTGGTTAAGGGGAATATTAGTAATGTTTGTAGCATTGTTAATATTCTTTAAAAAAAAGATTTATTAATACAAGTATTTATAATCTTATAATTAAACTGAGCATTATTTTTAATTTTGACGTAAGGCACACTTATTTTATGTTTAAAAAAGTTTAGTTTATATACAGTTATCGTACCAAATTATTTCATTATAGCACTATTTACTATATACTTCATAAAATAAATATAAATATTTCAACAAAGTGTAACATAATGCAATAGTACAATATAACCCTACTAATGTAACAAATAAAATTTTATTTCAAAAGTATTAATTATATAATTTGACTTGTTGTTTGCATTTTTGGATAAGAGAACGATAAAAATCATTAATAAAAACGTGTAATAAAGAATGACACCCAATGAAGAAATTAAGCGAGATATATGGTAGGGGAGAATAATGATAATAATGAAAAGTATTGTTATTACTGAGTATGTTGAGTAGAATCACCACAACGGCTTTTATCACCACATTTAGTACGGCTTTTGATCTTACGAAGATCATCATCTGTGTATGAAAAGTATTGTTATTACTGAGTATGTTGAGTAGAACCACCACAAGGGCTTTTATCACCACCTTTAGTACGGCTTTTGATCTTACGAAGATCATCTGTGCGAATAGCAAAAGCAGTAACACCATCTTGCTCGCGCACCAAATAGTGGCATTCCGAACCCAGACATGGTTTTACGAAATAATTGCTTTTTCTTCAGTGTAAGATGCTCGTTCATATATACGGTCAATATCGATCCGATGAGACCTAGCTGGTCGGTCTAGAGACTTTTCAGTTTTCACCTTACGAAAAGCCGCTAGTACGTTGTCACGAAGGATGCGCGATGAAAGTTTCACAACAACATTCTTTTTTTTTCCGGCTTATTTGTTTGACGAAGAGAATGGGGAACTCTATGGATTGACAGGATATCTTTCTGAGAAATTGGAAAGTTAATAGCCATACTAATCGATCCCATTATGTTTAACAAGTTTTCACTGCGAGTTTCAGGAATTTTACAGATTTCGATGTTACATTGTCTGGCTTGTTGCTCTAGGTAATCGATTTTAGTTTCCAAGTTGCTAATGGTTAGGCTGGATTGTTCGGTAGATTGATGTATTGTGCCGTCCACTTTTTTTTGAAATCGTCTTGTTCCCCAGAAAGAAACTGCATGGATGCTTTTAATTCTGAGACATCATGGGATATATCAGCATTTTGATGCTTTAGACGCTCATGTTCAGCACGAAGGGAGCATATCTCCTCCCTGAACCCATTCAAAGCAGATTTTAAATCATCATTAAGTTCAGTTATACTCGCCTCCATCTCATCTCGCCAGTCATGTAGTGAGCTCTTGATATTCTCCTTGAATACAGTTAGTGTATTGTTGATATCGCTTCGCCATTCCTCAAAGGTCTTATGTAGTTCCTGTGTCATGGAAAGTAGCACCAGTCTCCAGGGCAACACATTCATGGACTGAAGTAGCTGGTGTGGTCGGAGTACAAGGATTGTAGGATGAGATGGGTGTTTGGCCCTCGATTTCATATGACATATTCATGTTATCATCCAAAGGTATTTGCGTGGATCGCACGGGCTTAAGCAAGTTGGATCGTCCACGACGGGTAACATTATTGCACGAGAGACATATCCAGGCTGCCTTAAATTCTTCTGTCAGTGAAGAATATTGTTGCTGCTTAATATTAAGGCATTCAATGTGATAGATACCTTCGCAGGCATGACAATTCAGCAGCCTCGCCCTCGGCTTGCAGATTGTATTACAACCAGCGCAATTCATTTTTAAGAAGTTGTAGTTTGTAATGTTATTATTGTATACTCCAAGCACAAAGAGCGCCACCTTTTGGTGGCACGGAAACTCGATCGATGTAAGTATCAAGGATTGCAATTATTAATATCGATATTAGAGAACCATAATTTGTCATCAATCATAATATATAAATATCATAAACACATAGATGGCGTTATTTACAATCTTGTAGATGAGATCAACGACATTGATTCAAATCGAAACTAAAAGTTTTTACAACAACCGTCAAATTTCACACGATAAAAAGTTTTGCAAACTACACTTAATGTAAATAGTAATTTATTATTGCACTTAGGTTTACGTTAACATATGTTACTACTAACAAATGTTATTAACACTGAACTTTATTATTTACTTATTAACTTGTATTAACACATCATTTAATATTATTTATTGTGACAACAAACTGTATTTAATATCGTTATTTCCTGCACATTTCGTTAATGAGAAGACTGTATAACACTTTTACACATCTAATAAGGTTTTTATTTTGCACTAAATTAATATTTTAGTTTATCCGAGCTGTTTTATAATTTTAATAACAGAAATACACGGAGCTGATCTTAACCGTGGCAACTAGCGCCCTCTGAATCGTTTAACCGATAGTTCCCATTAAACGATCATGTGGGGAGATCTGTTCATGATTTTTCTTTAGCATATGGTCTGACACAACTGGTTACTTTGCCTACGCGGATTCCAGATGTGGATTATACACCTTCCCTGTTGGACCTTGTTATGTCATGTCATGTCATGTCACTTCAGCTTATAGTTCATTTCAAATAGCATGGCAGGATTGTACTTGAAGCGGACATTAGGCGATAACAAAAGAAGTGGTATTTACAACCGATACCTGGGAAGACCTTATCCTGACGTGGTATTTTTGTGGCAGCAAACAAGTTTTGATGCTTTTGTTAAATACACGATGACATTGTTGTCAAAAATTCAGTCGTCTTGTAACTTCGTTATTACACAGACGTACAAATAAACATGTTTCGACCATGGGAAATATCAAATAGTGCATCTACAAGTGATGAAAATAGTGTTCAGCGTAGAAAAAGACATTTAAGTTCAGACGCTCAAGACATAGTTTTGAGTGTTTACAATAAGCTTTTGAAACGCATGGGTGATAAGGGAGTGATTAAAGAGACATCGGAATTAACAAACGTGCCTATAAGAACTGTTTGTAGAATAGTGTCAGCAGGATCTAATCATCTTCCTCGTAAACGGACCAAGATAAGTTTTAAAAGAATTGATAATTTTACAGAGGAACATGTGAGGAGGAATATTTACAATTTTTACCTCAACAATGAGATTCAAACGTTACGTGAGATTTATCAATCATTGATGAGAAGTGAAGCTGGTTTTGAATATTCAGAAACTACACTCTGGAGACTATTAAAAAAACTTGGATTCAAGTATGGAAAATTAGATGAAAGAAGAACTGTAATGGAAAGTCCCCGACTTTTATTATTAGGGAAAAATTTATTAATGAAATACGTTTACGAAGGTCGGCAGGAAAAAATATAATATATTTAGACGAAACATGGTTTGACACTCACGATACTCTAACAAAAGGATACACAGACAATTCACCAAGTTGTACAACTAAAGCTCCATGTTCTAGGGGTAAACGTTTAATAATATTACACGCAGGCGGTGAACAGGGCTGGATACTAGGGGCTTTATTGATCTCTAGCAAACATTTGAAAAGCTCTCTAGCAAACATGAACATATGGATTCTGGATTATTCGAGAAATGGTTCACTGATCAGCTTTTGCCTAATATTCCCAGCAGCAGTGTGATTGTTATGGATAACGCATCATACCACAGCCGACAAATAGAAAAAATTCCCAGCACAAACACTAGGAAAAGTGACATAATAAGTTTTTTAAGAAGTCATAACATTTCTGTGCCCGAGAAATCAACAATTAAAAGTTTGTTGGAAGTAGTCAAAAACAATTATTTTGAAAAAAAAATGTGGTCGATGAATTAGCACAAGAGGCTGGTCATGAGATAATGAGACTCCCACCTTATTATTGTATATTGAACCCAATTGAGTTAATGTGGAGTCAAATAAAAAAAAAACTGTACGTAAGTCAAACGTTACGCCTACAATAGGGGAAAATGTAATCCAAAGTGTACGAAACGTAATAAATTCTACAAATCCCATTTTTTGGAAGAATGTTTGTGACCATGTCATAAGAGTGGAAAACGAATTTTCGAGGGATCGGATACAACCATTTATAATAAATACGTGTGAGGACACAGATACCGATGAATGTTCTTCAGAGTGATTGATTAAACAAAATATTAACAAGTTGTTATAAGTATTTAAAATAGTTAAGTTAAAAGTAATAAAGGTTTTTTATCTACAATTTAATTTGTTTAAATGTTCAAGTACCAAAATTCGTCATTCCAGCTATACTGGTTCAGTATTATCAACAGATGCTTAACTTCAAGTGTTAAAGCAATAAAATAATCACACAACAATAGATTAACATTACAGCTGTAATTGCTAAGTCTCAAGTGGAATCCTGCCATCCTATTTGAAATGAACTATACTAATCCTTTGGGCTATGTCAGTCACTCTGGTTTTACTGCGGATATCCTCATTTTTGAGTCTATCACGCAGAAACTCCGAGCATAGCCGTCTCCATAGCTCGCCGAGCGACCTTGAGCGTCCTCATACGGCCAGCAGTGAAGGACCACGTCTCAGATCCGTAAGTCATCACTGGCAATACGCACTGGTTGTACAATCTAGTATTCAGAGTTTGAGGTATACTTGACGAGAAGATGTGTAATTTACCGAACGCTGCCCAGCCGAGTTAAATCCGTCGATTGACCTCTCAGTCGAAGTTGGACTTACCTAGTCGGACTATTTGTCCCAGCTAAACGTACTCGTCAACAACTTCGAGCATAGTGCTCCCAACAACTACCGGCATAGATGTGACATGGACATTAAACATGATCTTTGTTTTGTCCATGTTCATCTTAAGACCTATCCGTTGGGAGACACCATTGAGTATAGTGCTTAGGTCCTCCAGCGATTCTGCCATAAGGACTATATCGTCGGCAAATCGAAGGTGAGTGATGTACTCGCCATTGATGTTAATACCGTATCCTTTCTAGTCCAGTAGCTTGAAAACGTCTTCCAATGCAGCGGTAAAGAGTTTCGGGGATATAAGGTCACCCTTATTACACATCTCTGCCGTTGGATAGGTTTCGAACTCTGGTTCTGTACTCGAATAGCCACCGTAGCCGTACTGTACAAACACTTCAGTACTTCGATATACCGACAGTCAACTTGGCACCGCTGAAGGGACTCATAGTCCACATATGCCAGGCAAAGGGGCAGATTGTACTCTTCGGTCTTCTGTACAATCTGCCGCAGGGTATGTATGTGGTTTATGGTACTGAAGCCTTTTCGGAAATCGGCTTGTTCGGGAGGCTGGAAGTCGTCAGGTCTGCGTGCGAGACGATTCCTAATGGCTTTCGAAAACGGCACGTAGACGGGGTTTAGAAGGGAAATCGGTCTGTAGTTCTTCAAGAGAGCGTTGTCGCCTTTCTTAAAGAACAAGACCACCGCACTCCTACTCCATGCCTCCGGAGTAGTGCCACGATGGAGGACGGAATTGAAGAGCTTCTGAAGGACTTCAAGTACCGGTGTTCCACCCACTTTCATAAGCTCCGTTGTAATTCTATCCTCGTCTGGGGCCCTGCCGTTTTTAAGGTGCTGGAGAGCCATTCTAATCTCGCTCAGACTGACGTCCGGGATATGATCGGAATAGTGTCGGATAAGACTTGCTCTTGGATCGTTACTCACACTTGCGTGTGGCTCCAACGATGAATTGTACAGCTGCCCATAGAACCTCTCAATCTCACTCAAAATCTCAGGTGTCCCGGAAATGATGCTGCCACACTCATTCTTCAGCTTTGACAGTTTGCTCTTTCTGGCAGACAGATCTCTGGCAAAGACTTTGGAGCCCTGGTTTCGCTCGATCGCTTCTTTAATACGAGCAGTATTAAGGTTGCGTAAGTCTCGCCGCATGCATTTGGAGATCTGTCTATTCAGTTGCCTGTATGCTGTCAAATCCGTTGACGATTGCAGCCTCATCTCCCGTCTAACAGCCATGAGATTAAGAGCCTGATCGGAGAGTTTTTCTGTTCTTCTGCGGCGGGTCTTGCAGAACTTAGCTCCAACCGCATGGACAGTTTCCACGAGCTTGTCATTCACATCGTCCACTGCATTGCAATCTTCTAGGCACTGAAAGCGGTTACGTAACTCGAGCTGAAAGGTTTCGGGATTCTGGATTAGAGCACGAGGGGGACGGATCGTTGACTTCATTAGACGAGACCTCTCCAACTTAACGTTTAGGTTCAGTGTGCCTCTAACCATTCGATGATCGCTGCCAGTTTTCACCCTTGCGATCACTGAGATATCACTCAACAGTTGGCGTCTGGTCGTCATAATGAAGTCAATCTCATTTTTCGTCGAACCGTCGGGGCTCGACCAGGTCCACTTTCTATAGGGCCGCTTCTGGAAGAAAGAGTTCATCATAAAAAGTCCCTCTTTCTCCATGAAGTCAGCCAGCTGCTGGCCTCTTGGGCTCCGTTGCCCTATCTCAAATTTTCCTACCTTCAGCTCACAGTTATTTCTTGTGCCTAGTTTTGTGTGTTGTGCAGTGCGTGGAAGTCTCCCATTAACACCGTATAGTGAGTTTTGGAGGAATGCATGGCTTTAGAAATATACATTTCCTCCACCTCCTCATCGGGATGTTCCGACGTTAGCGCGTAAACCTGTATGACCTTCAGTGAATACCGTTTGGTGATTCTGAGTATAAGGTAGGCAATCCTCGTCGATACACTCCAAATCTTTAAAACGTTGTTAACGAGAGACTTGTGGACGATAAATCCAACACCTCCTTGGGACAGATGGTCGCCCTCCCGGCGATAGAACAGGTTGACGGATTCGAGAATCACCGTGTCCTCCCCCTCTTCGGACCTCGGATAATCCTGTAATATTCCAGCGCAACTTATTTATCTATTCTTCCAGCTCCAGGATCTTCTCGTCAGTCCTTAACATTTTATTTATTCCACTGTGGTGGCTATCGGTTGCAGTTCTCAGCCATGGTTTAGTCGCTCCTGTAAAATAGCATCATGTTTTGAGCAGGAGTGCTACCGGGCCTGGGCTGACGCATCAACGACTCGAGATGTAAACACCAGCGCCCTAAAAAATAAGTATTCCACCTCCAGGTACTTCAGAATAGTCATTGCCAAGGCACAGTCAGAGCACGTAGGCAGAATTTGCAAAAAACTAGTATTTCATTTTGGAACCCGTGCATTCTGGTCTCTCGCCAAGGCTGTCCAAGAAAATATCTGTCAGCCATCTCTTCCATCTCTGCACAAGGAGGACGACTCACTGACCCATGCCGCAAAAGAGAAAGCCGATCTGCTGGACTCTTTTTTGCGTCCTATTCGACTCTCGATAACGGGGGGAGCACACCACCGACCATCCCGCGGTGTAAGTGCTTCATGCCGGATGTGCTGTTCACGAGCTCCGTTCACAAAGCATTCCTCTCCCTGGACATCCACAAGTCGAGTGGGCCTGACGGAATCCGGACCTCTATTTGTGCTGAGGAAGTGTGCTCCAGAGTTGGAACCGGTTCTAATGCGTCTTTTCCGGTACTCCTATTCCCTAGGCGTAGTCCCAAAATCATGAAAAACGGCTATCGTCCACCAGATGCCTAAAAAAGGCGACCGCTTAGATCTATCAAACTACAGGCCTATCGCCAACACCTCCTTGTTCTCTACTATAATGAAATCCATTATAAACTGCCAGCTCATGCGGTACCTTGAGGGTCTATACTAGACTATACTAGAGGAGGGAGGGTATATACTGTTTATGATTCGGAATTTTGAAAGCGTGATTTAGGCTTCGGTGTATTTCGCTTGCGACGCGATGATAGCGCCGCCACATCACCCCCCTGCTCAGACCGGAGGTCGATAGTGCAACCTTGTTGCCGACGAATGTGCAAGTGCCAGGAGATTGCCTTGTAGCCTGCGGTGAGTCGAGAAAAAGGCAAGTAATCTGCGAGAGTGCCGTCAAGCAGGGGCGAGCAGTGAGGCCCAGAGCCATGCCAAACACTCTATAGCGCAGAAAGTAGCTTGAAGGAACAGGAAGCATTATTATTCCAGTGCTGCGATGAACCTTGTGAAGCTATACGCTTGCAGGATATGAAGACTGCAGAGGATATCTGCTCGGGAGGGAATGGGTGGGGTATTCTATGATGATGATGAAGCTTGAAGTTTTCGAAGGTTGTTGGTTGCGTGTTCAGATTACGTCGGGTGGTCACAACTGTGGCCGTGGAAGGAAAAGGGGAGATCTCCCGCCGGGCAAGGTGTTCTGCCCGGGGGGAGATCTCCCCTTTTCCTAACACCAACTATCACACGGAGCGGCCAACACTCCGTGTGATAGTTCGTGTCGTAGTGTCGGCGACGATAGCGCCGCCACAACAGCACTGGTGATGCTCTGTACACCGGCCGTCTCAATATTTCTGGGGAAAACGTCGCCGAGTACCGGGACAAACTTTTGTCTGAAGTCGAGTCTTCGCTGAACAAAGTCTCGGATTGGGGGTGACTAAATGTAGTCCAGTTTAATCTTCGGAAGACACAGGTTTGTGCGTTTACCGCTAAAAAGGACTCCTTTGTAGCTTTGCTGTAGCTAGTATCGGAATCCTCGGCGTCAACATATGGAGTAACGTGCAGTTTCGTGGTCACTTGGAAGAGACGGCCAAACTGGCCTCTAAAAATCTTGGCGTGCTCAGCAGAACGGGAGAATATTTCTTGCCGGCACACAGCCTGCAACTTTACAAGGCGCAGATTTGGCCTCACATTGAATTAGCAACCTTCAAGAAAAGAGCTTACTCCTATCTAAAAGGCTGGCAACGCACCTCCAATTCCCCTGGTGTTACAGTTGTTCATGGGCGGCGGTAGTCACTTAACATCTGGGGAACCGTATGCTCGCTTGCTCCCTTTCCTGACTCTCTCGATCTACTGACTTTTATCTGACAGTTTAGTAAAGTGACAAAAGTATCGAGCGACCAAGAAAGTATCGATACTTAGTAAAAAACTCTAATAAAATATCGAGTATAAAAATACTAAGTATCTAACTAAAAGTATCGTAGTTGTAGAAAATATTCATAATGAGTGGAAATAAGGTAAATGTTTGAGAATCTGCTAATATTTGTAACGAAAACATGAAAACTATATTATCGAAAATTATGTCGATTTGGTGTGATGTAAATGAGATGTTCCAAAATGTACGGAGCCTGGGCCTTCAAAAATAGCTTGGTTTGTAAATTGGCTCAAAAATAGGGAAACAAATTTTTGTTCATCATGTTCATACTTTTGTTCGCGAAAACGAAAAGACCTGTGTTGTTTTGCTCCGTGAAATTATTTTCCCTACCATAGTAAACTCTTAATTTCTAGTGCTTTGTTTATTATACTTTTGTAGCCCAGATATCTACGTACAAAAAAATGAAAACCGTATTGTGATAAACAAGAGGAATATAAAGTTATAATCGAAAACATTTTGAAAATTTTTGATAACGAACATTTTAACACTCGCTGCTTGCTGCATCGCTTCACTCGGCAACCGATGGGTGAGTCATCGGCTCATCTAAGACAAGCTAACAAATCACTCCACGCAATAACAAGAATATGGGCCAATGAACACAATTTCAAATATGTATGGGTGAGAAATGGAAAAATCTTTCTTAGAAAGGACGACGAACATCCAGCAAAGTTGGTATTGCATCTGGATTTTTTAAAGTCTTTGGTTTAATTAGTATTAGATATTACTATTTCAAAAAATGATTGGTGCTTTTAGTTATAAAATTCAATTTTTGCATTTATTATCAAAATATTCGCGGCATGCGGACAAAACTAAACGATATTTTTCTTGAAGTTAGTGTTAATGATTTTGATTTGATTGTATTAACGGAGACTGGGCTAAACGATGGTACCTAAAACAGCAAAATTTTTGACGACCCTTATCAGGTTTTTAGGAGAGACAGATCATCAAATACTTTTGTAATGGCTGCTGCTGGTGGAGGTGCACTTATTGCCGTTAAAAAGTCTATCCATGCGTATAGATTTTATACTTTTGAAAGTTGCTGTGAGGATTTATGGATAACTTTAATTTTAGGCACTACCAAGCTACATCTATGCTGTGTTTATTTACCATCCCCTCTTAAACGTACTCATCTTGAGCAGTTTTTAGATAAATGTAATAGCGTTATGGATGACTTGGATGATGACGTGTTTTTGTTTGGTGACTTTAACCAGCGAAATATTGTCTGGTCTCCCATATCACTATCGCAAGTTGGAGGTTCACTACGTTGTAAGTACCCACAGTGTAAAGGATATTCTACAATAAGATGCAGCAAATATGGAATCAATCTGTATCTTAATAAAACCAATAATTGCTTTGAAAATTATCACAAAAACTATATAGCTCATTCTTACTAATTGCATAATGATGTAAACATCCATCATATAGTTTTTTTTTTCAAGAAAATAAATACTTAAAAAGGTCACAGATTTTTAAAATTATTTTTAATACATCCTGGCTATAATTACAAGCATATGATTTTTTTTCTACAAGAAAATACATGTTGTATGAAGTTTTAATATACAGTATGTAACAAAAACCCTGTTGGTCGTTTCAGGGACGTATAGGTACATAGTACCTAGTAGTACATAGACATGGCAATTATGATAATGAATTTTTTTTTGGTTGCTGTAAATGGGGTTTATGGGTTTCTAATCAGATAACTCAAGAAATAGTAAATTTCTAAAATGTTATCTAGTTAGCTTCTGAACTTACCGACACGTGCCGACATAATATTATCTACGTCCCAAAATAAATAATAGTCTACGGCCGCTATGAGGTCACTGACACGACCGACTCAAAGCAAGCCGCTAAGCGGCGCGTGCTTCCCCAAGGTTTTTGTGTAAGTCTTTATACCTATCTGGACTTAGTTATTCTCCGAAAATTTTAAATCATGAGGGCAGGTAAGACGCGCGCGCGCTCACCCCGTCTTTGATGTACGTCACCGCCGGCTGCCACCTGCCGCCGTCGATAATTCCAGGCAGAGGTAATCAATTCACATAAAATTTACAATATTATTTAATTAAAATTTGATTATTTTATGTCGAGTTTCCTGAAGTAAAGTTAATTCTATACGTTTTCATACTGTTTCTGATAGCGCAATTAACGGGAACCACAGGGTTTTTGTTACATTTTGTATAAATAAATAAAATATTAAATCATGCAAATTCCTTGTTTTATTTCACACTAAGCTTTTTCACAAAAATTAATTTGACTCGCACATATCTTACTAGTGTATCTAACCGAATAAAAATAGGCTCGATGGGAAATCGTTATTGTGAAAGGGATTTTACTATCGTACACATGTTAACACAGTACACAGGTTAATAATTTATTATTAATTCAAGAGATAAGAAATTGTTCAAAACTCTAAATTCATACAACATAAACATGCAAAGTTCGATTGCAAGTTCTATGAGAATAATAATCGAATAAATTTATTAACGATTATACACCACCTCATCTCTACAGTGAGCATCATGAGCATAGTTCTAAATCTATGATCAGGAGCATGGATGTTAGAGAGAAAAAGAACGATCGCTGTAAAAATAGTTTCCCAGAAATATGGACAAAATAAGTGAGGCGCTGCAATCGCTAAATTACCTCAATAAAAGTCATTTTCAGTCTATTTTTACGATCAGATGCTAAACAACTTGCACATCCACGCACAATACAATATTTCAACATTTTTTAATGTTTCTTATTGTCAAAAATTACAAAATTACGGAGCATGAAAATTTTCTCACCAATGCCGCGGAGAAAATTTGTACATTATTCAACTAACTTGCATCTACTTGTACTCATAAACTTCGCAGTTACTACTAACCGACGTCAGCGCCGCTATAAATTCTACAATTTTCAAGGACAGGTGGGCTATGCTTTAGTACGTAGTGATCGTTCTCCTGTTCTCTAACCTTCATGGGTGTAATAATCTTAAAACCCGTAATATTACGGTGATGGCGGTAGGGTTGCAGGAAGTGCCAAAAAGTATCCATATATATCTTATAGATGTTTTAAGAAAATATTGATATTGATTTAGATATGTGGAAAAAAGTTCAAAATATCGGTGAAATTTTATAATAAATATTTATACTTCATGAATTTCTAGTGTTTGTTTTCTAGTATATAGTTAAAAAAAGTCTGTCAGTAATACTATTCCTAATACCAAACTAGAAACATTATCACACATTGGTAGTTAAACAAGTGACAGCAATGTAAAATGATAAAAAATTAATGTAAGTACATATTGGTTTGCATAAGTGCAACAAGTATGCAATTTAATGCTCTTACGCAAATCAATACTTATCCGAAAGAAACAAAAGAAAGACTTTAAGTTTCGTGTGCTCGCTTGAAAGTCGACAACTGTTCTTGGGTACGCTAAGATTAACAACAACTGATGCCACTTCCTCTCCGATGAGTGATGAATCTGAGGATGCAAGAGCAGTACGTACTGGTGTAATGGCGGCTGTCGGTCCAAATTTTTAATGGATTATCTGCTGCGGTTTCAAGCTGGCTTTCCACTATGGGATATAATATATATCTCGAAATATAAATTATATCCCACGATTGCCCTTCACACTGTGTATATCTTTTAACCAGTGTGCGTTAGTCATTGGATGATCTGAGGACGTAGCGGAGGCGCGGAAGGGTGTGCGGGGTACAGGAGGTGAAATATGATATGAAAATATCGCTCAATCGAAAAAATATTTATAGTTTGGGATGTAATATATAATATTATATCTCAGTGGAAACGGTTCCATTTAAAAGTACGATGAGCAATATTAATTTATATCTCGAGATGTAATATAAATTATATTATATCCCATAGTGGAAAGTCAGCTTTAGACAGAGGCGACAACTACGTTAGTACTCTTATTAGTTTGTGGGCGACAACGGTGTTGCTATTGGAAATACATCGTATTCGATACTTGATATTTTATATCGATATAATAGATATCGCCATAAAATCGCATAAAATATCGGTATTTTTCTACGAGTATAGATAGTGGTTCTTTAACCTTTAAGTAAAAGTAACTTAGAGAAGAGACATATTATTATAATAATATTTAATAGGTAAAATATCTATACTTTGCTTTATTTTATAGGAGTGGGTTGACTTTTACTTAGTAGGGTTGTTTAGGTTTGAATTTGTCTAAATAATACTAGATGTACAGATTAGGAAATTTAATGAAGTCATTCTAATTACATTTTATACATTGTTATATTACATTCAGTAAAGACAATTTTCTTTTACATAGTAATCTAATGTGACTACTAAATAAATTACATCGAGAATCAAAATATGATTTAGAATATTTCTAAATGCTATATCTATTATTGCAAGTATTTATTTACAGTCATACAAATCCATTGAAAAAAAAAAATGATAATTTATGTACCTTACAATACTATCCTCGCTTTCAATATAACGGAAATTTTGGTCCAGCTAAATCCTATACTAAGCATGTCTCCTAGGAATGAGTAGATATTGCTATGTTGTAGGTAATAATTGTAATATACATTAGTATACCTAGTTGTAACAGAAGACTCACTCTTTAATTATTTGATACATGCAATTTGAGATATTAAAATATATCAACATCAATTTAAATTGATACTTTCTACTATATGTATAAAATGCGTATTTTAAAAATTTCTTGAACTGTATGCACAAGACACTCTGTCTTGTTGTTATTGCTTTATATAATTATTATTATTAGATACTATGGTTATAAAGCCAATAAAATAATACTGACGGCTATGTACAGTAAGAGATTATCATAAATATAGACAGGCATCTACAGTATTATGTAGTCATCATGTAAGTTACATGATTTCTTTACGATGGTTTTACCGCAGTTTATAGTAAATTAGTATTTAAATTGTGAGTATAATAACCTCAATGTTGCCAGAGGGATCAAAATATGTTTTCATGTAATTTGAAATTAAAAGCAAGCGCCGAGCCCAGTCACTAGCCAGTGTAGACACTAGGGCACTACATTGTTGCCGTGATATAAAGATCGCTAAATCACAAAATTAGTGTTGTGAATTGTTCAAATATGTTTTAGATTTTTAGTAATAAGAAACAACTCTAAATAAACTGCTAAAACTCATAAGCATGGTCAGAATGATGGTTTAAGTGCTTTATTATTTATCTAATTATCTTTAACATCATCAAGTAGGTTTTATTTGGCAATCAACAATTGCAAAGTAATGTAATTTATATAAAATATTAAGGATAATATTTCTTACATGAAAATAAATAGAGAGACTACTGTTTCTTAAGTTTATAAACCAATTGTTACAATTTAATGCTTATAATATTGTTCTACCTTAAATAACTATTTGTTACCTTATGAAAGATTTAAGGCGAAACAGTATTTTACACTGGTACCACTTTAACAAATCTTACAGTTTTTTAAGAAAATAACTCAATTTAAATAATAAGTGAGACTGTAGTATTATTATAAATGTTTCAATATTTGACAATTAACAATGTTGTGAAATATTGATATTTAAATTGAAATACAAAGTAGTAAATGCAGTGAAGAAAACGCACAAGAATGGTACTAGATAATTAACAACAAATGACATTTATACGTCAATTAACCTAATTAGGGCAATGTGCGATTTTACTTGACGTTTTGAATTCGCATGCAAAGTAAGCCCGACCAGGTATGGAGTAGACATGTGTCAATCGTGAATGATTCGTTCGTTTGACCCTGGTCGCATCAATTATAGATTTTTAACGCTCCCGATCAAACGATTGACAGGACGTATGACCAAAGAGCATATAGTTCATAAAAGATAGCTTGATTTGTAAGACAAATCAACACTGGAATGATCGGATCAGTAGAAATGAATGAATGACACGTATCTAGTGTAGAGCCGTTACTACTTGTAGCAGCCTGGCCACGGGACATTCGCCGTAGCGAAAATTCGCGCGGCGCAAACGGCGAGGCGTCTAGCGACTAAAACAAATGTATAGAAATGTATGGAGCAAGCCACGCGTAGCGGCGAATGGCGACGCGGCGAATCGCGCGGGCGACTGGCGGCGCGGCGGGCGAATGAAACAAATGTATGAATCAGTACGGTGCAAGCCACGGAGTCGGGCGGCAGACGCGGCGAATAGTATAGGGAACAAAATATTTTAGTTGTTTTCGCCGCGAAAAATGCCGGGCCGGCAAAAACAACTTAAAATTCTATCCGGATTGACTTTTATCTCCAATTCTGTTTAAATATTAACAAGAATATAATCGCAGGTTTCGACACTCATTCTGGTATTTACTCGAAATTTTTTTATGCATTCTATTTGTTGTGGAATTCTCTATTTATAACCCGATTCCTATTCAAATCATGTACTCCGCAATCTTTTCCAAATATTATGTCTTGAATCAAAAAACAATTACTTTCTAAGCAATATTGAGATAACTTTGATAAAGACATTTCACTCTCGGCCTATCTGGTCGCGGCGGCAAACGTGACTTCCCGTGGCCCTCAAATCGCGCCGCGCGAATTTTCACCTCGCCTTTCGCTCGCCGTTCGCGCCGCCGTTCCCTGTGGCCAGGCTGTAAGTCTTGAAAGTATTTTACTCAAAACTCGCTAATTCGTGGCGTGATTTCTGATGAATTTTGGTGGAACACAGCTCTTGTCAGTTTGGACTCTTTAGGAAATAAAACATAGTATTTTTCGCACATTCAATTTTGATACTAAAATACATTCTCATTTTGCTAAAACGGGTCAATTTCCTATGCAAGTATTTTTAATTGTACTTTTATTTTCAACTCCAACAGAAAGTACTAGAAAGTATTTTGAAACCCGGTTTTTGGTTCTGATATTTTAAGGTGACTATACGTAATCATCGAAGCTTGCAGCGAATGAGCATAACCTGTGTTACAAATTAGATATTTTGTTCTAAAAACTACTGTGGATGTATTTTATTTTCATTCAAAAATTCAAAATTTAAAAGCTTCACTTTTTTTTTGTTAAGATACAACTAAAATAAAGTGTACATCACATTTAGTTTCCAGATGCAATAAAATGTAATGTAGTAGCATAACACAATTGTACAAAAATTCAAAACAGATAAAACCATGTTTCGTATCAAACATCAAAATTATTTTTTATCTTTACACAAAACTAGGTAAATAAGATCATGGTCACATTAACTAAATAAGACTGACCGGCTATGCAGAAAGCTTAGAAATTCTAGGAACATAATAAGATCAGTACTTTTCCGTTAATATTTATTATAATTATAATGATAGTACGATAGAAACTTCTACTCTGTTATGAAATATTTCTTTTTCTATGTAATTCAATACTAAACAACAAAATCATAAAACTTTTCTTCCTTTAAAATTAGTACTAACCTTACAGAATTATGAGTGTATACTTTTAATGTTTTATATGGATTTACAAGTCTACTACAATTATTAATGAAAAAGGTATTTAGTATCACTTTCAATCTTAAAATAACATAAAACAATTTCAATGAATATTTTTACAATGAATCTCTAGCTAATCATGAAACAAATGTTTTAACATCCAAATTGTAAAGAAATTAATAAATACCTATAACAAATAAGTTGTAAAATATGCTATATATAATATACTAAGAAGATTCAAAATATTTAAATTATTGTTGGATATGTAAAAACAAATCATTTTACTTCACCGCCGAAAAGTTTTGAATTTGGTTGTTTGTATTAGAAGCCACCCATGAACTGAATACATCTCTGAAATAAAATTATGGATTAATGTAAATAAAAAAAAATACTAAAACACAAGGTGTACAAAGAACTTACAAAACTTATTTAAGAAACAGCTTTGGAAGCAACCACCTCATTCCCATCAAGCATTTGTATCATATTATGCACTAGCTTGCCAGGCAGACGTTGTTCTGCCCTTTTCGACGACCCTTTGTCATGTCCTATTAAAAATCCTTAAATTCGTCTATCCTATGTCCCAAGTAGGAGCAAACTATACACTGTGTGCAAATTTGATTAAAATCGGTTTAGTAGTTTAGGAGTCCATCGCGGACAAACAACGTGACACGTAATTTATATATATATATATATATATATATATATATATATATATATATTATATATAATAACCCTTTTTATACAGTTTTTGTTTAATATTAAATTTGTTAATAGTGATTTTGTATATTTTCTGTGACTTCTTTGTAATATCGTATACATAATCCCATGAATTATTTTTTGATTATGTGGAGAAATAGTGTATTTTAGTTACATACCACTTACTACCAACTAACTATGTATGAACAAAGACGTCCATGTACCTTTTCACCCATGAGAACTCGTATGAAATACCTCATAGCCTGTAACTAAAAATGTCTCTGTTCTGTCCAACTGTGAGCACAGCAATGGGGGGCACACTAACAAACCAGACAGAGATCAGGCCAGAACAGGGATCCTAGCATCTATAGTATGTTCTTGTATATTATCACCGGTATGGTATCGGGAAGAGGAAAGTGTCGCATATTTCGGATAACCCGAAAAAATAATGCTTAGCATTAAAAGTTCACCTTTTTACCCGACTGCCAAGAAGTAGTTATGTTTTGTACAACTACCTATCTACATACTTATTAAACTACTTATCTACTATAAACGTAATAATGAAAATTGTAATAAATCATATGATTTATAAATAATAAATTTAAATTAATGTCGAATTTTAACTCGTACAAGTACAGGATAATCTTTTTTCTTCATAATATAATAACAGACAAGGCCTACGAAGAAATTCGCACTCGGCGGTCTTATGTATCACTCCGATTATGTATGTAACGTTTATGATACAAGGATAAAAAACAATCTTAAGAAAAAATTGGCTACCCCGATGATATCGTCAAAGGTCAATGTACGTTTTTCCGCCTCCCCTAGAAACATACTGTAGTAAACCTGTATTTTTTTTAATTTTAACTTCAAAACTGTATATAATTTATCTTTTTCATTCTATTACTGTTACAGCCTATCAAGTCCACTGCTTTCCTCAAAAATTTCCACAGTTTCCACGATTATTAGGCAGGTCGGCAATCAGTTTTTATTTTTATTTTACAGTTTTTTATCCGGAAGACGCCGCTACCCGTAACTCCTGGTTTGTTTTCCTTTTTCAGATTCCCACTGTCGCCTCTTCCGACTTTCACAGGAACATATTATGAGGTAGTGAATTTTTTTCGATGGATAGGGTGACAAACAAGCACACAGTCCACCTGATGGTATATAGTTGTTGTGACCTGTAGACATCTACATATATATTCCACTATGAATCAATATACAGATGCATTGTCACCGTAAGGACAAAGATGGAATCCACACTCACTATACAATACACAGCAGTGTTAAGCTGATATTTTGTGAGTGTGATACTTCCCTGTTTGAGCCGACCCATTCATGTTATAACTATACCCCCTGTGTGGCGACCGGCCAGATTCTGGCCGATGGTTAATTACGCGCGTCTGGCAAGCGACCAGATTCTGGCCGATCCGCGACTGCGTATTTGGCGGGTAAAATAACCAGCGACAATGATTTTTATCACACTTTTACTTATAGAAAATTATAAACCAAAGAAAGAGGATGCGATACAAAGCTACTAAAGTATTACAATGTTTAGAAATTTCGAATAAACAGCCTATGTAGCAGTCGCATGCGAACGTCACTTTCATGTGGTCACCCGTCCCGGTTTTTGTCCTTATTTTTATTCCTAAATCGAACAAATAGTGAAGTTAAGTGCTATTCAAACATAGAAGGGTTAATAACCAACAGTTTTTAATTCATAATTTAGGGATATGTATCCTTTTTATAAAAAAAATTCGAACATAAACGGTCGTTATACTTACTTACCTTACATTTATCTCTATTGTTGATTAAAAATACATTACATTCTTTTTAGAAATGAAACTTTGTCTAAATTAAGGACTTGAGCCATACTTAATGTTAAAATTATCGTACGCCACTTGACTTGCTCATTTCTCAAAATAAAACTAACAATATATGCTATTTTTTGTGCGACGCTTGGGTTGCCGTTCATGTGTTAAGATTGTAAAAAACTTTTTGAGGTAAAAATATATAGGAATGTGTGGTTTTTTTTGCTTTTTTATTATAAATTAGTGTATATTGATGAAAATAAATTACATTTATTTTATAAAAGAATGATTTTTATGTTTAATTTTCACAAATTATGCACAAAATACTATTAAAAATTTGGTTTTCCAACTTTGAAATTGGCTTAATAAAATCTATTAAGTTGTATTCAACTAAGATATCTACAGAGTAATAGCAAATAATATAACAATTCATATGACATAAGTTTTATAAATAGCTTCCATACAATATTTTAGAGAAATTACTAATTTAATTGCCACGCGCCGATATCGCAAAATTACCTGCTAAGGCCCTAGCAGACGCGACGTATTTGCAAAATGGCCGGCCGGCAGACGAGGGGATACTCTACCAATATAGCTGCAGCATGGCTCTACCATATATGAAACTATCTACCACTGCCACTAACCGGTAATTAGATAAATATTAAAATAAAAAATAAAATCTATCAAAAATATTCAACCAACCTGCAGTGACTGACAACACATTCGTTGGAGCAGTATTCATCTTCCCATTCACTGTTAGCAATTGCAGGATTGGTGCAACCCTGGCGAATGCATGACGGTGTACTTCTATTTTCATTTTGCTAAAAAAATAATTTTAATAGAAGTGAATAAAGCTGTACAGCCATATTAAAGGTAAAAAAGGGTAAGGTTACCTATACCTAACAACTAATTCTTTCATTTTAGGGAATTCAAAAAATGTAATCATGAAGTGAAACACGTAATAATATGTGAATTCAGAATTATCTCATATTAGATATTAAGACGGGTGGGTGCTACTATATGCTTGGGATCCTATACATAATAAAATAAATCCAAACCCATGCATACAATTGCAAGACTTTAAGATAATTAATGGTGATAAGATCCGTGAAATTAGTTTTATTCAATATAATTTGAAATTACCGCAAACTAATATAGATTGTTGATAGATTCTTTAAAGCCATAAGGATCTAATTCCCATACAGCTTTGTCTAACATATATTGCAACCATGGGTACAGTGAGGCACCCCTATGTCCAAACATACACAATACAATAACCAAACGTCCACTCCATTCACATTCTTTTGTTATTTTGCAATGAACTTTTGAGGTTAAGTTCATACTTTTTCATGAAACGTGTAAAATTCACCTTCGTTTTGTCGCGTTGCATTAATTTCGTAAATTCCACTTTGTATTTGCCAATAGAAATAAATATTTTTCATTTATAGTTTGTAGTTGTTTGTGTATAACCATTGGAGAAGCAATTACATGAGAGTAGACGTGGCCGTTATTTCACGTCGCTAGATACAGTAACTGGCTACGCGGCATGTAACCGAATCACTAGTTTCGAGTCATGTTACAAGTAGTGATTTTTGTAAATGCGTGATTATGATTACTGTTAACCATGATTATTGCGGGAGTCGACTGTCGGTCGGTCGAGTGCAAAGCGCACATGTGGCATACAACAATAAACAAAACATCGTGAGTAACAGTATTATTGTACGTTTAATTTTCATACGTAAGACTATAGACATAGACAATAAAATAGAGTAATCTCTGTTTGTAAATAATTTCAACGGTTTGCGATTCCGGGAAGCAAGTCACATTGAATTTAACTAAAATAATTTTTAAAACATTTTTGACGGAGTCATGAACTCGTTTATTCATAAAATTAAAATAAAACTATAAAATGTGTATAAAAAATTTAAATGTTTATAATATTATAAAACTTAAAAACTGTGTGTAAATAGCCAAACAAACAAATGAATTGTACAGTGTAAATAAAAGTGCAAAAGCAAATGATAGTGAAAACGTTGAAAAAGTGTAAATAAACTGTAAATATCAATAATCATTGTATATACAATCAAATTGACTTGTAAATATGCCTGCATTAATAATTTTATGAAAATCTTAGTGTCATAGTAAACGCAAATCAATCATAAATACATTTAATGCAGTCAGTCCTAAACCTGAATAAAGTATGAAGGGAAGTTAGTTTATTGATTTAACAGTATACTGTATAGCTACAAACACAGATTGTGATTAAATTTATTTTCGTTTCCTGTGTAACTGTGCAGTTGGTGGTGATATTTATGCAAACAATCACAGTAGCCGAATAAAAATAGCCAGTTACAAAAATCACTAGTTTTGAAACATGTGACGCCGATCAAGTCACTGGTTTCGTTACATTTCTTGAAAATGACGAATAACGACCCACGTACACGAGAGATTTGGTACTGTAACTGTGGACAGTTGCGTCATGCGAGATCGCACGCCCGCGGCGCAGTCCGCATCGCGCTGTCAGACTGGTGAAGTTATACCGTAGACAAAGAAACCTATAGACAAATTGACGCCTTCTTTCGCATTCGCACACGAAAAAGATAGATTTATGCATACGTCTTGCATAAAAATGAGACAGAGCGATGAGATTGTCTGTCCCTTTCTCCGTGCCTGTTTTTTTGTTTAGCAAACTACACTTTGCTAAACAACTTTGACAGTTTATAGCGATCTAAGGAGTTTACAAGTTGGTTTAAGTGAGAAAAAAGTGTTTTGTGAGCTTAAGATTGGTGAATTTTGTTCAGTACAGTTCTTAGAACAATTAAAATTTTTATCTAAATATGTTTAAAAGTAAAAAAAAAGTTAAAAAAAGATTATTGTATAACCTAAAACTACGTTATCGTCCTTTCTCACTCGAGGCCACGCTAATCATTAGTCTATAGGTTTCTCTGTCTACGAGTTATACCTATATTTTAGGTAACAGGCCTAAACCTTAAATATTACAACTTTTCAAATTATGACTGCAAAAATCGGGTAGGAGGTCAAATATATGAACAGCGACCAAATGAGCAAGCTGGCTCTCATGGGTTTCTACATATAAAAATATATAAAGTTCAGAAACCTCTGAATATCTACTATTTTTAGACTATGTAAAATATTTGACTCTGTACTGTATCCCATGACAGAATATGAAAAGCTCTATAAAAATACCATGAACATATAAAGCATACAAGCATATAAAGCACAAGCCAAGTAAAACTTGATTGTATAGGATCTGAGATCAAAATATGTAGAGGAGTAAAACAAAGATATCCTTAATCACCAAAACTTTTATAGCAGCTACATCATAAAAAAGACGACTTGCAATGAATTTGCGCTTGTAATGGAACAGGAGTCAATCCTAACTGAAGCTATACTTCTTTTCACCGATAATGTTATTATCTTCTGTGATTCTAACATGTGCCATCTAGAGTGACACGCGCTCCTTACGATTGAAATCTATAGTTCAAGCAGCTAACTCACATATTTTATTTTCCCTCTTTCTGCTACTTACTATTTTCCAAATTGTTCCCCATCTCTTGTGGATCTTATTCTTGTTTCTTCCATTGATCATGTTGCTAAACATGGTCAGAGTCCTGCTGATGCATTTTCATATCACCACTCGATTTACTACTTATCGACACAAATTATGACCACCTAAAAGTAATTTTGGTGGTATTGATTTAGATCGTCTGAGAGATGATCCACAATGATCGACTGGACTGTTGCTTTTACTGAAGCTAATATCGACGAAAGAGTGGATAGCTTTAATTCTCTTTTAACACAACTCTACAACATTCATGCTCCAATTTGGTCGGTCTGTCTTAAGCATTTGCCAGCTCCAGCTTACTCAGAAGATCAAAAATTTACAACTTAAGAAAAATTCTGCTAAAGCTAGGAATCACTGCAACTGATTGTGTAGAGATAAACAACAACACTATATTCGTAAATCTAAACTTGAAGAGGAGTATGATATCAGGGAAAGCGAGTCAAAATATATAATATATATAAATATTGACTTACACCAGCTTAATCAGCTTTTCACTTCTTGTGCCATAAATGATGTCACAAAAATACAAACTAAATCAAATTTCAGCTTTACTCAAATCTGACAACACTGCTTTTATTTTTATCACATCACTTGAGAGTGATGTTAAGAAAAGCATTGTTGAGATTAATTATGATGCTATTGGTAGTCCCCATTAGTCATAAAATGATTATTCCTATCATCGATATCTTGACTCCTGATATAAAATCCATCTTTAATTACTCTATTTTGTCCGTAAATTTTCAGGAAAGAAGCCCAGATTATATACCCAATAAAGCAAATCCCTCCAGTTTCTCTGACTAGCGCCCCATATATATAATTCCATTCATTTCAAAAATTTTTGAGCATAGAGTTCATCAACAATTTAGCCTCTACTTATCTACACAGAGTCTATTCTATCCTTTCCAATCTAGTTTCCATGCTGGGCATGCATAGTACGACCACTGCCTTAGTCAAGAGTACCGAGGATTTTCATCTTGGTATGGATAAACAGTATGTAAATTTTTGACCTTAATTGACTTTAGCAATGTTAACAATGTTGATTTTGATCTCCTGTTAGCTACCTTAGCTTCTCTTAACATATCTCCTAAAGTGATTGACTGGTTTCATAGTTACTTGTTTAGTTTCCGGCAACGGACATGATGTGTTGATGAGTCGTTCACCAAACTCATCTCTTCTGAATTCGTTCTTTTAAAAACTACTACCTACTCATTTTTCATGACATTAAGGTTTTTATTTTACTTACATGTTTAATCCTTTCTGCTCTTGTATATGTACTTATATATTTTTGTAATTAAAATGTATTTATTTATTATGTTATGTATGTATTTATCGAGTAAATAATTATATTTATGTCGTTTGTATTTTCCAACAACCTACCCTTATCCTATCTCACAGGTTAGTATATCCTTTGCAAAGTTTGCCTGTTAGAGATCGCTTCTAACCGATAAGGCCGCCAATTGCATGTTTAAGTAATTTGTTTTTTCTCTCTCTAGTTTTTCTGGTGTGCAATAAAGTATATTTCATTAATTCCCTAAAACATAAAATATTCAACGCTAAGATAAACAATATTAACTCTGTTAGCACCAAAATAGGCCTCAGACTTTCATGATATTACTCTGAATATTTAGTATTTCATAACTACCTAGATATTTAGTCTTTCATAACTACCTAGGTAATCGCCTGTCCTTTAAAATGTCAAGAAACCAAGAGTGAATTAAGTTCTGAAAACACAGAAAAAGGATTCTAAAGACCTGCCATTAAATTAAGTCATATTTGCATACTACACAATATATGTATATGACTCTGTATTATATATGTGAATCTATATTAGACATTGTTTAAACAAAGCATGATCCAAAATAAACTATGGCATTACTACAAAAATTGCAGAGTTCAATAGGTAGTTCAATAGCACATGATCTAAACAAAGAAGCAATTCAAGAAAAGTCAGTTAAGAAAACTGTAAGTCTAATGAAAATACTTTATATTTTCAATATTATTATAATTCAATTAATCGCACACATATCCTACTATGACAAAAAATAGCATGAACCAAATTAATCATGTTAAAATTTACCTCAGGAGACTGTTGTGGAGGCACTCCAGAATTGCCATTGTTATTCGGGGAATGTTGTTCATTTTTTGAATTTTGATTCTGTTGTTGGAGTTGTTGCTGCTGCTGTGGTTGCTGTTGTTGTTGCTGCTGCTGGTGTTGCTGCTGCTGCTGCTGTTGTTGCTGCTGATTTTGTTGCGGATGATGCTGTTGTTGTTGATATTGCTGTACTTGATGTGCTTGTTGCATCTGCATAACATTAATTTACTTTAGCACACATGATCATAAATAATAAATTTTAGCTTAACTGACAAATTTTTAGAGTTGAAAAAATAAGTGATTGCTTTTTGAAGGTTGTCACGAAAGTAAACATGCTAGCAGTAAAAATTTAATTGAAGAGAATAGGTGAATTATTTATACTAAGATTACAGATAAGATCAAGAAGCATTAACGAGATTTAACAAGAATGCCTTCTATGAAGAGGACAGTTTGGTGTTGGGTGCCACACAACCTCACAGATGCTTTGAACCAGGCTCGCGGAAAATGGTGCCATGCCATGATTACTAAAATGTAAGGAGGCTCGTTTCGATGTGTTTACGACATAACTATAGATGATGAATCTTGAATTTATCAATACAATCTAGAAACAAAGAGATAGTAGACGGTTTAACTGCTTCAAAATAAATCAATATCAAAGTGTAGCGATCGAGAAGCGCAGGGAAGATTTGATTGCAATTTTCCTCATTTTGTTAGGGTATTTGGTGTCAATTCTTTTACAAAATCGAAGAAGCATCACTGCAAAATGATGAATTAGCAAAAGCTTGCCAAAGTATTTACTGTTATGACCAACAACGACTGAACTCCACAAGCTATTCACCATAACAACACATCACTCAGCCCTCAAAACAAGGGACTTTCTGGTAAGCACGCGTTACGCTTTTGGGTAAATTTCTTACCCTGATTGGCACTAGCCCTGATTTGACACCAGATAAGTTAATTTTTATAATAAATCATAAACACTCATGCCTGTCACCCTGTCCAAGCCCTCGGCTTGGCACAATCCTGACACGCATTTCTCGCCTCCTCCACATTCATATACCTACGCATACATGCTCGTCGATTATGGGTACACTAAATATGGTCCATTTTCAATATATCGCCAATTTGGTCGAAACTTTCGCCTGGGACGTCCCTTTCAGACTGCCATTCACTTCTGCAACAAAAATTTGCTGTCACCTTTCCTCAATCATTCTTTCTACATGACCAAACCACCGAAGAATTCCATTCTTAATCCTAGTCACAGCATTATCTTACAAACCACACTCTTCCCTTATCACACAATTTCTCACCCTGTCACTCAGATTCAACCCTAGATACTCTTTAACGACCGCATTTATACTGCGTTTATTCTACTCTCGTGTTTACTAACACAGCATTTTAAATTGCCATATGTGACTTTTTGACAAATTCTGACTTTCCACAATAAAGTGTAGAGCCCCATTTACTCTATTCTCTGACTTATTTTTATTCCTTAAAATATACTACTGGAAGGGATAAAGTTTTCTGACGGAAGATGCAGCATTCGAACAAGCCTGTAATAGTGGCGACTAAAATTTTTTTCGAAAATTGGTTGAGATGCATGAATCTTTGTATGAATATGCTAATGGAGTTCTTTAAAAAGAATAGCTAATTAGAATTTTAACCATAGAACTTTTTTATGTTTTGGAAAGAGTGGCCCTCAAGTATCAGTTTGTTTTTGTTATTAATAGTGTTAGGTTTTCACTTAGATTTTTAATAAGAATAAAGTTCATTTAATATAGTTTATTTAAGCAATTGACTTTTTATTGGTTAATTCATTATATTGGAATGGCAACACTTTAGTAAGGGTGGGGGTGTGGTCCGTTGCACGAAGCAAAGACGCCATTAAGTAAGAAGGATCGAGAAGGAGGGAGACGGTTGTGTCGATTACTAAGCATAGAATAAGACCAAATAAGTGTAAATTATAGTTTAAACGTAAGGCTCAGGGCACAATAAAAGTGTGAGCAGTAATCGGAGAGTATTTTATTACACATCCCCTCCCTTACTAAAGTGTTGCCATTCCAATATAATTTGATAGATATATTAAATAGAATTTACCAATATAAAATCAATTGCTTAAATAAACTATATTAAATGAACTTTATTCTTATTAAATTAACTAAGTGAAACCCTAACAATAGAAATTGAAAACATAAAATTATTATTTTAATTTCCAAATCATTAAATAAATTATGCAAGATCTGGATAAAACCAATAATATTCTCTGAAATTTGCTTTAGTTCCATATAAAAAATAAAAACCATTGTATGTTACTTTAAAGTAGTTCAAGAATCAGTACCAAAAGCAGCATCAACGGCTATCGCTTCTGCGATAAATGTGACCAGCCCATTGCCACTTCAGCGTGCAAATATGAAAGGCTACGTCGGTGACCTTGGTTCTCCGGCGGCTTTCTTCGTTACAAATCTTATCCAGCAGAGAAACTACGAACATAGCTCTTTCCATCGCCCGTTTCGGCACCATATGTGAGTACTGGCAGGATGCACTGGTCGAAGACTTTCGTCTCCAAGCTCTGCGGTATGAGAGACGAAAAGACCTGACGAAGCTTCCCGAATGCTGCCCAGCATAACTGAATCCACCCATCGGCTTCTTTCTCGAAGTTGTTTTTATCTATCTGCATTATTTGGGCAAGGTAGATATACTCCTGAACAACTTGAAGAATTTCATCATCAACAATAATCGGATCTGGTATGACATGACTGTTAAACATGACTTTCATCTTATTTAAATTCACATGCAGACCAACACATTGGGAGGATTCATTTAGGCTGCTCAGCATGTCTCGCAGTTTCTGCAGCGATTGTGATATTTTAATACTGTGCTATAATGATAATTAGTCATGGAGACCATTTCACTCAGCTTATCTTACTAGACCCTTTACATTTAATACGGACAGAAATAATACCTGTTGAGAATGATGGTACTGCATTGCTGCGTGAGAAGGGCCCATTGGTGGAGACTGTGACTGAACTTGTCTGTATCCAGGAGGTGAGATGCCTGGTGGTGACTGGTAGTTGCTTGGAGACTGAGCAGGTTGATAGCTTCTAGGAGATTGGGCCATGTTAGGTTGACAAGACTGAGGAGAGGCAGCTGGATTTACTTGATATCCTTGAGGACTTTGCGCTGTTACACCCTGTAGTGTTAAATATTTATTTAAATATGAGCATTAAATGAAGTAAATTTTCCTAAGTTTAAATGAGCTATGCAATTTGATCAATAAACAAAGGAAAATAATATCTAAACAATGGTTTCACTTTCAAAGTGGGAATATTGTTATAAAATATAATAATTAAAAATATAATCACGTACTTAAGTCATATAATACTTACTAATTTCATACCAATATCTTGAGTGATAGAAACATTAACTTTTTGTAGAATTAAAATTTAGATATTTCTAAATTTATGATGCAACTTAATTATGAACATCATAATACACAAGAAAAGCATTAAGTAATCAAATGTAAAACTTGCATTTATATATCAAAAAAATTAACTTACGTGGTATGTTTGAGGGGGATGTCCCATATTGCCCTGATAGTTTTGTGGAGATTGTTGTGGGTTGGGTTGATACCCTGGTCCCGCTTGGCCTGGATAATTAGGCTGTGATTGACCACCAGTGTAATTTTGAGGAGAAAATGCCTGTGGTGTGGAATTTGGCCCATAACCTTGAGGTGAATGTCCATTACCATAGGTTTGCCCTTGGTAGTAATTTCCAAATGAAGAGTTGGAGTTAGAGTGATTATACATCACTTGATTTTCTTGTTCTCCTCCCTTTAAACAATACATTTTATAAATAATATATATTATAAATAATATATATTATACTGCTTTAAATTTAGTTATGAGATATCAATATGCTTAAAAAGCATGCACCTGAAATTAAATCATATGCAAGTTATCCAAGTTCAATCTCAGCTGGCACACCTAGAATTGTTACTTTTAATGTTTTGATTTAGCAAACACTTTAGTGATAAAAGGAAACATTGGGAGGAAAATCGCACGTAGAACTTAAAAATATTTGGAGGACATATTAAAGTTGGCAAATTTGTACTATAGTAGTATGGCGATTGCAGTCTTTTTCTTGCCCTATGGTGAGAAGTATGTATAAAGCTGTTATATAGATGAGAAAGAGATTGTAAAAAAATATTGATGTGCTAAGCTAAGTAAATATTTTTTTTGATAATTATCAAAGCAAGAACAATTATTTTAATGTAAAAAAATTGAAAGGGCAATCTCTTTTAAGCATGAATCAATCATTTATTTTGAATATCCAGGCTATCTAAAATAGATGGCTTCATAAGACACATGACCGGTAGGGACCAGTAAAGAAACAGCATTACTAATGTCACTTTATTCCCACCTATCAAGCAGATGCTTGCACCAACACAACATAGGCATATCTTCCAATAAAATGTGCCAACAAGTACATTCTTGCAGGAGAATATATCCAGCAGAAAGAGCTTCAAAACGCCATTGATGTTGTCTGTTTCAAAGCCAATTAAGATACTAATTAGCAGGAAATCATGAATAATGTTCAATAATTAATATTAACATACCACAGAAACAAAATCTACATGCAACACTTTAAAGATATTTCAATTTAGATGTCTATGGGCCACAGCATCCACTTACCATCAGGTTTTTTTATAGAAGAGGGGGCAAATGAGCATACAGTTCATCTGATGTTAAGTGACTACAGCCGCCCATGATCAACCGCAATTACCAGGGGAATTGCAGGTGCGTCGCCGGCCCTTTAGAAAGAAGTAAGCTTGTGTCTTCTGAGGGTTAAACTGGACTAGATTTAGTCGCCCCCAATCCGAGACTTATTTCAGCAAAGACTCGACTTCAGACACAAGTTTGTCCCGGAAGTCCGGAGACGTTTTCCCGACCAGTGCTGTCATCTGCATATCAATGAATGTTGCCGGTTTGCAACATATCATTGATATGCAGAAGAAACAGCGTTGGTGATAGCATGCAGCCTTGTGGAACACCAGCATTAATAGACTTGTAATCGGAGCTTACACCGTCTACAACGACCTTGATGCTCCGATATGCAAGAAAGCTTGTGATTCAATTGCACAATTTCTCGGGAAGCCCATAGGAAGGCGGCTTCGAAGGAAACGCTTTGTGCCAAAACCGATCGAAGGCCTTCGCAATGTCCAAACTAACGGCCAATGCCTCCCCCTTGGACTTTACTGCCTCCGCCCATCTATGAGTCAGGTAGACTAGAAGATCACCAGCTGATCGGCCCGCCTCCTCAGCTGGTGATCCTCAAGGTACCTCATGAGCTGGAAGTTTACAATGGACTCCATTGTTTTTGAGAACAAGGAGGTGATAGCGATAGGCCTGTAGTTGGACGGGTCTGAGCGGTCGCCTTTTTTAGGGATCGGGTGAACGAAAGCCGTCTTCCATGATTTTGGGACTACGCCTAGGGAGTAGGAGGGACGGGGCTTAGTCTACTCCTAATTTTTTTGATATTATCAGTAGGACTAGATTAACACAAATTCTGCTCTCCTGTCCGGCAAGCAGTCTGGCGAATGGCTCTGGGGGAGAGCGCAGGTCGTGGTGATCCCCAGTACAAGTCTGAGGAGTTCTTCCTTCACGTGGTTGCCGCCTGTTAATTGGTCTGGATCAATAGGAAACAGACAGAACAGAAACACTTGACGATCCTCTTCTTCTTATCTTTAATCCCACCCCCTTTTTCCCATCTTAACCCAATCCAAGGTGTCAATCGTACTGTGCCGTTGGATGCGTGGCTGGAGGGAGTTTAGTCACAACCGGTGCCTACCCGAGACCAGGGCGATTCGGGTATATTTAGTAAATAGTAATTCCTCTGCCCAAACCTCCCCCACTTCCAAAGGCGAAAAAACGTAGTCTGTCTGAGGAAGAGTCCCCCAAAGATCAGCTTCAGTGCCGTAGCTAGCTCCGCGCGTGTGGGAATTTACAATTCGAATCCTATGAGTGTGGAGCAGATGCGGCTGGCCCCCGGGCACTAACACGGGCCATCGCTAAGACGGCCTGTGGGGCGCAGCCGGGAATGGGACCAAAATTTTCTGGTTTCACTCACAAGCCAGGTTGTATTCTGGTAACGTGCCTGAATAAGGCAAGCCAGGACTGGATTGTGGGTGAGACCGGAAAACTGAAACCCTGGCCGGAGGTACCCGAGGGCGAATTGCCTAAGCCTCACTGGGTATTACATATTTGCCCCGCAGCGTAGCTGACTCTCCAGAGGAGGCGGCTGTTAAGGGCACAAAACGAAGGGCTTCATACCGAGCTCTGGAGAATCCACCGTAGGGACGAGGAGAATGGGTTCCTAGTAACCTTTTCTCTGGACGACCTATCGGCAGAGGCCCTTCAGAAGGCAGGCGGAAGAGTCGTCATTGGCTTTAAAATGATAATTTTTAGAGTCAGGGGAGGCTCTGACACGGCAATGGAGCCTGAACCGCCCCAACTCCGATCCCCCCAGCCCTCCACCTCTCGGGGTGAGACTGGAACGCCATCAGTGACAGTGACGAAGATCCAAGGCGCTGATCTCGCCTCGGTCCGACGGTCTCCGCTGGTGTCGTCCAGTCTGTGTGGTGAGCATTAGCATCACAACATCAACAAAAGAGGTGAGTCTTTATGATTTTCTCATCTCTAACCGCCTAGTAAGCCTAAACTTAGGGTTTACACCAACCTTTGTTAAGAGTGCTAGGCAAGAAGTGTTAAACATTTGCTACTATTAAAACATATCCAGGCAGATAAATGACTGGCATGTTAGTAGTGAAAACTCGATGTCTGATCACAAACACATTAAGTTTGTGATTGGAGCATCACCAACCTATGAAACCGTTGCTTTTAGGGATCCAAAAGCGACCTTCTAAGATATCTACAGAGATAGCCTAAGGAGGAATTTGGAAACATTTCCTAAACGCATCAAAACGATTGAAGGTCCGGAGTTAGCGACGGAGACAGTAACCGTAGGTATCCGTGAAGCCTTGGAGAACAGTTTTCCTGTCAAAACCAAGAACTCAACATGAAAAGTTCCTTGGTGGAGTACTAAGCTAAAAGAACTTAGGGAAAAGACCAGGTAACGGTTTAATAGGGCTAATAAAACTAAAAAGTGGGATATTTATTTATTTTTAGTTATTTAACTTCATATAAACATTAGATGTATATAGGCGGACTTAATGCCTGAGGCATTATCTACCAGTCTACCTTAGAGTAGTGCAGAGATAAAAGAGGTAGGTGTAATAAGAAGTATGTACAAATATATATATATAAACTCATACATATATAAGCATATGAATATATACATATATAAATTTATATGTATTTATAGTGCAGCCTTAATTGAATATAATAAAGAAATTAGGAAAGCCAAGAGAGCATTGTGGAGGAAGCTATGCGAGGAAGTTGAGTCTTTGCCTCGCAATGCAAGACTACACAAAATGCTATTGAAAGCTAAACCTAATCAGATCTGGCTTCTTAAAAAACATGATGGTAACTTCACTAATAGTGAAACAGAAACATTGGAGTTACTAGCGTCAACCCATTTCCCAGGGTCACACAAGACTTCAGCCTTAAATTATTTCAGAGCCCTACAAAGGCCTTGTAATGAGGCCTGGTGTAGGGCTGCAAAGATAAGACCAAACCTGGTGCAGTGGGCTTTTGACTCTTTTAAACCATTTAAAACAAGCGGGGAGGATGGAATAATTCCCATCCAACTGCAGAGGGGTATCGACATCCTTCTTCCCAATCTGGTGAAAATCTTCAGAGCAAGTTTTGCCTGGGGATATATTCCAGAAGGATGGACAATTGTCAAAGTTCTATTTATACCTAAGGCTGGTAGAAAGGACTACGCTTTACCAAAGTCCTTATGACCTAAAAAATCATTTAAATGCTAAATAAAAGTCTATTACAAGTAAGTAAAATATATTATCAAAAATAATGTTTAAAAATATGACCTGTCCCTCATAAAAGTTCGAACCTTCAAATCGACTGCAGATTTTGTACAGTTGAACATTTTCATATCCACTTAAAACGCCCAGGCGACCATAGTCGCCTAAAACTTTTTCCGGTTGAATTTTTGGGCGACTAGAGGCCTCGCTGACTTCTACACTTTAAATGACTTTTTATCAATGGAAAGTTACAAAAAGCTTAATGAATGTTGCACTAGATGGATCTTTATTAAAAAATGCGTCTATTTTTTAGTAAATGGTCTATGCCGGGTAACAAATATCATAGAAAAAGAAAAAAAAAGAAACAAGCGTTGTGTGAATTTTTGTGTAGTGGCCACAAGCACTAGCAGTAGCACTGTGAATTCTGCATTTAAAATGTAAATAATAATGTATTTATTATACTTTTGTAGCAGTATTATATATATAGATAAATATATATATATATATTTTTTATAATTTTCAAAACCCTTTCTTTTCATATATTTAAAGTTTTATAAATACAAAGTCTGTAACAATGTTTTTATATGTGATGAAGTCGACATGCAAAAACTTCGCCTTTGTGGGTTTTTTGTTAAGTTTTTGTTTATATATTATTCATTTAAATAAAATATTTCTTATAAATAAAAAAATTATACAAATTAAAAATAAATTCTTATATAAATTTAAAAATTTTAATAGTTTGCTACATTTTATAGCTGTCCGTGGGATCAGACGAGAATGGAGTATGTCAATATTTTTGCATAGAAATGCTTAATATTTACATAAGGTATTATTTAATAGGGTAGATCATGTTTTTTAATTATTGTACAATAAATATACAGAAATAAAATGATTCTGCAATATTATCAAAGAAAATAAAAAAACTATGAGGGTTTTCCAGCTAGATTTCTAAAATTAATCATTTGTTTCACCCGTTACACTTCAATTGGGTAAATTATTATTAAAACGTAATTGAATTCATTAACTTTTTGTGTGTGACTTTTATTCAGACATAGGTAAAGAACCTTCTCCGTGGTAACCGTTTTAGTCGAACTGGTCGCGATCGGACCGTAAAAAAAGCCGCGGCGAGCGGCGCGGGTCGTTAGAGGCTATTGTCTCCGCGTCGCTCGGACGTTCAAGTGGATATACCTAGAGGAAATAAAAAATGATCACAAAGGGATTATTGGAGAGAACCATAAATTAGTATTTCTAAGAGTTAAATTTGGAAAATAATCAATTTCTTTCGTCATGATCGCGCATAATTTAAAGTATTGCAATTAAATGTTACTAATATTTGTGAAAGTCAAAGTAATCAATACCTCTACAAATTATGATAACAGTACATAATTAATAAAAAGAAATAATCATGGAATTGTATTTAGTTAGTAGCAAGTAAGGTTTTAAAAGCTTTTTGAATCTCTTACCTATTTGCTAAACAGAAAGGAACACAAAGAACAAAGACACCAGTTGTTGTTTGATAAAAAGTGGTATGATGGCAATCTGTTATGTTCGTAAACTGAATATGATGCAAGCCATTCAATATAAGGAGCAATAATAATAACACGTTAAATTTAATTCATTTCGGACGCTTTCAATTTACGACAGTCGCCGAAATCGATCTCAGTTCTCGTTCCCGGCTCCGCTTGTCATGTCACTATAAAGTAAAGCAATTTTTTCAAGTAAAGGCAAAGGTATCTATCATCATACAGCCTACGTGGTAGAAGAGCCTTGCCTATATTACTGGTATGTATAGCCCGTACGGATAAAGAATGGGATTATATATGGCGATTCATCAAGTCCGTACCGTCAACAAGTACAATACAAATAACGAAACCCACTAATAACCGTATATCGTTATTATGTTAATTAAAACGTTAGGTATGTTATTCGGTTACTTGAAAATTTTCTATTAATAGGAAAATATTTGAACAGAATTATATACACAAGTAGAAACATGAATTTTAAAATTTATAACCAGTGACCCGCACTGCCTTCGCTTGGATAAAATTGAATTATTTACAAGTGTAGATTAGTAAATTATTCACGAAGACTAAAATAAAACAATGTACTTCTTAAATATATTAATTTAAATAAAACTTAAATAACAGTCAAGAAAATATGTATTTCAAATACACTGACCTCTATATATACAAGTACGCTGGACTGGCTATACCATACAAAATCTCTGTGCCAATTTTAAGCACCCCTAACGGTTGCCTTGGTAACTAAAATTGACATAATATGCCATAGTCTGTTGTCTTATTTAAATTGCCTTATATAAAAAATCTGTATTTTGAACTTTTAAACTAAAAAACGGAAGTATTTTATGATGTTTGAGTGTGTATAATATTAGTTACATAATAATTATTTTTAATAATAATGAGTGTGCGTAATCTGTAAAACTCGTTACCAAAGGGGAAGTGGTATAACATTTCACAAGTAAGTGGATTTGCAGCTAATATTAAACAAATTAAAACTATTTGATAGTATAAATACTTAAGAATTTGTTACTAATCTTAATATCATGTATATCAACATGTTTGGCTGTATATTAGTGAGTTTTGATAAACAATAAAATTCAATAGGGTTGTCGAGTTCCTTGTCTATAATACTTATCGATGTACTTTCCTACCCATATCCGTTAACAAAGTCGCTAACAATAGATGATTATCAAATGTTTATTAATTAACAGGTTTCCAACTGAACCTAGACTAAAATTATGGCTTAAAAGCATAAATATTGTGAATTGGCGTCCGAAACAAAATGATCATACTTGTTTTGAATATTTCACAGACGACTGTTTTATTAGACATGAGAACTGCACCACTTTGAAAAAGTCCAGTATTCCGACAATATTTTGTGGTAGTACCATATAAGTATTAGATTATTATTTCGAATATTTTTTATTTATTTCTTCTTTCCTCATTTTTCACAAACTCAAGGGCCATAGCCAAGTGTCGAAAGGTCCGCCTGATGATGTCAAGCCACGTTGGATGTGTGTTAGTGGTCTGCGGCTAGAGGAGATTCCTCTCCCGGTACCGCTGTAGTCGAGGTAGTTTCGATAGGGAAGTGTTAGTATGGCGATTGACGATGCGATGCCACTCGACTATCCTTCACGACTTTGGTGAGGCTGCACCACTTGATGCTTCCAAGTGCTCGTTTTTTCTTGGCTCCATTCACATATCGGGCTAGGGGAGTCCGTAGTGCAGGTGGAGTCAGAGGCCATGAAGGGCAGTGTGCCTTGTGTTTCTAGTGCGCCTTATCTAAGAAGAAAAACGGGCAGGAGAAGTCAGCAACTAAGGAGCCACGGGTGTATATGAAAGCGTTTCCGTGGCTCTGTCAATTTGCGGCGTAGGTAAAACACCATGGAGTTTTAGTAAGTACGAGTCTAGAGATTTAATTCTATCTCGAGTCTCAGGATTTAATTTGTGCTTTAACTTCGTAGTGGCCCTACTTTAGTTTATTTCTTATTTACAAATTCTGGCCATCATTTACATTCACGGTTTTTGGCAAAGTCCTCTTGCGCAATATCCACCGACAAAGGCAATTAAGTGTCGATATATGTGATGCCCCCTAGAATACGTGGCACTGCCGAAACTGGAAAGCTTAGGAGGATAAACTTAGGAATGAGGATATCGGCAGTAGAACCAGAGTGACCGACATCACCCACCGGATTAGTAAGCTGAAGTGGCAATTGACCGGCCATATAGCTTGAAGAACCGATAACCGATGGGGAAAAATGGTTCTCGAGTGGCAGCCTCGTAATGGCAGGTAAAATGTCGGAAGTTTCCCAACTAGGTGGAGTGAAATACCTGGTAAGATATACAGGAAGTTGATGGGTGCAGGTGGCTCAGGACCGTGCTTTGTGGCATTTCTTGGGGGAGACCTATGTTCAGCTGTGGACTTGTGAAGGGCTTTAATGATGATGAATGATAATGGCATTATATTAATATGATACATAAATAGAATGGACGTTATGGGTAAAGTCCATCTATCCATAGAGTCCATTCTATTTATTTAGGTATAGGTAGGGTATAGAATTTTTATCGATATATTTTGTCGCACTGTCTTATCCTTATTATTAGTTCCGTGGACGAGCACTTCTGTTGTCAGCGCCAAAATAGTGCAAATCAAATTGCCTCATCATGTCATGGTGTATAGCCAGTCCAGCGTACTTGTATATATAGAGGTCAGTGTTCAAATAGGACAGACAGGCAAGAAATTCTGTAGATATTTATTTTTTACACATGGTAATCTTTGAATATTACATTCTGCTACTTGAACCTTCACCAGAATCGTCTGAGAACAATTTGATTCCGGACATCCCATCGTTATCTTCATAATCATTGTTAGAATCGGAGCAGCTATCGCTTTCACAATCGCTGTTCAGCCACAATGCTATTTGGTAGTATGTTTGAAATCAATTTTCTTCAATATATTTTGTAAAATTTTGCCTTTTCATTTTGTCATGGTAATCGCCTTTTTGGTTTTTGCCTCAAAAATCAACTCAGCACTCTTCAAAAATCATTTTTTTAATTCTGCATGCACAATAATCCATTTCCTTGGGTTCCGTGCCACCAAGTCTATCAGTGTTTATCTTTTTTTCATTATTTGTTATTTAAGTATAGAGTATGTAGTATTATTATAGTGATAATTAGAAAAAAAATGATACATTCAATGATGGTATTTATAAGATACAAGAAGAAGAAGAAAACGTCGTTGGAAAATTCATTTTTTTTTCGAGATTTCTTATTAAAAAACCCTCTTGGGTTTTAACATTTTATTAGTTTAATGATTAGTCATTAAAGTGACCATTATAGTAGTTACTTATAATTAACTTTTTGAGCGCCACGCCAAAAAAGCATTACCGTGTCCTGTACGCCAAAGCGAAAAGTAAACAAAAACACCTACGAAAAAAATAGTGTTGTCAAGAGTTGATATATCGATAACAAAAATAACATGATTTTGTTGGTTTTTTTATGCAATAAATGACTCTTTATAAAATGGTATGTTTTATTTAATCTTGTGCTGTCTTCCACTCTTTTTATATATGTACTATGTACATAAATAAAAACAAACAATAACAATAAAATAGTAGTAAACCACAACACTATTCTTCATCGTGATGACGTCACTGTCACGACTGGACGACAACGGCGTAGCTGACCTTCCTTTTTGAAACTTTCTTAGAGATGTAGCCGTGTCGCACGTTGTGTATCGATTTCGAAATCGATCTAACCAAAATATACAGAGATCGACTCAAAATATTTTATGTGTCGGGGGAGGGGTGGGCCAAGTGAAGCACTGAAGAAAAGTCTTACGATCTTATGACAATGGCGGTTTGATATGATGTTGATGCTACCAGATGATTTTGAGATAATCATAATCTTTATTGTAATCAAATAGTAACAATAGATGTGATGTTTTAAAATAATAGTCCGCATTTGAACCCAGTTTGGGCGTAGCAATTATAAAAATATTAAATATTATTTTTAAACTACAATATTAGATTTCATTAATAAATTACATTATTAGATTATATTATTTGAAAATTCTGTAAATTTAATTAAATTAATAATCACAATGTCAAGTAAAAAAATAATAATTATTATTATAAATAAAAATAAAATTAAGTAAAAAATAATAATTGAACAAAAAAAAATTAAATTATATAGGCACAGGCCGAAGTTGTCCACACAAATTAAATAATATTTGTAACAATATATTTATTAAAATTATAGAAACATTTTTCATATAAATATAACTTTAATTTGGATAAAAATAATGTAGTGCTAAAATTTTTATGTTCAGTTTTTTATTGTTTTACATTTGGAAGGTTATCAAAAATTTTAACTGCCATACAGTAGGGACTAGACTTATGCAAAGCAAGAGTAGATTTCGGCAATAGTAGCCTATTTTTATTTGGTCTAATTGAGTACTTGTAATTTTTTTCACTTAATTTGGTAAATAGTTCTGGGTGGTTTTTCACAAATTTGCATGTTTCCCAAATATAAATAGACGTCAAAGTCAAAATTTTAAACTTTTTGAAGTGGGGCTTACAACTTTCTGGAATTTTTATGTTTGCCAAGATTCTTCTAAATTTTTTTTTGCATTATAAATAATTGCTGTGCATCTTTACTATTTCCCTACAACATGACACCGTATGACAGCCACGAAGATGTTTATGCGTAATATGCTGACAGAGCGCTGGGGACATCTGTGGTTTTCTTTATTTCTCGTAATACGTAAGTAAATTTTGATAGCCTATTTTTTACTTTATTTATATGGGCTTTCCAATTTATATGGCAGTCGATTTCCAGGCCTAACAAGTTGCAGTTGTCAACAGTTCCCATAGGTATATTATTATAAGTAAAAGCGATATTTAGTGGTGATTTTTTAACTGGTCGGAATTGCATAATTTTGGTTTTATTAAAATTCATCTCTAGGTTGTGATGTGTTAGCCAATTTGTAATCTGGTTCAATACTTGATTCAATTTATTATTTGAATTCTGGTCTTTTGTATGCGGAACAAGAATTGAAATGTCATCAGCAAATATAATAGAGATTTCAGTCAATACCATTATTAAAATAAAAAAAATCATCACCATCGACGCTTTCCAAAATGCGAATGAGTTCTGAGGAATCGTTCATGTTGCACTGCACTACTTTTTCCGCTATTCGTTTATGACGTCATCAGGGTGTCGTCTATCCTTGACTACGGCGCCCAAGGAACTGATAATCGATGACGCGCTAAGGATGCGCCAGAGTTGAGATATTAGATTTATTATGCGAAGTTGATTTCATGAAATTTTCTTTTATATATGTAGCTGACGATAGTTTTATTTTTTCTTACCTTTTGTTTTATTCAAATATAATATAAATAATAATAATTTAAAAAATAACACGTTTGCGTTTAATTTTGAATAGTTTTCAATAAATCTATGCTTAACGCATCACAACACTAGCGGTCAAACATAGACGACTTTGGCGCGCTGGACATAGTATTTGCTTAGATAAAAATCCATTTTTTTAGTTCAATGTTTCTTAGTAATTGTGGCTCTAGACTTGTTTTTCACACTCACATGTTGCTGGGTTATTCTTTTTTGAGGAGCGTAGAATTAAAATACCAGTAATAATTTTCCAATATCTATATTTCATATTTTTGTGGGCCGGGTTTTTTGTCAACTATAGACGTTGTTGGCGCTCAGAGCTCGTAGGTGCTGTTCAAGTATAGGCGACTTTGGCGCTCAAAAGGTTAAAAAGTTACAGCCCTTCGATAAAGAGACAGATAAGACTTAGTAATAGGGTTCCGTTGGGCACTTCGTTGAGTAGTAGCGGTGTAAGAATATCTACTATCCCATATCACCACGTGAGTGTCGTAAGAGGCGCAGAGGGAAACAAATCAGGAGATGGGCAGCAGCATCTTCCTAATAATGACTAAAAATACGGTTGCCAACCCGCTTGCGAAGCGTGGCAACTACGACAAAATCCCCCATATGAGTACATCTATGGGGGAGGCTTATTCAGTAGTGGAATTTAATAGGATGGAACAGTACAATAAGTGGCACACTTTGGGTACGGAACCCTAAGAACGGACAACGCTTGACAAAAACGAATATTGATTAGCGAATACAATATTTTTATTCAAATCATTAATTATGAACAAACGTATAGCTACTGGATAAATTTGATACACACCATCTTTTTAATTCGAGTGACAATCCTGTTGTCATACCCGCCCTTGTATTACTATATTGCAATGAATGAGAATGTTCAAGATATTTCTCTTCCTCAAAATACTTTATTACGTTACAAACAATTGTATGTGTAGCACTATATAGTGAACAACAACTAACGTAATAGTCAACAAAAACGAAATAACTAACAACGCTTTACAATATATAATTAACAAAAACTATAACAGCGACTTAACAAAAACAACATTATGTTAAAAAAAACATTCAGAACGCGTTTAGCTCACAAATTTGCGAAACCGAGATTTTTGATTTTTTTAGTTTACGGCATTTTGTTACAGTTTAAGCATATGACAAGTCGGACTGATGTTATAGCGCGTACGAAAAACGCATATCCCAACATTTTTTTGTAGTCTCTACCGGACGGTGTGAGTATAGATAGCGACAGTGTGCGAGCGAGATAGAGGTGACTCCATTTTCAGTCACATTCCTTAACCGCATGTGTAGTATTAGTTGTAGCACGAATGGGTAAACTCGATCTGGGAAGGACCACACCCTCGCAGAATACCAGCGTGAAACAACAGTTTTACCCTGCTCTTCCGTATTTTGAGTGTATAAAACCGGAGACCCTTTTTACTGAAAATGAGTCATTCCATCTCAGTTCTTCACGGGCGATAATGCATCTGCATTTTGATTCTTAATCGACGACAGATGTAGATGTTTATGGGCTAAAGCAACCACTTACCATCAGATGGACTGTGTGCTCGTTTGTCATCCATGTCGTATAAAAATAAAAATCTCTCTATTATCGTATCGATCATCGGAATTAATTATTATAATTAGATTCGATCAGTTGGAATCTTTTGAATTTCTAATCGGCGGAAGAATGTGAAAGATCATGATGAAGCTGAAGTATAAATAGACTTTTTCCACTTATTATTCAAAATAAATATCATAGTCACTTCGAAAAAAAAAACTACGGAAGTGTTCAACTTTTTATTTTAATACTATTTTTACATTCTTCACCTCCAATCCCTACATTCATTCCTGAGGGCAGCCACATATTTTCGGAATTCCGTTTCGGAATATCTATTCGGGATTCCGTAAATGCATCACAAAAACGTATGTGACGTTTATTTCCCTTTGGAAGAACAAGGCTCAGTTAAGAGACACTAGTCCTTGCGTTCTAGCATGGGACGGATAACAGGTCACTAGAATGTAATTTACGTGCGTTTGCAACATACTACAAGATTATTAACTATGAGAAAAAATTGCATTATGTTTATTTTTATTAATTTTTATATTGTTATTTATTTTCAATTATTAGAGATGGGCCTCATAATCGGACGTAAAAGGTGTCAAGTGAATACAACAATAAGTATAATAATTAATTCTATTTTAGAATGTATGTTGCAATATTGTCATATTCATATAGTGGATGACTATTTTTATCATCTGAAAATAATATAGTGGTAAAAAAATATTTTGTGTACGTAGAATAGAAGCTACTTTCTAAAGTATTTTGTAAAATTTAACTGATAGGTAAAATTTCTGAATATTCAAAAAAAATACATGAAAACATTTCACCTACTGCATGTGCATAAAACTAAAAATAATTACGACTACGGCTACGAATTTTATGCCTACCGTATGGTGCAACATCTTAAGCGTTTTTAAAAGATCGAAATCAACTTATTTATAGTCAACCAAATCTAAGAAATACCTTTTGACGTTTCACATTAATTATTCCGCAATAACTTTGCATAAGCGTACTCATACGATTTAAAATAACCTTTTACCTAAATCCGAAGAATTATGAAGTTATTTATATTTAATTACAGTGTGTTTAGTTTTTTATCGCTAACTTATATTTGAATCTTTCAAAGAAAGCAAAATATTAAAAAATAACCAGTATCAACTTTTTCACTTGACGTCGTTTCAATGATATGTCGCTATGTGCCTTGCCGTGTTTGGATGATTAAAATTCGTTGATATACAAATAATCGGCAAAAAGATTCAAGTAATCGTTAAAAATATTAAAATAATCGAATCCTTAATTTTTTAATGTATTATTTGTTTAATTAAATTTTTAAAATTCCTTAAATTACATGAATCATGAATAAAACACGTTTATTTTTTTTTACTTTGTCAACATAAAGGACAATGGCGAACTCCCACATAAATTTTAGTCGACTCTTTTTTTCTTGCGTCTACAAATGCAAAATATGTAAAAATATAGTTTAAGATCCTGAGCATTTTTTTCTTCGGTCATACTACTACAGGAAGTCAGGAATTAGAGATATTCCAGTTTAAACAAAATACACATCAAACTAGTCTGTATGGTATAAAACGCTTTAACTGGTAAATCGTTACAACAACTAGTCAATATAATCTTAATATATATAAATTACGTGTCACGTTGTTTGTCCGCGATGAACTCCTAAACAACTAAAACAATTGTAATCAAATTTGCACACCGTGTGCAGTTTGGTCCAACTTGAGAGATGGGATAGTTTTTTTTGCCCATGAGTGACTCACATTCTTTTTTGCGAATTTAAGGATTTTTAATAGGACATGACAAAGGGTCGTCGAAAAAGGCAGAACATCGTCTGCCTGGAAAGCTAGTTTTCATATATATTTATGTAGGGTAGTTACTAGCATAGAGGGAATCCTTAAAGAACGTATTAGTGTATAAAAAAAAGAGTTTTCTGAATAAAATACACCTCAAACTCGGCTGTATGTTATAAGACCTTTATCTGTCTTAACTGACGAATCGCAACAACTACAACAACTAGTCAATTAAGTTTTGAATTGTGCATGATTATTTTTTCTATAGCCCATAAGCTTGATTAGATAATACATAGTAAATTATTTTATTGATATCTGTAATGGTGACTTAAGTAGACACTTAATAATACCATCACCTATTATTGCGTCATTGTCCTTTGTGTAGGCGAAAAAACTCATACACAAGGCCACGCTGAAAAAACCACTACGTAATTTCATTCTCCCGCCATTTCGGGAGCTTACTGTGCGTAATTTTGTCATTTTCCGATTGTCTTCTTAATTTGTGACTCTGTTTTAACTTTTCGGACTGTTTCTTCTATATTCGTTGAAGCATGTGCCTATATCAAAAACGATGATTGGGCAAAAGTGGTAGAAAAACCAAAAAAAAAAAAAAAGATTATGGATGACATTGATACATTATTTTGATTGCATTATTGAAAATCAAATGATAAATAATCTAAACGACAGCTTAAATATTTGTACTGGAAGTGATTGAACAAATTTATTTTTAATCTAGTTTCAATCTGATTTTTTTATATTTGTGCTTCTAGAAATAAGAGTCTAGAAATAAGAGACAAATACGAAGAAACTGACAAATTTAGTGTTTTAAATTATCCGTTTTTAATTTATTCTGGTATTATCCCAACCAAACTATAAATGATTACTAACTCTAAATAATCGATATCGATTTTTTTAAGAATCGAATATTGTATGTTCCCATTTTTTTGTTGGCATGCTTGGTGCAATAAGTCTGACAGCTCTCAATCAATCAGTCTGACAGCTGTCAAAATGTATTTCTTAGATTTGGTTGACTATAGACTACACAAATTGATATTTACAAAATTATACTATATTATTGTTGTTTACAAAAAAAAAATACCTTTTTAGCAATATCGCAATAATTGCTCAAAATGTCTACGACATTATAAGTATCTTTCTAAACACAAACTAGCACGCGTCTTTGTAAATTGTTTGTTAAACTTCCACTAACACTTTGTGCTTCTTTTGCGTATACGCTAATCATTTTAGTTCGAACCACAAATTAAAGTCTAGATGTTTTAGGTCAGGTGACCTCGCCGGCCAGTTCAGAGGGCAACTGTGACCTATCCATCTATCACCGAATTGGGTGTTCAGATATGCGCACACACGTCGTTATGAGCTGGACATCTGTCGTGCTGGAAGTACATTCCTTGCACGTGGCTCAGAGGAACGTTTTCCAACATTGTGTCGATGACGGATCGTATCATTTGCAGATACGTTACTCCCGTCAATCGAACTTCAATCCATATTGGACCAATGACGTGGTCGTTAATGATAACCAAACGTTAACACTGAAAAGAACTTGATTACCATATTCTTCGATTTTGTGTGGGTTTTGAAAAACTCCACCAGTGCTCATTGTGCACGTTGTAAATTCAAACACGAGGTAATTATCGATTCAATCCACCGTCTAAGTTTTAACCAGATAACTCGACATTAGAGTATTGGTATACATGTTTACGATAAACATATACACTGAAACATAAACAATACGACGGCGACGCGACATCACACCGCAGCGAATCACAGGTCACTGAAGAGCGCGGGCGGCTTTGCCCTTGAACTTGTGACCCTGCGAAAGCACAAGGACAAAGAGGCCTATTAAATTTATTGTTTCGTAAACCGGAGTGCATATTATTTGAATTTCGATAGATTTTAAATGATTTATGTAGTTCAATTTTTTTAGTACGGAAAGTTTATTTAAAATTAGGTATGATATAGGTATTTACCTGTTACATCCTAATTTTTTCCAGACGGTAAAAGATCTAGTACTTACAATTCATGTACTACAATAAACAAATGAATAGAAAAGGTGGTATAAAAGAAATTTAATATTTATGACTAACTAATATGAATTATTTTATATTTATTCCCCTATTTTGTTGTTCTTGTTAAAAGTAATGTCGGAGGTGAATAATTAACACAAAAAAGCCAAAGAGCCAAATTACTAGCCGATCCAAAGAAGTTTTTAAAATACTATAAGATGTTTAAAAACTCTTTTGAAGACTTATTAAACAAAATAAGAGGAAGGTTACGAAAAGAGATACTTATAAAACATACATAAACACACCTACTCGCTTCGGTCGTGCATCGCACACTGGGCGCGCTCCGTACGGTATTTACGAATGTGTGATGCGACTCATACCAAATCTATAGAAAACCTGCCTTCGGAATGACTTTTTCTGTGCGGGATTCAGAACGCACAGGCTCATGTGGAATTTTGAATCAAAGAAAATTTCGAATGGAAAACTACTGTACGTGTGGGAAGAAAATTTCGAATGGAAAACTACTGTACGTGGTACTACGGTACTTCGAAATCCCGAATCCATATTCCGAAACGGTTTTTCGAAACGGAATTCCGACTTTATTTGGCCGGCCCGAAACAAAGACTTTTAATATCTTTTTCCAGAATAAACAGACAATGACCTTTGAGCGAACTGTTGCGATAACACTATTGTTGCCATTTTTTCACTTCAATTTCGATTTCAAAATTGACGATTTATTATTTTCATACATGCCATACAACTAAACTAGCTCTCCACCAGATCCAACTTCTAAAACCACCTAAAACCACTAACAAAAAGCGATCCTACACTCATAATCCCTAAATTTTTCATGTAATAATCGTTTACTTTAATTATTACATATTATTGTGTAAGAAAACATAATTTTTTTAATGTAAATAATCAATCTATTTCTATTTCTGTACTACCAACTCTCAGTAAAATTTTTGAAAAAATAATTTTAGTTTGTCAAATTTTTATTAATAAAAATCAATTACGTTTCACAAGGAGTCGCTCGACGACTGACGCAGGTGTCCAGCTTATGAAATATAATTTTAATGCCTGGGAAAGTTCACTAGATGCCTTAGATATTTTTTGTGATCTTTCCAAGGCTTTCGATTGTGTTCATCATGAGATATTAATCAGGAAACTACAATATTACGGTGTCAAAATTATTGCACTTAGACTTATTATTTCATATTTAAATAACAGAACTCAAAAAGTCGTTATCAATGGTAAAAGTTCCTCCGGATCAGTAGTATCAGTGGACGTTCCTCAGGGCTCGATTCTTGGCCCATTCCTGTTCTTAGTCTATATTAATGACTTACCTTATCTTGTAGGTGACAATCACGAAATAGTATTATTTCCTCTTTAATTTCCAAACTCAACAGTCAATTTTTTTATTGGATAGGGTGACACACGCGCGCACAGTACATCTGATGGTAAGTGGTTGCTGTGGTCCGTAGACATCTACATCTATCCTCGATTACGACAGCTAGATTAGTTTATTTTAGTTACTTTCATAGCGTAATGTCTTATGGAATCATACTATGGGGTAATGCGACTGACATTGAAGTTATATTTGTTTCGTAAAAGAGAGCCGTACGGGCGATTTATAACTTAAATTGTAAAGAATCCTTTAGAGAAAAATTTAAGGAAATAAACATATTACCTTTGGCATCGCAATATATTTATTAAAATGGAATGTATGTACATAAAAACATAAATAACTTTCATAGATGTTCATACTTTAAACTCTAGTAACACACATAAACTTGTAATACCAGTTACTAGACTCCAGAGAATTAGTAACTCATTTATGGGGCAATGTATACGCTTTTACAACAAAATCCCAGAAAATGTACAAAATTTGTCATTAAACAAATTTAAATGTTTTATTAAAGAAAAATTGTACAAAAAGGGTTATTATATTACCCCTGGGAATGAGGTGATCGCCACCATGCTGGTTCTATAAAAATTCGTAGAAAAATTGTAAAAATAAATTTATTGTAATTTGAAATATGTTTAAAAAAAGTCCCTCTGGGTTTCTTGTTGGTTCTTTCCAGGGCAGAGGTTTTTGCATACCAGTGGTAAACAAAAAAATGACTTTCAATAAGTATTATACAATAATCTATAATCTATATTGAATAAAAATCTTTTTTTTTTTTTTTTGTTTTTTTTCATTTGTTGACAATTTTTTAAAATTCTGATTTTTGGAATTAAGTCTAGTTTTCAGCCAGAATCCGGATAATAAAACTGAATAGATTGTAATTACGTTTCATTTCCTAACTAAATATACATTTATTTTTACTTATATTTTACTCCACTTGCTAACGCATGACATTTAAACTTAACGCATACGGCATTCAAGGTAAGATTTTTAACCTAATAAAATCATATCTGATTGTCCGCAAGCAATGTACAGATATTGATAGAATATGTATTATATCTAAACGTGAATGCAAACATGTATCATCTTATATAGAGAAATAAAAATCGGCGAACCGCAAGGGAGTGTCCTTGGGCCACTGTTTTTTTTAACTTTATATAAACCCATTATCTCTTGGTATTATTAGCAGACGAAAGCACAGCTCTAATAAAATGCCTAAATATTTTTTTATGAAAATGATATAAAAACTACGATTAAAACTATAATTACCTGGCTGAATTATAATAATTTACTTATTAATATTCAAAAAACTAAAATAATGCACTTTTACCAGAAACTTCGCAGTAAAGATCTAAATATATATTACAATGAAATGGTACTAGTAGTTTACCATAGCTTGGTAGTTTCCACTTTAAGATATGGTGTTATATTTTGGGGCAACTGTGGCAATAGAGGATTTTCAAAGCCCAAAAAGGCTGCGTAAGAACATTTTTAAAGCTCATAAATTATTAACTTTTTCGTGTCTGTATAGAAATAACGTTATTTGTCAAAATTAAATTATTTATTTCTTACCTTAAATGAAACTCGAGTATGAACTGTATCCACAAGAACGCAATATGAAGATTTATTGTACACAGGAAGGTTTCAAACACCTTTATTGAATAAAAGTGTTATGGGCATGGCACCTCTCATTTATAACAAAATGCCAAATTTTGTAAAAAATCAACCCATAATAATAATAATTAAAAAGAGTCTTACTTTTTTATTATTATCAGAAAGGTGCTATTACTCAGTATCGGACTTTTATGATACTTATACTTAAATAATGTTCAGCTAATTAATTGTTTGTGTTATGCTGTTTGTATCAGTAATTTATAATGAGTTATACTAATTGACTTATATATTACTAGCGTAGTTGCACTATCCGCAATTATAATTCTATAATCTAAATTTATGTAATAACAATAATAATAATGCAATAACTATTTATACTCATAATTATTATCCTATTAAATATATTTATAATTAATTACTATAGTGTTGTTAAGAAATAAATTTCAGTTTAATATTTGCATGCCAAAATGGTAGAATGTATGGATCTTTTATGTACTCTGTCAACACCTTATTGTGAATACCTACATTCAATGCAAATAAATCAATATTCTATTCTATTCCAGAGGCTTTCAAAAAGTTAGGCTTTTTCTCAAATATTGTTGTAATTTTCTTTACAAGTAATGTGTTGTATCGTGTCAATAGTAGATGCATAGATTCATCTGAGAACATGGGTCTGTTGAGTTTATATGAGCCATGGTGTGGTAAAATCCAGACAGAAGTCCAGTATTGGCTTTTAGAATCAGGTCAAAACCAGATTTATCAAATAAAATAGCAACCTTAATTATATGTATGTATGTATGTATAGTACACAATTATTTACATTCCGAATGTATGTGTGCATGTTTTTCAAATTGTTTAGTTTTATAATCAGTGAACATAACATGGTTCGTATTCTTTAAATAATAAAAAACAGCATTTACCTTTGAAACTAGGCTAGCTCTATATGCTGCAAGCGCTTTCAAGTATTCTTTCTTGGCCACTTCAGTTTTCTGTTTGTAAACCTGTTTAATTATTTTTATATAATGTTACATATGTTTTTAGATAATTAGGTTTTAAATACTTTTTTATTTATGCTTTTTATGTCATTGCAAACAAAAATACTTTCATAGACGCCACTTACACTTTTATGCTCAGAATCCAGACCATCCCACATTGATGCAACAATTTTAGATACTTCACCAAAACTCGCATTTGGATTTTGTCCTTTAATGGCAGCTTGAGTGTCTCGAAAAAATAAGGCATATGCTGACACGGGTCTGGAAAAAAAGATGTTATTATTAATTTTTTGAAATAACTTTCTACTTTTAAGCCAGCGTTCAGTATTTTTTTTAAATAATTAATATCTTTATAACATACTTTTGGGGTTCATTAGGGTCCCGTTTCTTCTTCTTTTTTTGCACTTTTGGTTTCTTCTGCATTTGTCCACGGTTAATACCATTGTCCATTGGTTCAGGAGATGACCTTTTAACGCCCATATTATTTACACCAATCTATGCAAAAAAGGCAATTATTGATAAATGATTTCTACTACTTAAAATAACCTGCTACTTATAGTCCATTGGCAATACAAATCTAACCAATATTAATAAAAACTACAACTATTTATATAGCAATGTGATAAAATTTGCCTATACCTGATGAAGCGTAGTTTGTTGCTGCCGGCTCGCTGAGCAATAATGGATAGGCAGAAGGCTTTCCGCATCACCAGGCAACTACCAACAAACAACCAATTAATTAGAAATTTTTAAAAACATGTTCTGATAACTTTGTAATGAATGAAACAAATCAATTTGTATGCCAATGAACTATGAGTAAATAAAGCACAAAAAAATGAAAAAGACAGGCATGAGAAAGAAATCATCACTTTTTTTTATTTTTCTTTATGATTTATGATAAATTTATTCATTTACTAGAACTATGATTGTAAATAAAGTAAGTGTAAATAAATACTAAAAAAAATAATACCAAAATAAATCTATAATAAAAATAACAGCCTAAATACATCCAAATCCTGAGACCAGACATCCACTGATTTTTGAGACTTGAGTTTAAGATTTTGGTAGACTACCAAAAAATTAATTTATTTTATCAAACATGCTTAATTCTTTACAACTAAGCACATTATAATAAAAATAAATACTAAACTAGGTTTGTTATTTTACAATGAAGTTAAAAGTTAGCCTCCAGATTCTGGGATACAAAAGCTTGAAGCTATTATGAAACAAAATAGATAAAACATAAACAAAATTAAGAATTTGACAAAAGTAACGCTTGAGACTGAAATGTGGGTATAGGTCATATTATTACTTTATGAAAAAATCATTGGTAAATGATGTAAAAATCTTAATAAGAAAAATAATTTAAAAGTATATGTGGGTGGCATTAAACAAAATTTTACAATCATACGCAACTCTTTTTTTCCTGATAATGATACTAGAGTACCTACATATTTTCTTACGATACCTCTATATCTGCCACTGCCATGTTCCTATGTGTAATTTTTTTCCATAAATTGTTTATTTTAAAATCTAGACACCTTCCAAAATCACTCAAACTGACCAGATTGCTGTTATTAGACATCATGTAATCAAATTTAACAAAAAATAACAGAAAACTATACATATATAGCCACAATCTTTTGTATATTGTTCTTAAAAAACTTATGTTACATTTTGAGGAGTAAACAGGGCAATATGTTTGTTTGTTTGTTAGTTTTCACAGGAATAATCAGCCCAAGCTATAGTTGTCTCTCTCGGGTGTGCAGCTTGGTGATTAGGGCACAGTGCATCAGCAATAAATTTCTTAAAGCTCCTATTAAGAACAGAGTAGAGTAATATGTACCTACCTACATTTTCCTAACAATAGTGTAACATACAGTGTGTTTTAATGTATAGTCACGCTGCCATTGGTAAGTATGTGGGCACCAAAAGCACACTTTTCACGCTTTAAAAGTGCAATTTTTTGTCAATAAAAACTACGAATTCACATTTTTTTAATTAATTAAAGTTAAAGATTTTTCTTAGTGAATTATGGTGGCCAAAACACGATTGACACATTTTGGCTCGATAGAAAAAGATTGTAGTTTCCTCAAAATCTACATTTTTAGGTACATCCACTAAGTGAAAAAGCAGTTTCATTTAAATGTAATGAAATCAATTTCAATTAAATTCAGGCTATGTGTTCACCAGTAAATACGTGAGTGAATTATGGGTTTATTTTTCAATAAAAGAGTATATATCATTTTAAAATAAATATTGTATGGTTAAATAGCGTGCGGGTCGACCAAGTGAAAAATCTACTTTTGGCGCCCACTTCACCTTAAGGTATAATACTGTGTAAATATTATTTTAATGTCTCTATAATCTCTTATTTTATCTTCATTAGAAACACACACCCAACAAAATTGTCCAGGGATATTTTATGTTTAATATTAGCATAACTTTAAAAGTATATACTGGCCATATACAAAGATTTAAATGTCAATTACACACATAAGCACATATCTTTTATATATTCTAATTTCAAATTAAAAAATACTAATAGAGGCATTAAAGTTGCATTGACTTCAATACAATATTTTCTATCCTGTGTGTTTTAAACACTAAGGCTCATAAAAATCAACATCAATTCAAGAAATTGGTATTTAAAAATGATCTCTCTCTCTCTCTCTCTTTCTATGTATGTCTCTGAGCGTCAAGTATGGAGATAATTAATATTTAATTTAAGTAAATGATAATCAATAGTAAAGATAATTATAAGTAAATGCCTTCAATTAAAGCATTGTTTTTAAACTAAAAATGTATTTTCTACAAGTACATACATAATTCATCTATTATAAATTTTCCCACCAAGAGTGGTGATTACAGAAATCATCCCTTTAATAACCCCTTGTTGGCCGGCCGGCCATTTGCAAATAATGCGTATATCTGCTAAGGCATTAGCAGATAATTTCCGCGATATCGGCGCGTGCCGATTAAATTAATAATTTCTCTAAAATATTGTATGGGAGCTATGTATAAAACTTATGTCATTTGAATTGTTATATTATTTGCTATTATTCTGTACTTATCTTAGTTGAATACAACCTAATGGATTTTATTAAGACGATTTCAAAGTTAGAAAACCGAATTTTTTATGGTATTTTGTACATAATTTGTGAAAATTAAAGAGAAAAATCATTCCTTTATAAAATAAATATAATTTATTTTCATCAATATACACTAATTTATACTAAAAAGTAAAAAACCACACATTCCTATATATTTTTTACACCAAAAGTTTTTTACAATCTTTACACATGAACGGCAACTCAAGCGTCGCACAAAAAATAGCATATATCGTTACTTTTATTTTGAGAAAGGAGGAAGTCAAGTGGCGTGCGATAATTTTAACGTTAAGTATGGTTCAACTTCTTAATTTAGACAAAGTTTCATTTCTAAAAAGTATGTAATGTATTTTTAATCAACAATAGGGATAAATGTAAGGTAAGTAAGTATAACGGCCATTTATGTTTGAATTTTTTTTTTAATAAAAAGGATACATATCCCTAAATAATAAATTAAAAACTGTTGGTTATTAACCCTTCCATGTTAAAATAGCACCAAACTTCACCATTTGTTTGATTTACGAATAAAAAAAGGACAAAAACCGGGACGGGCGAACACATAAAAGCGACATTCACATACGACTGCCATAAAGGCTGTTTATTCAAAATTTCTAAACATTGTAGTACTTTAGTAGCTTTGTATCGCGTCCTCTTTCTTTAGTGAATAATTTTATATAAGTAAAAGTGTGATAGCAATCATTGTCGCCGGTTATTTTACCCGCCAATATGAGGGCTGCACTAAAACTATCGGGAATGGAATATTTCCACTGTTCCTGTCATATTAAAATCTTTTTAATTGAAAACTCCTTGGTTTTAAAAATCGAATACCATTTATTTATTTAAAAAAAGATTCTCGGTGTTGTCACAAGGTTTTGTCAAACTTGTTTAGTCGTTGGAATTGACTCGAGAAAATTCAAGAGCGATGATTTATTATGACTTTCGAAGTGGTTTAACTCAAAAACAGTGTGTTGACCGGATGATTTCTGCATTTGGTGATGAAGCCCCATCCAAAACCACAATTTATCGCTGGTTTGCTGAATTTCAACGTGGATGTGTCAAGCTTAGTGATGATCCCCGTCAAGGTCGTCCAAAAACTGCAGTCACCCAAGAAAACATTGATGCTGTGCGTAAGCTGATTGAGGAAGATCGACATGTGACATACCGCGAAATTCAGGCAACTTTAGACATTGGCATGAGTCAAATACAAATAATCTTGCATGATCAATTAGGTGTAAAAAAGTTGTTTTCCCGATGGATACCGCATTCACTCTGTGAAGAGCAAAAAAGCGGCTCGCTTTACTTGGTGCGTCAGAACTCTCGAAAGATTCCACGCAGGATCCTCAATTGCTGTATACAACATTGTATCAGGTGAAGAATCCTGGATATACGCGTACGAACCCGAAACAATAAACCAGTCACGAGTTTGGGTGTTCGAAAACACCCAAACTCGTGACTGGTTGTCACATTTGCCATGGTGGCCACATTTGTCTCCAAAACCGGCCATGTTACGACTATTCCTCTTGAGGGACAAAGAACCGTTAATGCAGAATGGTATACTAGCATTTGTTTGCCACAGGTTGTTTCTGAACTCCGTAAAGAGAATTGCAACCGCCGCATCATCCTCCATCACAACAATCCGAGTTCTCACACCACACACAGAACAAAAGAGTTTTTAGAGCAAGAAAACATAGAATTATTAGACCATCCACCGTACAGCCCCGACCTAAGCTCTAATGATTTCTATAGTTTCCCTAAAATAAAGAATAAATTGCATGGACAGAGATTTTCATCACCTGAAGAAGCTGTGGATGCCTACAAAACGGCCAATTTGGAGACCCCAACTTCCGAATGGAATGGTTGCTTCAATGAATGGTTCCATCATATGGAAAAATGTGTCAAATTTCACGGAGAATATTTCGAAAAGCAATAAATACATTTTTAAATAGTACTGTTGTGTCACTTCCTTGATTCTCGAAATTTTCAGTGCCGCCCTCGTATCAATATGCAGATCGGCCCGAAACTGGTTGCTTGCCCGGACGCGCATAATAAACCATCGGCCAGATTCTGGCCGGTCGCCAGACAAGGGGATAAGGAAAGTTCATAGTTAATAGTGGATTTTATAGAGCAGAAGTGTAAATAAGACATTGACATATTCATAGATAAAGTTATGCTTAATTAAAGTTTGATAAGCAACTAACTACTAAAGCATTTTTTTAGTTTATGAAAAGAGTCTGATTACATTGGGCTAAAAAATTTCAAAAAGCACCTGAGAATGCTGTGAAGGAACACTGTCATCAGAGTCATCACTAGTTGTTCCAGGAGGTGAGGCCTGTTGAGGTGATCCATATACAGGCCCAGGCTGTGTGGGAGTGCTTGGTGTTGGTGGGCCACTCATTACTTGTGATGGTTGCATCATCAAAAGACGCTGCTGACCGCCAGGTTGTTGCTGTATTATATAATTACCAGCTGGAGCTCCCGCACTACTAAAATATTCATATTAAATGCTTAGTTATCTATAATTAATAAAGATTTTTTTTCATAGTAATAATTACAAAATATTTATATTAAATTTTCAATGTTACTTTTTACTAAATGGTAAATAAATGGCTGAAATTGATGCACAATATAATTAAAATGTCTTAGTTCGTAATAAAAGCTTGACTAATATAGAAAAAAAAAACAAAAGGAAAAAATAAGATAATATTATGTAAAAAATAATGTGTTTAAATTTACCTATGAGATGTAACTGGCGTATGTGGTTCCTGCAAGTAAAGTGGTTGTTGATAAGACGGTGCTCCGCCTGGTGGAGCTAAACCATCTTGTGCCGGATTCATCATTCCAACCTACGGTAAAAAACGTTATCTGTTGTTATTAATGAAATATTTTAACTTTAAACTCATTACATGGGCATTTCTAAGTTATAATAAATTAAAAGGAAGAAACAATAACAAACAAAACAACTGTTACTAAAACGAGAAAACAAAACATGAAGAGAAATAAAGAAAACAACATAATTTTTTTCATAGGTAATACCGTAATAGGGACGTAGATGAACAACGATGCTAGAAATTAAAACATCGATGTTTTAATCGATGTTACCACATGTCAAACATTGAACATCGATGTTACACCGTCCTATGTCAATGAACCAATAATCAATTAATAATGCGAACCCGCGAAATTAACATCTACTAAATATTTTGTCTCCTATTGAAGGTTTAAAAATTTGAATAATTCAGGATTACTAAATGCATCGATCACCTAAAAATGTATAATTATGGTGTGTCAAACTACCTGTCAACTGTAAACTGCAATGTCACGGGGGTCACTGCTTTCGCTTTGTTATTCTGTGAGTAGTGTCTTTGGCAGTTGTCGCCTCACAACTAGTCTACATAAATTGATATTCAAATTAATTGTTTTTTCCCTTGCTGTCTATACAGTATACGCACATAATTTTGAAATAATATGTATCTACACAATTCAATTATATTTAGCTGTTTTATAGAGCTTGGGATGAGGAGTTTATTATTTGCTTAAAGTTTACGAAAATAAATAACTGGGCGATCGTGAGAATAGACAACTTTATTTTTTATTTCTTAATTATATTCCTATTAATAGGAGTAATTAATATAAAACCTACATCTAAATCTTTAATTAGCTTCCATATTAAATTATTTCATACCAGATTTACGATTGTATAGGTACGTTTAAAGATCAAATTAATAACATTCATCATCATCGGAAAAAAATATAACAAATAACTAGATATTTGTTAACTTTCACATTTTTTAATTACTGTTAGACATTAAATGTTTTATTAATTTCTTTCATTTCATTAAGAATAAAGCATAAACAGCACTACAAATTTTTTATTAGTCTAATTTAAACCTGTTAAATTGGTTCATGTGCAATAACATCGATAATGGCTAACATCGATGTTTTGAGTAGGATAAACATCGAACATCGGTGTTAAGCTATCGATACCAATATCGATGTCATCATCGATGTTTCTGCAACATCGACCATCACTAATAGGTAATAGGTATAAGGCCGGCCACATACATACGAAATTCCGTTTCGGGATTTCGAACGCAGCAAATCCATATAAAATCAATGACCCATCACACACCTACGGTAGTGTAGAACTTTTATAGAATAATATTCACAACACTTAACACTGGCTCACTATCACACCAAGTCTTTCTGGGTACACGTTCTACCTCGGAGCACTCCACAAACCAACTTACTCCGGCACTCAATGCAACAACCGAATGACGTGCTACCCCCCACTACTTGTGTATATGAGACAGTGTATTGAATCTATTAAATAGACACAAACACTACATCCCTTCCTTATGAAGGAATTTTTTTACTCAAACGAAAAAGATTTTTAATCTAAAATAATATTTCATTAATTAACTTATTTCTTGAATCAATACAAAATCAAAAAGTAAATTGAACTTAATTTGCATCGTTATGATCTTCCCTTTCATGACCTTCTGAAGATGATGTGGTCTCATCACGGATAGAGTTCCATATTCCATCTATTTTCTTTAAATGTATAACATTTCTCCGTAATCTTTGTCCGGTCTCTTCATTTCTCACTGTGATATCTCCACCTACCGATTTGTCCACAACGTGCGGGGTAGGGCTGAAATTAGCAGTTAGTTTGTTTGGTCTTTCCAAATGTTTTAAATAAACTTTATCTCCTTCTATTATTTCAGAATTTTTTGCTCTTCTTTTCCGGTCTCCATATTCTTTACCTTTTTCTTTTTGTAGTTTATCTCGGTCCCTAATTTCTGAATAGTTTTCTTCGCTATAGATATTTTTAACATAGGTATTTTGTCTCTATTTTGACAATTAAAGAAAAGTTCTGATGATGATTTCCCTGATACTGAATGTGGAGTAGAGTTATACATCATCGGATATTCATACAATGTCTCTTTCAAATCTTTTTTTTTTCAAGTTGACTGATTCTAAGTCGTTTTAATATGTCACGATTTTGTCACTCTACTTCGCCATTCATCTGGGGCCAATATGGTATAGAATTTAATAATTTGATATCACACTCAGAACAACAGCTTTTAAATTCTTCACTAATAAATTGACGCCCATTATCCGCACTAATTGAAACAGGGTAGCCGAGGCGACTAAATATCTCTTTTAAATTTTTTATTATTTGTACACTATTGATGATTTTAGTTATATTGATTTATTTGTAACGACTGAAATAGTCAATTACTATCAGAAGGTAATCGTTGCTTGGTAGTGGTCCTAACAAATCCATTGCGATGTCGAGCCATGGTTCTGATGGAAGTTCTCGCCGTTTCATAGGTACTGGTGGATTTGGCAGTCCCACAAGAGTGCACCCTTTGCAGCTCTTGACTAACATCTCGACATCTTTATCAATCTTTGGCCACCATACTTTAGCTCTTAAGCGTTCTTTCATAGACACGATCCCAGGGTGACCTTCGTGGGCTGCCACTAATACTTGTTTCCTTAATTTGTTTGGAATTACAATTCTGTTTCCTCTCAAGAGAATATTGTCATAAAAACAAAGTTCATTTTCAAAAATTTTAATAAGTTCGTAACTGGCTCATCCCACTGATTTTTATGGAGTCCATTTCTTACGTTCATTATTTCTAAGTCACTTTCAGAGTGTGCAATTATATCTCGCATAGAAATAGCATGTGGTTTTGCTTATTGTAATATTTGGCATACATAGTCATCCAAAGAAACACATGTACAATCTATAATTGTACATGTGTTTCTTTGGATAACCGTGATAGTGGATCTGCAATGTTTGTATTTCCTGGCTTATATTTTATCTTATATCTGTAAGCATGTAATTTCAAAACCCATCTTTCGACGCGGGCACATGGCTTTGACTTAGGACTAAATAGCAATTCCAATGGCTTATGGTCAGTGATTAAATCAAATTCTTTTCCGAAAAGAAACGTGTTCGATAGCCCAAACAAGAGCAAAGGCTTCCTTCTCTGTTTGGCTGTATTTTCGTTCACAATTTGTTAACGTCCGATTCCCATAACCAATGATTCTGTGACCCCTTTCATCAGTTTGTACCAAAACAGCTCCTAATCCTACAGGGCTCGCATCCGCTATAACTTGGGTCTTGTCTTTGACGTCATAATATCCTAAGGTTTCTATTTTTGTTAATTTTTTTTAAACACCTAAATGCATGGTCCTGTTTTCCTGTCCAGTATTTTTCTATGTTAGCCTTTTTTCCTAATTTCCTCCTAAGTAATTCTTTTAATGGTTCATTAATTGTAGCTAATTTAGGAATGCATTTATTTATGTAATTTACTAAACCAAGAAAACTTTATAACTCATCAATTGTTTTTGGTACTCTAAATTCGGTTATACTTTTGATATATTTAGGTAGAGGTGTTACCCCATCTGGTGTTAATTTGTGTCCTAGAAATTTAACTTTTTGCACTTTATACAAACATTTTTCTTTATTGAGCAGGACATTATTTTAATTTAAAACATCCAATACTTGTGAAAGTTGCAAATCATGTTCTTCTTCACTGCTGCCTCAAATTAAAATGTCGTCGATAAAGTTAATAACACCTTCACATTTAATTATCATTTTTTCTAAGATTTTTTGGAACAGCTCTGGTGCACATGTGACTCCAAACATAAGTCTTTTATATCTGTAAAGTCCACTAGAAGTTACAAAGGTGGTTAAATATCTAGAGTTGGGATGCAGCTCAACTTGATGGAAAGCATTTTTAACATCTAGTTTTGAAAAATATTTCGCTTTTCTTATTTTCAGCAGCAAGTGGTCCATGCTAGGCAATGGATGGTTTTCTCTGAGAATTGCTATATTAGCTCGCCTCATGTCGATACACAGACGTATATCTCCATTATCTTTCAATATTGGTACATTAGGCGACACCCATAAAGATGGTTTATTTACTTCTCCAATAATATCGGCATCTAATAACTCCTTTATCTTCCTTTTTATATTTTCCTCGATTGGAATAGGTATTCTACGATAAGGCTGAATTACAGGCTTTATGGATTTATTTATCGGAATCTGTACGAAAATATCTTAGAACAACGCCCACTTTTAAAACTCCTAAGCGCATTGCTGAATCTTTTCCTAATAAATTCCTGGATCCGTTTTGTATGACATAAATAGTGCAGGGATCAGTTTTTCCATTTGTTTTAATTTCAGTTTCAAATGAACCTTTTACATCTAAGGGTGTGCTAATGCCATATGCCAATAATATTTTATTGGGTTTCTTAGTTTGATTTTTACAACTAACTTTATTCATTTTCAAATATTCCCATGCTTTATCAGTTATTAAATTTGTTTTACAACCTGAATCAATTAACATTTGTAGCTCGACGCCACCTATGTTACACTTTATGGTTGCGTCGTCATTTACATTAAAATGTACTGAAAATAATCGTCTTCCAAAGTATTGACTGCAGAATCCCTACGGAATTTTTTGTTTCTATGATTTCTTATGTCTTCCTCTTGGTCATGTTCTATTCTCCTTTTAAATCGGTTTATCTTTGTTTTACAGCATCTTTAATAGTGTCCCTTTTTTTCACACCCGTGACATTTTTTTTTCTTTGGCTGGACAATTTGTTTCCCCAATATTGTGCATTGCTTTTCTTCATCTCCCACACTTAAAATTTCCTGATCTCATTTCAGTTTTCCCCACTTCGAAGTATCTCTACTCTTACTTGTGACTGAATTTATCTCGCAGGCTTTTCCTTTTCGTTCATATCTTTCTAGTTGATAGTTTACTACCTCTAATGTCTTTGCTTCTATGACCACATTGTCTAATGTTACTGCATCCCCCATTGTTAAAATCTTTTTCCTGAGCTCTACAGATGAACATCTTTCCATTATTTGATCGATAATGTGATCATCTGGATTGTCAAATTTGGATTTTTTGGCTTGATCTCTCAATTTCAAAAGAAATTTTTCAAAATGTTCACCACCTTCTTGTTTAATTGAACGAAAAATATGTCTTTCATAAGTCTTATTTTGTTTAGAGAGGAAATAGGTATCGAGCTTTTTTATGGCCAGTTCAAAATTATCTATTCCTTCCTGTATTGCGCTAGTGTCTGGCAAGTTGTAAAATATGTCATGAAGCCCGGTTCCACCTAACAATAACAATGTTGCTCTCTTTTTATTTGGGACATTGTATATCGGCTGCTTCGAGATAAGTTCTTAAGGATCTTTTCCATTTCTCCCATAGTAAGCCTACTGAGGTGCTGTGTCCATCTAGCTCTAGTTTTTCCGGTGACGGTAACAAATTTGATATCCCAAATCGGTGGATACCTGAAAATAATTGCAACCTAAACACCCTATCTTCATAATGATTTCTTATATTTACGCGAACACTACACATTGATTAAAACTACTTTTACGGATTTTATCGCGTTCATTTTACTTTTAATTACTTATATTTTTAGTCCCGACGTTTCGAGTTCGCTTTCGTACTCGTCTCGAGGGACTGAGATGACTGACGTCCCGATGTCATTGTTAAACCCGGAGTACCTTCAGCTTTTTTAATTATTGTTTATGGTCCGATCTATGCAAAATGAACTGACTATGTCCTGAGGTCTTGCAGTGGTATGCTTGGGTTTAGTTTTAATTTTATTAATTATAGGATCCCAAGCAGGTGGTAGTACCCAGCCTCCTTCTCTATTGAAATTAGGATGTTTTTTAATTTCAATAGCCTCACGTATCATCCTTTGTAGGAATCGGTGTTCTTTCGCGAGGATTTGTGGTCTATCAAATCTGATGTAATGGTTGGGGCCGTCTAGTATATGATCGCAAACTGCGGACTTCCCGAATGTGAAGCTTCAACGTTCCGGGAACCTGCTTGAGATCCTATAATCAATAAAATTAAAACTAAACCCAAGCATACCACTGCAAGACCTCAGGACATAGTCAGTTCATTTTGCATAGATCGGACCATAAACAATAATTAAAAAATGTGAAGGTACTCCTGGTTTAACAATGACATCGGGACGTCAGTCATCTCAATCCCCCGTGACCATGGGTGCTGGAAAGCGCCCGAAACGTCGGGAATTAAAAATAAAAGTAATTAAAAGTAAAATAAACGCGATAAAATCCGTAAAAGTGGTTTTAATCAGCACCCTATCTTCAGTTAAATAGAAATCTATATCTCCAATTTAATGGAAATCGATATCTCCAATTTAATGGGAATCAATATCTCCAATTTAATGGAAATCAATATCTCCAATTTAATGGAAATCAATGTTTCCAATTTAATTGAAATCAATATCTCCAATTTAATGGAAATCAATATCTCCAATTTAGTGGAAATTAGTATCTCCATTTTAATGGAAATCAATATCTCCAATTTAATGGAAATCCATATCACCAATTTAATGGAAATAAATATCTCCAATTTAATGGAATTCAGTATCTCCAATTTAATGGAAATCAATATCTCCACTTTTACCTCGTCCCCACTTGTAGAACTTTTATAGAATAATATTTACAACACTTAACACTGGCTCACTATCACACCAAGTCTTTCTGGGTACACGTCCTACCTCGGAGCACTCACCAACAACCGAATGACGTGCTACCCCCCACTACTTGTGTATATGAGACAGTGTATTGAATCTAATAAATAGACACAAACACTACAGGTAGTTTTCCGTTCGAAGTTTGCTGTCAAAACGGGATTCGTTATGTGTGTAGCCGACCTGTTCGTTCTGTTTCAAAATTCCGAAACGGAATCTCGAAACGGAATTCAGTGTGTGTGGCAGGCCTAAGCTGCATAAGTATTGATAAAAACTTTTACAAACATCGATGTATCGAAGGAAAAACTGTTAAACATCGATATAGTTTAGTCATCCCGTTCGAGTGCTCTACCGATATTTGTCATATTCATATTCATAATATTATTTATTGCATCCATAATGTTAGAGATATGAGATAATTATAGGCCCTGCAAGGCACGGCAATTAAGAGAGAGGAGGGCCATTTTAATGAAACAATAATGATGAATACACTATATAATACAGCAACTGTAGGTATTCTAGGTAGACATTTAAAATTTATCATTTAGGTATTCATTTAGTGTGTAGTAGTGTTTATAAAATAAAAATTACTTTAGTTTATTCATAAAATTAGTGTTTTTTTTCTATTTTTTATTGAGTTTGGGAGTTTGTTAAAATTTTTGATAGACATGGCGAAGGCACGCCTGCCTGTGCCAAGCGGGCGTTTATTCTCTCGGGCTGATAGGCTGGGGCAACCTATACTCGACTACTAGATTATCCGAGCTTCTTTTCCTAATATCCATTTCGGAATTGTAACTTTCGATCAAATAAATCTTATATGTGTGTGCTACATTTTATGTCGTAAATATAGCCACATACATACATTACATATTGTTTTGAAATATGTGCTTTGGGTTCTTTTATGTATATGTCTTTTCCTGAATTCCATTTCAAAATTATTACGTTCAAATAAATAAATCTGTTCAATTGAGAAAATGTTTTTTACATTACGATCAAGTTTTATATTATATCGTATTTGGAAGTTAGCTAACATTTAGAGTTAAAATTACGTATTGTACGTCATAGTTATAGCTAACAATTTATGTGATGGATGAGATTATTAAAACATTGAAAAAACATCGATGTATCGTTTTTATTACCGATGTTTTTAATATCGATGTTTTTAAGAGACATGTTATATATTCTCTATCTACGTGTTGTATCCCTATTCCCTATAGGTAAGGAAAGGGAAGTTTTGTTACAGTTAAGGTTTTTGGCTTAGATGCTTGTCTTTTAAGCCATGTCTTTAATTAATTCAATTTTCGTTTTTATGGATTTTGTCTTCAAAATATGCTGATGTGTCACATTGCGAAGTTTTTGGGAAACTTTGACAACAGCTCAACCCAGCGGACTGTCGATGACGATAATCACTTAAGTTTGCTTGAGCAATCCAAATAACTAGAAGTTTAAATCAACATTGCACACATATCAAGGATCAGTTACAATTAGCGACATCTGGTGAGTGGAAGATTATTAGTGATCTTTATTACAAAAGTCTTATTATCCATAAAGTTTAAATAAAAATATTTTAAATATGTATTGGTCAGATTTTAGAATATATAATATCGTGAATTAGTCGATCATTACGTGAAATATCGGAATTTCATAACTGTGTTTCTTGACTATATCATGATATAGCTTGGCCAAATCAATGAATAGAGATCGTTTAGCGATTTTAACACGACATTACTATTTCTAATTGTAAAATAATTTTATTACATACTTCTAACAGCGCTGATAGAGTATTTTTGACATTTTGACATATTTTTTAATAGATTCTACATCAGGAGATTTTAATGGAAGGGTTGGGGTGAGGAGGCTTGGTTATGAAAGGATATTGGGAACGTTTGGTGATGAAAGTATAAATGAGAATGGTGAAAGCCTCCTCACCGTATGTGTGGAAAGGAATCTTTTTGTGACGAACACTTTCTTTCGTCATAAGAAGATTCATATTGTTGCATGAATAAGTCAAGTAGCGCCATCTAGTGTCAGGAACGAGAGCGAGGGGAGCATTGAGAAAATGACATCACAAATCACTCAACTGACAGCGCCTAGTCGAAACTCGAACGCTCGGTACCTTCCGCGTGTTTACTTGAACATTCTGGATATTTCTTTGCTAATTTAAATATATAGGCGCTGCAAGATGCGATGGGGGCAGAGTGAACTCGGCGACACAAGCGAAGCTTCGGAGTGGAATTAAGTGAATTAGTGTGTTTAAATTATTAGTGTTTTAACTTTAATTGTGTAAAGTAAATTAAAGTGTTAATTTAGGTAATTTTATCGGCAATTTTTATTGTCACGAACCTCAAGCTCGTAACAATTGGTGTCAGAAGTGGGATAAAATCATGCCGATTTTACCTAAGGAGGAACAGGCCCGCCGATTGGAAGAGCAGCTGCGGGGCGGACAGGAGGAACAGGCCCGCCGACAGGAGGAACAGGCCCGTCGTTTAGAAGAGCAACTCCAACGCGATAAGGAAGAGCAGATGCTCCTCATGAAGGACCTTCACGCTATCTTCGGAAAAGAGATACGGGAGGTGAAGGATAAGGTTGCTCAACATGACAACCGCCTGTCGGAGGCCGAAACCCGAATCGACCAAGTAAACAATCGGGTTGACAACGTAATGGCTGACGTGAAGAAAACGCTGGACGACCTCAAACTTGGGGATGGAACAACAGCTCCCGTAGTAGCTACAACACCTTCGCTACGTGGATTCAAAGTGCCGCCGTTCGACGGGACCTCTTCCTGGTCGTCCTACAAAATCCAGTTCGAGGCCGTCATGGAGGCAAACGGCTGGAATAAAAGCCAGGCCATGACTGCACTCACCTTAGGCCTGCGCGACCAAGCCTTAACTGTGTTGGAAGCTCTCGGTAAGAAAGTGACCTACGAGCAGCTCCTTGAGGCATTGGAGGCGAGATATGGCGACGCTCACCTGGAACACGTCTTTCGTGCGCAACTTAAAGATCGTGTGCAGCGCATCAACGAAAACCTGCAGCAGTGGGCTCTAGAAGTGGAGAAGCTGGTGCGAAAAGCATACCGGTCTGTACCTGCGCTCATTGAAGGGAACCTGGTGCAGACATTCATCGACGGCATCCGCGACCTGGAAGTCAAAGCTGCTGTGAGGCTCGGGCACCACGAGACGCTTAAGGACGCCTTGGCCCATGCACTGGAAGTGGAAGCCGTGCGGCAGGATCATCGTTCCCATCGCGTCAGGGGAGGTTGCACCAGCTACAGTTCGCGACCGCAACAGAGGATACAGCCCTAGGTGCTATGGCTGTGGGGAAAAGGGCCATCTTCGATCCAGCTGCCCTAAGCGAACCCTAGAAAGGGAAGGTGAACGATCTCAGGAGGGTAGTGCGGCCAAAAGCACCGCCCTGCAGCAGCAGGGAAACGAGTAAAAGCCAGAACCGCGGGGCGGGTTCTGGCTGATGTTAAAAGAGCCCCAAGGATCTCGATCTCACAAACCCATGACGGGAACAGTCTAATCATCAAGGGCGAGGTCAACGGAATGCCGTGTAAACTGACCATAGACACTGGAGCCTCTCGTACGGTTGTTAGTTCCCAACTTATTAGGCAGTTCCTTGGGGACTCCGCATACAACCGAGAACGCATTAATTTGGTAACAGCCACCGGTCAGCGTATACCCGTACGTGGAGAGAAGGAGATGGAGTTGAAGCTAGGCAACGTGATCTACCTGCATAATGTCATCGTGGCTGATATAATGGACGACTGCATCCTAGGCTTAGACTTTATGAGGAATAATTGTTGCGAGATCGACGTTAAGCAAGGTGTTTTGAAATGTGGACAGGAGGAACTTTTATGGAAGGTGCGTTACCAGGGAACGTGTACAGCATCAAGAAGATTGTTCTTCCGCCGAGATCGGAAACGATTGTTCCGGTTAGTCTTCCTCGAAACGCTGGGCAAGCTCACCGTTGTGTACTTGTGGAAAGGGTAAACAATGACCTTCCATGGAAAGTAGCTCGAACCTTGGTCAGGACCACTGACATCTCAGGAGTACGTGTGCTGAACCTTTGCGACCGGGAACAGATTATAGAAAAGGGCACACTGGTTGGTACTTGTGAGGAAGTGGATTGGTTACGTCAGTGCCAATATATATCGAGTGGGACCCCCAGCAAGGATTCAGAAACGAGAGTGACCACACTTTTGGAAGACTGTCGCAGTGTTCTGTCCCCGAACGAATTGGTCAAGGCGAAGAAGTTGTTACTCAAGTACGCCGATGTATTCTCATCAAATGATGCTGACATAGGAAAGACTGGCCTAGTTCAACACAAAATAAACACAGGAGAGGAATTGCCTATCCGTCAGCGGCCAAGAAGATTGCCGGTAGCACGTGAAAAGGAAGTGGAAACCATGATTGAAGGAATGGTGAAGGATGGTGTTATTGAACCTTCCTCTAGTCCATGGTGTTCACCAGTGGTGCTGGTGAAAAAGAAGGATGGCAGCATGCGGTTCTGTGTTGATTACCGCCGTCTGAACGACGTTACAAAGAAGGACAGCTATCCCTTGCCAAGAATTGATGACACGCTGGACATGCTTACAGGAGTAAAATGGTTTAGCACGCTGGATCTAAAAAGTGGCTACTGGCAAGTTGAAATTGACCCTAAGGACAAGGAGAAAACTGCGTTCTCGACGGGAAAGGGTCTGTGGCAATTCAAAGTAATGCCGTTTGGGTTGTGCAATGCTCCAGCAACGTTTGAAAGGCTGATGGAACTTGTACTTACCGGTCTAATTGGCGATGCCTGTCTGGTCTACTTGGATGACATCATCATCGTGGGCCGTACGTTTGAGGAACACCTTCAAAACCTGGAACGAGTGCTCATGAAGATTCAGAGTGCCAACCTCAAGTTGAGCCCGAAGAAATGTTCACTATTTCAACGGCAAGTTATCTTTTCTGTCAAGGATTGGCCGGTTCCAAAAGACAAGACGCAGGTTAGAGCATTTTTGGGTTTGTGCTCCTATTACCGGCGATTCGTGAAGAACTTTGCAGATATAGCCAAACCTCTGCACAAGCTAACCGAGGAGAAGCGACATTTCTGCTGGGATGAAAGTTGCAATATCGCATTCCAGGAGCTCAAGGACCGTCTGTGCAAAACACCTATTTTGGGATACCCTGATGCAAGCAAAGAATTTATAGTTGACACAGACGCAAGTGATACAGGACTCGGCGGTGTGTTGTCTCAACGGAATGGTGACCAAGAGGTCGTAATAGCGTACTTCAGCAAGTCGTTGTCAAAACCGGAAAGGAATTATTGTGTCACAAGACGCGAATTGCTCGCTGTGGTAAAGTCGTTGCAGCATTTTAGCAAATATCTTCTGGGACGAAAGTTTCACTCACGAACTGACCATGCTGCACTAAAATGGCTATTGCAGTTTAAAAATCCAGAAGGACAAGTTGCGAGGTGGATTGAACTACTGCAGGAATACGACTTTGAGATCGAACATCGCAGCGGAAAATCTCACGGCAACGCAGATGCATTGTCAAGAAGACCTTGTCCTGAAGATTGCAACCATTGTACTAGGCAAGAGAGTAAGGAAGAGGTATCCGTGAGGATGCTCAGGACGGACCACCTCAGCAACGAATGGAAGGACAGCTTACAACATGCACAGCAGGAAGATCCGGACATCAAGCCGATTCTGGAATGGATAAGGGCCAGTGCTCCCAAGCCTAAGTGGAGCGACGTCTCAGCAATGAGTTCAACCACTAAAAGCTATTGGGCCCAGTGGGACAGCTTGCTGCTTCAGGATGGAGTTCTGTGCCGTAAATGGGAAAATGTTCGGGGAGACAGCTGTTATTTACAAATGGTTGTCCCTAAAGCTAAAGTACCGGATGTTCTACAGCTGTACCATAATGATTGTTCAGGAGGCCATCTGGGAGTTAAACGAACTCTACTGAAGATCCGAGAACGGTTTTACTGGGTCCACTGTCGAAACGATGTCGAGGACTGGTGTCGCAAATGTACAAGTTGTGCGGCTGTAAAGGGACCTCAGACTCGTAGTAGAGGTGCATTGAAGTTGTACAATGTTGGTGCACCATGGGAGAGAATAGCCATTGACGTGGCGGGGCCGTTTCCGGAGAGTGAAAGCGGTAACAAGTATTTCATGGTTGTGATGGATTACTTCACTAAGTGGCCAGAAGTCTTCGCCATTCCAAATCAAGAAGCTTCAACAGTTGCAGATAAACTAGTTCATGAAGTCTTCTGTCGTTTTGGAGTACCTTTAGAGATTCACAGCGATCAAGGAAGGAATTTTGAGTCTCAAATATTCCAGGAAACTTGCCGAGTTATGGGTACTCATAAAACAAGAACGACTTCTTATCACCCGCAATCTGATGGAATGGTGGAACGATTTAATCAGACATTGGAGAGGTACCTAGCAAAAGTTGTAGACAATCGGCAACGAGATTGGGACAAGCACATACAACCGTTTTTGTTGTCATATCGAAGTTCTGTTCACGAAATTACAGCAGTGACACCAGCTTTCGCAAACTTTGGAAGAGAATTACGGCTGCCTGCAGACCTGATCACCGGGATACCACCCGATGCTCCACGCAGTATAACCGATTATGCAAATGACTTGCGGAAAAAAATGAATGACGTTTATGAGCACGTCAGACAATCGGGCCAGCAAATGTCTGAAAAGATGAAAACCCGGTATGACCGCAAAATGAACAACAAAGGGTTCGACGAAGGTTCACTTGTGTGGTTGCACAATCCAGTCCGCAGCAAAGGGAAATCTCCTAAGCTTCAAGCTAAATGGGACGGCCCGTACCGGATTGTAACCAGGATCAACGATGTGACCTACCGGATACAGAAAGGCGCAAGAGGGACTCCTAAGATCGTCCATGTGGATCGCTTGGCGCGTTATTATGGGACCGATAATGCTCGGGACGAGCATGTCTTAGGAGGGGGCAGTGTTGCATGAATAAGTCAAGTAGCGCCATCTAGTGTCAGGAACGAGAGCGAGGGGAGCATTGAGAAAATGACATCACAAATCGCTCAACTGACAGCGCCTAGTCGAAACTCGAACGCTCGGTACCTTCCGCGTGTTTACTTGAACATTCTGGATATTTCTTTGCTAATTTAAATATATAGGCGCTGCAAGATGCGATGGGGGCAGAGTGAACTCGGCGACACAAGCGAAGCTTCGGAGTGGAATTAAGTGAATTAGTGTGTTTAAATTATTAGTGTTTTAACTTTAATTGTGTAAAGTAAATTAAAGTGTTAATTTAGGTAATTTTATCGGCAATTTTTATTGTCACGAACCTCAAGCTCGTAACAATATGTATACTTGGGAAAGAGGTGATGATAGAAGCATGATAGATTTCATAACTGTGGATGAAAGAATGAGGAGCGCAGTGGTGGATACAAGGGTTTATCGGACCAACGTAGGGACGGACCACTAACTGGTCTTATGCCGAATTAGGGGTTTATTCAGACGTTGGCGGCATAGGACATCTGTGTCTACCACTGCGTTACAGCGTATAAGAATTGAGAGGTTACAAGATGAAGATGTGAAAGACAAGTACAAATGCAGACTGAGAGAAAATATAAGTAATTTGGATGAGTTGTGTGTGAATGAGTTAGACTTGGAGAATGTGTGGCATAATGTTAAGAAAGGTTTAGTGGATGCAGCTACCGAAGTATGTGGTGTTAGTAAGAGAACGAATGAAAGGAAAGACAATACGTTATGGTGGGATGATGAGGTACGTATGGAAGTTGAAGCAAAGAAAAGAGCATGGCTAGATTTACTAGCGACCAAAGCTGGTAACTCTGGCGGTAAGAATGATGAGAATGAAAGAAAAAAGGCAGAGTTTAAACGTTTAAATAAGAGAGTAAAAGAATTAGTTGAAAGGAAAAAGCAAGAAAGAACGGATAGGAATGATAGAAGAATATCGGATAACTTCCAGGCAAATATTAAAATGTTCTGGAAACTCGTAAGAAATACCAGGGGACTTTCAAAACAGCCTAGATTGAATGCGATACGAGACGAGAATGGCTGTATCCTGAATGATGAAGTGTTGAGTCTAAAGAGATGGAAGGAATATTTTGAAAGCGAATTTATGAGTGAGGAGAAGTGTGAACTAAATGAAATAGAAATTCCGAAAGAAGATGAAAGAGATAGGGAGATAAGTATAGATGAAATAATGAAAGCAATGAAAAGTATGAAAGTAGGTAAGGCAGCCGGATATGATAGAGTTTCACTCGAAATGCTAAGGGCTGGAGAGGACGTGGTGGCAGGCCTGCTGTACACCTTGTTTAATTTATGTTGGGAACTAAAGCGGGTACCGGGAGACTGGTGCAAAGCCGTGATAGTCCCAATATATAAAGGAAAAGGGTCACTGGGGGACTGTAAAAACTACCGTGGTATCAGCCTTCTTAGCATTGTGGGAAAACTGTATGCTAAGGTACTAATTGAAAGAGTTATGAAAGAAACTGATGAAAAAATTTGGGATGTGCAAGCGGGATTTAGAAAGGGAATGGGGTGTACAGATCAAGTCTTTTCCATGCGCATGATCGCGGAGAAGTTTTTGGCGAAAAACCAATAAGTTTTTTGTGCGTTCATGGACTTGGAAAAGGCTTATGACAGAGTGGACAGGGATGTGTTATGGCAAACGCTGAACGCATTTAGGTTGAGCGCTGGTTTGATACAGGCATTAAAGTCTCTGTATAGGGACTCGTGTGCTTGTGTTAGAATCAACGGGGTCTACTCGGACTGGTTTGGCATCCATAAAGGTGTCAGACAGGGCTGTGTGCAAGATGATGCGGTGACCAGGATTAAGAAAGGAATGGTGGTTCAATTGGGAATGAATGCGGAAAGACTGACAAAGCAAATATATGTTGCAGAAGTGAATGGAAGAGTCGGAAAGGGACGTCCTAGGCGGAAGTTTGTCGACCAAATTGGCGATATACTAAAAATGGGCCAAATTAAGAGTACCCTTAACCGACGAGCATGTATGCGTAGGTATATGGATGTGGAAGAGGCGAGAAAGGTATGTCAGAATCGTGCTAAATGGAAGTCTGTAGTCTCTGCCTACCCCTCTGGGTGACAGGCGTGAGTGTTTATGTATGTATTCTACATCACTTTACATTTACATGTATTATATAAATGTTTGCGGCTTTGATGGACAATTGATCATAGGATTCCCCCATTGTTTGTCAAATAGACCGGATATTTGCAGTAGTAGTCACGCTTGGCAAGCGGGTTAGCAACCGCAGCTTTTTATTACTTTCGCTGTCTCTACATGGTTAATAAGTTTCTACTACCGTTTATCAATTGGATTCCCTCCAAAGATTGCCAAATAATTTGAATATTTGCCATAGTTGCCACGCTTGGCATGCAAGTTGCCAACTGCATATTTTTGTTATTTTGAGCTCTGATCAGGAAGACGCTGCTACCCATCTTCTGTATATTTCTACTCCCGTTCATGAATGTAGTTCTTCTCACACGTTCACCGTGAATAGAACTACATTTACAAAATTTTGAATTCTACTCGAACGTAAAAAATATTGGCATGTATCAATATTCAATGGGGCCAATATTAATAAAGACCACGAAATTCAACATTATTTTGTCAAAACTATACCAGCTTTATAATTATGAATATTATGTAAATAACGAATTTTTGATCCCAGCAATTTTCCCCTCATAGAGACATCGGAAGATATGCCCGATATAAAAAAGGTGTTGTATTGTAAGACGTATGACGTTAATGTTATTCTGATAAACTGACTTATGTATTTTTCTGTAGCATATTAAATTGATCATTTAATTTTCATTTGATCATTTTTACGTCCAATATATAGACAGATACCGAAGTGTCTCTACAATTGATCTAGTTTTGCTAATTTTAGCACGAAGTAGTATTATTGATGTTTCCAAATTCTTATATAGATATAATTTCAAACTAAAGCTTTTTGCTATTTACTTGAGAAATATGCGCGATATGGGAAAATGCTAAAAATAAAAATTTAAGATCTATTATTCCCACATAAACAAATCTTATGCTCTAATCCTTTAAATTTCTTCGATCAATCTGAAGAAAATCGTGACTATTTATCGCTTCAAAAATACCGCTTATATTCGAAACAATTGGTCTTTGCGATGGCTCAATAACTTGTTGAAAACGAAACGATAAACAATTGCCATCACTGAGAAATCTAAATAGTTCAGCAAGTGCCACTTTGTAAAAATGTAAAACGAAGTTCTTTTCATAGACTATCCGAACCGTAAAATAAAAAAAATATTGCATGTAAATATATAAAGGAAAAATTTCAAAAATTTAAATGTCGAATGTAAAGAGCTGTTGATTTATCGTTACGATATTCAAGATTCAAGATTGCGTAGGTTTTTGTTGAGATCTCTGATATCACAGAACACAATTACTATCTACCAAGAGTCCGATATCGTCTTTAATTAAGTAAATCGTTAACGTTATATAGGCATGCGTTATCGATTCGTCTTTCCGATCTGTTTGAAACGATTAATCGTAAAAATAAATCCTATAGTACATAAGGCTCATACATTTGTTGTAAAATAGTGTGAATAAAAAACAAAGGTTGAAATCGATTATACATTATCATTTTAAGAGATAGGAGATAAAGTGTGAGTAAAATTGCTAATCAAAAAACTTTTACTATTTATTTTATCAGTTTTTCGATTTGTTGATTTTTATTAGATAAAATACCCTCTCTATCTGTTCGGACCGATATACAGAAAAACTTCAAATCTTTAAAAGGTTTATTCATGGAATAAAGAAGCCAGTTATTTCAATATTAAAAACAGACACTTCCATTTTATTTATATGTGTTTATTCGGATAAAATATAGCTTAGATCACTCGCGGCATTCTGACATCTGTTGGTGAAGTTTCAGTTACAAATTATTTTAGCTATTACGAAGATTACCTCGTACAAACAGACAGATATTTTTTTAAATGGTGATTCATGAATTGCGGTATGCAAATAAATCCTTGAGCTTAAAAGAAACGAAGAACGGAGAAAACAATTATGAGAATCTCCCAAAGTACCCAGGAGCATAAGAATCGTTCAGAATATTGAAAATAGTGGCGAGTATTCTAACATATCTGCGTTGACACATAGGCAGGCAGGCAGGCAGTTAAGCTGAGTATGAAAAGAAAGATACATGACGATACATACGTCCAGTGTGTTAAGGGGAAATATAACCTCAAATGGCTTAGCAAGATCCTCCGTTATGCCGAAAATATTGCAGCATTAATTTTGAAATAAATATATGGTAAAGTTGAGGATTAATGTTAAGTACTATGTTAGACGAAAACATGATTCCGTAGTTTTCTCGATAGAAAAAAATTCCAAAATTACCTTCAAACTGAACAATAAACCGCTGTTATTCATAAAATACTTTAAATTAGATCATGAAACTTTGCATACTAACTGAACTAACTATAAAACAGGGCTTATGTTTTTTATTTTTTTTAAATTACCATTATTTTCACTGTAAAAAGCAATTACCTAAACTATCGGCGTCCTGAAGCTTGTTTCCTGCCGCCCGGTTCCAAGCTTCGGGACGGGAAAATTTTACGGAATCATGTTTTCGTCTAACATAGTACTTAACATTAATCCTCAACTTTACCATATATTTGTTGCAAAATTAATGCTGCAATATTTTCGGCATAACGGAGGATATTGCTAAGCCATTTGAGGTTATATTTCCCTTAAGATGCTGTTGAGATAAGTCAGTGCAACGCACATCGACATAGCCTATTATCGGCAGAACAAGAGATTGAACAAGCAAAACTTTTGTGGCATTTGTATAATTTATACATGTAGATTTTTAAAGAATGTTTATAAAATAAAATGAAGTTCTTTCAGAATGTGCGGTTTGATTTTGAATACTACTATCTTGATATAATTTTCACGTCACATTTAAGAATTTTCAAAACATTTGGAAATGCCCGATTGGAAATATTTGTTTTAATTAGGGAAATAAAGTTTAATTATAACATTTATAAAAAATAATATTGATTGATGGATTGTAATAAAGAGGCCGTAATGGCCTCTTTAATACAATCCTTTGATGATAATGATGATTATATTTGATCACTATGAACCATAGAGAATATAACCACTAGAGAGCGTATAGGCAGATTTCTTCTAAGCACACGACTCACTACTGCGGGCCGGGGGACGAGGAAGAACGCGTGGCTGCAAATGGTCAAGTTGCGTTATTATGGCTATCGTTAGGGTTGCTCTTCTTAATAAAGGAAAATATTCGATATCGATAAAGTGGATTTTATCATTATGAAAAATACTCAATTAAAATCATAGAAATAACTTTTAATCAAAATCAATCAGTTATAACGAAAACATGTATTTATTGTATTATTATTTATTTTTAAAATGAATTAGTTATATTTATTTCGAATTAAAGTTTAAGGGTCCTGATTTTTCTTTGTAAAAAAATATAAACAAGCATCTACATATTTGTAAATTATGCATCTTGCTAATTCAATTAAAATTCTATTTCAAATTGATGAAAATGAATATCCGGGAATCAATAATACCCAATCAGAGATTTTAAAACCGATCTTATAAAATAATTGGTATTATATTTCGAAGACAGCACTTTTGAACCACTCTCATTGATCGCTCTCGCCCTCTTAATAAAAATTTTACAACGATGACAAATATCTATTACTGTAGTGGGTCCGTACAATAACTTGTCTTTAGTGTCCTTTTGAAATTGTAAGGCGTTCTGATTTGGTACACCAATCTAACTATGTAATTTAACTAGGTAACTATAAACTTTAACTAGGAAAAATACCGACGAACTGAGAACCTCCTCTTTTTTTCTGAAGACGCTTAAAAGTAGATAAGTATTTTTTCACAGTGTGTGAATTGAATAATCCTTTTATTAATTTTGATTTTATTATTTTCGATATCGTCTTTCAGCTATTAAAGGTAACAGTAAGTCATGTTTACGATAAACATACAAAGGGAAAGAATGGGATTAGAATTGTCTATAATAGAACGAGACTTTTCCAAAAGACATGAAGGCGCGACTCAACCATGTCGTCATTTACCCGGCCACCGTTTTAGATAGAACCCTGCGGTGGCTCATAATCTGAATTAATCAACAATAATTTTCGTATTTTTTACTTAGCAATGAAAAGTTACTCCATTCTTTTTGGACATCTGTCCTGGAATGTTTCCCACACCACTTCACTGCGCATGAAGGCATTTTAGATGCATTATAATTGCATAAAAGTAATAAAAATTTGCATTAATTTAGCGTGCACACAGGTCTAGCACTTGGACAACACTAAAATGGTTAATAGTACCATAGCCTAATATGCATAGGCGACAAAATACTAATAGTTTTCGAGCGTAGGGGGATTGTACGCGCAGCCAAGTGGTTATATAGTCTTTGCTATAACCAATCGAATTGACAGACGATCTTAGAGTCCACTTGGTGCTAAATGGCTACTGCAGCCCATGGACAACAGAAAAACTAAAAAGGCTGCATGTACGTTGTCACCAAAGACATTTAAATAGTAGTAATAGATAGGACATTAGCAACAAAATGGTCACTGGATGTGATTTCGGTTTATCATCGTAAGTTAAATGTATATTTACCCAATACTTTTTAAATTTTATCATTTTTAGTAGATTGTTCTAGAATATTTATTATTATTGTAATAAGCGCCCTCTGTTATACAGTAGCGTCAGTATTTATTTAACAAATGAGTTAGTGATTGACGACGTTTATCGATTGGTGTTATTGATAAAAAAATATTATACAGGATACCGATTTATTCATCTACAACGTTTAAGGAGGTGAAACAGTCAACGATATTGTATGTCGGGTACGCGTGCGTGTGTGAGTGTGTGTGTGTTAAGATGGAATTCCTATTATTGTTACCTACACTTTTTTAAAGGCCGGTAACGCATATGCAATCTCATCTATCTTCTGGTGCTGCGGTTGTTCATGGAAGCTGGTAGTCACTTACCATCAGGTGAATCGCATGCTCGCTTGCCCACTCTTATATAAAAAAAAAACCTAACCAGACGGATTCCTAGGCAGTAAGGCGTCATACCACCTAGTATTATACCGTACGACTATACAAATATCGTCTTCCGATGACTGATTAGCCTTCAGAAGCGGCATCAATGTTGTGTCAGAGATACGAATAGATACGAAGTTAGTAACATGAGTGAGTGAAACTTGGTACTTATAGATTAAATTGCATTGATCTACAATCCCTACTAAGTAGACACACATTCGAAATAATATATAAATACTTCACATAAAATACTCAATGATATCTATTGAACGGCAATTCAATTTCAATAAAAGCAATCTAAAAAGTAGGGCAGATAATCGAGGACGCATATTTTCGTAAAATGGGTATATTTACATAATTATAGCCAAATTGTATTATAAAATATTATATTGTGCAGTGTAACAGTTTTTTTTATAATATTATGATCAATAAGATATATTTTACAATATGAATAAAATTATATGTACTTAATAAATTTTAACATAGGTATAAAAATAATAAGTATTTTATGTTAATGTCTAGATTTTGCACACATAATATTATGTACTAAGCTGCACTAAAAGTATCGGGAATGGAATATTTCCAATGTTCCTGTCATATTAAAATCTTTTTAATTGAAAACTCCTTGGTTTTAAAAATCGAATACCATTTATTTATTTATATAAAAAAGATTCTCGGTCTTGTCACAAGGTTTTGTCAAACTTGTTTAGTCGTTGAGAAAATGGAATTGACTCGAGAGAATTCAAGAGCGATGATTTATTATGACTTTCGAAGTGGTTTAACACAAAAACAGTGTGTTGACCGGATGATTTCTGCATTTGGTGATGAAGCCCCATCCAAAACCACAATTTATTGCTGGTTTGCTGAATTTCAACGTGAACGTGTCAAGCTCAGTGATGATCCCCGTCAAGGTCGACCAAAAACTGCAGTCGCCCAAGAAAACGTTGATGTTGTGCGTAAGCTGATTGAGGAAGATCGACATGTGACATACCGCGAAATTCAGGCAACTTTAGACATTGGCATGAGTCAAATACGAATAATCTTGCATGAACAATTAGGTGTTTTAAAAATTGTTTTCCCGATGGATACCGCATTCGCTCTGTGAAGAGCAAAAAGCGGCTCGCATTACCTGGTGCGTCAGAACTCTCGAAAGATTCCACGCAGGATCCTCAAATGCTGTATACAACATCGTATCTGGTGACGAATCCTGGATATACGCGTACGAACCCGAAACAAAAAACCAGTCATGAGTTTGGGTGTTCGAAAATGAGTTAAAGCCAACAAAAATTGTTCGTTCACGGAGTGTTGCAAAAAAAAAATGGTGGCCACGTTTGTCTCCAAAACCGGCCATGTTACGGCTATTCCTCTTGAGGGACAAAGAACGGTTAATGCAGAATGGTATGCTAGCATTTGTTTGCCACAGGTCGTTTCTGAACTCCGTAAAGAGAACTGCGACCGCCGCATCATCCTCCATCACGACAATGCGAGTTCTCACACCGCACACAGAACAAAAGAGTTTTTAGAGCAAGAAAACATAGAATTATTAGACCATCCGCCGTACAGCCCCGACCTAAGCCCTAATGATTTCTATAGTTTCCCTAAAATAAAGAATAAATTGCGTGGACAGAGATTTTCATCACCTGAAGAAGCTGTGGACGCCTACAAAACGGCCAATTTGGAGACCCCAACTTCCGAATGGAATGGTTGCTTCAATGATTGGTTCCATCGTATGGAAAAATGTGTCAAATTTCGCGGAGAATACTTCGAAAAGCAATAAATACATTTTTAAATAGTAATGTTGTGTCACTTCCTTGATTCCCGAAATTTTCAGTGCCGCCCTTGTAAGTAGATGATATAAACGTAAATGAATTTGACAATGTTTGTTTTTACTTTTCTTTTTAATAGTTACGTAACGGAATCAATCTTATAGATTTATAGGTAAGGTCGAGTCTTGTAATTGCAACTATATGGTTATTGCAACTAATTTAAATAACTCCATCTATCATCACTATTTCGAACAACGACAGGCGTAATATTGTTCTTCTATCCTAAGTTCCAATGAAAAGATTAAGATGGTGCTGATAGCTATCGAACTGTGTAAATGACATGACTTTTTGTCAAAGTGCCATTTTGTTCGGAGTGACGCGGCGTAAACGCGGAGCGCAATAGTTATTTAAATCTGTGTTTTTGTGGTTTTTGGTAGGTTTCTTTTTAAAGGAAGTGATTATCTACTACGGTAAGTTGTTTTTTATGTATTTGTTTCATTCCACGATAAATCTAGCCCAACTTATGGGTTCAGTTACATTTACCAGACTAAAAATCAAAAGTCAGGTTATTGCAACTATTTTTAATTTTTTAGGTTAGTTGCATTTATCTGCCGCTTTTATATGGAGTATGATAATGCTAGTGACGCCACAGTGAAAATAACTACTGCGATAAAAATATTTTATCGAAAGATACTATTCATAGTAAGCAGTAGTTGGATAGTTCGTTTATATATTTGAAACTATTGGCGCTAGTGTCGCTCTTTGAGTCAAATATTAAAATTCTGATTCACTAGGTAGTAGTGCATAATAAATGATTTATTTTCAGTTTATCTCAGTATTTGATAAGTGGAATCCTGGCATTTAGGTCACCTTATTTTATTTGATGTACAGACGCCAGCAGGTCATGCTACCCAAAACTGTAAATTTTTCCCAATGAATCTTGAAGCTAATGCTCTAGAAGGAAAGTCGAAAATCTATTAAAGAAATCTGACAGATTGTAGTAGCTTGATGTGCTGGCGTCTGTACTACTGTACTACCAAACAATATCGTTTTACCTCTATGACCTGTTTTCTAGTTTTTGAGTATCTTTTTTTTTATTTTGTAGATGCCAAAATATAAACGAATAAAAGAGACGAAGTATTCATTAGCTGATCTAATAGAAGCTGTCGAAAACGTACGACAAAAAAAAATTAATAGCTACCAAGCCTCTGTAAAATACGGAATACCAAGGTCAACCATTATTCACCGTTTATACGGGACACGCGGTGCCAAACAGCCAACACCTGGCAGACCTACTGAATTGTCAAAAGAGTGGGAAACTAAAGTAGCTTCTAATCTCCATGTGATGGAAAAATGCGGGTATCCATTAACCTCAAAGGAAGTAAAAATATTGATATCTGATTATATTCGAAGGAACGGAATCGTTACGAGATTTAAAGATAACTATCCCGGGAAGGAATGGTTTAGAGGATTTAAAAAACGAAACAAATTAAGTTTGAAAAAGCCGCAGTCTGTAGAAATAGCTCGAAAAAAAGCATGTGATCCTTTCATAGTTAACGATTATTTCGATATGTTACAACGAACAATACAAGAGTGTGGTTTAGCCGACAAACCGCAATGTATATATAGTTTGGATGAAACCAGCTTTTGTAGTGACCCCAACAAAACTAAAGTTGTGGGTCTGATGGGGTTTCCCTCTACTAGAACGACAGGCTCTCCTGGGAGGAATAACACCACTGTGCTCTTAGCTACGAATGCACTTGGCAAAAAGATCCCACCCTTAATAATATTTCAAGGGAAACATCTGTGGAGCGAGTGGCTGTTCAAAAATGATAACATTCATACAGCTTACGCTGTCAGTAAAAAGGGGTGGATGGAGACCACCATTTTCGAACAATACATCAAAGCCGTTTTTTTGCCAGCTATCGGACCAGAACGACCAGTCTTATTGGTCTATGACGGTCATAAGACACATATAGATTTGAATGTCATAGACCTTCTAGTTGCCGAAAACATTACGGTTCTTAAACTGCCGGCTCACTCATCCCACATACTGCAGCCATTAGACTGTAGTACAATGAAACCTATGAAAGACAAATGGGACAGCGAACTTGTGAAATGGCAAAGACTCCATGTGGGAGCAAAACTCCCAAAACAAGAATTTGCCAGAATCATAACTAATATATGGGATGATTTAAATCCTGCTATCATTCAAAATGGCTTCAGGAAAGCGGGCATATGCCCTTTAAACAAAGATGCAATCCCAAAAGGAAAATTCGACAGTCTGGCATGGTCAAGATGGGAAGAACAACAGCAGCAAAAAAACAAGCTTCATAATGATACTGACCACAATGGTGAAGAAAATGTTGAAGGAAGTCACACCAAGAAAGATAACGGTCAGAAAGAACATAAAGTACCAACACTAATAAGTGTATGCCTTAAAACAATTAACAGTGAGATACAACGATTGCCAGACGAAATTGATAAGGCTATTGCAAACATTACACGGGATATGAAGAAAAAGCTACCGACAGAAAATGGTACAAAGGCTGATATGAACACGTACTCAGGTACTCGGGTTACGTTTCAAAAGTGGGAGACTGTAAAGGACCCTAAAACTTTCATACTTTCACGTCCTAATAATGCCAATACCAATGCCAACAATTATTCTTGTAAAGTAAAAATATTGGATAATGTAGTAGTCAGCTCAACAATAAATAAAAGCAAAGAAGAAGAACGAGTTTCATTCGAAGAGCTACTATTAAAAACTATTTCACGTAACGACATACCTAAAACTTCAAAGAAACGGATAAGTCAAGGAAGTGAAATACTAACTTACAAAGATGCACTTCATCGTCTGAAAAATGAGAAAGAAAAAAAGGAAAAAGCAGAAGAAACTAAACGGCTAAAAAAACTGGAAAGAGCAAGTTATAATGAGAACAAAAAACCACTGATAAATAAGCCCAAAGCAAAGAAAAATAAAAGGAAAAAGACCTTAGACTCAGACAGTGAGAGTGATTGTTCATATACTTCAATGAATTCTTCAGAAGATGAAGAACCTGAAGTTTTTTTTTCAAAATATTTTGGAAGAAAGCATTGATGAAGATTTGCAGGAGCCATTACCATTATCTACTAGACAAGGACAAGAAGAAAATAGACCTAAAATAAAAAGTGAAAGATTGAATAAAGGGCAGAAAAAAACATTAAGGCGGAATGAAGTAAGTGATTCAGGGTAGTTATTAATATTATTAAGTGATATAGGTACACGCGGGGCATAAGATCGTGGGAAATCTATGTTCTATGTTAATAAAATAAGTACAAATTTTCAGAAGGCGGGTAGTTTATATGAACATTCTACTGTTTTGGAAGAAAGGTTTGACGAAGATTTTGATGATCCGTTACCATCTACTTCTAAAAGACAAAAACAAAAGACACCTAAAATAAAAAGCGAAAGAGTGAAGGAAAGAAAGACTTACGCTGCCAAGAAGAAAATATTTACACAAAAAGAAGTAAGTACACATTATCATAAACTTTCTAATTTATAATATTAGTACAGGAAGGATAACAATTTGATTTTATTTTCAGAATAAAATGCCACAGCCACAAGCATCTGAGGTAAAAAAAAAAGATCTCGACGTGGGTGACTTCATTTTGGCTCGATTTTGGTCGACTAAAGGCAAAAGGACGTATAAATACGTTTGTCTTATTGAGGATATTAACCAAGAAAAAATTGTGGTCAAAGGACTCAAATCTAAAAAAGATAATAGAGAATTTAAGTTCGTTGAAAACGACATTTCCATAATTGATATAGAGGATGTGATTTCATATTTGCCCAACGCCGTGTTAAATAAACAAAAAGATACAGTCATATTTCCTTTTAAAGTAGAGGTATTTGAATGTAAATGATTTCCTATTTCATTTTACTACTTTTTTAATATGCAAATATTTGAGATAGTATTTAAAAATGTCTATGAGATAAGACTATTTTTTTTTGCAAAGATAAGTAAAAATGGCTGTTTGATAACTAAAAGATTACCTATTGTAATTACACCTTAGAAGTATTTTAAATTACTTCAATTTAAATAATTATTAATGTACGATGTCGTCCTTTGATTAAGCTCAATACAAACATCGATAAAACTGTATTCCTGACTTTTAATTTTGTTTCCATGCCAGTCGATAAAACCACAACAAGGTTCTCAACACTATTTGTAGGTAAATAGTTGCAATTACCGGACCCATGTCTAAAAAGTGATTTTGAGCAAAATTTAACGTTATTAATAGGGCATAGATATAAAAATATTGTGAAATGTTGAACAAGGTATATTTTTTCAATATAACGGTAGCAGTACCCACAGAAAAAAAGTAAAAAAAGTAATTAGTTGCAATTACCCGCCAGGGCGGGTAATTGCAACTATTTGTACCTGTGTCAGAAATTTATTTAATAGATTTTTTTTATTTACAGCTTTCCTTTACTTATGACGATGATATAAATCTACATAAAATTTACTTAATACCGAATCTTTAAAACAATGTATTTTGCTTATGAATATAGAATTATCAACCGGAGACGTAAGGCCTCCAATATTTTTAGTTGCAATTACAAGACTCGACCTTATATATTTTGGACAAATGTTTTTACTAAAAAACAAAGTTATTGCTTTCATAAATATAATTTCCTTTCACGACTTTGTAAATTGTGGTTTATGCGAGTTTCGAAACGCTTTAACAGTAGTATTTAGTTGTTTATTACTTGGACTAATTACATAAAATGGAGGTTACTGCTATATGCTCATAATATGTACAATACCATTATTTCGAGACGTTTATTTTAAAATCGCGTTACTGTGGTGATGGTTGTATGTAAAATACTACTACTATATATCAGTGATTAAATATCAGTCGTAAGTTAAAGTTTCGACTGATGATATATATTTTGCGAAAGTTCATAACGTTAAAGGTATGAAAATTAATTAGCTACGATCGGTAAAAAAAATTACCGTGTGGTGGCGGTGTAAGAATATCCACTGTTCCCTATAATCCTGTGGGTGTCGTAAGAGGCGACAGAGGGAAACAAATCGGGAGATGGACGACTGATAACGACGCTTGCCAAGCGTAGTGTGGCAAATGTCCCTCCTTTAAACATGGTAGAGCCATGCTGCAGCAGTTGTAGCACGAATGGGTCGGCTTGACCGGAAAGGACCACGCTCAAATTTTATGTCTATTTTTTTTAAATTTTTTGATGTGCCAAAAACACAGTTTGTGGATCAATTTGTGGGGTTAGTTCGTGAAACTGGATCGTTGTTGTTTATATAAAATAACCTGTGTATGTACTCGTCCAGTGTGCTCATCAGAAAACATCGCTACTGTTGCTTAGAGTGTGCGTGAACAACCACCAACACCGACTCGTCATCGTTCTCAAGAATTGAAAATTTCACACACTTATTTGAGATGTATTTTGCAAAAAGATCTCTGTATGAATGCGTACAAAGTTCGATTAGTGCAAGTGCTGAAGCCGTATAACCGTTCGATGCGTTTTCGTTTTGCTCAACGGGCCGAAGACCGCTTGATCTAAGATGAGCATTTTTACCGAAAAATCATCTTTTCAGATGAAGCGCATTTCCATCTCGGAGGATATGTCAATAAGCAAAATTGTCGTATCTGGGGCTCAGGAAATCCACACGTCATCGTGGAGAAATTAATGAATCTGCAACGAGTGACTGTCTGGTGCGGATTTTGGTCTGGCGGCATTAATGGGCCATTTTTCTTCGAAAAAGCAAGGAAACGCAGTTACAGTGAGTCGTTAGAGTAGCGATCCGTTAAGGACAAGTGTTACGCTAACCATCCAGAGACGACTGACGACTTGAAATGTAAAATGAAGTTGCCATTGACAAAATAGAGGCCCAACCGTAGACTTATACTACTGCGTATGGACCAGGTCATTGAACAAACAAAATTGTATTGACTCCTTGGAGCGAAAATGTTTATGGAGTACCAACGTGAGCACCAACGTGTGCTGTGCATCCGTGCAATGTTTCCACTTTTAGATATTTGGCACTATTTTAGGGTAAATCTATTAATATGGGTAGGGGGCTTTAGGCGTTTCTTCAAGTTGACAGGGTTTGGGATAATTTGGGGTAAAATCAAACTTTAGGTAACCCTGTTTTTTATACCCACTCAGTGTATTTTTTTAAAGATTTATTGAAGGGGATAGACTTAAAAGAGCTAGAAAAGTTTAGAATGAAAAAGTTTTTCATTCTGTATATCGGAATCATTTTACTTAGTTACATATTCGTTATTCATATCGAGAGAAAGTGTTATCATAGTTTGAAAATGAGAACGTGTTTTTCATCACAAAACTCAAGACTTTTAATCGTGAAATAATATTTAAATGTCTCAATGAACAATTTCGAACACCGTATCGCCCATCTCGATCGGCGATACGGTGATCGAGATTGGCGATCCAGCCGGAAATAGTTGGAACGGCGTCCTAGGACCTCAAAACATGGAGATCTAATGAAAACTCGTATTCTTAAAATCTGTAACTTCCTACTTTTGAAAATTATTAACTTTCAAATCATGAAGTTAATAAAAAAAACATGTGTCATACGCGAGTAGAAGTGACACCTTCTAATTAAATTAAATATAAAATAAAAATATTTCACGGCAATTGATTTATTTTATGTGATCATTTTCACCCACAAGTGCGGCATAAAATCTTAGATAAAAGTTTAATTGTATAGCAAATAAATGTTAAAATCCTTATTTCTAGAATTTATTTTAGTATAATAAATCAAAATAATATTTTCTTTCGAGTAAAATTCCTTTGTAATAAGTAAATAGCTCTGCTTCATTCTATAAGAAAAGTTATTTATGGTTCATAAAAGATAGCTTGATCTCTGCGACAGCTGTCAGTAAAAATCACGCCTATGAAGTCCTGAATTTCTTAGTAGTACAGACAGTACCTGTCAATGTCATACTTTATGGGCATGCCGACCTAATTAGTGCATAGACAGCTGTCGCAGAAATCAAGCTATCTTTTATGAACTATAATCGAACAAAAATTGATAGACTCTCTAGGTGGTACGTAAAATAAACGCTAGATGGCCTGAAGTTATGAAATCGTGGAGTAGTATAAATGAATTTGTAAATGAAGATAATTTTATTCAATATGGTTTTATTTATTTATTTAATAAATTTGTTAAATAATACACATAAAATTTTTATATAAAAACACAGTAGTCTAATGGCAGATTCGAACCCACAACCTTTTGAGTTTGCGGTCTACAATCTTATTATCTCGTAGGCTAAATCCTATGGATGTATAATTAATTATGTTTATCTCTTTTTAGTGTCGTTTTTTTTGTTTCATGGAGTTTCGAATCACAACGATTCTAAAGAAGTATTCACGTCAAAAATTTATTAATTTTTCATACAGTTTAACAGTTAACATTTACACTAAACATCTTTAAAACACCACATAAAGGGAGACCGAGACAGCAGGAAACACTTTTTTTATTTTAAATACTAGCAACGCTATTCACATTACTAATATTTCCTTTAACTACTAACTGGTAAGCGGAAAATGCTTGTAATTAGGATTGCTTCAAGACAACTACTTAGGCTACTGTTGCTTACTACACTGTGTTCTATCTCATTCTCTCGCCGGCTAAAACCTATATAAGTAATATGTTTTTTTCGTTTCGAGTTTTAAATCACGGTTCTAAAGAAGGTTTCACTTCAATAAACTTCTATGGAGAAGGATTACGTTCAGCTGTGGACTTTTATAGATTGTAATGGATGGATGAGTGTGTTATGTATACGTAAAAGATAAATTATATACAGTTCTTAAGTTAGTACTGTAAAAAAAAACTAGTTTTTATACATGGTAGAGCCATGCTGCAGTTATATCAGTAGTATAGTTGTAACACGAATGAGTCGGCTCGACCGGGGAAGTACCACGCTCTGACAGCATACCAGCGTGAAATAGTAGCTTAATGCTGCTGTGTTTTGTATGGTGAGTGTAGAGAACCGGAGACCCTTCTTACTGGAAACGAGGCATCCATCTTAGTCCCCACGTGTTGTGACAACGCATCTGTATTTCGATTTGTAATCGAGGATAGATGTAGATGTCTATGGGCCGCAGCAACCACTTACCATCAGGTGGACTGTGTGCTCGTTTGTCACCCTATCTTATAATTCTATAAAAAAAAAGTTAACTAGAGATGCTAGGATTCGTTTTCTGACTTGCAGTCTATCTGGATAGTGGTCATTCCTGTGCTAACAGTGTGATTGAAGCGAGTGAACTGAGTCAGTTTTAATTACATTTAATTTTAGGCCTCATGGGTGAAAAACCATCGTGGTTATCGTTGATCATAGATGATTATCAGCTACAATGGACTTTAGTTACCACAACTCATCAATTACTGTCACTATAACTTTTTTTGTAAGTCTGTCTCTTGCGAACTCTTGATAATATAACAACAATACATAGATTTATTTCAGAGATGTATTCAGTTAATGGATGGCTTCTAATACAAACAAACCGAATTCAAAAGTAATAGACTGGTGCGAATGGCTACTTAAGATTACTTTTAAAAAGAACATACTTAATACGATGTTATACAATAACACTTTTTACTTATTTATTTATTTAAAGTATAATATAATTTTAGTAACACGCTATGAGACATTCAATATTTGTCCTCAGAGGTGCAGAAGTGCACAATGCATGGACTGCAGTAACCACTTTGTCATTTTAAGTTTTATAAAAAAAGTGAACATGTTTAAAAATTTTATAATTTCATAATTCAATTCCATCCACCAATATCTATATTATGTATAAGTCACCACATACCTGTGACGAAGAATACTACATGTTTATTAACGTAGTTTGGCGAATCAACATGTGTTTGCCAACATGCATTAGAGCAGCGCGGCGGACATTTCCTTGCCCTAAAACCCTCTTAAAAATGAGGGGAGACTTGGGCCCAGCAGTGGGACGTATATAGGCTATAACGTTAACTAACTTTGTAGGCAAAATGCCGAAAATGTCTTTTTATTACCAATAAGATCTAGTAAAAAAAACTGCCGCGACTGATGCGAATCCCGTATCTGTACGACGAAAAAAATCACTTACGTTGTTGAAAGCGCCTGTTTTTCTACTTTTCTTCATAAGATTAATTGTTATGTATAGGCCAAAATTAAGAAAGACTTCAGTTTTTGCTGTACATACTTACATCTTGCTGGTTTGTGATTTTTGAGATCAGTTTATTTACTGATGGTTTATTTAGGTGTGTATTACTTAAAGCAATTTATCGGGTTTTCACTTAAAACACTAATTTTTTTACCTAGTAACTTGTTTACTTTTCCATACTTATTTTGTTGATTGTATTACTATATATATATATATATATATACACAATATGTAACGTAATTAACGCACACACTCAGACACCCCAATTATAGTATATTATGTTATAATCACAATACATACACTGATTTTTAGTTTTTATGCACTGATTATCAAATTAGTTATACTAATTCCGGAAGAATGTTTTGGTGATAGTACAAATCCACGAATGCAAAGACTTTAACGCTCTTGAAATAAAGTTCATTTTTCTTTATTTTTATTGAATGACAGAATTAGTAATAAAACAAATAAAATTGCACTCTTAAAAGTCTATTATATTATATTGCCTTAAGTTACGGTCCATTTCAGTTTGTTTTGACTGTACAGATTTAGTGTGACTGTAATTTACGTAGTTTTAATTATTTTTAGGATAAAAAATTACTTATATTAAAAATGATAGGAATCGATTCAGTAAACGATTCTGAAGAAACTACTTTCTCAAAGTGCGTTAATTATGTTACATGTTGTATATATATATGTATATATTTTTGGTGATGTTAGTATCGGTTCGGTTTAGTTCTATTCTTTATTTTTATTTCTTCATGGACGATAGTAGTCTCTTACCATCATGTCCGCCGCATGCTTGTTTGCCCACTTTTATATTAAAAAAAAAAACAACAATACGTAAGTACATTAAATTTTCTTAATAAACTAAGACGCCGAAATTAATATATTTTTTTTTCTTTTGGACTTGAGTTTTAAATTATACTCATGGCTTTCTTTTGAAAGGCAAAAATATAGATATTGTTAATTGTTATATTTTAAAGATCACAGGATTTATCTTCGATACAAATTTGAAGGTTATAGCAGAACCTGGACCAACCAGACAGACATTCGAGCCCAGAATCTTCAATGTTCTTCATCTATCCATCCACAAGACTTACAAAAGTCCACAGCTGTACATAGGCAGTCCCATAGGTTACCTTTTAGGAAAGATTTTGGTTTTGATTTAGTTAACAGGTGGTTAGCATCCACATTATTTTAATTATTTTGAGTAGTTATCAGGAAGATGCTGCTTCAGTTCCTTCTATTGCCATTACGAAACCCATGAGATGATATGGGGTAGTCGATATTCTTACAGCACCATTACACTTGTTCTTGTTGTTGTTAAATTGTAGTGAATATTTTTCAGTTGTTGATATTATATTACAAACGTTACGTAAGGTAACAGCTTGGATAATTTTATTGGCTGACCAGAACGAGTCCATAGTAACTAACCAGAACTAGTCTCTCAGGAGTGAGAGGATCTAAGAGGTTTACGAGACGGGAAAAACTGTCTATTTGTTCCTTTACGAATTGGTGGACTTCATGTTATTTATACAATCTCAAAATATTTTTTTCTACTTTAGACAAGATGAGAGCCATGAATGTACACGGTAAATACATGAATGTTTGTGTTCTCTTCTATAAAAAGAAATTAACATTAAAATTGCCAGCGTGGGTTGAAATCGGGTTTCCCGAGTACCACTTACCTACTATGGAATTTGTGTATGATTTTCCATATGCATTTACTAGTTATGTAACAGTTTTTATTTTATTTTATTTCGTTTATAGAAAAGGTAACGTCTTGAATAATAATTAAAGTTATTTAAAAATATTTTTAAGAAGAAGAAAATGCCGACTTCAGTGACCTAAAAAAAAAATTACATTGTAAAGTTGGTGCTAAATAAAAGAAGTATTAATTAATGCGCGGATTTCACATTGTGAAAATATTTTAACGATTTTAATTCATTAAAGTCGGCTTTTAATTTTTAATATTTTAAGTGGTTTTTAGTATTATTATAAATATATCAAGTGGCCTAAGGAATATTACAATCTCAGTATCGTTTTAATAATTAAAAACTAAAAAATTTCGTCCCCTTGTCACCCTTATAGGTGATTTTTTTGTTTAAGTTTATATGTGACCACTCCTGGAGAATAACCTATTTAATTAAGGAAGAATTATTAAAATCAGTTCAAAGCCATTTACGAGAAATCGGTGAACATATAATAAAATCAAACAAGTCCAATATAGAACCTTCTCGTTTTCGGAACTCAGTTAAAAAGTCTTATTCGACATTTAATAAAACGGATTTCGAATTGCCACCGCTGAAAGAATTTTTATTTCGGTTTTCTATTTATTATTTTATATCACATTCTACACACATTAATTAATAATTATGTACATAAACGACTATTTCTAAAGTACAAATCAAAGACATTTAAGTATGTATTAGTAACTATATATTTAAATCTCTTTGGTACAAATATAATTCAACCTACAATAGACGACGTAGTGCAAAACGACAATGTCATAATGTCATAAATCTTAATACATACTGTACATACTGTATACCTGCCAAACTAAATATAACCTTGATATATATATACAGTAATCTATGACCGTGACTGATACAGCGGTCGAAGAAGTAAAGACCATGAGTTTTCTAGGAGTCTAAATAGATTCACATCTTAACTGGAAGGCACATATTGCAAAAATAAATAAAAAGATATCCAGTGCACGTTACGCATTGTTAATCCTGGTAGAGATTACAAAATATATGTAAGTTTCATTAGAAATGCCTATTTTGGAATCGTTTATACTTATTATGTAACTTACGGTATCATATACTGGGGAAACTCAAGAGATATATAATCCACATTCATTCCCCAGAAAAAATGTCTTAGAACAATATACTCGTATAACATACATAGTATCGAATCATTGAGAGATATTTTCAGAACAAAAGATTTCCTAACACTTTCCTTTGGAATCTTTATCCTGGAATAATGTCTATTTGTAAAAAACGATATGAAATATTTTAATTTGAAATAAACATTATAAATATGATATAAACTTACCTATTATTAAAAATATGATTTATTATATAATAGTACCTGTATTACTGCTATTCGTGTATACAAACAGTTACCACCAGCTATTAAACAATTAAATGCACGTTCAAAACAGATTGAAGGAAATTGTTAATTTAAAATGTCCTCTACAATCTCAAGGAGTTTTTTTTTTAGTAAAATTAATGTTAGTAAGTAGGAAATTTTAAATTTATTTTCGTTCTTATTGCATATGCGACATGGATAGACTGTAGAGCCTAAAACTATATGTTTTTGTACTAAGATCATATTGTACACAGTTACGCAATAAATGTATATTTATCTTTATCTAATCTTGTGAGTTGGTTCATGAATGCTTTGTGCTTGTAAGTATATTATTTTAGGAAACACGAGTACTTTTGTGATAAACGAAAAAGTATTTTTTTTGAATTATTAACATTAATGTTATATATATATATATATATATATATATATATATATATATATATATAGTAGACCTTCGATAATCCGGCCCCTGGCTAATCCGCACCCCCTTGTAATCCGACATACCTTAAATGAATCCGTTATGGGTGGGGGGTGTTCTTCGCGAATATGTGGAACGTTTGCATTTATTTCAGGCCATTGTCTCAGTTTAAGTGTGACTATGGGGTTGCAGCCTAACGGACATCCATCATTTACTTAATTTCACATGACTTTTTTTTTATTGTTTAATATTTGATATGTAATTTGTCGGATAACAAGGTACTCTTTTTCAAAAAGTTCTGGACTAGCAGGGGGCTGTGGCAGTACTCTATAGTCCGACAAATTTGATAATCCGACACCGCCTTGCAAAACGTTTGTCGGATTACCGCGGATCTACTGTATATATATATATGGTAATTTTATACTATCGCGGCGGAAAATCTAAAAATCATTTGTTCCGATGATTTTCATCATTTTTATGCGGATTTATGGAAAAAAAACATGGAAAATATCTCACCTGAAGATTTCATATAGTTTTGTGACTTTAATGTGATCATAAACGTACTTCTTCGAATATAATCGTTTATAACTTTTTTGCAAAGCATTAAACGATATTTTCATATTTTTTGTTAATCTACACAAAAAAACGAACATTTTAAAAATTTAAAAATGTTTGTTTATTAATTTTTTAACATATGGTTTTCTGGCTTTAAATGTTATCACAAAAAGTTAATATTTTGGTGTTTTATTGAGTGTAAGATCGAAAGAAGCGAGCTCGGGACTTAGGGCATCCAGACTCGAACAGGTCAGGTTAGGAGATGGCGGGGTCTATTCGCTCGCGATCATACACTCAATAAAACAATAAAATAAAAAATTAATAAACAAACACTTTTCAATGTTTTTTTAAATGTTGTTTTTTGTGTAAATTATGAAAAAAATATAACAATTTCATTCGATTATTTGTAAAAAAGTTATCAACAATTATACGTGAATAAGTGCATTTTCATGAATATTTAAAGCCCTGAAACCAATATAAGTTTTAATTTTTTTACTCCTGTAATTTTTTTCGTAAATCCGTCCTAAAATCGAAGATTTAAAAAAATCATCGAAATTGCATGATTTTTTAGAGCTAAAAAACGAGGAGACCGCGATAGTATAAAATTAACCAAAGATAGAATATGTAAATATTGTTACTTTGAAACAAAAACTCACAAAAACTTTACGAAAGAAAGTACATATATTTTATCACGAGATTATCAAATGTGCAATTGGTTTGTAACTTAATATTAATTTTAATTTATTACTTTAACCTCTATTGTAGGTCTTAAGGTGAGAGTTGCAATGGTCGGATAAGCCTCATGGCTTTCTCTAGCAGTCAACCTAAGGAGAAATAGAAAAATAAAAGCTCTCAGGTGTAAAAAAGCTTTTAAATAACTAATATATATTATGTAAGTAAACACAAAATAATGTGTACCTATATAAACCTGTATACCGACATACATTTATATATGATATTTAAAATAAGTATATTATTATGTAATATATGCATACATACATAAAATGCACATAATATATATATATATATATATATATATAAACAAAGAAAGAAATAAAAAAATAAAAATAAAAGGTCAGTTGTTGTAGGTACAAATTTAGTTTTCTTTCTTATGCATATCTTAATATTTTTGATACATGTAATAACCATTTAATATTTTTTATAGAATAAGGGTGGCAAACAAGCACATATTCCACCCGATGGTAAGTGGATACTGTGGCCCATAAATTTATCTATGATTAAGAATTAATATGCAAATACGTTGTCGTTTTTGACTATCCATTAGTTACCATTGTCACCTGTAAGGACTAAGATGGAATGCCTCGTATCCAGTAAAAAGGGTCTCCGGATCTCTAAACTCACCATACGAAACACAGCAGCATTAATCAGCTATTTTATGCTAGTATTCTGCGAGAGCGTGGTCCTTCCCCGGTCAAGACGACACATTAGTGCTATAACCATAATATAGCTGCAAACAAGTGTAAACGGTTTATTATAAATATGATATTATAATTTTCGATATTTAAATAGAATGATATTGCCACCAAAACATAAAATTTTGAGTACTAAACGTACAGACTTTTATAACCTCTATTCTACTTATAATACACACCTGGGGCGCGGAATGATGCATTTGGGAGTACTGTATTTGCGTGACATGCACTACTCCACTCGAAGCATGCTGCCCGTGTATCAGAGGGATGTCAAATTCTTCGTCCCCGAAAGATGGCGTGTGAAAGGTCTGAAACAACGACGTGATAGAATTAGGTTATTCGCGTTTCATAAATAACGCATAGCTTCATCTCATTCCGTGGCTTAAGGCCACTCAGGAAAATGGCTGTAAGATTTAGTAGGCTCAAAAGTTATTTGAGAGGGTTTTAGGCAAGGAGGCAAGGAATTGTCCGCTGTACTGCCCAAATGCACGTTGGCGAACTTCATATGTCTTCGAAATATTTTTTCTTATTTCTCCGACATGCAGGTTTCCTCATGACGTTCCTCGCTTCACCACCGAGCACGTGGTAAATTAGCACTTAAAATTGTAACTTACAATTTCATTGGTGCTGGCGGGGATCGAACCCGGTTTGCTCGTATACTGTGAAATTTACAACGAGTGCTAACCATTTGAGCTACCATGGCTCAGTAAGTAGGCTCCAATTAAAACTTATTAGATCATAACACCATTATCAGCGCGATAAGTGCATGACATCTGGTATTGCGATCGCAAATCCAATGGATAAGCTCGGCGAATACAGGACTTTTAGCTGGCTAATAAGGAGTAGGTATATAAGTACTTACGAGAGCTTTTTCAGTAATTTATTGATGAATCGTGGGATTATCTCATTTATTTCAGATCAATGATTTATTGGCAATATAAACGTAATGAATTGTAATATAATATTAATTTTTTTATTAAAAACTAGCGATAAGAACCGGATTCACCTGGTACGAGTATTAATGTGGCGTTATTCAGATTTAAAAGCAATATTTATAGATAATTAAATTATATTTTAAGTGTAAATATTAATATTTGTATACTAAATTATATATTATTATGAACTAAGTTACATATTTACGATATACATATATTTATTTTTATTTAAATAACTGAAGAAAGTTGGTATGAGAAAATTATAAACCTACCTAAACCTAAAGAATTCAACGAAATGGTAATAAAAAGCTCTCACTGTAATTGTACCATTGTTGTTTTGCTCTATTGTCATTTGTCGTATTATTAGTCAACGAAAATATTTTCTTATAACTAACGATACGTTATGAAATAGAAAAGTTTTATAATTTTTAAATACTTTTATTGCATTTGCACAGGCGTATTGATGATTAAATTACTTGTATTTTTTCGGATTGGGTGACAAACGAGCACACAGTCCACTTGAAGCTAAGTGGATGCTGTGGTCCATAGACATCTACATTTATTCTCAACTAAGAAACAAAATGCAAATGCGTTGTCAGCCCTGAGGACTAAAATAGAATGCCTTATTTCCAGTAAAAAGGGTTTCCGGTTCTCTACACTCATCATACGTAACAAAGCAGGATTAAGCTGCTATTTTACGCTGGTATTCTGTGAGAGCGCGGTCCTACTTCGGTCGAACCGACCCATTTGTGTTACAATCATAACATAGCTGCACCTTAAGCTTAAATGCATAACGCTGTATTTTTTTTAAATAGTGTAACAAACGGGTAACAAGTTCATGTGGTAATAAACGGTAGTCCATTGCCTGCTAGTTGGTAGAACTACTTTCCTGCCTAAGATTTCGTTTAAGTTCTCACCTATTTCTGTGGCCAAATAGTAGTTTCTTATATAGAATTAGGGTGACAAACGAGCACACAGTCCACCTGGTGGTAACTGGATGCTGTGGCACATAGACATCGACATTTAACCTCGATTAAGAATCAAAATGCAGACGCGTTGTCACCCTTGAGGACTAAGATGGAATGCCGCGATTCCAGTAAAAGGGGTCTCCGGTTCTCTACTCACCTTCTTAACACAATACGAAACACAGCAACATTAAGCTGCTATTTTACCATGGTATTCTGTGAGAGCGTGGTCCTTCTCCGGTCGGACACAACAAGCTACAACCTTAATATAGCTGCAGCGTGGCTCTACCACGTTAAAAAGTGTGCATTAATGCCTGCATTTCTGTGTTCCGCTCTGAAGGTATACCGCTAGTGAGAGTCAGTATAATTACATACTGTGAGGCATTACATCTTAGTTTTTGCAGTGACAATGCATCAGTAAATATCTTTGATTGAAGTCGCTCGTAGGTGTCCAGTGGCCACTAATCATCAAGTGCGCTGTACGTTTGTGTGCCAATTAAGTTTTATATGAAAAAAAAAAACGGAACTCGTACTATTGTTTGCCAGCATAGAGCTTAGTATCAAGCGAGATTTTCCTAGACAAAAGTTATTGAAAGCAAGTTACCATTATACAAATATTGTAGCTCATGAAGCATTCGGACGGCAACGCATCTGCAATTCCCCTGATGTTGCAGTTGTTTATGGACGGCGGCAGTCACTTACCATCAGGTGAGCCGCATGCGCATTTGTTCTCTCTTATATTTAAAAAAAAAACTCAGTGTGTGTCCTTTGTTAGGATATGTAATTTCAAACAGAGATAGAGTTATTTTGGTCCTTGGTTTCATTTCCACTTAATTAGGAGTTTGAGGTTAACAATTGGAAATTTCTAATGCACTTTTCTTTGATAGTTAATAAAGCGTCTCACAGAAACAATACTTTCCCTAAATAATATTAGTTATGTTACATCTGTATTATGTAAACGAAAAGATAGAACTAAGTACCGTAAATGATAATAATTCAAAGTATTTAAATAATAAAATCAGCTTTGTAATTTTGATTAATTCTGATCTTGAGATATATTTTGTTTTATTAAAATTGTTGTATATATATAACGGGTGAAAAACGAGCACACAGTCCATCTGATGTTCAGTGGAGGCCGTAGTCCATAGACACCAACATAATATTATGTCCTCGTTTACGTATCAACATGCCGATGCGTTGTCCCTCCCTTCATGCTAAGAATGATTCGTTATCAGTGAAATGGGTCTCAAATTTTTATCACTTGGCATACTATCATTTGCTCTTTTTGAAAGTCCTTTTTAAAAAATACTTTTAAATAATATTTATATTAAATTTAATTAATTAAGAAACAGACATCGTGAAAAAGACTTTTAAACGAGATTAGGTAAAGTGCATCTGAAAAGCTTTAAAATGCTGGCAATGCCTTACAGAAAAGGTGTATTTTGCTGCTATTTCATGCTGGTATTCCGTGAGAGCATAGAGTTGAAGCATGACTCTACCACGTGGAGATTTATATTAATGCTTGACATAAATTTGAAGAACTGCAAATAGCAATAGCTACATTTAGTCCATTTTATTAATTTGTAATTAAGATACTGCATTTCAAATGAAAGTTTATCGGTTTCTAGAGTATGAAAATACACAAAATAATGCCTAAGTGTTAAATAATGTTTAATTTTTTGCAGATGTTTTATCTCTCATTTTAACTTTTCTACTTTAAGGAATATACGTAGTTTGGTTTATTCATTTCTAATCTAATTAATATGATCTACAACTAATATTTCAGAAAGAAATATTAATCTTTAAATCTTCCTAACAAAATACACTTCCCTCGCTACGAAATCTGTCAAATATTTCACTTAAGTATGTAGCGCTAACCAGATGGCAGAAAAATTCGTAGTTGCCCCTATTGTAACTTTTATCAGGCAAAACGTTTGCACCTTCGGCGCTGCTTATCGTTGTCGTTACATTTTATCACCTCTTTTTGTTTATCAACTCGTAAAGGTCCTCAAAGCCGTGAAAGCTTAGGGGCTTAGCGCTCGCTGTAAATTTCACAGTAGGCAAGCGACTCGGGTTTGATCCCCGCCGGCACCGATGAAATCGTCAATTGCAATTTTAAGTGCTGATTAACCACGTGCTCGGCGGTGAAGGAAACTGTCGTGAGTAGACCTGTTTGTGTGAGAAATGAAAAAAAAAACACTCACTGGGCCGTCACGATGGACACTTACTTAAAACCCTCTCAGAAGTGAGAGGAAGCCTGTACCCAGCAGTGGGACGTATATAGGCTGTAACTTTGGCTTTAAATTTAAATGTCCACTAATGAACCGCACCGTAACTGCCCCGTTTGTCGCTCGCAGCACCGACGTCGATCTGACTATTTTACGTCTGGCGTAAACGAGATAGTTATTGTGCCACTGCCATCTACAGGAAGAGAAAATAGAAGGTGTTTGTGGGATTTCCCGTAGATGCTTGTCAAGACACCTGTGTGAGAAAATGGGTTGATGCATTCTCCAGGAATTTCACCTGGAAGCCCATATGGTACTGGTACTTACTATGTAAACTTTTCCCTTTCTTTTAAGATTAGTTACATTAAATAAATACTGGACTTAATGCAAGATGCAAGCATAGTGAAATTAAAAAAATAAAATTTAATTAATAATACAAAAATTAATTTTACGCTGTTATTATTTTATCTAGCTATCGTCTCAAATTTCGTAGTACTCAAGCAAACCGAATTCGATCCCGGAGCAAATCTAATAGTTCATTAGGCAAATAAAAGTGCTGATTTAACAGGTGCTTGGTGGTAAAGGTTAGAAAAGTGATACAAAGACTTCCAGTCTGCCACCCAACCCGTAATGGGTCAGTGCGACGAACTTTTCCAGCTCCGAAACTCTCTTAGATATAGGAGATTTGACCAGCGGTGGTTGTACGTGCATAGTATGTTAATATGTAGATAGGTGTACTTAAATTTCTTCATGTCGTTATGTTATGCTCTCTAGTTCTCCAGTGCAATCTTGTAGTGTCTTTCAGCAGTAACATTGCTTACACGTATCCCCAGATTTATTTTGTGTATTATCTTGGTAGTATCTTTCGTTACACAGGTGACAATGGGTTAATGGATCTAATACTATCATAACATTAAATATAGATAATTATCATATTTAATTTAACTTTTCAACACGACAAACATCAAACCATGTAAACATTTTTGGTACTTACCTGATCATTCATAGCGTACACGCTGGACTTTGTTTCGCGATGACCAGACATGGACGTCTCAACGTTTTCGGGTCTCTGTATAAATGAAAAATACTTATTATATATTATGTAAGTAAATAAAACCACTAAGAAATACAAGGTGCCTACAAAGTTAAATTTCAGGAAATATACAAAACTAAAAAAATACACATTATACAGTTTGTATGTAGCTACACGAGTAGAATGAAAAATATTTTAACAAAGAGAAATAATGCAAGTGTTTACAGCTTTGCGCTTGGGTAAAAACAGGCATTAATGTAACAAACGTCCTGATATAATGGTAATTACATATGGAATAATATACCAGTAAGCTGTGTGCGGACTGATAATAGAAATAAGAACATATTATTTTAAAATAATTTTGATAATTTTATGATAAGTCAGCACGAAAAGATCTATCCCGTGTAATGAACCGAATATATAATTTGTGGAAGAGATTGGAAGAAACATCAGGCGCTATATTAAAAATAAACACAACACATAAACTCTTTGATATTCGTACAATTTCATATTTTGTGATTTGGACTAATATTGTCCGCAGATTTTCAAACCTCAACCCTTACGAACAAGAATGTTGATTTCAATGATATATTAATTTATCAACTAGAAACGACCACGAATATATATATATATATATATATATATATATATATATATATATATATATATATATATATATATATATATATATATATATATCCTATCTAGTATTTTTGAAACTTTGAAAGTTACAAATTATGATTTCAGTTAAGTGCTGTTGAGAATGCCATTTAAACGCAACTCTATTGCCATTTGGATTTAGTCTTAAGAAATACGAACTGGATTGAGCGTTGGCGCAATAGATTGCACGAAGTAAATATTTGTTATTACTTACAAATTGAAGTAATTGTGAATTTCGAGTTCGATGTCTAAAATCATTTATATTTTTATAAAGTTTAAAACATATTTTTATACATACATTTGACTTTTTATAAATAAGCTTAATCAGAATATACGGTATATCAGTTTAAAAATATTTATGCTACTAGATTTGGTGCCATTTACCCCAACAGAGTGTTTTTATTATTTAATATTGGTATTAAATTTATTGCATTATCATTAAGTAACACATAGAATGCAATAATATACATACATAATAGAACGGGGGAGTGGGCGCAGCCCGTGTAGCCACTAAAATGTCACTAACACGTCAATTCACACGTATAAATGTCAACACGAGATGCGTTTTGACGTTACAATCGTTTCCAAATTTCCCATGCAATTTATTTATTTTTCCTAGAATAACATAAATACTATTATTATTAGCTTGTCACTTAAATTTTTGATATTTATCAGATTTTTTTTTAATTTAGATTTTTAGATACCTGGTACCCAATATTATTTTTTATTATTTATTTTGAACCTTTCCATTTGATCTCTTACACACAGTACACATCTAGCTGCCTTCTTTTGAGGACGTCATTAAGTTTTAAGCATAAGCATTTTACCGACGTGTAACCCACATTTCAGGTTGCTAATTGCAATGATGTGATGATTTCTTATATTTACGCGAACACTACACTTTTTTTTTGTTTGTTTTCCCTTAACGGGGGTTTGGGGTTTTGTCTTTTTTTTTTGGCACTGCATCTTGCAGAGGGACATTACACTTGACTGATGGTAAAAACTGAAGCGCGCTTCCATCAAAACATACTTCAAGCCGCTGAAGAAGATTGGTCGGTTTATATTATTTTTCAAGATACAATAGAAAGTTCATATATCGGAACAAAGGTTAAATTTTAATCTATGGTAACCGCGGTTAACTATGACATATGGACGTTGAACATCTCAGTCCCGCCCGTGACCATGAGTGCTGTAAAGCGTTCGAAACGTCGGGTATTTAAAAAGTTAAATATACGCGATAAATTACGTAAAAACTAGTATTATTTCAATGCAATGATGTGCTCGTGTTACTGAAATCGTTACCACTACTATATTGCATTACCGTGCCTGTCTATGCAATTCTGTACGTGATCCTTTCATCCCAACAATAAAGTAATGTCCTCCAGACAGAATTAGTTTGCGTAAGACAGGATTATAGTGCCTTTTTCCTTCGTTCACTCTCATAGTTCAATGGGACAATCAGAGGCTTTACGTGCACAAGTTTGGTTAATGCCAACTTTTAATTTCCCGCTAAGAAAATTGAAAATTTTCAAAAATAGGGAATTTATTGGTTTCCCCCCTATTTTCGAAAATCGAGTTTTCATCAGATAAACCTTTCATAATTTTTGAACGTCTTGATCGACTGAGATGCCGTTTGCGGCGTTTTAAAAATCTTAATGTGGAATAGATAATATGAATTGATTCGGATGAGTAGATTTTGAGAAATCTCAAAAATAAACAATTTGAAAAACTGTTTTTTAGGAATAAGTTTTAAACGGCTTTACTGTTCAACTTCAAAAACTAATCAGCTCTTAACCTCAAAAAATTACGTCGAATGTCGTTTGGAAAATAAAAATTGGTTCATTCGTTCGTGAGATATCGAAGGAGAAAGAATTTGAAAAAAAAAACGTTTTTTTTAACATAACTTCGAGATTTTGCAACATAATTTAGTAAATTTAGAGCGCTTTGAATTTGAAATTAGCGGGAAGTTCCAGGGATGGCCTGCAGGGTCAACCAATTTTTTTTTTAAATTTATCCTCGATTAAGAATCAAAATATAGATGCGTTGTCACTTGTCACACCTGAGGACTTAGTTGGAAAGCCTCGTTTCTAGTAAAAAAGGGTCTATGGTTCTCTACACCCCACCATAAAAACACAACGGCATTAAGCTGCTATTTTACGGTGGTATTCTGTGAGAGCATGAATTGTGCTTGACTATTCAAGCCCACCCATTTGTATTACAGCCATAATATAGCTGCATCGTGGTTTTACCATGGCAGTCACCCTAATATGAAAATGTCCGTTGGAAAGTATTTTTTTAAAAATGAAATATTGAACAAAATCATCAATCACATTCGCTTTGGTTAGTGTGACTAGGTTTTTTTTATAGAATAAAAGCAATAAACGAGCGCACAGTCCAGCTGGTGGTAAGTACATGATATCTACATTTATCCTCAATTAAGAATCAAAATGTAGACGCGTTTTCACCCCTGAAGACGAAGGTAGAAATTCTCATTTCCAAGTAAAAAGCGTGTTTGGTCCTCTACACTTACCATACGAAACATAGATAGATAACTCTTTATTGCATTTGAACAAAGTTATTACAATAACGGTAAACTTATGAACTACAAACGGCGGTCATAGCATACTCGTAGCATGGTATAACATAACATAGCATTATAATAATAATAATCATAAAATCAACATCATCGTAACATAGCAGCATTAAGCTGCTATTTTACGTTGGTTTTCTATGTGAATGTGGTCCTTGCTCCGTCGACGCAACGCATTCCTGCTGAAACTACGAAATAACTGCTGCACGGCTCTACCACGTTAGTGGTTATCAAAGTCCCACTGCGCCGGGCTAATTTCTTCTTTATTTTTTACTACGTATTGTCACAGCTTTTAAGGGTTCCGCTGCTTTAAAAGGAAATCTCATAAATTCATTTCGTTCGTGTGTCCTAATGTGTTACAGTATCATAACTTCAAATTTTTGACCAAATTAAATTAAAAAAAAATACGATAAAATTCTACCGATATAACGGGGTCTCATTCAAGAATATGTTACAACTGTGATATAATCCCCATTCACTATCATCCCATGGGTGTCGTAAGAGGCGATAGAGTGAAATGGAACAGTAGATGATTAGTGAACAGCATTTTCAGTAACAGACAAGTGTGGATACTATATCAAACATCCGCCTGATGGGGCAACAGGCAATCTAGGGTGAAGAACTTAACTGAGTTAATCTGAAAATAAATGATTATTATTTATTAGGGCACAGAAAGTTCAGAGGCAATTTTATTTCGAGTTTGTTTCAAGCGAGATGTTTTTTCATGGGCATATTACTATGGTAGGTCTTTTGAAATAATCCCGTAGTTCCACAAAACACTTTGAATAATTAAGCATAGTCCTAAAAAAACAAGTATTTATCTCTCTGAATTGAATTGTTATATATAATGCAACTAAATATATAATATCTATTACTGAATACTTTCGATGAAATGAAAAACATTTAACAATCCATATTTAAGAAATTTAAGGAAATCACAACAAAAAGGACACACAAGGCTGACAGGATACCTTATGCAACACCAAAAAAAGCAGCGGCCATTATCTAAAAATTAAAAGTGTTTTTTAATTAATTACTTGTTTCTCATTCAAAGAAGGAAGATATCAAAAGTAAAATTGATTACCTACCTTACTATGATAGATAAGCTAAATTAAATGTGTTTTAAACTGGTTTTTAATAATATTGTGGTACGTATATTATAGTAGATTAGCTAAAGCAATAATCAACTTTCCGTTATTCCTTTCACTACTCAACTATTTGGTTCTAGTATTTAAAATTTTTTTTCAAAGAGTCTATTGATGTCATTAACTTACAATTGACTGATGATAAAAATAAAATTAAAGTTTCATTCAAGAACATCATCAGGATCATCATCACTCTAGCGCATCACTGTCCACTGCTGATCATACGTCTCCCAGGAGAAATGCCACAAGTGGTTACATATACATATTAATAATTAAATGAAAATCTTATATATTCATTCATTCACACAGTCTATGAAAGTTCACTGCTGAACTTAGGCCTTTTAGGCGTCGTTGCCATGCTTGGCAGTCTGTTTGGCAACCGTAGTTTTATTTTCTAGTTCTAGGTTCTAGGTTTTAAGAAGACGCTGATGCCCATCTCCTGGTTTGTTTCCATCTGTCGCCTCTTACCCATTGTCGACATCTTTGGAACGACATAGGTTAGTAGAGATTATAAATTATAATTAGTACCCGGATGACCGAACTTTGCTCAGTTTGTTTTTTGAAATTACATTTAGATACAAATTACATACTGATGAATTATATTTTTTGATCTTGTTGATATTATAGAAAAAATTGAACTGGTTATTTTAATAAAAAAATCATGAGTGCAATAAGTTTAATTAAAATTTTCGTATTTTTAAAAAATACTAAAAAAAGGAATCGAAATAATAGATTTTCTCACAAAAGAAAGGGAACTTGAAAAAAAACAGGAAAAAAAAATCGGACCAAAGACAGGACGCGAACCAATGCATTACGATTTCGTGACCGCTCGCTATCCACTTGAGCTATTACGACCATGAACAGTGTCAAAATTTACCTTCTTATATTGTAGTAGTTTTTCATTGCCTAAAACCACAGACTAAAAGACATTTTCTAAAAATAAATCCTAGCTAGATCGATTTATTGCCCCCGAAACTCCCTGGACACTAAATTTTATGAAAATCGTTGGAGCCATTTCCGAGATTCCTTATAATATATATATATACAAGAATGCTCGTTTAAAGGTTTAGGATTTTTAATAACAGAAAAAACTAGAGCTACTTAGACAAGGTAGAGTAAGACGTTAGCCATAACACTAAAATCTTTCGCTTTTTCGTTATTATTCACTGGAATTAAAATAAAATGTTTATGTAAGTATACGGAGAAGGCTTAATAAGATAAGGAAGAAAAACATAATAAATCTCATCTCGTCGAAATCATAATAACACAAAAAAATTTAATCGGCGTTCCAAAAATCGATTGATCAATATTGTGTAGTGCCTTGACTACAAGTCGGACTCATTCCTCTCAGACCGGTTTTTGTAGCACACCGGCTGCTGTGCTCCCAATGGGCCTTTATACACATTGCACGCCACTAACAACGAGTATAAGTGAAAGGACAAGCTAATAATTGCTTTCAGAGCTATTCAATTTTGTAATAATAATAAATTAACATTATTATTTCTATTATAGTTATTAAAAAAATAATATCGAAATGCTTAATTAATACCGCCTAACTGCAAAACATTTTCTAGTATAAAAAAAACACACAGTAGTTAAATTATTTAATGAATTTAATTTTTATAACAATATGAAATTGTTTCAAGCGAACAAAACGGACTTTATCTATAAATTTCAATCGTAATCATAATGCGCTATTCATAACGATTGTATGATTCTAATATGTTTTTAGAGCGTGGAAAGTAGAAAGTTTTAAAAGTGGGTAACTAATATTCTCCGAAAACTGTCTATTTGCTTATTATTTTGCAAAAGTTTAATTCAAACGCGAAATATTAATATAATGTAATCATATCATGTGATCATTTCATTAAATATATAATGTAAAGAGTTTCCTGTGTACCGCCTGAGAATATTAAATAATGAATTTTAACTTGTTAGAATGGTTCAATTCCATTATAGATGTAGTCTGTTATGTGATGGAGAACTCTTAAGGAGAACATAATTGCCGGTCAGTGACCTCGTTTAGTTCCTCCCACTAAAACAGCGTTAAATCAATTGATGTTATTACAATTGGAACGCATTGTAACCTGCTTATATTACGTATGGGAATTTAAATTTATTATCATTTTAATTAGGTTAAATTATACATAACGAAGATAGAATTTTTTATTTGATATTTGTTACAAGAATGGTGTTTCTTATAGGTCAATTTTAACAGCTTAGGTGAAGTTATGAAATATGATGTAAGAATCTTTCTTTTTGTAGTAATACGACTCAATTACATTTGTAATACTTTCTAACATAAAAATTGTTCTTTATAACAAGGATAACTAAAATGTTTTTATTAATATATTCATTAGAAGTATCTCGTTACAATGAATTCTTATGGATTCATTTTCTTACTTTGGCTTCTACTATGTTTTCAGGATAGTATTTAACAGCACTTTATCTCATCGTTTACTTGCGATTGTTTATAGTGATTTCTTATTGCATTTTTACATAGCCAATTACGTTATCATGACATAAAAATAATATGCTATGTTAGTTATTTAATAAAATTTAACAACGATTCCGTATACCATACCACCTATATAAACTATATCATAGGAATGCAATACATAACGTCATTGATTAAAAGGTTGTCGTTTTTCATATGTACTTAGTACAATTTATATATTATGTTAATCATACATAACTATTCCTTATCTCCCTATCAGTAGACAGTATTGCATGCATATCTTACGTTCCACTTTGTAGATAGTGATATTTATCAGTAAATTCGATGATAATTTTACAATTACAAAATTTTGGACATATTTATCTATAAATAGTCGCTTAGAAATTTTATTACAGTACTTTTAATAATAGAGTAAAATAAAATTGAGTTGCTATAGTGACACCATGTCAAAATTAAACTTCTAATTATAAACGTATTAAAAAAGTGTAAATGAAACATATTAAAAAATTCAAGTAGGTTCTTAGTTCAAAAAATGTTTGATTCCTGAATTTTATCCAGTTTATCTTTATTGTGTTTACGTAAACTTTTATAAAGTTTGCTTGTTAAGCAGTTTAATGTGTGATAATAAATAAAATGAAAGTTTGTATTAAGTTCTCATGCGAACTTTCTTTTAAATAAAATTTAAAAATTCAATTAAAACGTTAAATGAGACTTAATAATATTAATCAGAAAGTTTAATTACCAACCATTCAGCTTGTTGTTACGCGCATATGTTATATCCAGACAACTTGGTCTAATAAATTCCAGATATTAATTTATTACGTTCCGGTTCCATGTAAGATCTAATTAATGTATTGGAAGTAAGAATAAAACAATTAATGTTCCTATTGTGGGAGCACTAAAATTCTTGCACAGTACAATATTATTATAATGTAGCACGTTGGAACACAAAGTGGTGACACATACAGTTTTTTTGCCAATTATTGTCGCAATTCGGCGTAAACGTTTAGTTCGTATTCGGTTTCAATGGTTGAGGAGTTAAAGTATATAGCACGCTAGACACACATGCGGAACGCGCGGGAAGACTGCGTGGCGGTCGAGTCGAGCCGCGTGCTGCGGAGGGGCGCTACGTTGGCTTAGTTCGGGCGTCAGCCGCACCACGCCGATGGCGCTGGTGTTCCTGTCATCCTTAACATGGCTTAACCCTAGTAATGTACCTATCTGAAGGAGATTGAAACTGTCTTTCCAATCATCACTCATAATCTTGACATAGAAGATTTGAAAAAAAGATAAACCAGCTTTTGATAGTATTTTGATTTGAAGTTGAACTTAAACTGAAGCTTCGTCGATAAATTAACTTGTAGTTCAACATAATATAATAAAACAGCAGTTTCTTTTGAACATTACAAATTCATGGGCAATTTAGTCACGCAACCCTACGAAATTACGTTTCCGTTCGATGTTACATAACTTTCAAATTTTTTAATTTATTTTTACTAGGCTCCAGACTATCATTATTATTATTCTGGCTTGCCAAAATACTATTGTTGAACATTGACCCTCTTAATAGATAAGTAATTATGCCCTACACATAAGTATGCGGGAATATGCAAGAAAACACTATGCAAGCAAACTACTATGATGTTTAACATCTCGCGTTTAAACTATTCTTACCAAAACTGGTTTTGTGTGTTGGCCTTTACTTTCTAATCTATGAAATCTACATAGTGAATGCCGAGAGATAACAAATTTCAAAAAAAAAAAATAAGAAGCAAAACTACAATATATGTTATATAGACGGTTGAGCAAATCTCTACTCTTAATTCTAAAAGATTATAAAACGGTTAGTTATTATGCATTTTTAGTATTCCTGTAATGACAAATGACAAAATTAAGACAATGTAGGCCCAAAACAATTTCATACAGAATATATAACAATAAATTAATATAACCCTAGGTAACCTCACAATCGAGCAGTAAGGACTATATCTTAAAAATATGAGATAATTCTCTCATAAAGACAAGTGGATTATGTCGATATCAGTAGGACCTTTTTCAAGCTACTGGACTGGTTTGCCAAAGATCATTATGGTAGAATCCCTGAAAACCCTTAGCACTATGTTTAACGACTTCAGCCTCAGTAGTGTTTCCTAGCGGGTATTTCATAAGATTAGCATAGACAAAACAAAAATTATGTTTGACATCCACGTCCCCACAACAATAGTGGACTTGTGATGACCTGATGAAGTGATAGTGAGTGAAATAGAACCTTAGATTCATAGCAATTCTTTCATTATCATGGTTGCAGCTCATCCTAAGTTCATTGCCGTATATAGGACTCTTAATTTTAACGAACGTCAAATTCTACACCGGTTCGCTAAAACAAGACCTTATCAGAGAAGAAACGACAAGAAACTGGTGTCTTTTTTAAGTTTAATGTTCAATTTATTTCACAATTTATAGTAAAATCAACACAATGTCACATTTCTTATAATATTTTTTTAAATGACAGTTTTAACAATATTATCAGTAGCCACAGGTTTTGCATGTATTTTAAATTGTTTTTTTAAGTGATTATTTGTGTATTGTTTAATTAAGTGCATGTATTTTAAAGTGGGCTTTTTTCAATAATACATGAATTTTAAATTCTATGTGTGATTATTGCCGTGTAGACTGACAGCATTTTTTTCTGCGTTTATTTCCTTTGGAAACAATATCCAGTGTTTGATAACGTTGTTCCAGTGAGAAGTTGCTTCTTTATCTTTAAATTATTTAAATAATAAGAAGTATCCTCAGTTTTAGGACCATACAAGGAGGTCATTATGTATACTCGTACCAATAACGAAAAAGGATTCGAAGAAGGAAGAAAAGAAGATGGCATTTTGGAATCGAAGGATATTTGTAAAGTATTTGCACACCTCATAAGGTAATAATACAGTGTACATATTCTAATTTTTTTGTAAATTTTCTGTATTATGCAAATATGAATTTGATTTGATTTGATTTGATTTGAAAAGTGTCGATCCCTGTAAGACATCTATTTTTATCATACGTTCTGTAACCATTAATCGCAAATTTTTCCTCTTGAGAGATATGGTATCAAGTGCGGCGTCACGAGTACCGTAATATTTAAGTTTATTTATCAAAATTTTATGACGCACACAGTCAAATGCTTTTGAGAGATGACACTCACAGAAGACAACGACGGTGTCATGATGATCTTCTCGGGTCTATAAAAACAGTTTTATTGCCGCATTTGTAGTGAATCTTCCTTTTGTGAAGTCAAATTGCATGTCAGTTGAAATTTTTTTTTAGATGAGGGGGCAAACGAGCATGCGGCTCACCTGATGGTAAGTGACTACCGTCGCCCATGAACAACCGCAACATCAGGGGAATTGCAGATGCGTTGCAAGCCTTTTAGAAAAGAGTAAGCTCTTTTCTTGAAGGTCCCTAAGACGTATCGGTCCGGAAATGTCGCCGGTGGTAAACAATTCCACAGAGAAGTTATACGAGGAAGAAAACTCCTAGTAAAACGTACAGTAGTGGACCGCCAAGCATCCAGATGGTGAGGATGGTATCGGGAATTTTGATGCGATGTGCGTTCGTGAAATTTGGCAGCTGGAACTAATCCGAACAATTCCTCAGAACACTACCCACGGTGGATACGATAGAAAACGCAAAGTGATGCCTACGTAGTGCCAGTGAATCGAGCCGATCAGAAAACACTCAGTCGCCGACGATTCGAATCGCTCTGCGCTAGATGCGGTCAAGTGGAAAAAGGTGGCACTGGGGTGCCCCGTCCTAGAGATGAAAACAGTATTCCGTGTGAAGCCGAATTTGCGCTTTGTAAAGTTGCAAGCGATGCACCGGCCTGAAATATTGTCTCGCTATGCTGAGCACGCCAAGGTTTTTAGAGCCCAATTTAGCCTTTCCCTCAAAGTGACCACAAAACTGCATACTGTTCGATATATCGACGCCGAGGATTCAGACACAAGCTGAGGCAGTAAGTGGAGTGCCTTCAAACTGAGGAGACGTTTTATTCGTGGTAGAGCCATACTGCGGTTATATTAGTAGTATAGCTGTAGCACGAATGGGTCAGCTCGACTGGGGAAGGACCACGCTCTCACAGAATACCAGCGTGAAATAGTAGCTTAACGCTGCTGTGTTTCGTATGGTGAGTGTAGAGACCGGAGACCCTTTTTTACTGGAAACGAGGCATTCCATCTTAGTCCTCACGGGTGACAACGCATCTGCATTTTGATTCGTAATCGAGGATAGATGTAGATGTCTATGGGCCGCAGCAACTACTTACCATCAGGTGGACGGTGCGCTCGTTTGTCACCCAATCCTATAAAAAAAGACACGACAAAGGGGTTCTTTTTAGCGGTTAACGCGCAAACTTGTGTCTTCTGGGGATTGAATTGGACTAGATTTAGTCGCCCCAAATCCGAGACTTTGTTACGCAAAGAAGCGACTTCAGACACAAGTTTGTCCCGGTACTTGGCGACGATTCCCCGAGAAATATTGGCACGGCCGGTGTATAAGGCATCACCAGTGCTGTCATCTGCATAGCAATGAATGTTGTCAGTTTGCAACATATCATTAATATGCAGAAGAAACAGCGTTGGTGATAGCACGCAGCCTTGTGGAACTCCAGCGTTAATAGGCTTGTAATCAGAGCATGCACCGTCTACTTCGACCTTGATGCTCCGATTAGCAAGAAAGCTAGTGATCCAATCGCATAATTTCTCGGGAAGCCCATAGGAAGGGAGCTTCAAAAAAAGCGCTTTGTGCCAGACCCGATCGAAGGCCTTCGCTATGTCCATACTAACGGCCAAGGGACTTGGACGGCCCTTGGACTCTACTGCCTCCACCCATCTATGTGTAAGGTTGACCGGAGGATCACCAGCTGATCGACCACGACGGAAACCGTATTGGCGGTCACTGATTAGCTAGCGATCCTCAAGGTATCTCATGGGCTGGCAGCTTACAATAGACTCCATTATATTGGAGAATAAGGAGGTGATTGCGATAGGCCTGTAGTTGGACGGCTCTGAGCGGTCGCCTTTTTTAGGGATCGAGTGGACCAAAGCTGTCTTTCAAGAATTCGGGATTACGCCTTGGGAGTAGGAGTACCGAAAAAGATGCGTTAAAACCGGTGCGAACTCCGGAGCACACGTATTCAGCACAATGGGACTCCATCAGGCCCATTCGACTTACTGACGTACAGGGAGAAGAGTGCTTTGCGAACCGAGCGCTGTATAAACCGCACCTTCGGCATAGAGCACTCACATCGCGGGATGGTCGGCGGTGTGTACCCCCGTAATCGAGAGTCGAGTTGGACGCAAAGAGAGAGCCTAACAGATCGGCTTTCTCCCTTGCGGCATGGGCCAGTGAGTCGTCCTCTCTGTGCAGAGATGGTAGAGATCACTGAGAGAAGGAGCCGTGGTAGCTCAGTGGTTAACGCTCGCTGTAAATATAACAGAACGCGAGTATCCCGGGTTCGATCCCCGCCGGCACCAATGAAATTGTTAATTGCAATTTTAAGTGCTGATTTACCACGTGCTCGGCGGTGAAGGAAAACATCGTGAGGAAACCTGCATGTCTGAGGAATAAGAAAATAAAATATTTCGAAGACATGTGAAGTTCGTCAACACGCATTTGGGCAGCGCGGCGGACACTTCCTTGCCCTAAACCCTCTCAGAAATGAGGGGAGCCCTGAGCCCAGCAGTGGGACGTATATAAGGCTGTAACTTTACTTTTTTACTTTACTGAGAGAAGTTCCCTTGCATAGCCTTGGCGAGAGACCAGAATGCACGGGTTCCTGAAGGAAGGCGAACTAGCTTCTCGCCAATTCTGTCGATGTGCTCAGACCTTGCCTTGGCAATGACTCTTTGAAGGACCTGGAGGTGGATTTATATTTATTTTTAAGAGCGCTGGTGTTTACATCTCGAGACGTTGATACGTCAGCTCTGACCCGGTAGCACTCCTGCTTATAGCGTTATGCTATTTGACAAGAGCGACCAAACCATGGCTGGGATCTGCCTCCGATGGGCACCACAGGGGACGGAATAAAAAGTTCCATACCCTGAAGTACCACATTAGCGACAGAATTATCAACAACGCTAGGATCGTCCGGCAAGAAGCAAACCCGCCCCCAAGGGTAGGATGCAAAAAAAAGTTAATGCCAAACACGACTGCAGCCTGAAGAATGCAACCTAATGTCATTTTTATTAAAAAATAAATATCTATTCTAAAATGAATTTTTCAAATATTTTACGTAAGGTTGGCAACGCAGGCATATATGTATATATTAATAATAAAAATATAGATAGTTAGTCACCCTATAAAAACCAGCTAAGGCAATAGCTTCCACCGCTTTTCATGTAAGTGTGTAAATGTTTTTGAAGACTCACTCTTTTTCTATCTTCAACAGTTATAGTACCTGATATACTTTGCCTATTTTCGTAGTGTAAGATTATAAAACAATTCTCATTTAATTTTTTTAAATAGGTAAGGGCGACAAATGAGCACAAAGTTCACCTGATGGTAAGTGGGTACTGTAGCATAGACCTTTACTAGTGACAAAGAATTGAAATGCAGATGCGTTGTACCCCTTGAGAACCAAGATACCTCTTTATCAGTAAAAAGATCTTTGGTAAATTTATTTAGCTGGTACATGTGAGTTTTGAAAACAGTCATTCATTTGTTTTTACGTCATTATTTTTTTCTTTGGCGTCGCTTATTACCGCACAATGGAAAACAAAGAAACTGTTCGAAGGATTAATGTTGTGTACGGCGCTGGTGTCGCAAAAGAAAGCACGGTACGTTTTTGGTTTCAACGTTTTCGTTCTGTAAATTTCAACCTTCAGAACCAACCCCGTGGACGGCTGGAGACCAAAGTGGAACATGAAGAATTAAAGGCTAATGTGTTCATTACAAAGCACTTCGGACACAGCTGCAGGCTTCGTGGTAAGTGATAAAACTGTATTAATCCACTTGAAGCAAATCGGGAAAGTAAAAAAAACTTGAACTATGGGTACCTCATGAATTGAGTGAATCGAAATTGCAAACACGCGTCGACTGCTGTGTTACTTTGCTCAACCGATACAAAAATGAAGGTATTTTAAGTCGAATCATTACTTGTGATGAAAAGTGGATACTGTACGATAATTGGAAGTGCTCGTCGCAGTGGCTCAACCGTGGAGAACCAGCCAAATCCCGCCCTAAACGAAAATTGACTCAGAAAAAGTTACTTGTGAATGTTTGATGGACTAGCGCTGGTGTCTTTCACTACAGCTTTCCAAAATCTGGCCAAACGATTACGGCAGATATCTATTGTCAGCAACTGCAAACCATGAAAGAAGAACTAGCTGCTAAACAACCGAGATTGGTTAATCGCTCTAGGCCACTGCTGCTTCACGACAACGCAAGACCACACACTGCACAACAAACAACCTGTAAGTTGGATGAGCTACAACTGGAATGTCTGCGACATCCATCGTATTCCTCGGACCTTGCTCCAACAGATTACCATTTCTTCCGGAATATGGACAACTTCTTACAAGGAGAAAAATTCTACTACGATGCGGCAGTCCAAACCGCATTCAAAGAGTTTATTGATTCTCGCCCCCATGGTATTTTTTAGTAAAGGGATCAATGAACTACCTATGAGAGGGCAAAAGTGCATAGATAACAACGATGCATACTTTGAATAATTAAATATATTTTACAAAAAAAATTGACTTTGTATTCCTCGCTTACCAAACGCCAATTTCATATGTAATCACCCTAACTAACGAATATAATATTGTTTTCATTGTTTGTTGCTGTTTTACGCTGATATTCTGTACGAGCTTGATTCTTTTTCTATTGTGTCCACCCATAAGTGCTATAGTTATAATTGGCACGAGTAATAGGAAGATCGTTCAGCAAGCAATGGAAAGAGTTATAGATCGAATCTTTTAGCCTCAGCAAGAAAAATATTCACAGTAGGTCCAGAGTACCCACATTAATTTTATATTCCAATTTAATTAACACATTATACTGTGATTACTATTCCCACGTAGGATTAGTTACCATTATGTTAGTTTATAAAATTATTTCCGGCTTAACGGACGAATAAAAACATATTTTATATATCCGAATATTTGTTTTTTTTTTCTAATTATTTAAAAAAAACCTAATTCCTAAACCAAAACAAAGTAGGCTTTATTTAACCTCACAACCCCCTAGCAGTCTCATGAGACTGCGGCCATATACCGTCAAATCCCTAGCGGTCTCATGAGGTCGCACCCACCCACGGCACTATAACCCATAAAATCTCATATATAGAGACTACTTTTCTATAAAGAGGTTTAGCATTATGTAATCAATATGAAATACTCTATCCCCTAGTGCAATAAAACAACTGTTATTCTATGAATATTTATTTATAATCTACGTTCATTTCGTACGCCATTTTCGCGTGAATGTTATTGTGTTGGTTTTTGGATTTTTCTAGTGTTTTATTATAGTGTTTTATTATAAAATTGTAATGAAAGTTTTTGTGTGAATATAATTTATCATTTTACGTAAATAATTTCAAGTAATATATATTGAAATAATTGTGATTTTCACGCTTCACGCCGACATTCGCTTCGTGTGTTTTTTTTAATCAAAATACAATAAAATCATTTTGTAGTGTAGTAAAACCTGACTTTTGTTTAGACCACAAGATAGATAATTATGTATAGAATATATAATGCTAAAATTCATAGAAAAGTAGTCTCTAAATATAAGTTTTAATGGTTTTAAGTGCTTTGAGTGGGTGCGGTCGCATGCGACCGCTCGGGATTTGCTGGGCGCATGGAATGCATGGGATTTTTATGGCGCTTGAAGGGTTAAAGCAACCCATTGTTTTTGGGATCATGAGGTACTTTCTCAATTTCTCGCATGCCTTTATAACATAAAAATAGCTACATTAGCATTAATATAATAGGTATAAGCAATTGCTATACGTTAATTAACTTTTAGCTACGAGTTATGAAATAATGCTATTGGTATCTTAGTTATTGTGTTATCAAAATCATATTTTAATTGATGATAGCTCAATAACGTAGTTTAGAATGCATGAGCACGATTTGTTAGCGTCTTTAATAATTTTCTCGAAACATTCATGAAGAAGCTCTGCATATATTCAACGATTTAAAAGATCTTTTTCAACGATCTAGAAGATCGATTGATCTTCTGACTCACCCATTTTTCTTTCTCTGCCATTCACTTCTGCAACATAAATTTTCTTTGTCACTCTTTCCTGATTCATTCTTTCCACATGACCAAACCACCGAAGCATTCCTTTCTTAATCTTGGTCACAACATCATCTTGTAAACCACACTCTTCTCTTATCACACAATTTCTCACCCCGTCATTCAGATTCAGCTCTAACATACTCCTTAACGACCGCATTTCTACTGCATTTGTTCTACTCTCGTGCTTCTTCTGCAAGTATCATATCACATAATATAAGTTCATAGATAGAGTCGACTTTATATAATGTATATTTTATAACTTTTAAGGATCTTAGAGTCACGTCAAACTGTATTTTTATATGAAATTTTTTGGGAGAGGTAAAATTACGCTAATATACCCTGTCAATTTTGCGTAAATTTCATGCAATACTAAACGGCATATACTGTTCATGATATTTTATTACATTAGGCATTTAATCCCACAAATATTCAAAATTGAAATAACAATGGCTTGTTTGGTCCAGCAAATTTTTTACTTTGAAATCCAAATCTAATATCAAAATCCAACGTTACGTCCATCCAAACCACGTCTAAAACACAGAAGTAAAGCAAATTTGTCATTAATTTTATGGGCCTCAAAATTAAATTTTTAAATAGTGAACGGTTTATCACGATAGATTACAGCGTCTAGAAAAAAATTCTTAATTTAAACTAGCTCCAAATTTACAAATACTCTACAGAAAGTCACTTCGCTTTCTGGATGCTTCCGGCTAACTGAGCTGATGTATAGATTTAAAGAATTATCAAATGCAATTGCAATGTGCAATATAAATAATACATACTAATAATTTAATTTTTAATTTTAAATTACATTAATGATTATTGCAATTTAAAATTAAAAAAAAATACTGTGGTGAAACATAATGATTTATTATACACTGATACTACTCATGGAATAAAATGAATTTTACTAATTTTATCGCCTTTCATTTGTACTTTTTTGATTCCCGCGGTTTCGGGCACTTTATAGCATTTTCACACATTTCGGGCATGGGGGAGAGAGTAACTGAGGTGTCTACGCTCTGATGTCAAAGTTAACGAAGCCTACATTCAACTTTTAATTATTATTATTACGATCTACGCAGGACGAGCTTAATGTATCTTGAAGTTTTGCAGTAGTATGCTTGGGTTTGGGTTTAGTTTTATTAATTATGGGAACCCAAGGAGATGATAGCACCCAGCCTCGCAAATCATCCTAGGTAGGAATCGGTTTTCTTTAGGGAGGATTTGTCACTTTATAGTGCGGGTGCTGTCTGCCTTGAGTACCCACTGCTATGTTAAACTGAGCTAAGGCAAACATTTTGTTTAGTGGATCGGTGTAATTTTTAATTGGTTATAAGTATTTAATCATGGTATTATTTTTGTAAAGTTGTATAGGTAGTTTAAAAGTAGTCTTTGTTTAAAGTGGATCATTTTATTTAGTTAATGTTTCGTTTTATATCTTTACATAAATAAATTATCGTACTAGATACACTGGTTGTACAACTTAAAATAATTGTAAAATAAAACCATATATTAAATTTATATCACTTTAACATTTAAAGCCACTGACTGTCCACTGAGAGAAAATATTTGTGTAAAATTGAATTCCTATCGTTTACTGACCAGTAAAGCATTATTTCACGTGTATGTGATAGCATGTCGATAAAATATATTGGCTGATATAAATGTTTTGTTTGTAAAATTGTAGTTTTGTATTGATAGCAAAATTTTAACAATGTTTATTTATTGCGTTTTGCTGTACATGAGAACGTTTACGTAGAATATGTAAACAAAAACTGAACCTAAGCGAAGGTAAAGTTCAAAAGCTTATAGTTAAGGAAGATAAATGGCTTGAACTTCCTTATTCATCTTCACATAATGCCTCCTTACTTAATTGGTTAAAATGTATCAAAAGATAAAGAAATTATATTGAAATAAATAGTAAAGTATAAGATTACATTGAGAATTACGATCTATGAAATTGTAATATAACTATGAGGAAAAGTTAAATAAATGTTTATACAATTGTATAAACATTTATTTAACTTTTCCTAAATACAACTGAGAAACAAATATTGATTATAATAGATTTGTACTCACAGATATTAAGGCTGTGAGCTGCCGTATGGTGGTCGTGCTATATTATTCATCGCCCACACCTACTTATGTCTTATGACAGATGGACCGACAGTTTTATTAAACGACATTTAATTACTATGTACGTGTGTTATACGTGGTAGAGAAATGCTGCAGTTATATTAGAAGTATAGTTGTAGCATGAATGGGTCTGCTCGACCGGGGAAGGACCACGCTCTCACAGAATACCAGCATGAAATAGTAGCTTAATGCTGCTGTGTTTTGTATGGTGAGTGTAGAGAACCGAAGACCCTTTTTATCCATCTAGTTTACGCTACGTACGTACGTAATATTTAAAATTATCGGGGTGAGGTTGAAGCAGTTTCAAAGGTGATGTCTCAGACTACCTGTGGTCTTAAGTTTTAACAACGTAACCTCATCTTTTTGATTCTGCTTTAAATAAGCTCCGAAACGTTGACATTTTTGTTTCTCATGCGATCAATCCACGGTCCACGTTATGTTTTTATGTCACAAGGGACACCTGTGCGTAAGCGTTAACCTTAGCTAAGTGTAATAAGTTTGATTTTCATTTATACTTTGACCGTGGTGCTAAGTTGTAGGTCATGTGAATGGGATAAAGTTTTAGAAAATTGACAATACTGCCACAGTAACATTAAACTGGCAGACAATTTTTGGGTCCAAGTCGCTCTTAAGGATGACAATTCAAGTTTTATGTTTATTGTTTAATATGTGACCTTAATCTTAATCGGAGTCGGCACAGGACAAATGATTTTCAGAGTAGAACTAGCAAGTTGTAGTGTTGCTGTTGATGTTGTTATGCTTATGAGTTTTTTTTAGTAACATAATTATTTAGTTATAAAATAAAACAAGTTTAGAGCACCGGAAAGAAAAGTTGTAAATAAAAGTTGTACCGAATTCTAAATTCAAGTACAATTTAAGAATGCAGCTTTTCTGTGATTAAACCATGTTTTGAACAATAAAATGATAAAGTACATATATATTTGGTAGTTAAAATTCTTTCAACTCGATTATAAAAACGAACCAATAGTTTCAAAATTCAATTACAAATATGCGAAAAATAAAACTCATTTCTATGTTTAATGGAAAACTTTAATGAGTCTGAGTAAAGTTTCAGGAAGTAATTAATATTGTACTTTTTAATTAGAACTTTTTCAAGAATATGAAAGATTACCTGGTTGATAGTTGATTTCCTCATTAGAATCTCGTAGCAAGACAATAACTTAATACATTAATTATAACATAATAAACTTTAAAATGATTCACTTAGATTGACTAACGTGACGGTTTCTGCTTCATTGCTACTGCACTAATGAATCGTAATTCATTAACTATATTTATATTACAAAACCTGACAAGTGTGCATATGACTCGCAATCTGAAGGTTTTGTATGAACTTCGGTAGGTACTTAACCGACTTTCATCAAATGAATTATTTATTTACTTTATCCTGTATTGCAACACATTTTCAACTAGGGGTTACAAAGGGCGGACTTAATACCCTTAATAATTACTTAACTTATACTTAATTAATAAAATTTAGATGATAAAAACATTTAAAAATATTCTTGGATTTTACCTTCATTTATTTTCTATGATCACTTATGTAGTGTACATTTATTACATTCTTACAAATATGCATAAATAATAGAGGTACCATTAAGTGCATTAACTGAAAACATTTCTCTATAAACTTATATTGTTATTCACACTGAGAAATTTACCTATCAATATATTTCTGCAAAAGGATTTTATTTCTATTGCTGCTCTTACAGACTTAATGACTTTTAGATCATTCGCAAACAAGTAAGTGTTAGATTTGTAATAATTATATTTAGTATTAGATTTGTAATAACAGAATAGGGCCAAGATGTGACCCCTGAGGAACGCCATATTTTCCTCAATGTGTACGATTTAACACCTTTAATCACTACGTAGAATTTGCGACCTATTTGCGATACATAACTATCAAATAAGTCTAATAGGGAACCTTCATTATCGATACCTACAAATTTTCTAGATAAAATCTTGGGATATATTCTATCAAAGGCTTTGGTTAAATCTGTATACATTGAGTCTACTTTAATTATGCAATATACAAATCGTAATACTTTCTCAAAATTCCGAATAAGAATTTCAAATACTAAACTTAACAGGATACACAAAATTGACAGGATTGACACCGGTAAATAGTTTTTACGTTCTTTTATGACCTACCTCTCTCATTGTTTACTTGTACTGAGAGTCCTCGCTTTTTGCCAAATTTAACGATTCTAGATCAACGGGAAGTACCCTTTGGTTTTCATGAGTGGGTTTGCACTAAAGTAAAAAAAGTAAAATTACAGCCTATATACGTCCCACAGCTGGGCACAGGCCTGTCATTTCTGAGAGGATTTTAGGGCAAAGAAGCGTCCGCCACGCTGCTCCAATGCGTGTTGGCGAACTTCACATGTCTTCGAAATATTTTTTTCTTATTCCTCAGACATGCAGGTTTCTTCACGATGTTTTCCTTCACCACCGAGCACGTGGTAAATCAGCATTTAAAATTGCAATTAACAATTTCATTGGTATTGGCGGGAATCGAATCCGGATTACTCGCGTTCTGTTATATTTACAGCGAGTGTTAACCATCTGAGCTACCACGGCTCACGGGTTTGCAGGTACATATCTATATAACATGAATTGCTCTATCTTTTGCGTTGACTTAGAAGCTTGATTTTTTTGCAACTCCAAGGGACCGTAGACCTAAGTATTTAAATATTAAATTAAGACCGATAACTCTGCCTATATCTCAGAAAATGGACCCCGTCAGATAGATAAACGGACAAGACGGACGGACGGACGGATGGACGGGGAAACGGACGAACGGACGGATGCTATAAATATCTCTTATCATCTTTACTTAAAAAAAACTTATCTTCACGCACTATCCCTAACGGGGTAGCCAGAGAGAACAGATCGCCAAGTGTCACGAACCTTACATATCTCTTTCGCTTCTTTCATGTTCATTAACTTCTTCATACATGCACGTCTAGGTATCCGAGTACTCTTGACCTTCCCCTCTTCGAGTAATTTGCTCACATGGTCTTCGAAAGTTAGTCTCAGTCTACCTCGACACCTTTTAATATTTACTTTCGCGCTATATATTTTCTTCACTATTCGGTCTTCACTCATTCACTCAACGTGCCCAAACCATCGAAGTATGCCCCTATCAATTTTTGTGATAAGGTCATCTTTCAATCCTGCCATATTGTGAATCTCTTCGTTTCGCTTTCGGTCGGCTATGGTAACGCCGCACATTTTACGAAGAGATCGCATCTCCATTGCATTCAACTTGCTTTTATGCTTCTTCTGGCATACCCAGGTTTCGCTGCCATATAACAAAGTCGGCACCAACACTGCGTTATGTATTGCAAGGCGTGCACTCTTCACTACGCCTTGCCTTTTGACTAACGCTTTCAGGGCACCATTGACTTTGTTCCACACGCCTGTCCACATCTAAATCACATCTTCCATCACGGCTGAAAGCACTCCCCAAGTATACAATTTCATTTACCTGTTCTAGACATTCCTGATTTACCCATATTTCACACTCCCATATTTCGTTCTCTCTTCGTCCTTTTCAAATACCAGAACCTTAGTTTTATTAGCATTCAAACGGAGACCTTTAGTTTCACATTCCTCTTTCATACACGTGACTAATGCCTGCAGTTCTGCTTCTGATGGTGCAATAAGCACTGCATCATCAGCATACAGCAGACAATTAACTTTAATGTCACCCAATTTCACACTCAAACAGCTATTTTTCAGCTTCTGTAAACAGCTGTCGAGATACAGTATGAACAGCCAGGAAGACATGACACAACCCCGTTTTACGCCCGCTTGGACGCTAAACATGGGTGACAGGTCATGCCCTACCCGCACACAGGCTTTACAGTCATAGTAAAGTGACTGCACAGCCCTTAACAATGGACCATCCACACCATATTCCGGCAACAGTTCCCACATTTTCTTCCTTATAACCTTATCAAATGCTTTCTCCAGATCCACAAAAGCACAGAAAATCTTCTGGTTAACACTCTAAAGCTTCTCTGTGATCATGCGGAGAGAAAACATTTGATCCGTGCATCCTCTTCCAGGTCTAAAACCGCATTGTGCCTCCCATAAAAATCTTACCGATTTCTCTTGCATCCTACGTGTCAAAACCTTCGAGTAAACTTTACTTGCTAAACTGGTCAAGCTGACTGCCCGATAGCACCCGCAGTCAAAATGTGAACCTTTACCTTTATATAAAGGCACAATGACCGCGGATCGTCCGGGACACCTCCCGTCCGCCAGCACAAATTGCACAGCAGATGACATCTGTCCCAGACGCGAGGCCCACCGTACTTGACCATTTCAGCAGTAACTCAGTAACCCGCAGCCTTACCTCATTTCAAACTTTGAATCGCACGTTCAATCTCTTTCATGCTGATGACCTCAGTGTCATCGAGGTCCGTGTCTGGCGTGCCAGTCACGGCGTCACCCCCGGATCCTTCACTAAGCTCATGACATGCATACATTTCTCTATAAAATTCACTCCATCGCTGCATGACGTCCGATTTTTCTGAGAGGACGTCATTAGTTCTCGAAAGCACTTTGTTCATTCTTAAGGCTGTCGCACCACTCCGGAACCTTCCAACCTCTTTCCAGAAAAGTTTGGAGTTTTCCTTAAAGTTGTGCGACAACCTTTCGTCCGCTTCTATTCTACACCTTTCACGTACTTCCTCAATCAGTGTTTTCGTATGAACTTTCTACAGCTTATATCTTTCTTTCATCTTCTCTCGCATACGCTTATTATATACGCCAGATTCTCTCACTTCATCATTCCACCATGCATCTCTTCTTTTTTTTCTTTTCATCTTTAAGGTACGAAACCTTAAAAACGGTGGTTTATTGGCAAATAACTTAATTATGTCCTATTTGTGCGTTTTTTACAAGTTATTAAGAAAGACTTCCTATAATTTATAACTTGTATTTAGAAGTATCTGATTAAGTTTATTTTCCTTCATGTTTTATTCTTAAGCAGTTTAGCAGTATTTAAGTAGACGTTACTCAGGCCATTACAGTAGGTACTTCAACTTAGTCCTAAGAGGTGGCTACACATCTGTAGCCTTCTTTGTTTAAACTTGATTGCAGGTACGTGGATACGGCTGCAGTAGCCATTTACCATCAGGTAGAGCTTAAGTTCGTTTGTATAAAAAATGAGCACGCACATGATATTCGAATTATCTAATTTATAAAAGTTTGCGTTATGTTCAACTATGTTCATTTTGTTGCTGATAAAATTTAAATGAAATTTTATTTAATTTGATTTCACTGGGTACATATAACTTGAAAATCAAATCTACTTTCAGTACTTAAATGAAATTGTCATATTATACGTGGTAGAGTCATGCTGTAGCTATATTACTAATATAATTGTAGCATGAATGGGTTGGCTCGACCGAAGAAGGACGACGCTTTTACAGAATACCAGCGTAATTGTTTTTAAACATAAAACATAAAATAGCGGCTTAAGCTGCTGTGTTTTGTATGGTGAGTGTAGAGAACCGGAGACCCTTTTTTACTAAAAAGGAGACATTCCATATTAGCCCCGAACGGAACGGCATCAGCTTTTTGATTCGTAATCGAGGATAGATGTAGATGTCTATGGGCCGCAGCAACCACTTATCATCAGGTGAACTGTGTGCTTGTTTGTCACCTTATCCTATAAAATAGGATATTTAATAAGCTTGCAATCCTGATATATGTATCATTTGTATGCTGATGACAATATCTATAGCAATTGACTCAGTTAATTGGGACCTGCAGTATACATAGAATTGGTCTGAGAGATTGGGCCTTAAATTTAACCCATCCATCATGTTTTAGCCTGATTATAATAGTAGGTAGCCGTCGGGTTATAAAGGCTGGACACAGTCTACCTATCCTACAACTTTACCACCGATTGTTTTTAACGGTTATATTTTAGAACTAAGTAGTACCGTGAAAGATCTTGGACAACACAACGATTCCACTATAACCTAGCAAACTGAAGTGGCGAATGTTTGTTAGAAAGTCACAGGTAATTTGCGTGCTCTCCACCACCTGAAAAACTTTCTCCCGTCCAAGAGCAAAACGATTATCGTCAGATCTTAATTTTTTTCATTTTTTACAATGGTGATGTGTGTTATTTCGACCTTAATGCAAAATTCTTCAACTAATATTGCCGTCTTCTTAACAACCGCATTTGATTCATTTTTAATCTTCGAAAGTATGCTCATATGTCTACTTATCATTCTCAACTTAACTGACTTCTCATTCGTCGGGATGGTCTACGTGCACTCACTTCTCTTTATTTATTCCTGATATCTTCTCATTCCCTATCTGATTTAAATCCTCATTTTCAATATCTCAGCTTCAACCATGATACTTACTTTATATTCAGTACCCCCTTATAGCTCTGACTTTATTCAATCCCCGTTCTTTGTCTAATCTGTTCTCTTTTGGAACGCTATTCCTCCCGAAATCAGGAGTGTCAAAAACCGGTTTTTGTTTAAATTCAAAGTTTGAAATTTCTTGTAAATATAATGGCAGAATCAATTCGGCGTTATTAGTTAAATTTATGTTTAATAATATATTATATTTAATAATATGTTATATTTAATAACATATTATATTTAATAATATATTATATATATGTATATGTGTATATATGTGCATTATGTTAATATGCATTCAGTTATACGTTTGTATGTAGACTTTCTGTACCTACTTAACTTGTAAACTGGTAAATAATGCCTCATGTACTAAGTCCGCCACAACAACAGTTATTAAGCTAAATAAATGAATATATAAAAATATATTTTCAGTCTTTTTTTCTTTCGTTTTCTCAAGACAAATTTTTGTTATAGATATGCCCCTAATAATAACTGCATATTGATATAGACTTTATTTTTGTTCAAAATAAAATAAATCCATTCAAGTGTGTTTGGATAGAACACGCGTAAGATGCAGATTTGGAGATTGTTAATATTTACTTAGATTATATACGACATTTTAGGAGAGTATAATAGCCGAGGAAGAATATCCACTACCCTGACTATCATCCCGTGGGTGTCTTAAAAAGCGACAGAGGGAAACAAGCAAGAAGATAAGTGACAACATCCAAAATAAAAAACTGCGGTTGCCAGCCAGATTGCTAAGCGTGGCAGTTATGGTAAATATCTGCCATGATGTAATCTATTGGGAAGGCCTATGCTCAGCAGTGGACTTTAAAAGACTGTAATGATAATATAAGTACAGTGTTTGTTATAATTTTAATCGAAATACCTATTATTCATACCTATTATTTAGATGTTTAATTGTATACTCGTAGTACATAGTAGTCACTTTTGTAATATTTTTTATCTTAAAATTCAGACCTTTGTCGGAAAAACATACTTAACATTTTTTTTCTTATCTATTTCTTTCAGTAACTAAAAGTTATGATAATGTGATACATTATGATACAGTAATGGAATGAAATTTTATAATTTCATTCTTTACGACAGTAGAACCTTGAAAATAACCATACAATATTGAACTTTTTAAGCTTTATTCAAAATATTTTTTACAACCTTATTGTTTTTCTATGTATTTTCCTGTAACCATTTCAGCTTTACGCCTTAAAATAAAAAAAGATTCTATATGAATTTCAGTTTAATTATATAACCCTACTTAGCAGTATTGAACTTTTTAAGGTTTATTTTAAATATTTTTGCAACCTTATCGTTTTATATATATGTATAAATGACGCTGGTATTTTAACACAGTAAGAATATGCCAAAGTTTTATATATTTTCCAGTAACCATTTAAGCTTTACGCCTTAAAATAAAAAGATTCTAAATGAATTTCAGTTTAATGATATAACCCTACTTTAATATAACATTAATTTAATTAAACCTACTGTGTAAGCGTGACGGTTAAGTTTCTTTCCGTAAAGCTCCAGGCGCGAAAGAGATAGCCATATTAATAATTGAAATTCCATATTGTAACTTGGAACAATATTTCATTTTACTTACCTTGTACATATTATACATTTTGTAGCATCTCTCTTGGTCGTCCATGATAACTTGGGATGAATCCATTTTTATGTATCTATTTGTATCAGTACACTGGTTTGAGTAACGACTGTAATAGGATATTTTTTATGCTGCATTTATTAATTTGTATTAATTTTTTATTTTAAAAGTGTTATATTTATGTATTATATTTCAAAGTATTATTATAAATTTCCTGAATATTCGATTCTTTCCTTAGAGATATAAGAAATAGAATATTGATCAATTAAAATTTTAAGCATTTAATTATTGCATTTCTTAAATGAGGTAAAAATTTTAAAATTCATGCACATTTTCTGGTCACTAATTATACCTATCTAAGTCACTAAGCAACAATGCTATACAACTTTGTATGAAAACTTTCTACTAAGTTTACGTAATTTTAAAAATGTTAACTTATTTACAGTTAAATACGTATAATACTGTTATATTAATTATGACTATCTCAACTCTAAAGTATCCTAAACAAGCAAGTATATGTACTTCAATTTCAAAGTTAAAGGTAAAAGGAAAGAGTTCGAAGTATAAAACGAAATAATAAAAACAAATGGAATTTTTAAACGACGTAAGGTATTCTATTATGGAGCCTTATCAATGGGATAAAGGTACGCGTAAGAAGCGAGGTGTCGCAACTCGTCACCGGGAGTGGGCCACGTGGCCGGCACGCGGGCTTGGCGCGGCGGGATACTTGTGAAGCCGCGAGGGAACGCCGGCCGGAAACCGAGGTGTACCGGGGCTCCTCGAGTACAGAGAAGTGGCGGCCCGCGGCTCGCCGCCACGCGCCCCGCACTCCGCGCCCGGCATACGCCCGTCATGCACTCCGCAGCCTTCGTCTCCACACCACCACTCACCCCGCATACTATATTCGCTTTAATCGCGAATTAAGGTCCCAGTAATGTTTTCCGTGGAGCTTAATTTGATGACATTCATTACGAACGATCAACTTCGAAATAAGAACATTTTTATCGTATATATAACTTTTTCAATACAAACGATTAAAGTCATCACGTGGTCACCACTCTTTCGTAACAGTGGAAATCAAATTGAATGGGGATAAAAGCTATTTAAACATTGTAGACTGTAGAGCGTAGACAAGTATTCTTCCCTACAACCCACTTGACCCGTCGCGTCGGGGTATCTCGGGGTCTCTATTCGTAATGTTTCATTTTCTAACCTTTTCCCTCCATTATATGTTTATAATCAAATTTTATGTAGGTAGTTTTCTTCTCAGATTGCTGCTTTTAAAACCATCTAGAAATTTGATTTTTCTAAATAACAGTAATTAATTTTATGTTTATTATTTATTATATTTTTAACAAAAATTTCTTTCTTTTTCTCAACATAATGGGTTTGTTTAGAAAAGTAATGGATTTGATATATTAAAACATACATAACATGAACTTTTTACGCAAGTAGCTGATACTGAAACGAAGAAATATAATTACCGCACAAATAATATTAGCTGTAAAACAAAAGAGCTGAAAACATGATGCCATGATTGATGTTGAATTATTTATTTTCTATGTAAATTTACGTATTTTAATAGTTTTTAGTATATACAGTGTTATATTACTGTATATCATATAGATGCAGTTAAAATAGTAATCTGCTTGTTATCATGTAATAAGCTAGGTGACAGAACAATTATATATTGATCGATTTATTAAAAATTTTCTAATACGCAAATTATATTGAACGTAAAATTTACGGATTTAATTTTTCTTTCAATAATATGCAATTTGTATTGAAACCAAAAAATTTATATTAAATAAAATTAAATAAATAAAATTATTTGTTATCATAAAAATTCTCCTTGTCATCATGTCATTAAAATATATTCTTTTGCTACTGATAATAATGACATAATTTGATGTAATTATTTTTTTAGATCATACTGTCTGCTTAGTGCTTTACTACTATATTATTCGTGCAAACAGCGAGGTGAGGCTTTTATACGTCTTTATCTTCACATCTTACGAGAGTGAAAACCAAACGCTACACTTAGAGGAAAGCTCGGCTGTAGTGTTAAAAAAAAGAAACCATAGGGCTAAAGTAAAGGAGACATTGAGTATTCTAACAAGAGCATGGCCCTAGTGTATAAACGGCTTTAAAGGAGAACCTAATCAAAACGTATCTATGTTAAATTTCTAAATGCTACCAAGAAATCAAATTTTAATTATTGGGGATTAGTAATAATTTGTTAATGTTACAAAATTGGTTTGAAGTGGAAATTTAATTTAGAATCTGTGCCAGAAAAAGAATGTAGAGTCATTCAGCAGTAGATTTTAGAAGTAATATGTCATTTACCTCCAGCAAGGTACTTGACATAAATAATGACTGTTGTATGTTCATGTTTTTAGCCTAGCTATATGGTTATATACCATTTATTATGTAATCGAATCAAGTAGTTGTGACACTATCATTACTGTTAGCGATGATTAATGGGACAATAAAACGTTGCTTTGCCCAAATGTAATAATAAGTTAATGTATAATTTTAGTTATGTAACACACAGATTCGCATCTTAGCAAATCAACGTTGTTTGATAAATTTAATAATTACTGTCATCACGGTCCTGACTTCTCATTGGTTTATTGTTTTTTTTTCGTGTTTTTACTTTACATGAATTTGGTGTGAGTGTGACTGTAGGATAACAAAGTATAGATGTAAAATATTTCGTATGCTAGCGTCCAAGTCTAAAATCGTTCAAAAGAGCACAAAGATGATATGAACAAAAGATAAGCGATGGCAGGTGTTTCAGTGACTTATTGAACTGGTGCCCCGTAGTATTGTGGTATATGGCGGGGAAGTCGTGTGGGTTGTTTCTATTTGTGGTGACGGAGAAGCGTGGGTGCCGCGTGTACTGGAGTGGCAATGACCTTGACACTAAGCGAGTGGCCTTGGGTAGCACGTGGCGGCTGACACCCGCTGTCTGTTGTCGGAACGCCGCCGCCGCTGCCTTTCCCAGGGGAGCTTAGAGAGGATATACTCTATTCAAATGCTAAAATTTGCAACTATTGTTAAAAATTTACTTTTAAATTAAACGAAGTAATTTCAATGTATTCTAATTTCTAATGTGTGAGATTCTGTTTTATTGTCTTTTAAATACATACAGGAGGTACATCCAATTTTAAAATTTTATTTATTATCTTTTTGTTTGAAGTATACGATACATTAATTTAATTTAAATTTTATTATCAGTCTCAGATAATATATTATATTAAAAGCCATATTTTATATTGTATTAAAATAATAATATGGATTGCGTTTTATAGAACTTTTTCAGGATAGTTGAACTATATTATTGTATGCACATGACATGAATTTATGGTTTAAAGTTTACACGTAGTTACTTATCACACCATGTTTTCAAAGACTCGCATTTTATATTAGACCGATTATCAACCACTTAACATAAACTATGTAAGCAGGTAATATAAGTAAATTGAAAATTCGCAAGGCATGTCCTCCCTATGATATTGTCTGAATGGGTGCGATTCAGAGCGTCGGCGACGTGCGGCAGCGTGTCGAGTGCGGTCGCCGCGGGGCGGCGGAGCAGTAGCCCCCGCCCGATACGTTTACGAGCCGACACTAACTTTAAGTGACCCCGCCCGCACTCGTGCGCCACAGCCGTGTTTATATCCTGCTCAATGAAAACACAATCAGCCTTCTTTTGTCTTTTCAGCTCACTTGACACTAGTTGCTGCTTCTAAGTACCTATGACGCTTAGGTTTTTGATAATATTAGACTTACGGCTACTTATCCGGATGACATTATCACAGATGCATATTATAGTACGTACGTTGATTTACGTGACAAAGATTACATTGTAGTACGGGATGGATTTATAGAGTATAGCCAAACAACCCAATTGCGTTGACCTACGAGTACTAATACGTTTTTAGAGCGTTTTATTAGGTACGAATTACTTTCACTATAGGTTAGATTAGAGGAAACTAACGACACCTGGCACTTTATAATCTGTCAAGCTGGTTAGACTACAAAAGTTTACAAAGGAACATACAAACAAACAGAAATCCATAAAACATAACCCTCCTTTTGATGCAATCGGATTAAAACAATAAGTTAACTAATAATACTAATAATTCGATACTATTCGTGTTCAATGTGTGAGCAATGCACTTTTAATGGGATGAGTAAGATCGCATAGGTCTTTAATTGTGCGGTTCTTGTATCGGCATGGCACGCGTTGAGGTATGGAAGAGATGTCTTCATTGACTTCATTCGAGAATACGGACTTAAACAAGCTTATCACCTGTCAAAGAATGCGTGCGGCGCGCAACCGCTGCGAGCGACGCGCGCCCGCCCCGGGACCGGAATGAATGAAAACCAACTGGCTTTTTATCGCCGCTTTGTTGAGTGTGTGGATTTGCTTGGAAACACCTGTAATTTGCTTGTTTACGCTTGTCAATCACGTTGACCGGAGGCGTTTTAAGGGTAAAGTGTATCAGCTGGTTCGTCACGTTATTGAGAGACGTATCAACCTGAATGTATTTCGTGTTTATACAACGTTGTTAATGTTTATTCATGGGAAACATGGTTACTTTAGTTACAGTAATTTATTGTATAAACATAAAAGTGGTTTATGTATAAAATTAATGTTTATTTTATAAAAACATTTTAGGAAATAAAAAGCGCGCAATTTAAAATGTATACTTCACAGTTATCTCATTGTTTTGAAAACATCGCGCACGCTGGATGGTTAAGGTTTGGCGTAAATGACATAGTTCTTCCGCTGCAGCTAGCATTCAAAATATAATTTTCAGATAGACCTATACAGCATTAAGTCGATGGATTGGGATGGAATGCGGTCTTTTTTGCATCCTACCCATAGGGGCGAGTTTGTTTCTCGCCGGATGATCTCAGCGCTATTGCTGATTCTGTCACTGATGTGTCGGTTCAGGGAATGGAACTATTTATTCCATCATCTGTGGTACTCATCCGAGGCAGAGAGCTGAGGGCATGAGATTTAAAGTTGGCACCGGCTTTAAGGCATCTTTCCCAGTACTCCTACTCCCTAGATCCCTAAAAAATTTTACCGCCCTGATCTCCTTCTTGTTTTCGAAAATAATGGAATCCATTATTTACTGCTCCGTATTGACCGCCAGTAAGGTTTCCATCGAGGTCGCTCACCTGGTGAGCTTCTTGTTTACCAAACACACCGATGGACGCAGGTGGTCGAGTCCAATTCCAATTGGATCACCAGTTGTGAATGTGGTGAATGTTCCGACTCTAAGCCTGTGAATCCTGATGTTCCACAAGGCTGTGTGCAATCGCTTACACTGTTTTTTCTACTTGTCAATGATATGTTACAAACCCGTAACTTAAATTGCATGTAGATGACTGTACTGGCGTTGTCTAAAATCCGGCCACGCTCATATTTATCGGTAATACGTCGTCAAGGGTAGTAGTAAAATCTCGGACTGGGGCAACTAAACCTAGTCGAGTTCAATCCCCAGATGACACAAGTTTGTGCTTTTACCGCTAAAAATAACCCATTTGTCATATTTTTTCTCTTTCAAGATACTCGCCTCGTCGTCTGGAGCGAATTATCGAATGACATTCAGTTCCGCGGGCACTTGTAACGGCAGGCCAAATTGAAATGGGTTTTTATTTCGCGGTAAAAGGCGACTGCTCAGACCTGTCCAACTACAGGCTTATCACCATCGCCTCCTTGTACTCTAAAATAATGGAATCCTTTATAAACTGGCAGCTCGTAAGGTACCTTAAGGAACACGAGCTGATCAGTGATCGCCGATGCGGTTTCTGTCGGGCTCTTGTAATTTTTTATTCTAATTTTCTTCTTCTATATTTCTATTTTTAATCATCTAATTTACCTGATTCATAGATGAGCGGAAGCAATTGGACTTTGGAGGCTTTGGTCATTACTTTGGACAGCGATGGCCTTCAGTGGGTTTTGGCACAAAGAACTTATTCAGAAGCTTCTTTCCTATGGGCTTCCCGAGAAATTATGCATTTGGATCATCAGTTTTGTTGTTAATTGGAGCATCAAAGGCGTAGTAGACTATAATGCTTGTGTTTCGCAAGGCTGCGTGCTATCACCTATGTTTATGGGTGACCGTCAACTTTGAATAACTATCGGGAAAATTTGATTTAATGTGGGTTAAACCGCGGGGTGGAAAGCTAGTAAAATGTAAAAATTTAGTAAATGTATTCGTGGGTTGGGCAAGCACACAGAACTGACCACGCATCTGCATTTTATTGTATATGTATATGGACCACAGCATCCAATGGCCATCAGGTGAACTGTGCTTGTTTGTCATCCTTATTCTATAAAAAGTACCTTCTGAATCTTATAGATATTTCACTTGACGTATGTATGGATAACTAGACTAACGTTCTTTGGTGACTTGTAGCATGCTCTTAGGAAGTCCACTTCAAGAAGTAGCCAATCAGTGCCAGTATCTTAGCGTTTTCGGCGTTAGATCTATCGCTATTTTTAGTAGGCTTAGCGCGTGTTTTAAAATTTTGGCGCTTAACTGAAAAGTTAGGGCTTTTTAATTTTATTTGACATTACAGTTCATCTGTATCAAAGCGACTCTTTAGGACTAACCAGCTGCTTCTAGTCTCTTAACTACGTGTAATAAAGAAGAATTTTAGTTTTTATAGACTCTAGTATATAAAATTTTATTTTCTTGTTAATATTACATTTTCTGAGTAATAAATCAATGATTATATTTATTAAAAAAACGTGTGAAGATCACAAGTGGTAGAAGTGAAGCTTTGAGAGAAAGAGACGAATGAAGAGTATCAGTAGGATAATTGTAGGGTTTATGTAATTAAAATATTTAAAAAATTATAATAAACACCTTATATTGTATTTTGTCTCATTCTCTCGTCGGCTCTCTTTTTTTTGTTGCTTTTTCGTTTTATCGAATTCAAATCAGAACTACTCTAAAGAAGTTTTCACTTCAATAATATTTAATTTTTAGAAGATAAACAGTTTACAATTCGGTGGACGTTGCGTGAATAGTGAAGCAAGGAACTTATTGCATGTAAAAAAAATTAGAGAGAAAGGAAAGTATTTATCACATAAAATTTTGAGAACAAGCGCTGAATTAATAATGTTCTAGCACTTTTTGCACCGTTATTATCGTTTATTACGGATTTCCATCAGCAGCATTCGGCAGCGCTGTAGCAAATCTTGTTAGGTTGTGTCAATTTTGTTCAGCACTCCTCTGATATACTGCAGTACAGCAGGCACAGGCTCAATCCACAGCTGAGAGTAAGAGTATCCTGTGCGCTTGGCTGTTCGGTTTCAATAGACAGGGTAGTTCTGCCTTTTATAAATTACCTGTTAATTAAAAAAGCTACTAAAATCATGAACAAGAAAATAAACAAAATTCTATGTAATATTGAGTAAGGTCTTGCAGCTTCCAATGATCTGAGCGCTCCTGGATTTGCGCAAATAACGCTATTACTTTAGTCTTTTGTGTTTTAGGTGTTGATTCCTCTTCTTTTTCTTAATTAGCCTGTAACAGCTCACTGCTGAACATGCATCTCTCTCATTACAGAAAGGATTGCACGTTAAGGATTTTTAACATTACAAATTCTGCAGTTAGAAGTCATACGTCATACTCCGTACTCGCCTGACCTAACCCCAACCGATCATATTTTTTTCCAAACTCGGAACATTTTTTTCTTGGAAATAAATAAATTTTGTTCTCAAAAAGCGGTACAAAAGGAATTTGTAGAGACCCCAGAGATATTCCCTCGAGATGGCTGAAATAAGATAATTATAATAGTTCTCATGGCGTTAACGATGAACGTATTTTAAGTGGATAGGGATGTGCTATGGCAAACACTGAACTCATTTGGGTTGAGCGCTGGCTTGATACAGGCATCGGAGTCTCTTTATAGGGACTCTAGTGCTTGTGTTAGGATCAACGGGGGATCTACTCGGACTGGTTTGACATCCATAAAGGTGTCAGACAGGGCTGTGTGGCTTCCCCGTGGCAGTTCAACCTATTTATGGACAGTTGTTTGCAAAATTTGAAAGTTGAAGAATGCGGAATAAGAATGGGTGAGTTAACCGTCAAGTGCCTTTTGTACGCCGATGATCAAGTTATTCTTGCGTCGTCGGCTGCCGAGTTGCAAATGATGGTTACATTAATGAACAGATCATTAAAAGAAAGGGGTATGAAAGTAAGCGCAAGTAAGACGAAGGTTACGGTTTTTGAAAGAGAAGAAAGTAAAACGATTTGTGAAATAAGAATAGAAGGGGAGTTGATCGAGCAAGTAGATGAGTTTGTATATTTAGGCTCCGTATTTAGCAGGGATGGGAGATATGATAAGGATATAGAACGACGAGTGAATGCGGGAAATAGAGTAAATGGGGCCCAGCACTCTATTGTGAAGAGTCAAAATGTGTCGAAAAAGGCACGTATGGCAATTCACAATGCTGTGTTGGTCCCTACTTTAACGTATGGTAGTGAAAGTTGGGTGTGGCAGAAGAAGCACGAGAGTAGAATGAACGCAGTAGAAATGCGGTCGTTAAGGAGTATGTTAGGGCTGAATCTGAATGACAGGGTTGGAAATTGTGTAATAAAAGAGTGTGGTTTGCAAGATGATGTTGTGACCAGAATTAAGAAAGGAATGCTTCGGTGGTTTGGTCATGTGGAAAGAATGAATGAGGAAAGAGTGACAAAGAAAATTTATGTTGCAGAAGTGAATGGCAGAGTCGGAAAGGGACGTCCTAGACGAAAACTTATCGACCAAATTGACGATTTATTGAAAATGGGCCAAATTAGGAGTACCCTTAACCGACGAGCATGTATGCGTAGGTGTATGGATGTGAAGGAGGCGAGAGAGGTGTGTCAGGATCGTACCAAATGGAAGTCTGTAGTATCTGCCTACCCCTCTGGGTGACAGGCGTGAGTGTTTATGTATTTTATGTATGTATGTATTTTAAGAGTAATTTATATCTATAGGTACATAATTTTGTTGAATGTATTTGTCAAATTATTGTTTTTTATTATTTTGTTTTCCCCTATATTGACGTATTATGTTAAAGTTAAAGTTACTTTACATTTCAGTAGCCTACATACGTCCCATTCCTGGGCACAGGCCTCTCACTTCTGAGAGGGTTTTAGGGCAAGGAATAGTCCGCCGTGCTGCCGCAATGCGTGTTGGCGAACTTCACATGTCTTCGAAATAATTTTTTTTCTTATTTCTCGTACATGCAGGTTTCCTCACGATGTTTTCCTTCACCGCCGAGCACGTGGTAAATCGTGGATAGATACGCACAATTTTATTGATGCCGGCGGGGTACGAACCCGGTTTGGTCGCGTATTGTGAAATGTACAGCGAGCGCTAACCATCTGAACTACCACGGCTCACGGACGGACGGACGGGACATATTATGTACAAATAATTAAATTTAAGTGCCTGATTTATGTATGTGGCATGTTTGCAATAAATGTTTCTTTCTGTCTTTTATAACGTAATAGTCTCATCGAATGTTACTTGAAGGCTAAAGAGACCTGTACAAATGATTTATACTAATATATTAATTGAGGCTATGTTAATTTATATAATTCCTCTATTGCAACCACTTTAATTAAGGGCCTTATAAAGGTCGACAGTAATGACTTACAATATTGTCAATACATAGTGAACTAAATATTATTTTTTATAATAGCGTAGTGTAGCGCATTACAGAAAAGAAAAATAATTCATTACAACATATCAAAAGTCCACTTCTTAACATAGTCTCACTCATCGATTGCCTTATGCAACGAAGTCAATTATCCCCCATATTTGACTTAGTTGCCAAAAACTATCGTTGCTGGTTGGCAACCCACCTGGCAAGGAAAGTGTTGCTGCCCATCTTCTGTTTCAATTTCCCTTAGTCTCCTCTTACGACGCTGCGATTTTTACGAAGTTCACAAAAAAGAATTAGTAAATAAGTAAGTATGAAAAGCAATAAGATAATATATAACGGCTAAAACTACATTTTATCAAATTCTACTTGAATAATTCATATGAAAATACGTATTGTTAATTCTTGTGATGGGTTCGGAAAACAATATTTTTGATAAATACTATCATTATCGAACGAAAATATTTTATGAATATACCAGCAATCTGCCCCGGCTTCGAACTGGTGATATGTAGATCCAGAAATAGCGCCACCTACCGGGTATGCCCATAACCTTTGCGCAAGAGCAAGCAATAAGTTGATAAAGTTTTACCGCAATCTGATGAACGGTACGGCAGCGCATAAAATACGAACAGACAAATATAAATTTATATATATATATATATATATATATATATATATATATATATATATATATATATATATATATATATTAGAAACGATTGTAAGAAAAGCTTGACTGTTGAATTTTTGATATATTACTGTAATATCGTATTTATTACTCTTACGGATATGTTAGGCACAAAAAACATTTGATTAAAACAAATATAAGTATAAATTATACGCCTAACACAGAATAATTCTTCAAGTAAGTACTTTTTGCAACATAAAACTGTTGTTTGCTACTTTTAAGTTATAAGCTCAATAAGGTCAACGGAAATTTAGATAATGCTTTAGGTCGTTCACCTTGTGAACTGTATAATGTATATGAATTAACAGTTAAATGTATGCTAACATTCGTCGTTCACTTTATTACAAAATCCTATTGACGTAATAATGAAAAAATAATATTAATAAAATTGTTTTATACATGTTAATAGCTGTGATGTAGCCTACCTACACCCTCACTACCTTCCACCCTACTACCACCGCCCTCCCTCCGCAGCACAATATTCCCTATTATTTTATTTATACGGGAAAATGAAATGATTAAAGTATAAAACATAAATTGCTCAACAATAACAGAGATAAATGTGAGAAAAAAACGTACAAATAATATAGTTATACGATATTATTGTTGATTTTGTTAATTTTCACTGATGGTAGAGAGGAGAAATGGTGATCTTTGCAATGCGATTGAGTTTATTAGTGCTTTAACGTCGAATGCTTTCAATTTAATTATTTAGTAACATAATAGCGATGTCGCAAGGAGGTAGTAAAATATATGAAACAGCTTAAATGAGAAAGATTTTAATGTGTTTAATTTTTATAAATAAATCTTATCGTTTCTTTGTGACGAGATAAATTTGAAGCCTTCCGATTAGGTTTTCCAAACATGTAAGCCGCGCGTGACGAAATTCATATTTGTATTAAAAGACCTTCTGTAGCTTTTCTTTGGTATAATGAAATTCGGAGCAATCTAAATGCAATATAGATAATATAATAAAATAAAATTGCGATGTGAATTCGTGAGAAAATTTAAATAAATGACTTTTCTGTTTGCACATAAAAAGAAATATATTGCGGCACAATGAATGTTAGGGGGACAGTGTGGGTGGTGGGGACAGTCGTGAGGCGGACGAGTGACGGTAGCGGGGGGAGGGGACTCTGTGGCGCGCGGGGGCTGGGGGGTGACCCACTTTAACGGGACAAGTAATATTACTTTTTACTTTTAGGTAACTATTTCACATTTTATAGTGATAATAACATATATTGCGTAATCACGAACTTTCCCTCCTTGGAAGACATGTTCTATTTCTTACAACGTAATTAATGTTTTCTTTTACCATTTACATATATTTATTAATATTTATGTAATTTAACTTTGTAATTTCCTTTAAGTAAAAAACTACCACCAATAAAAATAGATGACAATAAAGATAATTGTCACCTATTTTTATTGGTATTTTTGAGCATTATTTTGAGAATTAAAACTAATACTATAAAAAGTACTGCTTAATGCAATCGTAATCTAAACGAACGCGGTGTTCCGTTATTGACGTAGCTTGTATTGTATTATGTACATATGTAGGAATTCACCCCCATTCTCATGCTCTTCACAGAGGGGTGTATTATTTGTTTGAATTAATTATGTTTTTCCTTCATGTTTATGTTAAGTATATTTGGCATTAACTTTCGGCTTTTAAATCTCTTTACAAGAAATTTCTTCGAATATTTCTTTATGTTTCATAAAGAAAATTTGTGTAAAATATCGTTATAAAAAGGTTGTAAACTAGAAAACCGTGGTGATTTTAAATCATAGACTTAGAATATACAATGGCGTATCTATCCACGTTTATGTTCTAAATATTCTTTGTTATGATGTAGGTATATGTATACGTAATATCTAATATGTTAGTTTGTTTAGTAAAAGTTGACATTATTATATGGAAGGCAAGAACGATTATGGAATTTTAATTCATAATTTATAAAAATCAGAATATAGATTATAAGTAAAAATTTATCAATATCGTCATCACTTATCTCCATCATCGTAAACAATATCAGGAATGGAGTTCATAGACATTATAGACAGCAACCGTTCTCTAGTATATCTTAATAATCTATGGTAATAGTTATTTTATTAGGTACCTATGCGTTTTCGTTCTTTGAAGGTAAAATCCAAACAGTATTTAATTATTACGAGCAAAATCACTCAAAATGCTCATAATGTATTCTTATTTCTTCAAAAATATTTTTATCCTTGTCGGAGTAGGCAGAGCCATATAAAGTAAATGTTTTAAGATGATGTTGATGTAGTTCTAATGTTCGATTTAGATCACAGTGATACTTCTAAGGTAAGCTGTCAACTGCGCAATTGATGTTATGACACATTTTATTACCTCCTTATTCCTTGTTCTAAAAGGTATTCTCCAGCTACTTCGGCTCCAAGTTGGTCACTTGAGTTCTTAAACTCTTTTGTAGAAAGAGATCGAAGATCTTTTGAAGGGACACTTTCACAACTGTTTCTATGTATTTTAGTATTTTTTATAGAATAAGGGTTACAAACTAGAACACAGTCCACGTGATGGTAAGTGGATGCTGTGGCCCATAGAAATCTATATTTTTCCTCGATTTAGAAATGCAGGTGTATTGTCCCTGAGGATTAAGATGAAATGCTTCCTTTAAAGTAAAGAAGGTCTCCAGTTACTCATCATAAGAAACACAGTAAAATTGACGGTCTAGTCTGTGAGAGCGTGGTCCTACCTCGTTTGAGCCAACTCATTCGTGATATAACCATAATATAGCTGCAGCGTGGCTCTACTACGTACACCGTAAGTATTTTCATTATGGCATAAAAATTAAATTAAATTTCGAGTTCTTGATTAAGTTAAAGTCACTATCACTATAGTTCAAGTCTACTGCTGAACTTAGGCCTCCCCCACAAATTTACACAAAATATGGTTTTGAGCTCTGAGCCACCAGCATCCACCGACTATGTGTTTTATCAGCTCGTCACTCTTATTCTTGTGTGGATCTCTTGTATTTATCCAGCCAAAAAATTCAGAACATAGCTCTTTCAATAGCACGCTAGTGACTTCAAGCTTCCTCATACGGCCTGCAGTGAAGCACCACGTTTCGGTTCCATAAGTCATCACTGACCACATGTACTAGTTGTACACTTTAATCTTAAGATTTTCAGGAACATCGACAAAATTTTTGAACATAGTTCCCGAACGCGGCCCTGCTTAGTTGAATTCGTCGGGTGATCTCTGGGTCGAAGGTACTGTAAGGGTGAAAACGTACACTTAGACCTCTATCGTCTATTAACAATCAAAATCTGAAGATTAAGATAGTACGCCTTGCTTGTAGTAAAAGGGTCTCCGGTTCTCTTCACTTACCATACAAAACACAGCAGCACTAAGTTGCTATTTATTTTCTGAGAGCGTGGTCCCATTCCTATCCCGGTCGAGCCGACCTATTCGTGTTTCAATAATAATATAGCTGCAGCATGGCTCTATCACGTATATAAAATCTTTAATCGGATATTTTGTCTCAGCTACACAACAACTTCGAGCGTAGTGGTCTCGTTAACTATCGGTATAGGTGTAATTTTTTTTAATTATTTTAAGTCAGCGTTTAACTACAATCCACTATGGTAAGTAGTGATGTAGCCGAAGCTGGTGATGCGCACTGACTTAACAAAAGCCTATTCACTCTTGAAGACACAGACATTTTAATTGGATGGAAAGACAGATGCTGGTAACTTATTCCACTTCTTTATTATACGCGTGACGAACGATGTAGCAAACCATTTGATTCGAATGCGTGGTAAGTTGACAACGCGAGGGTGGAGATTGGCCAAGCGTCTGGTTGTACGATGGTGGAAGGGAGAGGGAAGAACTAAGTTATACAATACCAGCTCATACTCCCCGAAATTCATCATGTAGAAAACCGTAAGACTTGCTATTTTGCGCCTGTGCTCGAGGTGGTGAGCATCAATAAGCCTCTTAGCACGCCTTTTCATTGAATCCAAAGCTGCTTTGTGGCATTATGCAGCATCAGCCCGCATATGGCAGTAATACTCCATGTACGACCGGACTTGCGGTTTATGTAAAGTAAGTAGCTGTCCCAGCGTGAACTGCCAGCGCGCGTTTGCAAGGACTCTTAGCTTCCTTCTATCTGATTTACCCTTGGATTCATTGAATCGCTAAAGTTTTGGTTTGAGGATATGTCAACCCCAAATCAACTTAAAGAATTCGGTGCATTCCAGTGATACATTTCAGAAAGAAGGAGCCAATTTGAGAAGGAGCAAAGTTCACCCTTTTTATACAAACTAAGTTTGTATAAAAAGGGTTATAATAATATTAAGGAATTTATGGATGATAATAACCCCTGGGAAGGGTGGTCGCTACCAAGGTATTTCTAATTTGTTTTGTGTCGTTAATTGTAACATACTACATGATGTAAGCTCTTATTTTTTTTAAATAGTCCCACTAGGTTTCTTGCTGGTTCTTCCCGGGACAGAGGTTTTTTTTTGCGAACCAGTGGTAATGAAAAAAGTGACTTTCAATAAGTATGATTTATAATCCATATTGAATAAATAAGTTTCTGTTTCTGCTGGCGCCTTTTTTGCAATTGTAACACTTCCCCCCCTCTCATAGTAATAAATATATTAGATTAAATATAATTAATTCTCCTTTATAATAAAAATTATATATATGTGACTAGGATAAATAAAATATGTTTTGGTCTTTCTAAAGGTTTAATAATAGGCCGTTTGTAATATTTTGGCGTGATCGTCTTAGTTAGGACCCTTATTTACGTTGTGTTTGTTTAGTAACTTAGTTCTTTTAGGTGTCTTTTGGAAGAACCAATATTCGCTAGAGCAATTGAAAGCTGTTGGTAGTGCCTTATAAGCTAAGTGAACCTAGTTCATGGGCACCAGACAGGGCTCGAGAAAGGTTAAAAACATAAAACGTCCCAATTCCACTTGTATCAGGTTTACATTATTAACTTAATATTATTTATCCCTTCCCGCTCGGAAAAGGCTCAAAATATATTTATACAAAATACCCGATACAAGGGATTCGCTCTCCTACATTTGGGCACGGCCGCACACACGCCGTGCACGGTGAGCGCCAACCATTTTGATGCACTCCTCCCGAAGGGAAAGCTAATTCGGGAACTGGACCGTAGTCCACAGCAAAATAACTGGCGAACCAGTAAAAGAGGCTTGGCCCCTTGCTAGTGCGTAAACAAACATCGACCGAAGTCGCGCATGTCAATGCGTGTAAACGCCAAACAGAATACGAACGAATCCAGCCACAGTGAATATGTACGTCACACGGTTTAGGCAAATAGGCACACTGGCCGTAAACCCTCCGTGAGCGCCACCACCTGCCAGACCGCCGCTCCTGCAGACGTGATGTAAGTGTATGGCATCACCACCAATTGCATGATCAGCACGGCTACTAGCCGCAGAGCGTGTCATGAGTCTACCGCTCACCTCAAGGGAATGGGGTCCCACGTTGTGCGGCTTTCGGCCGCAGCCTTGAGAGTCTCCTCAGATCCTCCCGCCAGCTACCACCCGCATGAGGTCGACACATATGCTCCACCAACCAATACAACGGCAGATATAGCCAAAAGGCAGTTATAAGATAAGAGTAATAATTCGCCATCAGAAAGGGTTTGTGTCACTGACGTTGAGTAAATGCATTTTCGATCATGTTTGTCTCACCCACCAACAAGTTGCCTTCAATCATTCAAAGGTGGGAAAGTTACAGAGATATAATATTATGTTGTTATATAAAACATCGTGGAGGGCAGACAGTCTGCAGCCCCGTAATGTAGGGACCCGACTTGGGCAAAGCTACTCAGGCGTGAGTCAAACCAAGACGCAGAGAGCGCCATTGAGAATAGCGTCCCACCAAACAACCATTGCAGAGACGAAATGCTGCAGAACGCAACAAACATCAATACGACTATCGTCGGGCTTACACCATACCAAGGTCCCCCATACATCCCAGCAGACATCACCACCCGCATACCTCCATCGACCAGAACCACAAGAGTGCGTCGAATCAGGCGCAGCACACCCGCAGATCCATCACAAGACGCAATACCGCAAGTAGCAGTAAGCATCAATGCAACTATCATACGAATGGCGCCCCCCTCACAACACACCCATATGACCCCTATCGATTTTGGTAACAAAGTTTTTATTGTTGTTATATAAAAAATATCACCAACGTATCATAGTAGCAAGCTACTAAGACGCCAATAAACAAAACTCCACGTATCATAGCGCTAACGCACTAAGACATGAAGTTGAGTATGCCTGTTACACTTAAAAGTGCTACCAAACACACTCATCATCCCAATCCGAAAGACAGACGACGCAGCGCTATGCGCTACGACGTCGCCCACAAACGGTATGGGTGTGCGATGTCCACGGGAAAGCCGTATTGCTACAACAAACCCGCTTACCACCGGCACTAAGAGGTTATTTGTTTACCTCCATCGACCAGAACCACAAGAATGCGTCGAATCAGGCGCAGCACACCCGCAGATCCATCACAAGACGCAATACCACAAGTAGCAGTAAGCATCAATGCAACTATCATACGAATGGCGCCCCCTCACAACACACCCATATGACCCCTATCGATTTTGGTAACAAAGTTTTTATTGTTGTTATATAAAAAATATCACCAACGTATCATAGTAGCACGCTACTAAGACGCCAATGAACAAAACTCCACGTATCATAGCGCTAACGCACTAAGACATGAAGTTAAGTATGCCTGTTACACTTAAAAGTGCTACCAAACACACTCATCATCCCAATCCGAAAGACAGACGATGCAGCGCTATGCGTTACGACGTCGCCCACAAACGGCATGGGTGTGCGATGTCCACGGGAAAGCCGTATTGCTACAACAAACCCGCTTACCACCGGCACTAAGAGGTTATTTGTTTACCTCCATCGACCAGAACCACAAGAATGCGTCGAATCAGGCGCAGCACACCCGCAGATCCATCACAAGACGCAATATCACAAGTAGCAGTAAGCATCAATGCAACTATCATACGAATGGCGCCCCCTCACAACACACCCATATGACCCCTATCGATTTTGGTAACAAAGTTTTTATTGTTGTTATATAAAAAATATCACCAACGTATCATAGTAGCACGCTACTAAGACGCCAATGAACAAAACTCCACGTATCATAGCGCTAACGCACTAAGACATGAAGTTGAGAATGCCTGTTACACTTAAGGGTGCTACCAAACACACTCATCATCCCAATCCGAAAGACAGACGACGCAGCGCTATGCGCTACGACATCGCCCACAAACGGTATGGGTGTGCGATGTCCACGGGAAAGCCGTATTGCTACAACAAACCCGCTTACCATCGGCACTTAGATGTTAATTGTATACCTCCATCGACCAGAACCACAGGAATGCGTCGAATCAGGCGCAGCACACCCGCAGATCCATCACAAGACGCAATACCGCAAGTAGCAGTAAGCATCAATGCAACTATCATACGGGTGGCGCCCCCTCACAACACACCCACATGGTCCCTATCGACTTTGGTAACAAAGTTTGTATTGTTGTTATATAAAAAATATCACCAACGTATCATAGTAGCACGCTACTAAGACGCCAATGAACAGAACTCCATGTATCATAGCGCTAATGCACTAAGACATGAAGTTGAGTATGCCTGTTACACACTCATCATCCCAATCCGAAATATAGACGACGCATCGCTATGCGCTACTATGCCGCCCACAAACGGTATGGGTCTGCGATGTCCACGGGAAAGCCGTATTGCTACAACAAACCCGCTTACCACCAGCACTAAGATGATATGTCTAGGACACATCGGTTAGCGAGTCCAAGTTTACCTCGGACCAATTGCTCGTGAAGCAGCATACACGCCACCATAATATTTCTTTTCAAGTCCCTAATAAGGACTAGTCATTTTGCTACAGTACTAGGAGCGGTCGGTCACCCGACCACTCCATACAATGCTTATGCATCAAGGAGACCTTCTATAATATTGCTTTTGTACCATAGACCTTACTTTCATAAGTCATTCATATATAGGGTTCGAACCCACAATCCTACTATTGCAATGCATATTTATTATAGAGACCTTCTATAGTATTGCTTTTGTATCATAGACCTTACTTTCATAAGTCATTAATATACAGGGTTCGAACCCACGACCCTACTATTGTAATGCATATTAATCATAGAGACCTTCTATAGTATTGCTTTTGTATCATAGACCTTACATTCATAAGTCATTAATATATAGGGTTCGAACCCACGACCCTACTATTGTAATGCAAATTCATCACGGAGACCTTCTATAGTATTGCTTTTGTATCATGTGAGTTTAATATCATAAGTCCCTAATATAGGACTAGTCATTGTGCTACAGTACTTCAGGCAGTCGGGCTCCCGACCACCCCATATATATGTACAACTGCAGGTATGTATCTCCGGCAGCTCCTCTATACAAGACATCTATACATGAACACCTTAGGAAACTTTTCTTTTATACGTGAACTACTTCCACAACTTAGAAAATTTTGTTTTATACACGAACTCCTTCAACAACTTAGGAAAATTTTCTTTTATACATGAACTTTCTACGTGGTAGAGCCATGCTGCAATTATATTAGTAGTATAGTTGTAGCACGAATGGGTCGGCTCGACCGGGGGAAGGACCACGCTCTCACAGAATACCAGCGTGAAATAGTAGCTTAATGCTGCTGTATTTCGTATGGTGAGTGTAGAGAACCGGAGACCCTTTTTACTGGAAATGAGGCATTCCATCTCAGTCCTCACGGGTGACAACGCATCTGCATTTTGATTTGTAATGGAAGATAGATGTAGATGTCTATGGGCCGCAGCAACCATTTACCATCAGGAGGACTGTGTGCTCGTTTGTCATCCTATTCTATAAAAAAAAACTCCTTCCACGACTTAGACAATTTTCAACAAATTTTCTAATTATCTTATAAATGTTATTTATCCTTATTTTTATAATATTTTCGACTTGTATTTCTATTAATTATCTTATTTTAAATACTTTTTTTCAAGTTTTTAATAAATTTATTTATTATGGAAGACAATATTTTGCCTTTAATTTACTATGTTATTGTTCTAATGATGAAATGTATTTATGTTAACTTTATGGTTATTAATGTAATTTTATTGTTTAATATATATATTTTAAGACTATTTTTGACGCCCCTTTATATTGAATTTAATTATTAATAATAATATTGGGCCGTCACACAATGAAGAAACACGCTTGTGTTTTGGAAACGTTGAATTTCACGATTTCACGATTGGCATCATCCTGGATCATCATCATAAAGTCAGATATAAAGTCATCCAATACAAGTGTCTGCATTTTGATAAATTTAGAAACTGGCTTGGAAGACGTGCGCGTTAAATTAAAGTAGGTTATGATTTTGTAAAATATATTTTTTAATACGTGATAAAATTAGAGGTAGACGAGAGTGCTTTATCAGACATACTCAGCCAATCTCAACACAACCAAACCCGAAAATCAACAAATTTTTAAGCATGTTAGTACCGGCTGGGATTCGAATTCCTGACTCTCGTCTTAATTAGACGAGTACCCGATCATTACGTCACCCAGATTGTACAAGTGTGGAAAAATCTTTGTGCTTTTTGCATTTTGCAAAAAGGTTTCAATTTGTATATATATATATATATATATATTTTAATAATATGAATATAAAAGTGGTAAAATAAAAAAAAAACTGTTCAAGCGACTTCAACGTAAATAAAATAAGAACATCATCAATGTAGTCGAAGTCAACTAAATATGCATTAAAGATAATTCAAAAATTAAATTAAAAATTAAATTATTAAAATTAATTATTAATTAATTATTCATTTAATTAGAGTAATTTTGATGAAACAATAAATTGTAAGAATACTTTGAACGAGGCCTACAATATATACCCACTAAAATTATGCCATAGTACCGTAAATAAGTAGGTAAGAAAGATTCTAACTGCATATTCCGTAAAGTAAAGCTATAGTAGTAATGAATATAATAAGTCGTTATCTTCATGAAATGTTTCTTTTCTTACAGTTTACAATAGCATTACAAAGTTGTAATGCAACTAGTTTTATGTCATTTTCTATGGAGTTTTTGGACGAAATTTTAACTAATCCAAGTGTAAGTTAGCCGATTATTACTCGTTAAATTGTTAATTCTGCTTTGGTGTGATAGTTTTATTTTAATTTCTTTCTTTCTTATAAAATACTACTGCATATACTTTCTATATTTCCAAAAACAGCGCTTTAGTTGGTATATGGGGGGGGGGAGGGGACATGACTCTAATGAAAAATACCACTTTATTGCTAAATATTTCGCACACGGATCCCTTGAATCGAAAAAAATGTTTTTTCATACTCCCAATGTTTTTGAAAGACTTATCAAACGATATCACACGATGGAATGGACAGGTGAAAAAAAAATCATTCTCCGTACGGACGGACGGATATGGCGAAACTATAAGAGTTTCTTGCTGTTTAACTACGGAACCCTAATATAATGAAAACATCATCAATGTAATCGAAGTCAATTAAATACGCATTATTAAGGATAACTCAAAAACTACTGATCAGATCTTGATCAAATTTGAATGGGACCACGTGAAAAGCATCAGCTTTCAAATAAAAAACTCTCGAAAGACTCATCGAAATCGGTTTACTTAGAAAAAAGTTCTGAGATAACACACATAAAAAATACAGTTGCATTGAGTACCTTCACCTTTTTTAAATCGACTAAAAGTATAGATAAACAAAATTATACTTGGACCACCGCCTTATAGTTGATAGGTATGAGATGTAATTTTTATTTATTTTTTTACTACCCACACGCACTAGAATTATAATATAGATTTTATTGTTCTCATGTAAGTGACTTATTGTATTAATGAGAAATAAAGTTCTTTAAACCGAATTCAATCGGTTATCGCGATAGTTTAGCGGAGCCTTTAGCCCTACAGCGTAGTACTATTATTTATTCTGTGCCTACAGTATTTGAGATAGTTTGGCCTGTAAGCTCTGACAGCGCGCGACATGTTATACTCCCGTTCGCTCGGGACCGTAATGGCGGCAAAATTTGAAAATTAGCAAATTTTTTTGCTATATTGCAAATTTTGCTATATTTTCACTTTGAGACAATATTTATGGATAAAACTTACAGGAATTCTTGTTGAATGTATAAACTATCGAATAAAATTATTTTTGGTTGCTAGAAATTGTAATAAAATACGTAAATTACCCTGTATAGCTGTATAGTGGTATGTACTTCAATTTTAGTGACAAAATTACTACTAATTTGAATTCTACACTTTTGTTTTTAGAGAAATTTATATGAAAATGTTTGGAAATATGTATATTTTTATGTTTTATGTGTTTCCATTCGTTACTCATACCAAAATATAAAATATAAAGAAATTAAAAAAATTAAATATTAATATTTTATCTGTGTGACATTTAGAACAATATTTCTAAAATAGTTTTGTGTGAATTTGAAATAAATACAACGTCAAGTTATTTGAAATATGTAAGAAAACTATTTTTACTTACATTTTACACTAAAAATAAATGAGAATGTGAAAAATACCACATTTATGACCCAGCCGCCATAATGGGCCTTCCAGATTTTGAAGCACTTTTGGCAATTTACTTTTCACTTTTTATACCACAAATTATATATATATGTGTTCACTATATTACAAGGAATATAAAAAGTATAATACTTTCGTTTTTAGTCCAGACACAAATATAAAATTCTATAAAAAAGACGGAGCACCTTTATCAAAACGGCACGTGGAACGCCGAAAGTTCAGAGTGATTTCTTTTTTTTTTTTCTAAGAAACATTGCCAGGTTATGGTTTAAAATAAAAGAGCATATCTTTGTCTTTGATACTAATATCTATTGCATAGTGTCTTTGGTTTTGTTTAAAACGAAAAAATAGTTTTTTCATAGGTAGACATGTTTACATAATTCTGATCTAATTCGATCACTACTTGGCGGGCGTAAGGTTGGTATTGCGCGATCGAAGGTGAGCTAGGCTTGGTTAACAGAGAATCACTTAAAAGGAATCGGAAACCTGAATAAACGTTGAGCTTTTAACGCTGCGATTTTTACAACTGGCACGATAGGCAACTGTAGTGACTTACAAAAGTTATTTACGGTATAACGGTATATAGGTTAAAGGAAAGAATTTAATTTTAATATTTAAATTTTGTATGTAATAAAAATATTTACTATGTAATAATAAGTAGATCTCCATATCATTGATTTTTACGTCAGTTTTAATCAAAATTTAGTTTTAAAAAAATTTTTTTGAATAGCTAATTATATTTATACTCAAATCGAGATTTAATTTTACCTGTTCTCGGGAATTAATGACTAAAAAGTAACGGAAGGCCATTGTCGTGAACATGTCGCAGAGTGAATGTTTTGGTTATTTTTTTAAGTGCAAGTTAAGGTGTAGGTATTATGTATATATAGTAGATATCTATTAAGTATATCGCCGTATATTGCACAACGACAAAAACCCAGAAACGGATCAATTATTTGTAGGCCATACAATACATATTTCGTATAGGAATCGATTTTGTTATCAGCAATACCTTAGTCGTAGTTCTTAAAATTTGTTGTTTATAAATTGTAACCTTAACGATTTTAATTTATATATGAGAGACAAAAAGATTGACTGCATATAAAATGGCTCTTTATACAAAAAAGTCCTAAATAATTGATGTTTTGTTATGTTTGTTTTAGTAATCGTTATGCCATAAAAATTTAAAGTAATTTTGAATGCCAGTAGGTGAATGTTCTGAATCATTTTGTTGCACTACATCGCTTCACGTTTTTAATAGCTTCCATTCGGTTCGTTTAATAAGATCAAAGGGTTTTATGTGACAATAAAGGTATCTATAAATGAGTTTTAAAATATGGTTAGGTAACTATTATATATTGAATAAAAACATATTTTTCGAAATTTAAGAAGTAATAATTTCTCGTTTATTTTGTATCATCAATCCTAAGTACTATTTTTTCAAGTACTCCATAAGTGATTCAATCCAACATGAAGCTTAAGAGTAGTGACCAGTGAATTTTATAAGTTTTTTTCTTACTTTTCTACATTAAAGTAGATACTAGAATAAAGTACTAGGCGGTTTCAAGTATACTTACTTAGGCTTACAGAGTATTATCAGTCTTTGAATCTCGAAAGCAACTTTCTTCTAGGCTCAATTTATTGGCAACTCTACTGTGGTGAAGTGTTATAAGAAGTGAAGAAGACATATCAATACAGAAGTAAACGTGTATAAAATGGAATAAACAGCGTTAATAAAAAAATAATAAAAGAAAGCCGTAGTAGATTAAAGAGGGTATGAATATGTATTGAGTGAGTGAATGCGTATGGAGAGTCTGGGCGAAGGCGCAGACTGAAGGAGGCGCAGAGTGATATAAATATATTCGACAGTAAAATATTGAGCTAAACTATTTCTTTGGGGAAGAGAGAGCCTCGCAGATGACCCCAGTGAAAGAGGTCCCGAATACGGGGTCACTGAAGGAATTTTTGTATTACGCTTTTATTATTAGTGACATTTTTTAACTGAGAAACGCCCTAAATTAAACCAAATTGCAACACAGTCATAGCTACTGATAACATCAGTCTATAGTAAGTCGTAACATCCATGACTATGCAGGTCATGTCGTGTTTACGTATGTAGGACTTGAAAAAATAGATAATGATATTGAATTAATAACTATTAAGTACTAATGCGATAAAAAACAATGTGCTTCCAACTTTAAAGATCGTTGTCTCAACGTCTCTGCGATCATTGCCCGAGGTGGCGAAGAGCGACGGATCTGCTCGGATTTTGTTTATTTCTTATAAGATAAAAATTGAAACGAATTTGTAAAAGAAGATAAAAAAACTGATAAGTCGTTTTATTTGATACAAGTTTTACACGGTTTCATTATGGAATCTCTGAAAAGTACAGGTTTATAAAGTAACCAGCGATCCACCTCGGCTTCGCACGAGTGATTTCTGGATCTCGACAACAGCGCCACCTACCGGGTCCAAATTTGAACATAATCCATCTAGAGATCCATTTAAACACAAAAAAATTCATCAAAATCGGTTGGATGTTTTTCAAATCTATAACGGACATAGGTAGAAACATTTTTTGTGTTTTATATAGATAAATAGATAGATATAGCGTAATCTTTGTGTTTTTTATTATAGCTTCTTATTATGTTTCGCGTTTCTGTCTTTTCTTCTCTCAAATCTTGTCCATATCTTCAGTTTTCATAAAATGTTTTATTTTTGCGCAATCATTAGGTACATTTAAATAGATATGTTTGAAAGTCTAGACTATAAAAGTTAGTAAGTAAGTACTATAACGCCTTATATAGTTATATAGTAATGTCCATGCAATAAAACTAACTTTATGGATTACATTTACTTAACCTAACATAAAAATATTGGGTGAATATCAAACATTTCAAATCAATTACCTATTGTTTTATCCAAGTAAGGCTGGCAAATGAGTATACAGTCCACCTGATGGTACGTGGATGCTCAAACGTACATCACTCCCCTAATAAGAATTAAAATTCAAATGTGTTATTACTCTTTAAGTTTTAGACAAAATTCCTCATTACCATAGTAAAAAAAGATCTCTGGTTCCCCTTACTCGACCATGCGATACACAGTAGCATTATTTTACACTGATATTTTGATCGTGCGTGGTTTTTCCACGGTCGAGCCGACTCATTCGTGCTACAACCATAATCCTACCGCAGATCTTATTGTATAAGGCTTACGTCGGGGTACGGGTTGCTTAGTACCCATATTCTAGTGCCCTGTGGCCTTTAGTCACAAAACATGTAGAAGAAGACTAACTGTAAAAATAGAATAACTTTATTTTGAGTACGTATCAAGCTAGTAGGTACTCTTATTGATATCCAATGACCTTTCTTAGTTACGGATTGGATTTATCGCTTTCACTGTTGCTAAAGCGTAGGAATGTTATTGAAAACGATACTTCTATACTTAAGTTATTTCAGGAATGAAACGAAGACGAGTGCTCGTTTATAAGCGTGATTTAACAACTCCAGCATATTGATTTTTACGTCGCCGTGGGCCACCCCCTCCCCCGCGGGAAGAGTTGTGCACGGGGGTAATGCTAAAATGCTTGTTCCCCTATTTGAGAGTACATGCTGGAGGGATGTTCAACTGAGTTCGTGACGAAACATTGGATTTAAATTTATTTGTTCTGACTTTTTACTTATCGTCTGTAGTTTACGTAAGATTTATTACCGGATGCGTATACATTCAAACGCGAATGTGACACACTTTCTAACGTATTCGTACCTATTCTTATCTTTTACTCTTTGTATTTCTATAAATGTTGCTTTGTTATCAACTTTACGTATTTAGTTATGTTGACAATAATGTGTATTATAGGTTACAATAAGTAAGGCTTGTTAAATTAAGCGTCGATCACTTAAAAGTTTTGCAGCTTTTGTGGATATCTTTGAAAAGTTATGGTTTGCTGAATGTCACAAATATTGTTTTATATACATTTGATAAAACGTCTGCTTAAGCTGATACGTGTTTTGAATTATGTTTAAATATTTTTTTAATAAAAATGATATAAATAATATAAATATTTAAAAGTGTGAAGCTGCAGTTGTAGGGCCCCGCGAGTTTGTTCAGCCCCACCCGCGCACTTTTCAGTGGGTCGCCCCGCGCGCACCCTTCGCTGCACCCCATGTGTTATTCTCCGCTCCGTCCCGCGCCGGGACGCTCCTTCATTTTACTCCAATTTACAACTGAAAAAAATTCAAATAAACATTTCCTAAATTGTATCTTGCATAAAGTTTTGCAATGATTGTGTTATTTCAGTAATACGAAGACTACTAGTTGTTTAACTAGTAGTTGTTAAATAGCAAAAATAGCATAGAGATTCTAATTTTGTTATTTGTCAACAATATAGTAGTATCCATAAAAAAAGAAAAATATAAAAGTTTCATGTTGTGTATTCGTAGAATTAAATGAGAGCGTACTTTAGGTTAATTTCACATATAGATATGTGGAATTTATTTAAAACATATGTTATGGTTATTGTAATAATAAGTACACTAAACGCTATGGAGGGGGCTCAAAGTTCAAAGTTTATTTTCTATGCGTGATAGAATCAGCAGAACTAGAATAACTGACGTAGCCCAATGGATAAATAAACTGAAATAGCAATAGGCCGGCCATATTTTTTTTTATAGAAAAGGGTAATAAGCGAGCACACAGTCCACCTGATGGAAAGTGGTTGCTGTGGCTCATGGACATCTACATCTATCTTCGTTTGCGAATCAAAATGCAGATGCGTTGTTAGCCTTTAGGACTAAGATGGAATGCTGCTTTTCCAGTAAAAATTGTCTCCGGTTCTCTACCCTCACCTTATTAAACTGCTATTTGACGCTGGTATTCTGTGAGAGCGTGGTCCTTCCCCGGTCGAGCCGACCCATTCGTGCTACAAATATACAATTAATATAGCTGCAGCATGGCTCTACCACGTGAAAATGGATCGACGGACTGACAACCGACGGAGAAGAAAGGTTTTAGAGTGGCAGCCTCGTAATGGCAAGCGAAGTGTACGGCCCCCTACCAAATGGAATGAAGAACTGGTAGGGCATGAAGGAAGCAATGGATGAACATGGTCTAGGAGACCATGCTTTGTGGCATAACTTGTATTCAGCAGTGTACTTGTGAAGGGCTAAGATGATGACGATGATGAACCACAATAAAAATTTAAAACAATATAAGTATAATTAGAAAGCTATTTGCAATAAAACATGCTTTTATATCGGAAGTTTAAATTAAAAAACTTTGTTGGCTGGGTTCGTATTTCTTGAATTAACAAGTTATGGAATTTATTATATTTTATAAAATTTTATGCCATCATTTTAATAAGATATTACGAAAATACTTTTGTGTTTTACTTCAGTTTGAAGGAGAAATTGTCAACTAATATTTTGATCCGGTTGGGCACACATCCATTAGGAGCGTAGGGGAATATATTAATGACAGGGAGCTGGAGAACTTTGCATATTTTTCGTTTCCCTATTTTCTATTGTTGAAGAAACAATGCTGAAAGTCTTTTGTATGGATGTTGATGATATCTTATCTTAATTTAAATAATATAATTAGCAAGCACACGTATTCATTTATATCTGCACTTTTGGAATAACGTTGTTTTTGTTATATCAATTTTTATGTAGTAGTAATGGTAGAAGTACAGAGAGGAGTAGTCCAGGATAGGAAATATAACTGGTTTTAGTGGCTTAATTTTATAATTAAGTACATTTAGTTTTTATTCTTCGCAAAGTACTTTAAATGTACATGTGAATGCGCTTTATTAAGAATCGTTGAAAACATACAAAGAGTGCGGTTATTTTATGACAATACGGTCATGACTCGATCCAACTCGATCGATATTATGACATAGTACCACAGTATTTCATTGGTGTAATGTAGTTAGCATTTTTAGTAACTAACGTAATAATAGACAGGAAAACTTTGTATATTGTAATAAATTATAATATAATACAACAATGTTCTTAGAACTATATTGTGCATTAAATGTAATGTTCTTTTTATTTTGCCACTTATATCATTATTTTATTATTTAAGTTATTTAAATTGTTATTTAAGTTTGCAGCATTGAAGAAAGTAAGTACATTTTAAGTAAATACATAGTTAAATGTACTAATGCCAATACTAAGTCGTGACCCAGCAACTCAATATTGTACTTATAACCTCCTCAATTGTATAACGAAATTCAATTTATGATTTTTGAATATAAGAAGTAACGTCAACATGGGTCTGGGGTGTGTTAGATTTTGATTTAAGTAACCTAAACATTTCAATTTTATTTGGGTTGAAAATTATAATTTCAAATTCATTTTAAACGTTGCTTATTAATTCTTATAATGGATATAAGTTAAAGATTAGTTAGTTAAAATTTGCTCTGTGATAATACTCGACAATCTATGTCCGTATATAATTATGTCTTGTAGTTGTAGACTTGTATTGTGCAAAATAAAGTTAGGGTAGGTCAAAATTCCATTTGGTCGACTGTAGGTGCATACTATACGTATCAAGTAACAGATTTGTATCAAGTACCTAACAGGTGCAAGAAGTCATCTGGCGGCTATATCACCACTCACCTGAGATAGTAGTCAAGTACTGACTTGTAATAGTTTAAATAAAGTAATAACAATCCGTAAAACTAGCAGCAAGATGCATGTGGATACACTAGTGGTAGAGTCGTGATAGCTCAGATGGTTAGCGCTCGTCGTAAATTTCACAGTACGCGAGCAAACCGGGTTTGATCCCCGCCGGTACCTATGAAATTGTTAATTGCAATTTCAAGAGCTGATTTACAATATGCTCAGCGGTGAAGGAAAACATCGTAAAGAAGCCTGCATGGCTGACAGATAAGAAAAAAATATTTCGAAGACACGTGAAGTTAGCCAACACGCACTAGGACAGCGCGGCGGACACTTCCTCGCCCTAAATTCCCTCTCAGAAATAAGCCAGGCCTGTGCCTGTGCAGTGGAACGTATATTATAATCTGTAACTTTAACTTTAACTTTGGTGGTGAAGAGTTTCGAGGATATTACGTCACTCTGTCCTTGCAGTAGGACGGGTATCGTTCTTTGGTTCTGTTCTTGGATAGCTATCGTAGCCTTACTGTACAAATACTTCGGCACTTCGATATACCGACAGTCATTCTCGCACCGCTAAAGGGACTGATATTTCTCCTATATTTCGACGGAATGTAAGGAAATTTATAGTCCATATAGGCAATAAAACTGACATAGTTACTTTACTAGTTTTCTGTACATTACACGGAAGAATATGTTTATATTTTAAGGTACTAAAAGCCTTTTCGGAAACCAATTTGTTCGGGATTTCAAGTCGTTAGCGAGACGATTCATAATGATTCTAGGCAATGGCACGTAGACGCGGTTTATAAAGGGAGTCAGTCTGTAGTTCTTAGCTATAAGTCTAGTCGCTTAGACTAACTCCAGTGCGTGTTGGCGTATTTCGTGTCCTTTAAATATTTGATATTTTCCTTCAACAACGAGCGCGTGGTAAATCAGTATTTAAAATGGCAATTGACCATTTTATTTGTGACGGTGGGGACTGCGTGCTATGAAATATAAGGCGAGCACTAAGGCTCCGAGTACGGTTGAAAAAGGTTGTAATTAACACCTTCCGAATGGATTTCCACCTGGTTGTGGCGGGGGGCTAAGTAGTCGTAGCCTAGCCACCTACAGAAACATACTGGTTGGCCGGTGGTAAAGGGTCAGCCCTAGGTGGCCACTCCGAGTGGGCTTGGCGAGCCCACTTCGGATGTGTGTTGGTAAATTGTGGTGAGAGAGGTGTCTCTTTCCCCCACCATCGCATCCGAGGTGGAGTTGTGGAGCAAGTAAAGTGTTGGTATGACCAGACGCCACTCGCCATATTCTCCGCGACTCTGGCGGGGCCGCACCGATGTGGTGGTTGTGGGGCTGTGTGGGGTAGGAGTGGCGGTATTGCGAAGTGTCGCTCTCCTTACACTCTGCAGCCGAATCTTGGTTGGTGGCAGAGCCATAGACTAGATCCGCTGGGGTCAGGAAGGGTAGTGCTTCTGAGTACTCGTTTTTTTTGGCCCTGGTGATGACACCTATTTAGGTGAAGGTAGATAGTAATACAAAATTTTAACGTTATAACAACTTCCGAAAATTATTTAAATGGTACAGCCACGCTTTATATGGCTGCAGCGTGAATGCGACGGCTCGACCGGGACCACACTGTCACAGACCTACCAGCGTGATTCAGCGGAATAATGCTGCTATGTTTCGAATGGTAAGTGTAGCGAACAATTTTTGCTGGCAACGAAGCATTCCATCTAAGTCCTCGGGAATGACATCGGATCCGCATTTTGATTCTAAATCGAGGACAGATGTAGGTATCTAAACAACATCAACTTATCATCAGATTGTGTTTAGTGTTCGCTTGTCATCCATACTTTATAAAAAATCATATATTGTCTTAAGATGTTTCACATTTATTAGAAAACTTTTAAAATATATTGCCCGTATAAAAAGATTTCCATGCCAATTTGATACTGGCACATTTCTTTTTTGTAATCTAAATTCAAATTAAACCAAAAAAGCTGATGGAGGCGGTAAAATAGAATTACCTTTATAACAATAAAAAATCCCAGTGTGTTTTAAACACTAAATTGATTTTATGCGAAAGTTAATTATTTTCGTAAGTTTGTTAAGTATTTGATTAATAAAAGAAAGTACCGGTAGCATTTTCTTTTAATACCATTAGACGCCGATACTTAAGCAGATATACAATATCAAACCAAAGAAATATTGAGTGCAAAAGGCATCCTGGAAGCGGGAACCATCCAGTTCAATGTTGCTAATGCCATTAGCATCAGAAGCAAGCAAAGCGTGATCACTGGCAAGGTGGTAGAGCCGCACACTGGGAATAATTAGGCTACCACCGTAGACAAGACCAACTTTTAGAAATAATGGCAATAACATAATATAACGTCATGTTGACGGAATTCGTTCGATATTGTAACGGAAGACCGGGTTATGGTGAGTGACCAACTGTGAGTAAGGGACTACATGAATTTATCCATAATGCTCGTAAACCACTTCGGATTCCAGTACTACGACGAGGCAATCGTGGATGAAGATTACAATGGGCTTTTTTATAAATCTGTAGTGACAAACGAAATTAAGGTCCAGCTGATGGTAAATGGCTACTGGAGCCCATGTACATCTGCAACCAACTTTAAATAAAACCTGTAATAAGGTTGGTTGCGCGGAAAAAAACGGGTACTCTCACATTTTGTTTGGTTGGATATTGTTTGCCAGTGTGTCTCTCCGTTCTATACACGCATTCCATTCCACACGCACTGAAGGGGGGGGGGGGGGGTTAGTCTAGAATGTGACGTGATTTTCAGCTAAATAAGAAACGCGCCCCGCCTAAATGAAGGATGGAGATGGTAAACGAATAAAAGGGCCAGCTCTGCCGCCGCTCGCCCTTCTTGCATCGTAGTCGAAGACCACCGCTAGTTGTGATTGCACCTCTGTGGCAGTCGGCCACAGAACAATCTAGAAGTAACCGCCTTGCATAGTACAAGTTATCGTCGCGCACTACCGCTCTCTTCCAACGCTTCACAACACCAGAATCATCGTCATCGAGGCCGCCGGCAGAAGGAACCACACCCCGATAAGTGCTTCTTAAATTGCCTTGAGCTGTTTATTTTCTTTACTTTGTTTTCTTTCTTGTAACAGCTCAAGTTAAATTATATCACAGGACACTGGCTAAATAATAGACTAGGTAATAGCGAGTGTATCGTCCAAGACTGCCACGTGCTGCATCAGCCATCTTGTTTGGTTATAGGGAACCGCGCATACAGTCCACAAGAAAAACGACCCCGAAGAATAAAATATTGGCCCGACCCGGGAATCGAACCCGAGACTCTATCGCTCCAACATTTTCTGTTCCTTCGCCACTGATTGTAAATTAGCTCAACCATTTTCTGGTTCCTTCGATCCGGATACGAAGGGCAAAATAGTCAGCCTAGCCATTTAGTGCACATCCGTACCAGATTCTAACCCAGGAACCATTAGCGTTACCACTTTCTGGTTCTTCGACCTGGATTCAAAGGGACAGCCTGTGGCCGCACCATTTTCTGGTCTCTCGCCCCGGATTTCTGCCCGGATATCCGCTGGTGCGACCAAGGGTATTACACCCATTTTCAAAAATTGTTTTAAATGATTCTAAATCCTAGAGTGATAATGAACCACTTAAATTTTTATATAATTTTTTTTAAACAGAATAGTGCCATAAAAATTACTTTTAATCTATCGTTTTAAATTTTCGCGTGAAAACGCTAGCCGCCACATGCTGTTCAACTTATGATGTCACTGTCCTCGATTTTACCGATTTTGCAAAGGAATAAGATACTTTTTAATGTTTAATAATAAGTTCTATATCTATCTTCTATCATCTAAACAATTGTTGTGTTGTGCCTGAATGCAAAAATACGAGCATAAGAACGCCGGGAAAGTTATGGATTTAAGTTCTATTTGCTTAAAGTATATGATGCGATATTAAAACAGTGGCAATCAATTACACTTAAAGTGAAGATGAAAAACATTATAATATAAATTAATTTTGCTAAGAAAAAAAAGATTATCCAAATACGTGTTTTTATTTCTTTTTACCACGTTTTTATTAACTCGATAGACATACACGAAAATGTTTGATCAAGTCGTATTAATTAACTTACCGATGAGCTATGAATTTTAGACGTATTAGTTAGCTTTAAAAAAGTTGTATATTAAAAATTGTATAAATAAACTTATTATAAAATTTCACATTACTTGTAATAATTAAATCTCGATCAATTTGCCTCGTTGGTCTAGTAATTGTAAGTACGACTGTTGACAGTTGTGAAAAGATTTATACTAATCAATCAAACAAACACAGACCAAAACAAAATAGCGTCGGAATCAAACTGGCCTCTCATAACTTGGCATACTTTGTGTAGAGCGGGACAGTATTTTTGCCGATACACTGCTTGGAACATTACAAGCCGCTAGTTCAGTCTGGCGTGGAAAACTGTTCTAAACTCTGAGTCAGGGCAGCCCAGTGATTTTTCAGAGGTTTCCCGTCTCACACCGCTAATTTGTGCAATCTTTTATCATGAGTCATTTTCCCAGATCGATATCACTTAGGGTCTTTAAAATAAAAGCCTACTCCTTCCTCAAAAGCCGACAACGCACTTGCCTCTGGTATTGCTAATGTTCTTTAGCAGCGGCGGTCATTTTCTATTAGGTAAGCCGCTGGCTAGTTAGTCCCATATTGTATGAAAAAGTATACATTAGTAGTATGATGTAAAATACCTAGACAGATGACACTAGACAGATCAAACATCTTGGCCAAGGATTGTGATAACGCTGAATTCGCCATGCTACGACAGGGTCTCATGTTCAACTATGGTTGTGCCGACTAGTTTTTTGCCCCGCGTCAAGCAGTTGTGACCCACACTATCAGATCACATAATATGGAGAGCTCAAGCTATCACAAAAAAAGCTTTCTCATATTTCGGCGTGATTGTGATCTCAGAATTTAAGTTAGAATAAGGCCTTTCGTAAAAAAAATAAAACCTATCCAACTGCAGAGAGGTGTAAGACAGGGTGATGTTATATCCCCGAAACCCTTCACCGCTGCGTTGGAAGACGTTTTCAAGCTACTGGACTGGAAAGGACGGTATTAATGGCGAGTACATCACTCACCTTCGATTTGCCGACGATATAGTCCTTGTGGCAGAATCGCTGGAGGACCTTAGCAATATGCTCAATGACCTCAATGGTGTCTCCCAACGGATAGGTCTTAAGAGGAACATGGTCAAAACAAAGATCATGTTTAATGTCCATGTCACACCTATGCCGGTAGTTGTTGGGAGCACTATGCTCGAAGTTGTTGACGAGTACGTTTACCTAGGACAAATAGTCCGACCTTACCTAAGTCCAACTTCGACCGAGGGGTCAATCGACGGATTCAACTCGGCTGGGCAGCGTTCGGGAAATTACGACACATCTTCTCGTTAGGTGTACCTCAATCTCTGAAAACTAAAGTGTACAACCAGTGCGTGTTGCCAGTGATGACTTACGGATCTGTGACGTGGTCCTTCACTGCTGGCCGTATGAGGACGCTCAAGGTCGCTAAGCGAGCTATGGAGAGGGTTATACTTGGAGTCTCTCTGCGTGATAGACTCAGAAAAAGGATATCCGCAGTAAAACCAGAGTGACCGACCTAGCCCAACGGATTAGTAAGCTGAAGTGGCAATGGGCCGGCCATATAGCTCGAAGAACCGATAACCGATGGGGAAGAAAGGTTCTCGAGTGGCAGCCTCCTACCGGTAGGCGTAGTGTAGGGCAACCCCCCCACTAGATGGAGTGATAACCTGGTAATACATGCAGGAAGTCGATGGATGCAGGTGGCTCAGGACCGTGCTTTGTGGCATTTCTTGGGAGAGGCCTATGTTCAGCAGTGGACTTGTGAAGAGCTGTAATGATGATGATGAATGATGAAGGCCTGTCGAATGATAAAAACCGCTCTAACGATTTTTCTTTTTGTTCTCCAGTAAATTCATCCCCCTTCATCAATAAATCATTTTCTGATAAGCAGTACGTATGTAAACTTGCTCTCCTCGGCTATCATCAATGACAATCATCAATTTTTTATTTTCATTTTATTTTTTCATCACAATTGTATAATTTAAGAACAACACCATCCTGGTCCTTCCTGGTCACCCAAAGGGTTTTTTCACCCAAAGTACTTTTAGTAAATTTCGAGTCATTCACCCCGTAAAATAAAAAGTCTCATTCCAAATGTAACCACCCATTTCACCCTCTTGAGCTCCTGAATTTTCCAAAATCCTTTTTAGTGGATATCTATGTAGTAAGGAACCAAGCAATTGTCCATATATCACGGTTCTACGTCCCGTGCTTTAGGATGTACGTCTAGATACAATAAGTTTCATACAAACCTTACACGAGAACTTAGAAACGAGGCTAAACCTATTTTTATTCAAGAGTTTTTTTTAAATAAAACAATTTTTTTCTTCATAGATATTAGAACATCCGTAATTGGCACTCCGTAAGGGTTGTTTTGAAAAATCCCAAAACCCTTATTCATTTTCCCTTATACATTTACAGAGTACTTTTGGTAAGTTTGGAGTAAATCGCTTCGTAATATAAAAATATTCATACAAACTGCAACACCCTATTTCACCCTCTTAGGGGTTGAATTTTCGAAAGTCCTTTCTTAGGGGATCCCTACATCATTAAAGGAAGTTACCTTCTAAATTTCAGATTTGGGCGTCTAACGGTTTGGGCAGTGCGTTGATAGATGAGTCAGTCACTCGAGACAACGTCTTTTATGTATGTAACGTATTATATATATATATATATATTTACCTAGTGTCTGTATATAAAATCAATTGCCGTCCGTTAGTCTTGCAAAGACTCGAAAATAGCTCGACAGAATTTTGTGATTTTTTTGTGTGTAGTAGAGGGGGTCTCTGGGTGGTTTAAAAACTCAATTGAAACCGGTAGTTGTGTCGAGATCCAGGAATCACACGTGCAAAGCTGAAGCGGATTGCTAATTTAATTATAAAATTTAATAACTCAATAAGGTTTTACTCATTTTACTCTCCCAATTTTCGCAAAGTTATAACAAAAACAACATGATTAATTTAATTAAATTATCGCTAGCGATTAAAGTTATAAAACAAATTATAGTCAATTAAAACCTTATTTTCATTTTAAATTATTCAATTAATTTCTGTATAAACAGAAAGTTTATTTTGAATCCTTATAAGTTAAGAAATAATTGGTAGTTTTATCATGCGAAAGCCATTCTATATTAATTATATTTACAAAGTATGTACCGTATTATGTAATAACATAATATATAGTGTTTGTGTGTGTATTTTTGTGTTTTCATGGACAGTTTGTAGTACGTGGGGTTCACTGAGAATTTTGCGTCCTCCAAATCGAATTTTGATCGCAGCAGCCAGTCTCAAGTTGAGACTGGCTGCCGATCTGCAGATGCGCAGATGTTTAGTCTCCGTTGAGACTCAACAGAGACTAAACATCTGCGCAGGACGGGATTCTACTGTCCGATGGGACCGAAGAGAGATCAGGCGTAAAATCGGTTTTACGTCCTTTCCGAAGCACCGTGAACTGATTTTAACTGAATTTTAACCAACCCGGGATTCGAACCCGCAACCACATTATCAGCGAATATGTTTATGTACACTGAACTGTCTAATTTCTCTCTCTAATTCGTAACACACAAATAAAACAATTTATATTATATAAACTAACATATTATACTACTGTTCAATGTATTCTCCATTACATTTTTACTTTTTCATTCGTGTATACTATTGAAAAAATAAAGATAATTGGTCGGAGGGCATACTTTTCACTTGCAAAGTTATGGCCTCTTCAGGGTCCGGATATGTCAAATCTCTCATCAATTCTTTGATTATTCGGAAAATAAAGAAATCGTACGATCTGGACTGTGTGCGGAATGAGTCACGAGTTCAACCTTTTCAGAAGCCATAAAATGAATTTGCCTTGTTCGCGATGTGATCCGAAGCATTTTGATGGTGTAATGGGATAGGACTTCTTCGTCATTTCTCTCACTTTTTTAAAGTCACTGGGTAAACAAATGGTGGTACGCCATTCAGTATTAACTGTTGGATTGTTCAGACAGGATTAGTCTGGAAAAAAAGGCGTCCATTTTTTCCCCACACTTCTTGCTTGCCTCAACTTCCTTAGTTTGTGGGCGACACCTTTGAAGACCGGTACAGAAGTCTATTCCTTTCTTTTCGAAATGTACTATCCATGTCTCATCCTCTGTTATAATGTTATATACAGAATTTGAACGTCCGTGATCACGACAAAGTTTCTAACATTCAATGTTAATGTAAAATTTTTGGAATTTCGTTAACACCAATATCCAAATATCTTCGTTCAGTAGCTGCAGCAGCTCTTTACAGTAGCCACATTTATCTCAGTGATCGCAACTGAGGGTCGACCTTCATGAATCATCAAATCAGCATGGAGACAAATACAGCCACGATCAAATTTTGCATACGGACAAAGCATTTTGAAGATGAGTAGTTCAATCTTGCGGAGAGAAGTGAATTTTTAAAACAAAATCATCGCCTTAAAATTTTTTCGCATTAATTCCATTTTTGCTGATAACGAAGGTCGACTTGAAAAAAAAATACATGCGATCTCTCTCGAAAAATGTCTTTAAAATATAAAATTTGTAATTCTAACCTTTATGATAGACAAGGACCACAAGAATTTCAGTGTGCTTTATGTACTAAGCTCAAATCGAAACCACAACCATTCTTTGTTATATTTTAATCAAATGTATTCAGTAAGAGAGGTATTTTCCAAATTTCGATTTTTTTATAGGATAGGATGACAAACGAGCACACAGTCCATCTGATGGTAAGTGGTTGCTGTGGCCCATAGATATCTACATCAATCCTCGATTACGAATCAAAATGCAGTTGCATTTTGAATAAAACTAAATTTACGGATTTCATCGCGTTTATTTAACTGATTTTACTTATTTTTAATTCTCTACGTTTCGGGTGCTTTACCCATGGTCACGGGGGGGGGATTGAGATATTTGACGTCCCAATGTCATAGTTAGCCCATAGTTAGCTTCAGTTTTTTTAATATTAATTTTTCGGTCCGATTTACGCAAAACGAGCTCACAGTATCTTGAAGTCTTGCAGTAGTAGTTTAGTAGTAGTAGGACGATCTTGAACATGTTCAAGATCGTCCCCAACACCACACACACACACACCACAGATTTGATAAACCACAAGTTCTCGCAAAAGAACACCGATTCCTACCAAGGATGTTACGTGTGGCTATTGAAATTAAAAAACATCCTAATTTCAATAGAGGAGATGGATGGGGCTGCCATCTGCTTGTGATCCTATAATTAACAAAATTAAACCCAAACCCGAGCATACCACTGCAAGACTTCAAGATACTGTAAGCTCGTTTTGCGTAAATCGGACCGAAAAATTAATATTAAAAAACTGAAGGTAGCCGGGCTAACTACGACATTGGGACGTCAAACATCTCAGTCCTCCCCCCCCGTGACCATGGGTGCTGTAAAGCACCCGAAACGTCGGGAATTAAAAAATAAGTAAAATCAGTTAAATAAACAAGATAAAATCCGTAAATTTAGTTTTATTCAATGTGTAGTGTTCGTGTAAATTTAAGAAATCATTATGCAGATGCATTGTCACCCGTGAGGACTTAGGTGGAATGCCTCGTTTCCAGTAAAAAGGGTCTCCGGTTCTCTACACTCACAATAAGAAACACAGCAGAATTAAGCTAATATTTTACGCTGGTATTCTGTGAGAGCGTGGTCCTTCCCCGGTCGAGCCGACCCATTCATGCCACAACTATACTACTGATATAATTGCAGCATGGCTCTACCACGTAAATGTGCTACTGCCCATATCATGTTTCACTTTTCTTTTGTCACCTCTTACGATATCAACTGAACGATATTGGATAGTGGATATTCTTACACGGTTACTTTCTAGAGAATTCAATACTAGAACATTCTACACCTAGTCGGTCGGGTTCGGTATGTGCTCGAACATTCTAGATGTTTCAGTGGAAGAGACCCTATATAAGGTCAGTAATGACCGCGACCGAGTGAGTATTGAATTAGCGATTCAAGCGAACACTTCGAAGCGATATAACTGCAAACTGAACTTTAGTTCGCAGTAGTATCGCTTCATTGTGATTAATTATTAGTGTGTTTTAAGTTTTAGTTGGTGTTCGGTAATTAAAGTGTAATTTTCGTAATTCAATCGGCAGTTTTATGGTCACGAACCCCAAGCTCCTAACAATTGTTTTTTTTTTATATAGGATAGGGTGACAAACGAGCACACAGTCCACCTGATGATAAGTGGTTGCTGTGGCCCATAAACATCTACATCTATCCTCGATTACGAATCAAAATGCAGATACGTTGTCAGTTGTCACCCATGAGGACTAAGATGGAATATCTCATTTCCAGTAAAACGGGTCTCCGGTTCTCTACACTCACCATACGAAACACAGCAGTAAGCTACTATTTGACGCTGGTATTCTGTGAGAGCGTGGCCCTTCCCCGGTCGAGCCGATCCATTCGTGCTACAACTATACTACTAATATAACTGCAGCATGGCTCTACCACGTAATAAACTATATACTGGTATTATATGAAAAGTTAAAGCGGGGAGTATTTTTATAGAATATAATTGACAAACGAGTACACAGTCCACTTGATGGTAAGTGGATGATGTGACTTAAAGGCACATTCATGTATCCTCAGATAAGAATTAAAATGTATTTGTCTCATTACCAGTAAAAGCTGTCTCAGATCCTCTACATTTGGCACACGAAACAAAAGAGCTGCTATTTCTCTTAATCTTTTATGCTGGTGTTCTTTAAGAGCGTGGTCTTTCCACAGTCGAACCGATCCATTCGTGCTGCAACTACGATATAGCTGCAATACAGCTCTATAAAACTATAATACTACATTAACAATGAATATGTACATAAATTATCTCAATTGATAGAAACCATTTTGTATGTTGACTTTTCTAAAATATCGCTCCCTATAATCTGACACCTGGGGCAATAGCACCCCTTCCATCCGTTCCCTAGCTACGCCACTTCAAGCATACATTTTATCGCTTTATTATTACGATTTAACTTAATTATTATTATAAATTATAAGAATTGCTAACTAACATTATTAATATTTTTGACTTGAACGGGTTTATTATGAGAGCTGAGTTTGGAAATTTTGTAAGCCAAGTTTAAACCGTTATTTTTTATGATAATGATGGTTACCTACTTTTCTATCTTTATGTTTAAATTAATAATAAATGAAGGCTCTTGGGCTCAATTCTAATTTTAGTAAATATATGCAATATATAAAGTTCTATCTTCTTTGCACATTATTAATAGTTTACGGATATTATTGCATTATTTAGTCAATCAAAAGGAGGTAATCTCAACTTTTCTTCATTGAATGGAAAAGCTTTTAAGAGCTTGTTGTTTTGTCATTTCTTTTATTTAGTTTTAACATTACTAAATGTTTATATTTATGTTTGTAATAATGATATATAATTTCTATTTCGATTCATTAATTACAGCCAATAAAAGTCCACTGGTGAAGATAGACTTCCTTCATAGATTGCCTCTTGGGGGAGATTTTGCAAGCGGATTGGCAACCGCAGTTTTTATTATTTTAAATTGTTATCAGGAAGATGCTGCTGCCAATCTCCTGTTTCATTTTCCCTATGCCGCCACTCACAACACCCTCGGGACGGTATGGGGTACCTAGTGGATATTCCTACACCACCACTACCTACACGTTTGTTACACTATTGTTGTACAACAATAGTTGTACAAAAATAGTTGTACGACAATAGTTGTACAACAAATGTTGCACAATTTATATATTATGCTCTATAATTATTTTACTACTACTACTTCTATGGTTGCAGCCCATTACAAATCCACTGCTAAACATAAACCTTCCCCATAAATGACCATAAAGCAGTTCCCAGCCACCTGTATCCATCGACAGCCGACTGCGTGTTTCATAATTTCGTCTCTTCATCTAGAGGGGGGGGGGGCAGCACTGCGATATTATGATACAGCCATAGAATTACCGCAGCGTCAATATTCTGCTGGAGCCACAATAAGGAGACTGGCTAGCAATCGTTGGACAAAAGATTATTATCTAAAACAATTACATAATACGCAAAGTTAACTTCTGTATAATAAAATTTTGTACTGAGAAAAATATAATAATAACGTCCCCTAGACCGAATTTCGGCCACGGCGGCTCGCCTCAGCGGAGGCTAGCCATCGATGCAGGACAGGATTATAGTGCCCAAGTGTATGCGCAAGCACTCTCTATTTCCTCACTCTCCTAATCCGATGGGATGGTAAACCGACACGACCGGAGAGAGATCAGGCGCAGGACCAACGGCTTTACGTGCTTTCCGAGGCACGGGGGTGAGACACCGCCAACTTCCTGACTCCGGGCAACTACCGAGAATTTCTTGATTACATTAAAAAAGTAAACGTTTGCCGAGGCGTGAGAATAAATTGTGAGATAGATAGTTTGTATGCCGACATCACATGACAAAATTTGTGAAAACGGCCAAAAAAGTTTATTAAATATAATTATAATTTCTGTTTATATTGCAAGTTATAAGGGTGAAAACTAATAATTAAGTTTGCCATGTGTTTTATTCGTAGTGTAAAATCAATTTTTCTATTTATAGAGTAAGTGTGACAAACAAGCATACAGTTCACCTGAGAATATACACCATATTATGGCCCATAAATATTACATGTAATCCACATTTAAAAATCAAATTGCAAATGCGTTTTCATCTTTACTAAAATAGAATGTGTTAGATTAACAGGTGCTAGGTCTCCGGTGCAAATAATGTCCTCCAGACAGAAATTAGGTCACGACAGCCTGCCACAAGACCTTGTAACCAGGGTTATTTTACAATAACCGGCCAAATTTGCACAGAAGGTTCAGAATAAGTAACATATAGCCAAAAAGTGAACTGTAATGCATATATATATATATATTTATATATATATATATATATATATATATATATATATATATATATATATATATATATATAGTATGCAATAATGTGGTAATACATTATTTTAACTGATTTTACTGCGCACGCGCATATTCGTTACAGGAAGCAAAAACGTAGTTGCCCATAAATCACATTCAGTTTGGGATAGTTTCAAATAAAAGTAGAAGCCTCATTTACTCGTATTTTCAAAAACTGCAAGAATGGTATATCGTTTTTTATATTTTTGAACTTAAGTTCACCTCGTTTAGAGCCGGGGCGGCATCAGAGGCAGCTGAATGAAGTAAGTGGTGCAATTATGAGTCTTTAAGCGATGATTACATATTTGTGCCATTTGCCGTAGATATTATAGGTAGGTGGGGTATTCGTCCGGTGAAGTTTCTATAGGAACTGTATCCGCGATTGGACGTCGCTGCTGGTGCAAAAGGGCTGGTTCCTTTCTTGCTCAAAGGCCCAGTACATTACCGATTCAGCGAGAGAAGGCAGTCAGCGTTCTTAGCACGATACCACGGGAAGTCGGACTGTATAACAATTTAAATTTTTAGTTTTAGTTTTTCTTTATAGTTTTTTTAATATTGTATGTAGCTTAATTTTACAATTTGGCTACTCTCTGAAAAATAACCCTGTATTTTCTAGGACTTTATTGTGAAGCGTATACGTTGGTCCACAAACGAACTCTTGATTGTTGAATCGAGTATTTGGGCTGGGCTACTCGTCTTAACCAAGCAGTAGCTTAATCTACCGATGCCTTAAGCTTGTGCGATGCGATGGAAAACGGTGTCAATTAGGGTCAAAAGACTAATCATAACACATTCACGTTTGTAATTAAATATTTCAATCTTTTTTGTATAAAATAAGGGTGACTAACAATCATGCAGTCCACCTGATGGAAAGTGGATGCTGTGGCCCATAAAACCTTCATCTACCCTCGATTAAATATCAAAATGCAGATGCGCTGTCACACCTGTGGGCTTGGATGAAGTGACTCGTTACCAGTAAAACGTTTTCCAATTCTTTACATTCACTATACAAAACCACTGCAGCATTAACGAAAAGTGTTTAATGAACGAATTAACGAACATAAAAGGTCTTAATTTTGTGTTTTAACTAAAACAATTAACGGTCAGAATAAAAATAGTTATCCCAGGTTTAAGTGTAATTTTAAACACAAATATTAATTTTCTAGTTCCTTTTATCAGCCCTGTGGTTTGAATTTAAGTACATTTAAGAAAACTAAATGTCATACTGAGTAGTATGAACTTGGATAAAGTATATGACAGTTCATAAAATAGTTCTTAGATGTAATATTTTTATTTTAAAATTCAATACTATACATAATTAAAATTTCGTTCATACAACTTAGAAAAACAAATTTTATTAAATTTCAAAGTAGATAACAAACTTAAATGTTCTACGTTAAACGCGTACGAGAGTTTCGTTTTATCAAAAGTCGTAATTACATTATGAAAGCGCCTTGATGCGAATCGTGGGTGAAGTTTAATGTCGATATAAAAATGTAATTATACGTTAAATTAAACTTTAATTTGTATATGTTTTCATTAAAATTCATAATTATTACTGATGGACCCTGTCTATATTTACCAAACTGAACACGGCATAATTTATTTAAACTATGCATACGTAAGAGTGGGCGCATAGAAAAAAATAACTTTTTATTCAGAGGCCAATGCGATTGAATGGGAAAAGATACAAGCTGAGGTACTGTGATTTGTAAAAACGACTTCGTCAATATATACGCGAGAAACTGGAAGATCAAATCGAGTTGGTCTTCGGGGAAATTAAAACAAATAATAGACAAACCCAAAAACGAAATTTATAACAATTATTGTAATAATAATATTGAATTTACAAACCTATCACTACCATAAACATAATTTCATGTATAGTACATTTTTTGTGTAAATGTAATTTGAGTTATTCTAAGTAAGTAGCAGATAAGTGTGTATAATTTGTTTATAAATGTATATTACAGAACACGTGCAATATAGCTTCAGAATGGCTCTATACGCTCGTAGTTTATTAATTTTGGCCACGTACAAAATTAATAAACGACGTACATTTAGCGACAAAGCGAATGATTAATTTATTATTAACATTATAGAAATCTAACGGGACTTTTTTCAAACTAACAATTTAAAAAAGGTTGCACAATTAATTATTTTTGGCGTACTAAAAAATCATTTTTAGAATGCTTCATTATTTTGTTGACGTTTGTTCCACCACAGTAGCTAACAAAGCACTTGTCATCTGTCTAAGGTCGAGGTGACTTAGAAATATACTCCGTCGAGTCTTAATCCGTTCCTTTATACCATTAGTCACTGCAATAATTTAAATAGTCTCTTGTGATCACTCTGTAAGCGGTGATTCTGGTTGATCCACCTTGACTTCTCGGAAAATCCAGGGTTCATTCAATTTTTAAGCAATATCCGGCCTTTTCTTTTTAAGTAAATGCCACCCTGATATTGGTCACACCACTTGACCAATGATTGCCAGACCTGGAGCTTATCAAGCTGTTGATAAGGTATCCGAGAGGCATAATGTGCGTTCCCTAAATCACTTCCTCCAATAAACTCCCCATCTACTCAATTTCGTAGGCAATCGTACCGTTATTGTCCACATACAATGCTGCTGAGAGGTTCACGGCAGTATCCACATGTTTCTGTTGATCCGTATCTAGTGGAGCCGCAACTACAACCATAGTCGTTCATTCTATACAGGAATAATCTCACGTCGCAGTCGTTCGAGTTCAGGCTCATCAAAAATTTTAACACATGAAGTACCGAACTCAGTATGCCAGATTTTGACTCCGTAACGGGAACGAACGACTATAACTCATCAAAAAAAACGGTCCTGCCCGATACGCAAGCCCTCCAGTAGTATCCTTTTGCTTTAAAACACGCCCGCAATGCATTTGTGTTCATAAATTTGTCCAGCACATGTGGCGTACTTTTCCGCTATCTGTGGTGGAGATGATGGATGCGAGGGACTGCTGGATGATCGTGCAGCACCTCACGTTCGGCTGCCGGCTTGCATGCTGCCGCGTCCAACACCAACTCCGTGTGCGTTATTGCTTGTTATTAATATTATTATTCATACACATAATAATATGATACTCAAAATCCAACTCTCAGCTGTGGACTCATTATGTAAAAACTTCAGACTATTATGTAAAATATCGGTTTCACTCATCTAGCAGATTGTCGCTTTGCGTAATCTTGTTCCCGTCTAGAAAGATTTCCTTATAGCTATTTATTGCTGTATATTTCTGAGTCACCTCGACTTTAGACAGATGCCAAGTGCTTTGTTAGCTACTGTGGTGGAACTTTGTCGTACTAAATGTACGTCGTTTATTAATTTTGTACGTGGCCAAAATTAATAAACTACGAGCGTATAGAGCCATTCTGAAGCTATATTGCACATGTTCTGTAATATACATTTATAAACAAATTATACACACTTATCTGCTACTTACTTAGAATAACTCAAATTACAATTGCACAAAAAATGTACTATACACGAAATTATGTTTATGGTAGTGATAGATTTGTAAATTCAATATTATTATTACAATAATTGTTATAAATTTCGTTTTTGGGTTTGTCTATTATTTGTTTAATTTCCCCGAAGACCAACTCGATTTGATCTTCCAGTTTCTCGCCTATGTATTGACGAAGTCGTTTTTACAAATCACAGTACCTCAGCTTGTATCTTTTCCCATTCAATCGCATTGGCCTCTGAATAAAAAGTTATTTTTTTCTATGCACCAACTCTTACGTCTGCATAGTTTAAATAAATTATGCCGTGTTCAGTTTGGTAAATATAGACAGGGTCCATCAGTAATAATTATGAATTTTAATGAAAACATATACACATTAAAGTTTAATTTAACGTATAATTACATTTTTATATCGACATTAAACTTCACCCACGATTCGCATCAAGGCGCTTTCATAATGTAATTACGACTTTTGATAAAACGAAACTCTCGTGCGCGTTTAACGTAGAACATTTAAGTTTGTTATCTACTTTGAAATTTAATAAAATTTGTTTTTCTAAGTTGTATGAACGAAATTTATATTATGTATAGTATTGAATTTTAAAATAAAAATATTACATCTAAGAACTATTTTATGAACTGTCATATACTTTATCCAAGTTCATACTACTCAGTATGACATTTAGTTTTCTTAAATGTACTTAAATTCAAACCACAGGGCTGATAAAAAGAACTAGAAAATTAATATTTATGTTTAAAATTACACTTAAACCTGGGATAACTATTTTTATTCTGACCGTTAATTGTTTTAGTTAAAACACAAAATTAAGACCTTTTATGTTCGTTAATTCGTTCATTAAACACTTTTCGTTAATGCTGCAGTGGTTTTGTATAGTGAGTATAAAGAATTGGAAAACGTTCTGGTAACGAGTCACTTCATCCAAGCCCACAGGTGTGACAGCGCATCTGCATTTTGATATTTAATCGAGGGTAGATGAAGGCTTTATGGGCCACAGCATCCAGTTGGTTGATGCCGAAATTATTCCTGTAGTCGTTTTTTCGGAAGTGTTAATCCCGGTCATCTTGAGACCACTTCGGGCTCCAAAGCAGAAGGCGGTACTTCTCGATACTGCTCGCATCGCCATTTGTTTTGCCTGCTGTTCGATTTCCCCTGCCGAGGGCTTCTGTTTGTTTTATTTTTATTAATTTATTTAACTTTATTTTATTGTATATTATATACTATTAGGTATATATTTTATTCTATCTTATTTGTGTACATTGCATTAATAAAAAAAAACAATAATAGATAATTATTATATAAGTATTTAGTAAGTAAGTAGTTTTTATTTATTATTGTATGTTTTTAAGTATTTATGAATCCCAACCAGACGAAATATATTTAAACAACCCATAAAAAATTCTATTACAAGATTATATTTTATGGTATATTTTAGTGTTGTGGACCACAGCCGAATGCTATTTAATATATTACTTAAATTCCTTTTTTCAATAATCTGCAATAACTTAATTTGATTTCTATAGCTGCATTGATGTAACACATTCCAAATAAGATCAACCTAGTAATAATATATATTCGGTTATCAAGCAAACGTTTTCACACTGCGCTTGCACTTAGCAGTAACTCGGTGCGTTAGGGCAGTAAAGGATTGCTCAGTAAAAGGTTTACTTACTTAGGGCAGCGTGTAATAAGCTTAGGAAACATTAACGTTATCACTTATAACGACATTCAAAGACATTTTATTCATTACATTCATATTCCGTACTATCGGCTTCAAATAACAATTTGAATAAGTTATTGTTTATCGCTAACTGTATAATACATATTAAGTGTTAACAAATATAAATGAAATTTATTTCTACACCCAACGGATTTACACTCACAACCAGATATTTAAAAATATAAGTATAATATTATAAAAAATAAACAATTAAAACAGCGTTTATTCTCATTCATCATGAATCTCTCATGGGCTATCTAAGGAAAAGGGTTTTAAATTGTTTCTTGATGTTAATAAATTTTAAAAAGATAAACCTGTACGTCTTGAGCTCGCGGCTTAAAAAAACAACTATAGTGAGTATAGAATCCAGACGAAAAAAGTAGTCGTACAACATTTCCCAAGGCACAACGGCCCGCTCCACTCGCATTGTGTGCTTTAACAATATCCACGGGACGCCGCACAATAAATACAACGCGTCTTTAACGTCATTTCAACAAATCAAATACCCTATGCAAACAAACGCTATCGACAAATGTAGCCAATTTAACTTTTTTATATATTGCTCAAGCCTTGCTACGTTTCTTTTTGACCCTTGTTATTTACTCGCACGCAAAATTTTTACTGCTGCAATGATGGCAACGTAACAAAAACACGAATTTATAAAAGTTGTACACTTACTCATGAAATTGATTTTCAACTCTTTAGTAATGTATCTTAGTTACGAAACAAATTAAAATTATATATTTTTGTAAACCTTTTAGAAGATTATTATTTGAATGCAGACATACTATTTTTTACACTTTCATAAAATATAAATGAGATTAACAACGTTTTTTCTTGAACAGATAACAATTTGTTTTTGTTTATTGAACAAGAACCGGTCAAAGATTGGGTCGCAAGAGCGCAGGGCGAGCTCTACGTCCCGCAGGGAGGGGTCGCAAACAGGTTATGACCCCGACAAGTGCCTTGCCCGAAGCATCGCATTTGGCTACAGAGGTAGACCTCTTAAAGCTCTAAAGCTATCCTCCGTGAGTGAACTTTTGCCTTGCATGATGCACGGCAGGGGAGCTCTTGTATTTTTGGTTGTAACTGGGTTTACTCGGTCCTTTCCGTCTTGAATCAGGATGAGAATAAAAATATCTGACATTATAATGCACACGGCATAATGAGGACTAAAATGTGTACGCTATTATGAATTTTATTTTATTAAAATCTCATTATGCTTAGAAAAACACACAAGGGTAAAAGTGAATAATTAAAAAAACTATTATAGTTTTCAAAGTAATGATAACCATATTCATTATTAAAAGGCAATGAAATTGTTATTTTTCATAAAAATAAAATGAAATAATTAAAATTAAAATGAATTTTTATGCGCGACCATAAAGTTATTGTAAGTGTGCAGTTGTTTTCGTCTTTCAAGGGCTATAACAATACCGCGATTTGTTTAGATACTACTTTTTTCCACAGCAAACGAATACATTTTCCATTATTACCACATAATACTCCATTGTTCTTCAGTTCGTTGATATTTCTCCAACATTTTCAACGTCTTGACGGTATTTAGTGATACATATATTTAGCGTAGCGTGATACGTTCCGCTAAAGAATTATACAGTTTATAATTAAATGCTTGACTCATAATTTCATAATGTTTGTTCAACTTTTGCAAATATTTATTGTAAAGTTTTTGGAAGTGTCTAATTTAGATGATTGTAGCTCCTAATACGTATAAATAAACTGAAGTATACTATATTGAATAAAACTATTTATACGGATTTTATAGCGTTTAGTTATTTACTTATTGATTCTTTTTTGCATTCCGTAATATACAAGATTACAAAGGGCAGACTTTATGCCTTGAGGCATTCACTACCAGTCAAGCCATGGAGTGGCGAGAATTTGACGTAGGTGTAGAAATGTAGAACAGAAAAAAATAATAATTGACTACGTAATATACATATTTTACTAATATATAAAATAAATATACTATAGAAATATCTCCTATTCATACATAGATACATATCAATATACATATATAAATTGTACATATAAATAACGATGAATATATACGCCTGTTAACAATATAAATGTCAGTCTTTAACCATCTTTAACAGATGATAACGCACCAACTTTTTAAAGCAAACTTATTGAGAGCTTTTCTGATGTTATCGGGTAAGGAGTTCCAAAGACGTGTAGCTTGAACTGTAAAGGAGTTAGCATAGAACTTGGTGAAGTGAACAGGAATACATATTTTGTTGTTAGAAGAAGAACATAGACTCTATCATGAGATGAGGAGATAGTGAAATTTACTCTTAAGATAAGAAGGCGAACATGAGTCATTTAATATGGAAAAAGGAACAAGTAATATTATGGAATTGCGTCTCTGCCGGATTGTAAGCTAATTAAGCCTAGATCTGTATTGCAAAATATGATCATACTTAAGAAGTCTGAAAATAAACCTTACGCAGTTATTGAGAAGGCGTTCAAGCTTGTTCAGAAGGTCCTGAGACAGATCCGGATAACATACATCTGCATAATCAATTATAGGTAATATGAGCGATCGGGCAAGCATGGTCTTAGACTTTGTGGGAACAAAATGTTTTAAACGATACAGAGAACGTAACGTGGCAATGCGTTAACAACTCATTTCTGAAACCTGAGTACTCCAATTCAGTGTGCTGTCGATCTGTAGGCCAAGATTTTTTACAGACTTACTGACCGGAATTGTAATCCCATTGTAATAAATATGATATTAATCTGCAAGATAATAGGGGATATGGATTAATTTACATTATTTTGTAGAAAGAAATTTTACGAAACAGAAACAGAAACTTTTTTTATTCAATATAGATTATAAATAATACTTATTGAAAGACACTTTTTATAATTTACCACTGATTCGGAAAATACCTCTACTGGGAACAACCAGCAAGAAAACAGCTTTTAAAAAAGCAGATTACAATCATGTAAGTTACAATTAACAACACAACAAATTAGAAACACCTTGGTACCGATCACTTTTCCCAGGGGTTATTAATTATTATCATCCATAAATTTCTTAATATTATAATAACTCTTTTTATACAAATGTAGTTCAATAAAAATTTTGAATTTTGTGCAGGTCAAATTTTGTATATTTTCTGGTATTATGTTGTAAAAGCGTATACATTGCCCCAAGAATGAATTACTGACTCAGTTGAGTCGAGTAATTGGTACTACTAGCTTGTGTGTTCCTAGTATTTACAGAATGATTATCATTTATTTTTGTAAAACTACTTTTATTTCTGTGTATTTTTTTATAAATGTAGTGAGAGGTCAAAGTCAATATATTAATTTCTTAAAATTTTTGTATGAGCAATTGTTTAGGTTTAAATCATAGATTTCTCTAATGGCCCTCTTCTGTAAAACAAATATAATTTCAGTACTAGTCGTGTGTTGCCATAGCAAAATACCATACGACATTATGCTATGGAAATAGCTAAAGTAAACTAGTCCAGCTATTTGAACACTGGTGACTTCTAACCTTTTTACAGCATATACTGCAGAACTAAGTCTGTTCGCTAGTTTTGATATATGGGATATGGGGGCCCCATGGAAGTTTTGCGTCTAGTGAGATTCTAAGAAAAATAGTAATATCAATAGCACTCAGCTCCTCCCCATTCAAAATTACATTAGTACTAATATGTTGAACATTCGGAGTTATGAATTTCATACATTTAGTTTTAGTACCATTTTAATGCAAATTATTAACATATATATATATATATATATATATATATATATATATATATATATATATATATATATTATGTAGCAAATAAAACTATATCATGGTTATCCCCTACTATGTAAGATAAGTCTTTAATATAGTAGACAAGAAAACAAAACGGGGCCCAGGATTGAGCCCTGAGGCACGCTCATTTGTACTATCGACCCAGAAGAACTGTTACTATTAATAAAAACTTTTTGCGTTCTGTTTCTTAAATATCAAATAATTCTTCTTACACCGTACCGTAGTGTTGAATATTAATTATCAATGATTTATATATTAATATGTAAAGTAAAATTTTTGTGTCTATTTTTAAGCATATTACGCGCACGTACAAGTGCGAGATTTGGCATTATTAAATTTTATGGCGAAAAAGTGCAGAAATTAGAAATTTACTTAATAATATTATGTGTTACAAAGTTACAAATATTAAAACAACTAAAATGAAACATACATTATATACGTTGAAACTGTCAATGTCAAATTATTATTGTATGGAGTGCATTTCAAGGCAAAAAACCTTCATTTTATATTTTGCGAGGCAAAAAATGTTAATTTTATATCAAGCGGGATTTACAAAGGGAATGAGGTGTACGGACCAAGTCTTTTCCATGCGCATGATCGCGGAGAAGTTTTTGACCAAAATCCAAAAAGTTTTTTGTGCGTTCATGGACCTATAAAGAGCTTATGACAGGGTGGACAGGAATGTGTTATGGCAAACACTAAACTCATTGGGGTTGAGCGCAGGGTTGACACAGGCATTAGAGTCTCTTTATAGGGACTCTAGTGCTTGTGTTAGGATCAAAAACTCATTGGGGTTGAGCGCAGGGTTGATACAGGCATTAGAGTCTCTTTATAGGGACTCTAGTGCTTATGTTAGGATCAAAGGGGTCTACTCGGACTGGTTATGCTGGGCTGTGTGGCTTCCCCGTGGCTGTTCAACCTATATATGAACAGTTGTTTAGAAAATTTAAAATTGAAGAATGCGGATTAAGAATAGGTGATTTAATCAAATCAAATGCCTTTTGTACGCTGATGATCAAATTGTTTTTGCGTCGTCGGTGGCCCAGTTGCAAATGATGGTTACATTAATGAACAGATCATTAAGAGAAATGGGTATGAAAGTGAACGCAAGTAAGACGAAAGTTATGGTTTTTGAAAGAGAAGAAAGTAAAAGTGGAATAAGAATAGAAGGGGAGTTGATAGAGCAAGTAAATGAATTTGTATATTTGAGATGCGTATAGATACGTATGGGATACAAATGGGAGATATGATAAGGATATAGAACGACGAGTGAACGCAAGAAATAGAGTAAATAGGGTCCTACGCTCTATTGTGAAAAGCCAGAATGTGTTAAAAAAGGCATGTATGGCAATTCACAATGCTGTGGTCCCTACTTTGACGCATGGTAGTGAAAGTTGGGTGTGGCAGAAGAAGCAAGAAGAAGAAGAGAATAGAATAAACGCAGTAGAAATGCGGTCATTAAGGAGTATGTTAGGGCTGTATCTGAGTGACAGCGTGAGAAATTATGTGATGAGAGAAGAGTGTGGTTTGCAAGATGAAGTTGTGACCAGGATTAAGAAAGGAATGCTTCGGTAGTTTGGTCATCTAGAAAGAATGATGACGTCCTTGGTGAAAGTTTATCAACCAAATTGGCGATATATTGAAAATGGGCCAAATCAGGAGTACCCTTATCCGACGAGCATGTATGCGTAGGTATATAGATGTGGAGGAGGCGAGAGAGGTGTGTCAGGATCGTGCCAAATGGAAGTCTGTAGTCTCTGCCTACCCCTCTGGGTGACAGGCGTGAGTGTTTATGTTATGTTATTTTATATTCGATAATTACTACATATTAATAAAAATCTCCAATTGGAAGTGAAATACAGCCTGCCTAATAAACAAACCTTAAAAAATTGTAAATTAGTCGAATCGTTGCGTCCATTACTTTTGATAAATAATTAAAAAAGCTAGAAATTAAATAATATGTGAACATACATTTTATAAAAATAGGAACAGGAATAGTATTAGCTGGAGTGTAAAGTTGGTTGTTGCATGATATATAAGGTTTTGATGGCAGCCGACCATGTCAGTTCATCATCATCATCATCATTATCGTCATTTTATAATAGGATAGGGTGACAAAGGAGCACACAGTCCACCTGATGGTAAGTGGTTGCTGTGGCCCACATACATCTACATCTATCCTTGATTACGAATCAAAATGCAGACGCGTTGTCACCCGTGAGAACTTAGGTGGAATGCCTCAATGCATCATTACAGCCCTTCATAAGCCCGCCGCTGAACTAAGGGCTAATGCCACAAAGCACGGTCCTGAGCCACCTGCATCCATCGACTTCCTGCATGTCTTACCTGGTCGCCACTCCATCTATTGGCGGGACACCCTACACTTGATTATGACAGTTTAACACCATTAAATAACGCTGAGCCATAAATTGGCGAGGAGCAAGTAGCACACAATGCCCAGATTGAATGATTTGAGTGCGATGGAGTTAGGTTCAAGCTCACTTCGATGCACCATTTGTTTTTTGGAAAGAACTATGCGCAAAAACGTAAAAAGTCTGTTGATGAGAAGAAAAGATTAGGATTTATTACACATTCGTTTATTTATTGTTATTATACGTAGTATTTTTGAAATATTAGAAGATAATGGATGGAGCAATTATTACATTTCCAAGCATTATGATTTATGACACAACTTCTAAATCATACCTCCAATTACGTGAATTGCATGTTAAAATTCCATAGTAGGCAATAGGGGTGCCATGTTTACAATATATACTGTACAACGTGAACATTATACACGCCATCTGGCGACCATCATCGGATTTAGAAAAATAAACTAGCTTTAAAAACAAACAGTGCGTGTCAAAAATAGTCCGAGCTGTGTGTGATTTAAACAAAATCAGATTCCGTATGATACAACTTATCTACTTCCTTGTTGTGTATACTTTACAGGCATAAACTTTATTGCTTTAAAGGTAATCGACCTGTTGTTGTGTTTTATGCTCAGAAACTGGCTCAAAAATATTACCTAGGAGTTCTATTAGATATTTAAATTAATTCTGATAATTTATTTTGTCTAATTGTATAATTTTAATTATGAGGTGGTCAACAAAATTACTAATTATAAAGCTTATAATGTATATTTCTTCTACGCTAACATGAGGCCGTTAACAATAGGTATATTGTTGTACATAGGACTTTCCTTTAGTAGAGTATGTATAGTATTTGCTGTAATCGTTACAGTTAGCAGTCAGGTTAGCGGTGTCTGGTATATAATGTCAACCTTAACTACATTTAATGCATCAGATTACTAATTGACTGGGGAATGGTGGCCAACGAAAGACATTTTACGTATACTCACTTATGTCTATTAAAAATTATGTATAGGCACTAAGTTCACCATGACACTAAGTATTTTTTTAATTTACAATTGACACAACTGAGGTTTAGGTTCAATGGTGTTATACTAGCTCAGAGCCCTACTCAGCACCCTTCAGACTGCAACACAGCAGCGCACGAACCTAAGTGCCTATGACCTGAACTTCTTCAAGGTGCTTGTTAACAGGCTTCTCCTGACTAAACTCGCGCCATCGTAGACCTTATCTTTGCCCTCGGGCCAGATGGAGGTCAAGAGTGAGGGAGGGAGGCCAACTGGGATAGAAAAGGAGTCCCACATTCAAGTTAAGTGAGTAAGTGCAAATCTTTCACGATATAGCATATTTGATACGTTTTGGAAATATTATTGTGTAATCATTTCTTATATTTACGCGAACACTAAACATTAATTTAAACTACATTTACGGATTTTATCGCGTTTAATTTACTTTTAATTATTTTTGTTTTTAATTCCCGACGTTTCGGGTGCTTTCCAGCACCCGTGGTCACGGGGGACTGAGGTGTTTCACGTGGAGTGTTTGCGTAAATGCAAGATTCAAAAAATTAAGTCGCCGTGTGATGGATCATTACCCTATCCTTCTATGGCGGTATTACAATTACGCGTTTACCATTAACGTTATAGCCTATAAAAGTCCACTGCTAGATGTAGGCCTCCCTATTAGATTGCCTCATGGGGGATATTTGGTATAGTTGCCACGCTTAGCAGGCGGGTTGGCAGCGAGCGAGCTTCTATTAGAACATTCTACAAGCCGCCGAAGAAGATTAGTCAGCTCCTACCATCCGTCAAGTGTCACATTCCTCAACAAGATGCAGGAGTGTACAAGCTTGATTGTGAATGTGGTCTCTCTTATATAGGACAAACAAAAAGATCAATTAGAACCCGCGTAAAAGAACATATAGCTGATGTGAAGCATCAAAGTTCCGGGAAATCTGCAGTTTGTGGTCATATCCTAGACGGCCCCAACCATTAGATCAGATTTGATAGACCAGAAATACTCGGAAAGAAGCTATTACAAGCTATTAAAGTCCACTGCTGCAAATGGGTCTCCCCCATAGATTGCCTTATAGGGGTATATTTTCCGTAGCTACCGCGCTTAGCAAGCGGATTGGCAACCGCAGTTTTATTATTTTTAGTCAATATAAGAAGCTCAGATGGTTAACGCTCGCTATAAATATAACAGAACGCGAGTAACCCGGGTTCGATCCCCGCCACGGCACCCATGAAATTGTTAATTGCAATTTTAAGTGCTGATTTACCACGTGCTCGGCGGTGTAGGAAAGCATCGTGAGGAAACCTGCATGTCTGAGGAATAAGAGAAAAAAAAATTTCGAAGACATGTGAAGTTCGCCACCACGCATTAGGACATCGTGGCGGACACCTCCTTGACCCAAAACCCTCTCAGAAATGAGGGGAGGCCTGTGCCCAGCAGTGGGACGTATATTATAGGCTGTAACTTTACTTTTTACTCTTTTATAAGGAAGACGCTGCCGACATCTTCGGATTTGTTTCCCTCTGTCGCCTCTTACGACACCCACCAGACGATATGGGCGGTGGATATTCTGACCCCGCCATTACACGGTCCCAGAACACCGTTCACTCAATGGTAATGCTGTGACCCATAGACAGCTACATCTATCCTCGATTAAGGAAAGGAATAAAATGCATATGCTTTGCCACCCCTGAATGCTAAGTTGAAACGTGTGGTTATTAGTTAAAAGTACGTCACTGCGTCACTCAAAATAAAAAACACAACAACATTATGTTGATTCTATGGTGGTAGTTTTTTTATATTTATCTTGCTCTCTTAGCTTGTGAAGTAATCGTGTCGACAGTGTCTCAGTTTCGGTTCTATAAAAACAGTAAAGACATACTTTTATCAAAGATTTTCGTTTAAAAGCTTTGAGTGACAAGAAAATTGATGTGGTTTTCTGAATATTACTAAGCCTAACTGAATTATTTTATTATTATTTCTTAAAACACAAGCGCTTCCTAAGTAACGTACAGAATTTTGTACTCCGTCAGAATGAACAAACCTAATGGCGATATTACAAGTTCGTAAAGCTTAGGAGGCTTTTATACGTGATAGAGCGATGCTACAGTTACATAATGGTTGTATAACAAATGGGTCCGCTAGACGGGAACGGGCGGGGAAGAACCACGATCACACAGAATATCAGCATCAGAAAACAGCAGATTAATGCTGCTGTATTTCATATGGTCAGTGTAGAGAACGTTCCATCTTAGTCTTCAGAGTTGACAGCGGATCTGCATTTTGATTACGATATATGTAGATATCCATGAATGCTGTATTAACTTAACATCGGGTGTATTGTGTGCTTGTTTGTCACCCTTATTTTATAAGAAAATCCCTACTCTTCTGCAGCACTGCTATATAATACACATATACGAGGAATCGGATACGTGTATTGTATTTTGTTTACTTTATAATTGTATTTATGTCTGTTTTTTGCGTATTAATAAATGTAATTATATTTTTATGTTTTTAGGGCTCTTGCGTAAGCTTGCGTAAGCTTAGCTCATGGTTGACTGTTAGAGAATGCCTTAAGGCATTAATTCCAATTGTACACAATAAGTGCAATAAAGATTTTAAAATAAATAAAATTAATGTATTTCGTATGGAAATAAATTGTTCTTTATACGAAGATTATTTTTACCACAAAACGAAGCCTGTATATCCTTGGATCTTCATTAACTGTACCATCGCTTTCTCATATCCGACTAACCCAACCACTTGATCGTTGCAAAGGAATGGAATATTTTGTCGGAGTTATCCTTTCCAACCGATTACAATCTGGGTGTCTTCTAGGCAAGAGTGAATAGGTTTTTGTAACGCTAAGACAGCTATTTACCATCAATAGCTTCATTATCACTTACCACCTGAGGTGGAACTTTAGTAAAGAACTGGCTTATTCAATGCTTAAGGGGAAATATAACCTCAAATGGCTTAGCAAGATCCTCCGTTATGCCGAAAGTATTGCAGCATTAATTTTGAAATAAATATATGGTAAAGTTGAGGATTAATGTTAAGGTTTATGTTAGACGAAAACACGATTCCGTAAAATTTTCTCGATAGAAAAAAAATACAAAGTTACCTCCAAACTGAACAATAAACCGCTGTTATTCATAAAATACTTTAAATAAGATCATGAAACTTTGCATACTAACTGAACTAACCATAAAGCAGTGCTTATGTTATTTACTTTTTTTTAAATATCATTATTTTCATTGTAAAAAGAAATTACCTAAACTATCGGCGCGTAAGCTTGGTTTCTGTCGCTCCGTTAGTATTGCTCCGGCTTTAGAAGGGAGAAGTTGTGTCGCTTACGATCAGAAAACACATTACGCAACAGGAAGACGTAAAATTAAAATGGGAAATAACCGTTATAAAAATAAGAAGCGACTGGGTTGGCGTTAAGAAACAGGCGTATATATGATAAACATAATGAAATAAGTATCTAACGACCTATCTACTTAGAGTATTAGTGATTACAAACATGTCGGTACATAGCATATATAACTCAATGCTGACTCACCTCTTAACACAGGCCTCTCCTAGAACGCCTAATAAAGGGGATATTAGCCACAGTTGCCACGCATGTCAGCGGCTTAGCAACTGCAGTTTTATTTTTATTTTCTTGTTGTTATTAGAGAGCGCTGCTGCCCATCTCCTGGTTTCCCTCTGGTCACCTCTTACGACATCCACGGAATGATATGGGGTAGTGGATATACTTACATCATAACACCACCACTACACGTTCAACAGATGAACGCTTTACTCTCACATAAAAATATAAAACTGAGATCCCATTTTATTCTTTATTTTAGGAACTCTAACGATACTAATATCACATCACATCTAAAAGTTTCGTATTTGTAATGATATGTAATAAATAATAATATAAGTTAAACTTTCCTTAAACCCAGTGATTAACCATCTTTTTTGTTTCATAAAATAAAATTTAATCTGACGGAGGCTTGCATTATAAACATTGTTTAGTCTCCGCGTCGTCGTGTATACAAAAATGAAAATAAAAAGAGACGAAAAATTGTAGAACCGGTCCCGGGCATCGTGGCTCGGAGATCGTCGGTGGAGTGACCTCACTTGGCCTTGACAGCTGCGCTCACTCCGGCCTGCGCGCGCTCTCGCCTGATTCAACCACTAATAACTTCAATACAACATTATATTGCTCTTGATGCAACTATGCGTTACCATATCATTATATTAACACCAATAGAACTCATGCTCGACGCCATAGCTGGCGTGTCGTCAAAACATGATTTATTGTTAGTCATTTGTAGTCAGAATCGGTCACTTGTTCTAGTGTATTTTGGGTTAATATGACTAATTACGCTTTTCCTTTTTCGTATTTCAGTCTTCGGTACCTTAAAACTGTATTCCAATAGAACAAGAGTACTTATTAACCTTATTAAATTCTGTTTATGTTTTAAAATCAGCAATTACAAAGGAATTTGATATAATTACGAAACAAAGTATGATAATCAACAATAAATGTATCTATTGACATAAGTGGCTTGCCAACATCATGTCGGCGGGACAATGGGCATTCCAGTACGGGCGGGCGGGAGACGTCGGAGGTGGGTAGGCGGGCGACGCGAGGGGGCTTCGACATGTCTCGTCCTATTGTGAAAGAATATTACTATATCCGGACATACGCGTATTAAATAGAGTAATTTTATAAATTCTAATCTAGTTGTAGTGAGAAAGTGGGGTATAACTGTACGCATGCTCTACCAACTACATTAATCGAGTGCAATAACATCTATTAATCTTGGAATTTTTGTATGTCGTTTCGTTAGTGTTGGCCGTAACGGTTCAAAAGATTACAAAACAAAGAACTGTAAATAAAATACGAGTATAAGATCGATGAATATATTTTACCTATAAAGCGTTAACTATTTACGGGACTAAAACAGACTTTTGAGATGGTAATGACGATGTTTATAACGTTTACTACTTGCTCTGCTCATATTTTCTATATATTTATAGCTAGATGTGTGAGGGATCCTCAACAGACAATGGATTTAACTAAGAAAATCAGTAACATTCCAAATTTAACTGTAACTGAATAACAAATAATTAGATATTAATCTCAAACATCATAATTAGAATTTTAGTATAAACGTACAGCTCATAATAATACATTCTTTGTTGAGCTGGCATGCCACGAATTTGTTATGAATCTTCATACGAATTAATTATTTACTTTATTTCTTGTAGATTTTTGTACAATTGTTACTAAAATGTGAATTAAATAAGAAATTGTTGCCCAAAAGCCTGTAATAGGGGTAATCGGTGTGTAAGAGGGAATACGCAAATTATTCAAAGAAAATGTTTAGTGCAGCCTCACATTATATAAACCTCAGACTTTAATATTTGTTCTGATCATATACAGTTTTTTTTTATAGAATAAGGGTGACAAACGAGCACACAATCCACCTAATGGTAAGTGGATGCTGTGGCCTATAGACATCTTCATTTATCCTCGATTAAGAATCAAAATGTAGACGCGTTGTCACCTCTGAGTACAGAGATGGAATGCCTCGATTAAAGTAAAAGGGTCTCCGGTTGTCATTTGTCAACACTCACTATACGAAACACAGTAGTATTGCGCTGCTATTTCACGCTGGTATTCAGTTTCACAATGATAAAATAATTCAAAATTCAGTTCATTAATGATAACTACCTAATGGCAATATATAGGAAATGGCAGAAAATTTTTTTGGCTGTTAAATACACCGTATCCATCACATTAACGTCAGACATAAAATATCAGACATCATACAATATCGACGAACACGGCGTCAAAATTGTGAGACGTCAATCTTGACGCTGATCGTAGTCCGTTGTCCACTACGATCACCTATCTCTGTCTGCTTAGCATGACGACTAATGAAAATCCTCCTTACAAATGAAGAGAGGTCAATAAGATGATGATGAACCCAATTTAGTAAATTTTTAAAAGGTCAAACAATTTGAACAAAATTCCACTGATTGTGCAGTAGCAAAAATCACATAACAGTTACATGGCTACAAAATAATTGAAGAAACCATTTCGTAATATTATGCTATAAGTAAAGTAAAGTTACAGCCTATATAGGTCCCACTGCTGCTCACAGGCCTCCCCTCATTTCTGAGAGGGTTTTAGGGCAAGGAAGTGTCCGCCGCGCTGCCCCAATGCGCGTTGGCGATTGTCTTCGAAATATTTTTTTTCTTATTCCTCAGACATTCAGGTTTCCTCACGATGTTTTCCTTCACCGCCGAGCACGTGGTGCACTTAAAATTGCAATTAACAATTTCGTTGGCGCCGGCGGGGATCGAACTCGGGTTACTCGCGTTATTATGTTATATAGTCAGATTAATAACAAGTACCCGGACGACCTATTTTGACTAGCGATTTTTTTTTAAATGAACTGGTTATTTGACTAAAAAATCATGAGTACAATTAAATTAAAATTAAAAATTTTTAATGAAAAATTTCATATTTCAAAAAAATACTAAAAAAAGGGCTTGAAATAATAGATTTTCTCACAAAAGAAGCGAACTTGAAAAAAAGGGAAATAAAGTCGGACCGAAGACAGGACGCGAACCAAGGCATTACGAATTCGCGACTGCTCGATATCCACTTGAGCTATTCACGATCATAAACACAGTGTCAAAGTTTACCTTCTTATATTGTAGCAGTTTTTCATTGCCTGTAAACACGGACAAAAAGACATTTTCCAAATTTTCAAATCCTAGCTAGATCGATTTATTGCCCACGAAACTCCCTGGACACAAAATTTTATGAAATCGTTGGAGCCGTTTGCGAGATTCCGATTATATATATATATACAAGAATTGCTCGTTTAAAGGTATAGGATAGGATACAGAAAGACAGATAAGAACCGGTTTAATTATCTGTGATTGTTCCTTGCTGTATAGAACTAACGTCTCCATCCATGTCATTCCGTAGGTGTCCTAGGTCAGAAATAGGGAAATGAAATAGGAAGATGGGCAGCACCATCTTCCTGATAACAAATACTCCCTCTAGTAGGCAGTCCATGAGCGAAGACTACTTTTAGGAAAGGATCTTTAATAGACTGTAATGAATGATGACCCTTTCATTCCTGAAAGATAAATATAGTGCCACAGTTCAGTGCTGAAGGTTGACGGACGCATTACATTATGGTAAAAATTTATTTTTTATTTTACAGAATGTAAAATAAAAATTAACAATATTCAATTAGCAATAAAATGTTGCAACATTTTATTTACCGCCATTTAAAATTAAATTTTTAAGCAATGATCCTTATTAAGTTTTTGCACAGTCTTCTATTTGAGGGAAGGTAAGGAGGAAATAAAAAAGGTTATATCCATTTCATAAGTTAGCATTATTACACAGCTTTCTTATTACAATTTGGAAGAATATTATGTTATCTTACCTTTAATTAAAACGATATGCATATTATATTTTTATTTAATATAATAATTAAAATCATCCAATCAAATCTTCGACGGTGTGCCTTTGACCTCCTACATGTATTTTTTTAAGTTAATGCATATCTATTTAAGGTTGTTACCATGTATTCGCAGTTCCTAATGACTAAATATAAAAAAAACTGCATTTGCCAACTCGCTTGCCAAGCATGGCGACTGTGACAAATATCCCCCCTATGAGGATAACTTGTATTAGGAGCCTCCGCTCTTCAATAGAAGGCAACTTTGGACTAAATAAAAGAGTACTTACAAATTTAAGTTAATTACAAAAATGTTAGATCACATTTTTTTAATAGGATTGGGTGACAAACCAGCACACAGTCCATCTAATGGTAAGTGGATGCTGTGACCCACAGACGTCCATATTTATCTTCAATTAAGAATCAAAATTCAGAAGCGTTGTCACCCATGAGGACTAAGATGGAATGCCTCGTTTCCAGTAAAAAGGGTCTCCGGTTCTCTAAACTCACCATACGAAACACAGCAGCAATACGGTGCTGTTTTCCTCTGGTATTCTGCGAGAACGTGGTCCTGCCCCGGGCAAGTCGACCCAATCGTTCTACAACTATAATATAGCTGCAGCGTGGTTCTACTACTTGAAAATTTTTGTAATTTATGAGCAAAATATAAATTTTCCTTACATCTATCAGGTTATATAGTTCAGAAGTGAGACTTTTCTATGGCTTAGAAGATATAACTTTTAATTACAAACAAGCCTTTAGAAGAGGAGTGGAGCAGAAAAGTACGTTGGTCTTGTTCTTCAAGAAAGGTGACAATGCTATATGGAAGAACTACAGGTACAAATTATAGATATCCTTTCTGACCTGATATACGTGCTGTTTTCGAGAGTCTTTACGAATTGTCCCGTACGAATACTTGGTGACTTTCAGCTAACCGAACAAGTCGGTTCCGAAAATGCTATAGTAATATTAAATAGTCGTCGGAAAATTGTAGAGAAAATAGAAGAATACCCCACAGATTCCTCTATATTTTAGATTTTGCCATAGTTGCTATGCTTGGCAGGTGGCTTGGCAGCTGCAGTTTTATTTATTTTGAATAGTTATCAGAAAGATGTTTTGCTTTCTAAGATACAGAATGATAAATAACTTCTTCCTTTACTACCAACAATTTGTAAAGTTTTAATAAAAAAGTATAGTTTTTTTTAAATATAAATAAATTGTTGTAATAATAAATTTGCTTTTACAAGGGTTCGCTCGACAACCAACGCCGTTATTGAGATTCTTAAGATGCTTTGGGTATTTATAGTGACTTTTCAAAGACCAAAACACAGTCAGAGAGATTAATCAGAGAATTACAGCATAATGGTGTTAAAAAATTGCAACTTATTATTTCTTATCTAAGTAACAGAATGCCTAAAGCCGTTACCAATGGTAAAGGTTATTCCGGATTGTTTACATCAATAGAAGCTACGTAAAGCTCAATTTTCGAGGACATTTTGTTTCCAGTCTATATTCATGATTTATACTCTGTATACCTTGTAGGAGATAACTATGATATTATGGTATTTATTTGGTAATTATAATCGATTTTTAAACCTGAAGTTCAGTTCACATCGAGAATTGATGCGACGCGAGGCGACGAGCACTTATTGAAATGATGATACAAAATGTAATTTTATTTACTACACAAAAAGATACCCATATTATTGAGATAATTCGAAAATGCCCCACGACGTCGCGCTACGCCGCTCTGTGCCGCACTGCGCCTTGAGATGCCTCGCGGCGTACCGCGGTGTATCACGACGCAGCGGTGCTTCGTCGGTAGGCGCTGCGTGCAAGTGCGGTGCGATGCCAGCGACTTCACGATTCGCTTTGCGATCGTCACGATGCATCTCGCGGCGGTGCGATGCGCGTTGCGAAACCACTGGCCTCTTCAAGTATCGACGCATCGCGCACTTTATAAGATAGTGATACAAAATATAAGTTTATTTACTACACAAAAAGACACATTTTATTGAGATAATTCAAAAATGCCCCGCGGTGTCGTGTTACGCCGCTCTGCGCCTCGAGATGCCTCGCTGTGTAGCGCGACGCATCACGACGCAGCGGTGCTTCGTCGGTAGGCACAGCGTGCAAGAACCGTGCGCTGCCAGCGAATTTACGATGCGCTACGCGATTTCGCGATGCGTCTCGCGGCCGTGCATTACGCGGTGCGAAACCACTGGCCTCTTCAAACATCGTTGCGTCGCGTGGCGTCGCGTCGCGTCTCTGTGTGAACTTACCCTAAACGGCAATCCCTTATCTAAAAATAAAAATTTCTACTTTGGTGTAACGTCAACAATTAACATTTAAACTGTAATAAAATTAAAATTACAGCACCAAGAATGTTAATCATCTGAATGTATGTTAAATGGGGAAAAATTGTGTCTTGTTGATTCCACTGTTTTCTTGACATGAAAGTTCTAGCGATTTTCCCATAATATATCAAAACTATCAAACAGATTTAGCTCTGCATTGCTTACACACATTTAAAACAGCTAGATTAGTATATTTCAGTTATTTACACAACATCATATCAGGGGACTTTGCCACTAGTAAATGTTAGTAATTTAAAATCTCTTCTGCAAAATAAAACTGCACCGGTAACGGAAATTACTAACGTGCACTGTTTACTAGTGGTGACAGAATCCACCTTAATATGCCGACTTCACATCACAAAGACTGAAGATGGGAGTGTAGGTGCAAGAGAGCATGTGAGGGTTCTTTGTTATGTGTTATTGAGAGATGCGGTCTTCTTCTACATACTCATATATACATTTTGTCGTGTGAAATGTACTATATTTTGAATAGTGAATTATTGATCTCGGGTTCGAATCCCAGTCAGAGTCAATAATTTGGGTAAAAAAAATTAATTATGTAATTTTAGATCTGCATGAATCCTATACCTTTAAACGCGCAATTCTTGATGATATATATTCCCAACTTTTTTGGGGGGGGATTTTTTGCGTTTATTTTTAATCTGCCTTTTTTTTTTTTCCAAGTTATTATTTCGAGCCCTTTTATTACTATTTTTTAAAAATACGAAATTTTTAATTAAATTAATTGCACTTATGATTTTTTATTCTAATAACCAGTTCAGTTTTTTCTATTATGTCAATAAGATCAAAAAATATTATTTATGTTTCATCAGTATGTAATTTGTATCTAAATGTAATTTCAAAAAAAAAAAAACGAGCAAAGCTCTGTCATCCAGGTGAGTTAACCTTAAGTGAGTATTGGCCGGATTATTTTTTATTCTAAAAATAACGTGATAATGGGGCTAGAAAGCGGGCGCCAGCGTTTCTTTCTTATTCCCACCTTTTTTTTTTTTTTTTTTTTTTTTTTTGTTTTTTATATATGTTAAATGTGTTTTTAAATTCTAATGTATTCGGTTAAAACATGTTTTGGAGAATCTCTTTCTCCGTTACGATCGCTTTCGCGCTTGTAGCGTTTTGGCAACGCACCCAATGTCTTTAACTATGGGGAATGTTCCTCAAGAGGTAATCTACGGGGAAGCTCTATGGTCAACAGTGACCTTTTGATAGGCTTTAAAGGAAACGCAAACGAAAAAACAACGGATTTGTCACACTATAATACATATTTTAATTGTTCATTTGTGTTCCAGATTCTGTTTAGTTATGATACAAGGTGTAATGTAACAAACCCTAATCTTTATTAGCTTATGAAATAACAAGTCTCGAGTCATAAAGCTTACATAGTTTGTTCAAACTAAAGAACCGGTTTTAGAGAAAATTTAACAGTACTTAATGTCTTCGTAACTGAGCACAAATATAACAGAAAAAAAGAGAAATGTTAACAGTACCTACATACTAAGTATATGATAAGTGACCAAAATATTAATTATGTATTTGTGTTTTATACGATACTCGTATTATAATACATTAAGAACCATACTTAGGTATTAATTTGAAAAGAGTATATGTACAAATAGATTGATATATAGTAAGAAGTTTGAAAGCATTTTTAGAATTGTCGTTTACCATCAAGTAGACTGTTAGCCCATTATTGCCTTTATATAATAAAGTATCCATGTCATAAGCCTACATAATAAAAAAATATTATTCTAGATAAAATAATTAGAGTTCTCTGTTTTCTGCTTAGATACAGTAGGTTGACTGGTAGATTTTTTGTGTAACCTAGTTTTTAAATAAATAAATAAATAAGTAACTGCATTAATCAGACGGTAAGTTAAGCCCTGGTTTTATATTTAAGCCATATGACCGGTATAATTTCCCGTTTTTTTCCCGTATGTACTGTTTATTTCATAACATTTAAATTAGCTCGAAGAAATTAAAAAATATAGCATTTTTGTTTTAAATACAATAAATATTAGGGAAGAAATGTATTTAGTACATAGTTGTATAAATTTAATTTTTGATCTAGAAATGGACACGGGCCGGCACCGGTCCGCTGCGCCGTGCCGTTGGCCCATGCTGCTCTTTGGTCAACGGTAACCTTGATTGTGATTGACACATACTCGTATATATGTTTGTAATTACAGGTAATTACTCCAAATATTGACAATTGATTAGTCGTTCTTATGTCATAACTTTATCTGGGGCCAATATTTGTATGAAAAAATTAAAAAATAAATATTGTTTTGTTTGGGATTCTATGTATTGCGGTTATCTCTATGTCTTTGATACTGTATCCGAGCTTAATGCAATTATGGGAACATCCTTATGCGTAAAACGTTTAAATTTATTTACTTACCTTTGCTTGTTATTAATTTAATTTTAGCTTTACTTCGTTATAGTTTATAGCACACAACAATAGTATTAACAATAGTATTCTTTCGTTTATTAACAACTATAGTAACTTAGATAATTAAGATGTGCCTTGAAATTTAATAATGAACACAATTTTATTTGTGTCGTATAAGTAGCGTTAATTATAATTTAAAAATATTTCGACAAAAACCATCCGGCCGAAGCAGATTCTTCCCTGACCTAAAACCTATTTACTCCCTCATTTAGTGATTGCCCAGAAGTCGAACGAATATACTCGTACTAGCCTAGCCCTAGCCCCATATTTTGACATTGTAAAGTTTAAGCTCGAGATTGTCGAAAGTCTCGGAATATCAGCCTAAGAATAAATTATTATTTTAATTTATATCGGAACATTTAAATTGAAGATGGATTAAAATAAATTGTTTTCTAAATTTAAGTGTAAAAAGGAACAAATTCTAAATACAAATACTCAGATGTTTACGCGCTTTAAAGAAAGATTTATAACAGAGTTAATAAAATGGTATAATCTTCCGGTACCCTGTCGGAATAGTTTTTCGATCTCACTGTTACAAAAGAGCGACGCCTGTATTTAGATAAATATGTAGTAAAATTAATATGAATGTAATAATACAGACTAGTGATTTAGTATAGGTTTTGCTCGCTAGGATCTATATTTCTTAGTTCACATCTAGGGAAGACGTTATGACTAAAACTAAAATCTTTAGAATCGCTTACAATGTTGACATTAAAATTTATGATTCTTTTTGTAATAACGAAGTGATAACATTTCTGTTTAGTATTTTTATGTTTGCTACAAATTAGTTATTGCCTAACTTATACAAAAATAAAGAAACTAAAAACATGTACAAGTCAGACTTGCACTGGTGGAACAAGTAGTTATTACTTAGGATATAATTCAATTGACTCAATCAACTTTCATTTGTCACCCTCACATTTCATTGTCATTCATACACAATAATTTCGAAAATTTTAATATTTCAAAAATAAATTTTACTCTAAAATTAACCTTCAGAATTAAAATGACACTAAACTAAACTGACACTTACTGACATTTGTTTGTACTGTTGACTGTCACGGAAGACTGAGGTGTTTCACGTGGAGTGTTTGCGTAAATGCAAGAAATCATTAAATTTCAAATAATTAAGTCACCTTGTGATGGATCATTACCCTAACCTTCTATGGCGGTATAACAATTACGCGTTTACCATTAACGATATCCATACTTAATATTATAAATGCGAAAGTGTGTTTGTTTGTTTGTGTCCTTCTTTCACGTCGCAACAGAGCGACGGCATGGCATGATTTTTTGTATGGGGATAGTTCGATGGCTGTAGAGTGACATAGGTTACTTTTTTTCCGCGGAAAAACATCTCATTCCCATGGAAAAATTGAATATGTTGCACAAGTTTGTGCCCTTCTTTCACGTCGCAACAGAGCGTCAGCATGGCATGATTTTTGTATGGGGATAGTTCGGTGGCTGTAGAGTGTCATAGGCTACTTTTTTCAGCGGAAAAACATATCATTCCCGTGAAAAATCGAATAAGTTGCAAAATTAAATTCAGCTAGGTGGCGCCACCGTGATTCTACAAGACGGACGGTACGATGGACGAACACAGAAGGTCAGAATATCTGGATTATTATGTTTTTACCAAAATTAAGATAAAAATCGGTATTACAATAAGAAAAAATGTGCAAAATTATAAGAAAAATATTTTTTGAGAGTTCTTATTAACTAACGTATACATAGTTGAATTAGGTTTTTAAAATGCGGTAACGAAATGTTTCCTGACATGTACTTAACTCCCGCCGTTAAGCCGCGTTTCAACTTATAGTGCATACGGTACCTATACACTTAAATTGTTTCTATTTCGTAGCTTATTCGACTACCTGCTTTCGATTTCGGTTGTTTGTTATTTGATTTGTGATTTGGTTAAGGTTGAATGGATTTATATTGGCTTTCATTTTCGGATTTGTGTATTTTCTTGGATTTGGTTGGTATTCCTTTATACATATTTAGACTCTGGCTTTGATTTTGGATTTTGTTTATTTAGAATCGTGAATTGGTTTTCGTTGTTTTAGGTTGTTTAACAATATTTCAAAGGAATATTAATAGTATAGATAGTGTATACGGTACCTATATACTTACTTCTTTATTCGTTGGTTATATTGTTACGCGCCTTAGTTGACGGCACTAGCGCCATCTAGTCTCGAACCGAAGAACTAAACTTTTTGAAGTTGAAACTCGAACTCTCGGTACCTTGCGCGTGTTTACTTGAATATTCTGGATATTTCCGTGCTAATTTATATACATAGGCGCTGCAAGATGCGATCGGGGAAGTATTGAATTCGGCGAGACAAGCGAAGCTTCGGAGCGAAATAAAGTGAATTAGTGTGATTAATTATTAGTGTTTTAAGTTTTAATTTGTGTAAAGAAAATTAAAGTGTTAATTTAGGTAATTTTATCGGCAATTTTTATTGTCACGAACCTCAAGCTCGTAACAATTGGTGTCAGAAGTGGGATAAAATCATGCCGATTTTACCTAAAGAGGAAACAGAGGGTGTCCGTACCCGAAGTCAACGCCAGCAGGAGACGGACCAAAGAAGATTTGGTGATGCAACGCCGCAGACGTCGGAGGGCCAGCCGCCGGCTGCAGGCCCGTCAGTAGCTCCTACATCTGCAGCACCTGACTTAGGTGCTCTGATGGTGATGCTGCAGGAGCAGGCTCGCCGACAGGAGGAACAGGTCCATCGTTTGGAAGAGCAGCTGCGGGGCGGACAGGAGGAACAGGCCCGCCGATTGGAAGAGCAGCTGCGGGGCGGACAGGAGGAACAGGCCCGCCGGCAGGAGGAACAGGCCCGTCGTTTAGAAGAGCAACTCCAACGCGATAAGGAAGAGCAGATGGTCCTCATGAAGGACCTTCACGCTATCTTCGGAAAAGAGATACGGGAGGTGAAGGATAAGGTTGCTCAACATGACAACCGCCTGTCGGAAGCTGAAACCCGAATCGACCAAGTAAACAATCGGGTTGACAACGTAATGGATGACGTGAAGAAAAAGCTGGACGACCTCAAACTTGGGGATGGAACAACAGCTCCCGTAGTAGCTACAACACCTTCGCTACGTGGATTCAAAGTGCCGCCGTTCGACGGGACCTCTTCCTGGTCGGCCTACAAAATCCAGTTCGAGGCCGTCATGGAGGCGAACGGCTGGAATAAAAGCCAAGCCATGACTGCACTCACCCTAGGCCTGCGCGACCAAGCCTTAACTGTGTTGGAAGCTCTCGGTAAGAAAGTGACCTACGAGCAGCTCCTTGAGGCCTTGGAGGCGAGATATGGCGACGCACACCTGGAACACGTCTTTCGCGCGCAGCTTAAAGATCGCGTGCAGCGCATCAACGAAAACCTGCAGCAGTGGGCTCTAGAGGTGGAGAAGCTGGTACGAAAAGCATACCAGTCTGTACTTGCGCTCATTGAAGGGAACCTGGTTCAGACATTCATCGACGGCATCCGCGACCTTGAAGTCAGAGCTGCTGTGAGACTCGGGCACCACGACACGCTTAAGGACGCCTTGGCCCATGCACTGGAGGTAGAAGCCGTGCGGCAGGATCATCGTTCCCATCGCATCAGGGAGGTTGCAGCAGCTACAGTACGCGACCGCAATAAAGGATACAGCCCTAGGTGCTATGGCTGTGGGGAAAAGGGCCATCTTCGATCCAGCTGCCCTAAGCGAACCCTAGAAAGGGAAGGTGAACGACCTCAGGAGGGTAGTGCGGCCAACAGCACCGCCCAGCAGCAGCAGGGAAACGAGTAAAAGCCAGAACTGCGGGGCGGGTGCTGGCTGATGTTAAAAGAGCCCCAAGGATCTCGATCTCACAAACCCATGATGGGAACAGTCTAATCATCAAGGGCGAGGTCAACGGAATGCCGTGTAAACTGACCATAGACACTGGAGCCTCTCGTACGGTTGTTAGTTCCCAGCTTATAAGTCAGTTCATTGGGGACTTCGCATACAACCGAGAACGCATTAATATGGTAACAGCCACCGGTCAGCGTATACCCGTCCGTGGAGAGAAGGAGATGGAGTTGAAACTAGGCAACGTGATCTACCTGCATAATGTCATCGTGGCTGATATAATGGACGACTGCATCCTTGGCCTAGACTTTATGAGGAATAATTGTTGTGAGATCGACGTTAAGCAAGGTGTTTTGAAATGTGGACAGGAGGAACTTTTTATGGAAGGTGCGTTACCAGGGAACGTGCACAGCATTAAGAAGATTGTTCTTCCGCCGAGATCAGAAACGATTGTGCCGGTTAGTCTTCCTCGAAACGCTGGGCAAGCTCACCGTTGTGTACTTGTGGAAAGGGTAAACAATGACCTTCCATAGAAAGTAGCTCGAACCTTGGTCAGGACCACTGACATCTCAGGAGTACGTGTGCTGAACCTTTGTGACCGGGAACAGATTATAGAAAAAGGCACGCTGGTTGGTACTTGTGAGGAAGTGGATTGGTTACGTCGGTGCCGATATCTATCGAGTGAGACCCCTAGCAAGGACGCACAAACGAGAGTGACCACACTTATGGAAGACTGTCGCAGCGCTCTCTCCCCGAACGAAATGGTCAAGGCAAAGAAGTTGTTACTCAAGTACGCCAATGTATTCTCATCAAACGATGCTGACATAGGAAAGACTGGATTAGTTTAACACAAAATAAACACAGGAGAAGAATTGCCTATCCGTCAGCGACCAAGAAGACTGCCGGTAGCACGTGAAAAAGGAAGTAGAAACCATGATTGAAGGAATGGTGAAGGATGGTGTTATTGAACCGTCCTCTAGTCGATGGTATTCACCCGTAGTGCTGGTAAAGAAGAAGGATGGCAGCATGCGGTTTTGTGTTAACTACCGCCGTCTGAACGACGTTACGAAGAAGGACAGCTATCCCTTGCCAAGAATTGATGACACGCTGGACATGCTTACAGGAGTAAAGTGGTTTAGCATGCTGGATCTAAAAAGTGGCTACTGGCAAGTTGAAATTGACCCTAAGGACAAGGAGAAAACCGCGTTCTCGACGGGAAAGGGTCTGTGGCAATTTAATTGCCGTTTGGGTTGTGTAATGCTCCAGCAACGTTTGAAAGGCTGATGGAACTTGTACTCACCGGGTTAATTTGCGATGCCTGTCTGGTCTACTTGGATGACATCATCATCGTGGGCCGTACGTTTGAGGAACACCTTCAAAACCTGGAACGCATGCTCATGAAGATTCAGAGTGCCAACCTCAATTTGATTAGAGGAAGAAGGTATCCGCACGGATCCAGAGAAAATAGCAGCTGTCAAGGATTGGCCGGTTCCAAAAGACAAAACGCAGGTTAGAGCATTTTTGGGTTTGTGCTCCTATTACCGGCGATTTGTGAAGAACTTTGCAGATATAGCCAAACCTCTGCATAAGCTAACCGAGGAGAAGCGACATTTCTGCTGGGATGAAAGTTGCAATATCGCATTCCAGGAGCTCAAGGACCGTCTGTGCAAAACACCTATTTTGGGATACCCTGATGCAAGCAAAGAATTTATAGTTGACACAGACGCAAGTGATATAGGACTTGGCGGTGTGTTGTCTCAACGGAATGGTGACCAAGAGGTTGTGATAGCGTACTTCAGCAAGTCATTGTCAAAACCAGAAAGGAACTATTGTGTCACAAGACGCGAATTGCTAGCGGTAGTAAAGTCATTGCAGCATTTTAGCAAATATCTTCTGGGGCGGAAATTTCACTTAAGAACTGACCATGCTGCACTAAAATGGCTATTGCAGTTTAAAAATCCAGAAGGACAAGTTGCGAGGTGGATTGAACTACTGCAGGAATATGACTTTGAGATCGAACATCGCAGCGGGAAATCTCATGGCAACGCAGATGCATTATCACGTAGACCTTGTCCTGAAGATTGCAAACATTGTACTAGGCAGGAGAGTAAGGAATACAGTCCTACAGGATATAAAGACCTTAAAACTGTCAACGGTCAGGAATGCGCAACTTATAGAGAAGCATGTGAAGCTCTGCATCTTTTAGAAAACGATAATCACTGGGATGAAACCATGGAGGAAGCTGTGCAGTGCCAGTCACCAGCCAAAATTAGGGATCTTTATGCAACTCTCATATCATCTTGCGGGCTTTCTAATGCACATGAATTGTGGGACAAATATAAAGAGTATATGGCGGAAGATATTTTGCGAAGGTTACAGCAAACACACGTGAACGTGACATACAATGAACACATTTATAATGAAGCACTTGAAAAAATTGAAGATAAAGTAATGGCAATGATAGGCAAAAAATTAAGCGACTTTGGAATGATAAGCCCTCAGCGAACAAACGAAAATTAACTAAGTGATGAAATTATACGTGAAACAAACTACGATATACCAGCTTTGCAGCAGCAAGTAGCCGAATTTGTACCCCGCTTGCTTTCCGAACAAAAACGAGTTTTTGACAAAGTATTAGGACAAATTGAATCTAATAATGGTGCACTTTTCTTTTTAGATGCCCCTGGAGTAACTGGGAAGACATTTTTGTTAAATTTATTATTAGCGCAAGTACGGAAAGATATAAACATTGCTGTGGCCGTAGCTTCCTCCGGTATAGCCACCACGCTGCAAAGCGGGGGCCGCACTGCACATTCTGTTTTAAAACTCCCTCTAAATCTAGCCCAGAAAGAATTGCAATCTGCAACTTTAGCAAAAATAGTGCACGAGGTATAATGCTACACCAATGCAAACTTTTAGTGTGGGACAAAACTACAATGTCGCATAAAAAAGCTGTAGAAGCACTAAATCGAACACTTCAGGATTTGCGCAGCAATACCGATGTAATGGGAGGAATGGTGGTTTTACTGGCTGGTGACTTTGGACAAACTTTACCTGTCATTCAAGAGGGCACTCCTGTAGTTGAAATTAAAGCATGCCTCAAGTCGTCTATTTTATAGAACAAGGTGACAAAATTCGGTTTAACTACGAATGCACTCTCATAGCATATGTATAATGATATCAATGCTGGAAACTATGCTGACACACTATTAAAAGTTGGCGATGGGCGGTTGGAAACGGATACTGAGGGCTGCGTTAAATTGACGAGAGATTTTTGTAATTTAGTACGGAGTCATTCCAAATTAATTGCAAGCGTTTATTCAGATTTAACGAACAACATGCATGAAGATAAATGGTTATGTGAAAGGGTGATTCTTGCACCAAAAAATGAGAGTGTTAACAAATTAAATTCAGATATATTAAGCGAAGTAGCAGGAGAATTAACAGAGTATTTGTCAGTAGACACAGTTATGGACACAGAACAGAGCACTTCATATCCCGTAGAGTTTCTAAATTCTCTGGAGTTGTCAGGTGTGCCCTCACATAAGCTTCAATTAAAATTAGGCGTCCCAGTCATGCTAATGCGAAATTTAGATGCTCCTCGGTTATGTAACGGGACAAGGCTGCGTGTTATACATCTTGGACGGACCATAATCGGTGCTACAATTTTGACAGGCGTAGGAAAAGGTGAAAATGTTATTATACCACGGATCCCTATACTTCCCACAGATCTTCCTTTTCAATTCAAAAGGTTGCAGTTCCCTATTAAGCTCAGTTTTGCAATGACAATTAATAAAGCGCAAGGGCAAACGTTCCCCCCCGAACGGGTTCCCGCCTTGTCGTGGCGGGGGGGCTTAGAAGCCGTGGCTTGGTCACCCACGGCGAAACAAAGAGGAACCCATATGGCTGGTCCGAGGTGGAGGGCCGGCCCGAGGTGGCCACTCCGAGTGGGCTTGGGAAGCCCACTTCGGATGTGTGTTGGTGGACTGCGGTGAGAGGTGTGTCCTCCCCACCTACCGCTGCAGCCGAGGTGGAGTCGCGGAGGAAGAGGAGTGTTGGTATGGTGATGCGCCACTCGCCCTATCCTCCGCGACTCAAACGGGGCCGCACCGTTGATGCGGTGGTGATGGGGCTGCGGGGGGAGAGGATTGTCGGTATTGCGAGGCGCCGCTCTCCCTATCCTCCGCAGCCGAATCTTGGTTGGCGGCGGAGCCATAGACCAGATCCGCCGCTGGGGTCGGGAAGGCTAGTACTTCTAAGTGCTCATTTTTCCTGGCCCCATGGCCTTCGCGCATCGGACGTGGGGGCGTCTGTTGCGCAGATGTAATTGGAGGCCGTGGAGGAAGGCGTGCCATGTGTTCTGGTGCGCCTTACTTGGGAAGGAGAACGGGGAGGAATATTCCTCTCCCGATGAGGTGCTGCCATGGGGCGGCAGTCGCTGGTGGGGCCGCGGAAGTGTGCGAAAGCGTTCCCGTAGCCCTGCCAATATGCGACGAAGGTAGAACACCATGGGGTTTTAGTCGGTGCGAGTCCGACATAACCCGTCCTTGCCCCCGCGAGGCGGGTATGCGTAGGCATTTCCCCATGTAAAAAAAACAAAAAAAAAAGGGCAAACGTTGACACGGTTTTTCTAAATTGACCCCCGCTACCTGTAGCGGGGGTCAACTTAGAAAAACCGTGTTTCTCTCACGGTCAGCTGTATGTAGCATGTTCGCGTGTGTCAAATGCCCAGAATCTCCACATTCTTTCCCCCGAATGGAAAAATATATAACATTGTGTACAGTAGCGTCTTAAAATAGTGTTCAGTTAGTTTTTTTTTCAAAATTCCCACAATCAATTAATCAGAATTCCCAAAGATCTTCCCTTTCAATTCAAAATTCCCTATTTAGCTCAGTTTCATTTCAATTCCAAATGCTGCACCTCTGACGGATATATTAAGCTCAGTTTCCTTTCAACTCAAAAGGCTGCATCTCTGACGGATCTATTATTTGGCTCAGTTTCCTTTCAATTCAGAAAACTGCAGCTCTGACGAATCATTTAGCTCAGTTTCTTTTTAAAAGTCTGCATCCTTGACGGATAATTGTGCTCATTTTCCTTTAATTAAAAAAATATCCCATTTCCATTTGGAATAAACAGGCTATTTCCATGCTTTGCTATACGCTGCGTTTTAAAACATTTAAATAGGCTGACGAATCAATTTTGTTGTTTCCTTTTAATGGCTGCATCTCTGACAAATCTATAAAACTCAGTTTTCTTTCAATTCAAGAAGCAATGGATAGTTCATTTCCCAGTGACCATGCGGGCGAAGCCGCGGGTAACAGCTAGTAGCCTATAAAACTCCACTGCTAGACGTAGGCTTAACTATTAGATTGCCTCATGGGGTATATTTGCTATAGTTGCCACGCTTAGCAGACGGGTTGATAGCTGCAGTTTTTATTTTTTAGTTCCTAATAGGAAAACGCTGCTGCCCATCTCCTGGCCTTTTTACCTCCGTCGCTTTTTATGACACCAACGGGACGATATGGGTTAGTATATTCTTACTTATACCGTAAGGTGACAGTCAGTTACGTATTTATGAGAAAATTCCTAAACCAGCAACAAGAAGTAATATCAAAAGTGTGATATTTTCATCCGCTGTCCAAGCATGTTGATTAGGGCACACCCATCGGATCATTTTATACGTGGTAGAGCCACGGTGCAGCTATTATGATTGTAGCGTGAATAGATTTGCTCACACAGAATACTAACGTAAAGTAGCAGCTTATTATTGCTGTGTTTCGTAAGATGAGAACCGGAGACCCTTTTTAACCGAAACACGGCATTTTGTCTTAGTCCTGATGGGTGACAACGCATCTGCAATTTGATTCTTGGTCGGGGATAAATGTATACAGACTGTTAATGTAAACACCGTTATCCTTGAAACCAGTGGTGTGGTTTCACTTCGGAACGTATATTCAATGAATTAAAAAAACGCTATTTTCTTTCATACGTAAAATTTAAAAAGTGCTGTCCGACACCGTCCGTAAATTCATGGATACCCTATGCGCCCGAGTGACGTAATCACTGTAAAGATCACCGCCCGCGCTAGCTACACATTCGATAAAGACACAATAGGTACACATAAACTGTGATGTAACTTATCCTCCATACTATCATCAAAAAAAAAATTGAGATTTTACTAAAAAAAATGTTGTCATTTTTCATTGAATTTACGTTCTATAAATAAAACCAAACCACTGGTTTCAAGGATAACGGTGTTTACACTAACACCCGTATATATGGGCCACTTACCATCAGGTAATCTGTGTGCTCGTTTGTCACCCTTTTCTTTAAATAAACACATCCCATGGGCGGGGGTTAATCTACTCCTAATTTCACAATTACATGTTGACATTTATCAGTTGGACTAGATTAACATCTATTCTGCTCTCCTGTCCGGCGAATAGTTTGCCGAATGACTCTGGGGGAAAGCGCAGGTCGTGCTGATCCCCAGGGCAAGTCTGAGGAGTTCTTCCTTCACGTAGTTGCTGCATGTTATTTGGTATGGTTCAATAGGAAACAGACAGAACAGAAACATTCAGACCCCTATTTCCTATCCTAACCAAATCCAAGGTGCTAAGCGTACCATGCCGATGGATGCGTGGGTGGTAGTCCAATCGCAAATTTTTACGTGGTAGAGCCATGCTGCAATTATATTTGTAGTATATTTGTTGCATGAATGGATCGGCTCGACCGGGGAAGGACCATGCTCTCACAGAATATCAGCGTCGAATCAAATTGACCAGCGACCTCTTGAAATGTCTACAGAGATAGCAAGGAGCAATTTGGGAACGTTTTCTAAAAACATCAAAACAATTGAAGGTCTGGAGTTAGCGTCGGAGCCAGTAACTGTAGGTATCCTAAGGTAACATAGGTATAGGTGAAGCCTTAGAGGACAGTTGTCCCGTCAAAATCAAAACCTCAACACGAAAAGCTCCTTGGTAGAACTCTTACCTAAAGCATTATTCTGTGCCTGAAGGAGCTAAGGCAAAAGACCAGGAAACTATTCAATAAGGCTAAAAGAACAAAGAGTGGGATGTTTATAATGCAGCCCTAACCGAATATAATAAAGAAATTAGGAAACTAAGAAAGCATCGTGGAGGAAGCTATGCGAGGAAGTTGAGTCTCTGCCTCGCAGTGCACGCGCAAGACTACACAAAATGATATTGAAAGCTAAACCAAACCAAATCGTGCTTATGAAACAGCCTGACGATAGCTTTACTACCAGTGAAAAAGAAACGTTGTAGTTACTAGTGTCAACCCATTTCCCAGCGTCACATAAGATTTCTGCCTTGAACTCTTTTAAAGCCCTACGAAGGTCTTATAATGAGGACTGGTGTATGGCTGTAAAGATAATAAGAGCAAAAGTGGTGCAGTGGGCTGTTGACTCTTTTAAATCACATAGGACAAGCTTGGAATAATTCTCATCCAACTACTGAGGGGTATCGAAATCCTTCCTTTTTATCCTTATTATATATATGGTGAAAATCATCAGACCTAGTCTTGCATGGGGTTATATTCCAGAATGATGGACAATTATCAAGGTTCTATTTATACCTATAGCTGGTAGAAAGGACTACGCCTTACCAAAGTCCTTCAGACCTATAAGCCTATCTTCCTTTCTTCTTAAAATACAGGAAAAGGTTATAGATTTATATATAAGGGATGTAGCTCTAGCTACGAGGCCCAGTATAACCATAATTTACACAAAATCTGATAGTCAAGCAGCACTGCTAGCGCTGAGGTTAAACTTAGTGAACTGGAGCTAGTTGGAGACTGAGTGGATCGTCTAAACGCCCTGGGATGCAACATCAGGGTCCTCTTAAGATGGGTTCCGAGTCACACGGGTATTATAGGTAATGAATGAACTTGCCGACAAACTGGCATGGGAGGCTCAAAGAGTACACAAATTGGACCATTTTGTGGAATCTCAAAAAGCATAGTCCGATTGACCCTTCAAACTTTTTATCATAATAAACCACTTAAGAACTGGTTTGACACATCACGATTAAACCTTTCTAAAACCTTCACCCGAGCTTTTGATCGTAAATTCGCTTCAGAAGCCGTAAGATTAAGTAAAAATAAATTGCGCATTCCGGTTAGAGCCCTAACTGGACACTGTTGTCTTAAAAATCACATGTTCATTCTGGGACTACGCAACTCAAGAGTGTGCCGGTCCTGTTCCATAACAGAAGAAATACCTCTGCACATCCTAACTGATTACGGACTTTAATGCGCAAACGTAACACTCACCTCGGAAACTCTATGTACTACAAGAATAAGTGAAATTGCGCACAGCTAAGTAATTCCTTCTATTCATAATGGACATAGGGCTTAGCAGTGAACTATAGCCATAACAGCTATCACAATAGATCTTTTAGGTCTCGTGCCTTGCTTACATATATAAAAATACACATCCCATACAACATAAAAGAGAAAGAAACGTCCTGCGGTGGACTCTTTTAAGGTTGATGAGGAAAGTGGTGAAAGCCGAATAAGTTTTGAGGAAACAGTTGCGACGAACGATGGAAATTTATTCCATAAGTTTATGTTAACGCTATCCAATTTTTGCATGGTCCAATCAGTACGGTTGAAATAATTGTCATTACACTACATTTACTATGTGACAATTTTGAAAAGTATGTCCTTGATTTATAATATGACGTGAAGTTCATGGTCGGGTTGCTGACCCGCCTGCCATGCGTGGCAACTGTGGCGAATAGTGCTTTCCTTCCTGTTAATGAATGGTAAAAGCACATGCTTAAGGCGCATTAATTTTGCAGGGATTTAAAACAGAACTATTCAGATTCAAATTAGCATCAATGAAACTAAATAATTGTAGTGTAGGTAAATAATTAAATTGTAAAGATATCTTGTGATCAACTGTGTGAAATATGGCGCAGAATAATATTTAGAACAATTTTTCCATTAATATTTCATGAATCTCCGAGGTTTTCCTGTTCCACCGACAAAAGTAGGTTTACTCACACTAGAGAAAATCCAATTCGCTGTTTCGTGCATACACCCGCACACACTGACGCGTGACTTGAGGGAAAAATAAAATTTCTCGCTAAGTTTATAATGGGAAAACTTTGAGAACCACTTAATTATGTTAATGTTTGAAACAAAATTTTAGAAGAGACGTTTAAATACGGCAATGGTTTGATTTAAGAAAAATATTTTATTATTAATGCGCACGTATACGTTTCTTATTATACTTTTTATATTTATCTACTTATATTTCTTTACATAGGGTTTGATTTATAGCGTAGATTGAAAAAAAAAGACTACTAATTAGTTGGTTAATTAACTTAATTACAAAGATTTTGTGAGATTATTAAAATAATAAAAAGTAATTTATGTTTTAGTTACAGATCATAAATAATACTATTAATAATATAATCATAATTTTATTATAAAATATAATTTAACAGACTTAATTTATACAATAGTTGCTTTAATAAACAGAGGACAATTTTTGGTTTCCGTGAAAGAAATTGAGGATCAATTATTATTGCTTTACATCACGGCATCAGAACGTTATATTCTTGTAATGTTTTTGCGAGCACATATTAACACGGGTAAAGATTCAATACAATAACAGCTCTCCTCGATTTGTCCCTACTATATTACAAAGGTTTAATTTCATTCCTGAAGTAGGTTCAGGAAATTAATACCTTGAACTAATCAAAGTTTCGTTGGCGTTTCTGAAGTCATACATGTATAATTAGGGCCTGTGAGTATAATGTTGGAAGTTCTTTGAATTATTTTATTACGGCATGTTATACATTAATCTGCGTAATTCGTATCTAAAATACTGTAGTTGATTACGCACTGATTTTTGAAGTTTATTCTTTTAATTAAGAAATAGGTTCAATTAATAACTGTAATTAATCTATATGTCTATATATTATTAATATTGGGTTAGTTTGGTCTAGTTATGGAAAATATAAAATACTTTATTGTCAGTAACTGCTTCTGATTTGTAGTAGATCATTACAATTGCAAAATAATGCTTGAGCAATAAAACCGGCAGGGAGCGTATTTAATACACGTAACAACCTATAGTTAAGTTAGCTTGTGTATGGTACGGTACGATATTTGTACTTATGTGTGCGTCTCGCGTATGTGTTATTGGTAAGATTTTACCAAATGCTCAATTGGTTTAAAATATCGTTTAAAGTGTTGCTTTTAGCTCTTTATTTTTTACAAAATAAATTTTCAGTACATACTTGAACGTATCCATGCTTTTCTTTCACACGGAAAAGTACACACAAGGTATATGGCGAAAAGTTATATTGGAAAAAAGTATGAATTGTATTCACGTCATACTGGCATTTAAATTCATTAAGAATAACCGAGCCTCAAGTAACGCGAAACGAATACATAGCGAATACGAAATAAATCATAAAACATTACCTCATTTTCATTTTAATGAAAATATCATTTCCTTCCAAGGAGGTATATCCAAACTTTACATCCGTCATTTTGCATGGGCCAACGGTCGAGTGGCGGTGGCTGGGGTGCAAGGGTGGCAGCGCCGGGTGGAGCGGCGCCACCCCGCGGCGCCCCGTCTCCTCGCGGGATCGATACGTCATTTGAGCTGGTCGCCATGGAGACCGCGAACGGAGCGGGGCGGCGCCGCGGCTTCGATGGCGGGTGCACGGGCCTCCGCGAAACCCGCGAGCCCGCCGAGTGAACAAATGCAGATAGCCTCATTTGGGGATATTTTCTTGTACAACGTGACAGATGTCCTGTTGCAGAATTTACACGTTTTAAAACGTATTATAACACTTAAATACCTAAAGTTTAATTAAACTTTTTGAGTTTGGATAACTAAAATTAATAGCATCTGTCCAAAATTAACAATGTTTTTATTTAACATAAATTATAAACATACTTAAAAACCCAACCCTACGTCGATCTGTATTTATGACTTCGACGGATGAGAAAGTTAGTTCGACCGGGAAAGGATTATTCTCTCACAAAATACCAGCAAGAAAAAGTGACTAATTGTTGTTCTGTTTTGCATAGTTAGTAATCAAAACTGGAGAACATTTTTCCCGACTTTATAGTCAGGAAAAATGTTCTGTCTTATGACATACCATCTAAGTACCATAAAAGTAAAAAAGCTTCTGCATTAGAGATAGATCTCTTAAGACATCTTGAGCTCACAGCATCAACTTAGCATTAGGTTCAACTTTGTACTTGTATTTCATTTTAATCTATTTATAAAAATAAATTTAAAAAATTTCATATTAGCTAAAGTGTCAGAATGAAATATGTAAAGTAATTTTTATATAAATGTCAAGCAGGTGAAGGTTGCGTTCAAAGAGAGTAGTATATACGAGTAATCACTACGTTTACTTGCGTTGTTGAAATAATTGATGTCAATAAAATAACGTGATTTTTACATGCATTTTTAATAACTTAACGGAATTCTTCGATATATGATTTTAAAACCTTGCAAAATTAATAAGAAAAGAGCACAAATTATGATTTATTCTCTGTACAGATATTTTCTGGAATTATAATGAAAACATGTTTCTCTCATTGTAAGTTAATTGGTCCTAATTTGGACTAACTTGAATAATGATTGTTATGAATAGCAATTGAAATATAGTGGTAGTCACATCGTCAGTGGTATTTTTATATGTGGTTAAGCCGAGGGTTAATAACGAAACAAAAATAATCTATTAATTATGTAGGCATATTCTTGTTTCACCTGTAATTATTGTACATAGTCAGGCACTAAAAGTAAAGAGTGTCCAAAATGCTATTGTTAACACATTACAATATTTATATTCATAATAAAAAACTAAAAACGAATACTAAAATTACCATACATTCAATTACATACAGTATAGTGCCCTGACTATATACTTAGCCTCTGAGATACAAAAGAACCAGCGCTCTTGTCACCGCATATGGATCCCACAGATTGATAGTCTTTTCACCAGATGGCACAAACTTGTATTTATGAATCAGTTCAACCGCCTCTGATGCAGTCCGTCTTTGAACAAGGTACTCTTAAGATGAGATCGTATTTCTAGAGGTGTATTGTGTAAAAGAGCTTACTCCTTTCTAAAGGATCGAGAACGCACCTGCAATTCCCCTGGTGTTGGGGTTGTTCATGGGCTGTGGTAGTCACTTAACATCATGTGAACCGTATGCTCGTTTGCCCCCTCTTCTATAAAAAAAGCTAAGCTAAGCGCTTCCTGTAATTTTCATAGCACCCGAGCAACCAGGGTTCAATCCCGTTCGGCACTAAAATTTTTATTTGCAATTATAAAATTGCCGATATTATTGCAATAATCCAATTAGCGCTGTCTCAGCACGTACACGGCGGTGAAGAAAAACAGCGTTATGAACGAACCGCATGTCTGAGAAATAAAAAAATATTTAGGAAACATGTGAAGTCAGCCGCGTCAGGCAGCGCAGTAGACATTTCCTTGTCTCCAAACACTTTCAGAAATGAGAGCAGGCCTGTGCCCAGCAATGAAACGTATATTATAGGCTGTAACTTTACTTTTATGGTGTATTGGGTTACTTAATGGATGAGGTTGCTATGAATGAAATCAAGCAATAGAAAGTTTTTTAGAATTAGAAAAATAATGTATGATAATTTTATTTATATGGTAAAGATGTTGATGATGATCATTCATCTAATGTATGGACATCTAAGATATATATATATATATATATATATATATATATATATATATATATATATATATATATATATATGAATATCGAGATAAATGGAAATGACTGCTTTGTATGCTGAGAGGGTTATTTACACGTCGTTTTACACTTACATGAATAATAATTCAAACAGAGTATGAATGTGTAAGCCCAAGACTGCTATGGATACGATTGAAAGTGGGCTTAAAGAAGTTGTTTGTACTAGGGGTCTACGCCCCAGACATGTCTAAGCCCACTCATATCCGAGAGCAGTTTTGGGAAATGGTAAGGATGGTATTAATGAAATGTAAGGGAAATGAAAATGTTGTTATGCTAGGAGATTTTAATGGAAGAGTTGGGGTGAGGAGGCTTGGTTATGAAAGGATATTGGGAACGTTTGGTGATGAAAGTATAAATGAGAATGGTGAAAGCCTCCTCACTGTATGTATGGAAAAGAATCTTTTTGTGACGAACACTTTCTTTCGCCACAAGAGGATTCACATGTACACTTGGGAAAGAGGTGATGATAGAAGCATGATAGATTTCATAATTGTGGATGAAAGATTGAGGGGCGCAGTGGTGGATACAAGGGTTTACCGGGGGTCAAACTTAGGAACGGATCATTTTTTGGTTTTATGCCGAATTAATGGTCTATTCAGGCGGTGGCGCCATCGGTCATCTGTGTCTACCACTGCGTTACAGCGTATTAGAACAGAAAGATTACAAGATGAAGGTGAGAAAAACAAGTTTAAATGTAGACTGAAAGAAAACGTAAGTGGTTTGGATGAATTATGTATGAATGAGTTAGACTTGGAGAATGTATGGCAAAATGTTAAGAAAGGTTTAGTAGATGCAGCTACCGAAGTATGTGGTGTTAGTAAAAGAAAGAATAAAAGGAAAAATAATACGTTATGGTGGGATGATGAGATACGTACGGAAGTTGAAGCAAAGAAGAGAGCATGGCTAGATTTACTAGCAACTAAGGCTGGTAATTCAAGCGGTACGAATGATGATTTTGAAAGAAAAAAGGCAGTCTTTAGACATCTAAATAAAAGAGTAAAAGAAGTAGTTGAAAGGAAAAAAGCAAGAAAGAACGGATAAGAATGATAGAAGAATATCGGATAACTTCCAGGCAAATATTAAAATGTTCTGGAAACTCGTAAGAACTGCCAGGGGATGTTCAAAACAGCCTATAATGAATGCTATAAGAGATGAGAATGGCTATATTCTGAATGATGAAGTTTTGAGTTTAAAGAGATGGAAGGAATATTTTGAAAGCATGTTTATGAGTGAGGAGACAACGTATGAACTGAATGAAATAGGAACTCCGAAAGAAGAGGAAGAAGGTAGCGAGATAAGTATAGATGAAATAATGAAAGCAATGAGAAGCATGAAAGCAGGTAAGGCTGCCGGATATGATAGAGTTTCACTCGAAATGCTAAGGGCTGGAGAGGAAGTGGTGGCAGGCCTGCTGCACACCTTGTTTAATTTATGCTGGGAACTGAAGCGGGTACCGGGAGACTGGTGCAAAGCCGTGATAGTCCCAGTATATAAGGGAAAAGGGTCGCAGCAGGACTGTAAAAACTACCGCGGTATCAGCCTTCTTGGCATCGTGGGGAAAACTGTATGCCAAGGTACTAATTGAAAGGGTCATGAAAGAAACCGATGGAAAAATTTGGGATGTGCAAGCGGGATTTAGAAAGGGAATGGGATGTACAGATCAAGTCTTCTCCATGCGCATGATCGCGGAGAAGTTTTTGGCCAAAAACCAAAAGGTTTTTTGTGCGTTCATGGACTTGGAGAAGGCCTATGACAGAGTGGATAGGAATGTGCTATGGCAAACACTGAACTCATTTGGGTTGAGCGCTGGCTTGATACAGGCATTGGAATCTCTTTATAGGGACTCTAGTGCTTGTGTTAGGATCAACGGGGTCTACTCGGACTGGTTTGGCATCCATAAAGGTGTCAGACAGGGCTGTGTGGCTTCCCCGTGGTTGTTCAACCTATTTATGGACAGTTGTTTGCAAAATTTGAAAGTTGAAGAATGCGGATTAAGAATGGGTGAGTTAACCATCAAATGCCTTTTGTACGCCGATGATCAAGTTATTCTTGCGTCGTCGGCGGCTGAGTTGCAAATGATGGTTACATTAATGAATAGATCATTAAAAGAAAGGGGTATGAAAGTGAACGCAAGTAAGACAAAAATTATGGTTTTTGAAAGAGATGAAAGTAAAACGATATGTGAAATAAGAATAGAAGGGGAGTTGATCGAGCAAGTAGATGAGTTTGTATATTTGGGTTGCGTATTTAGCAGGGATGGGAGATATGATAAGGATATAGAGCGACGAGTGAACGCAGGAAACAGAGTAAATGGAGCCCTGCACTCTATTGTGAAGAGTCAAAATGTGTCAAAAAAGGCACGTATGGCAATTCACAATGCTGTGTTGGTCCCTACTTTAACGTATGGTAGTGAAAGTTGGGTATGGCAGAAGAAGCACGAGAGTAGAATAAATGCAGTAGAAATGCGGTCGTTAAGGAGTATTTTAGGGCTGAATCTGAATGACAGGGTGAAAAATTGTGTGATAAGAGAAGAGTGTGGTTTGCAAGATGATGTTGTGACCAGGATTAAGAAAGGAATGCTTCGGTGGTTTGGTCATGTGGAAAGAATGGATGAGGAAAGAGTGACAAAGAAAATTTATGTTGCAGAAGTGAATGGCAGAGTCGGAAAGGGACGTCCTAGGCGAAAATTTATCGACCAAATTGGCGATTTATTGAAAACGGGCCAAATTAGGAGTACCCTTAACCGACGAGCATGCATGCGTAGGTGTATGGATGTGAAGGAGGCGAGAGAGGTGTGTCAGGATCGTGCCAAATGGAAGTCTGTAGTCTCTGCCTACCCCTCTGGGTGACAGGCGTGAGTGTTTATGTATGTATGTATGTTTACACTTACACATTTTCACATTTTACACATATAAACTAACACGTCTGTAAGACTTGAATAACCATTTTTTTTTAAATTTGTCTGTCCGTCCGTTTCTTCGAGCTAATCTCCAGAATGACTAAACGATTGTGATGAAACTTAACATTCAGATACAGAGAGATGCCAAGAGGGATCCGGGCAATATGTTAAATGAAAATTTGAAGGTTATATTTATAAAAAAAATTAAAACAAATGTGTTACAAATGTTAATTGGATCCTACGATATTAATAATATTCAAATACCAATAATTAAAATAGTTCTATTTATTTATGTAGTTTTCAGTTAACCGTGAAGTGGCTGTGTAGGAATACTCACCACCCCAAACCATCCGTGGGTGCTGCAAGAGGCGGCAGATGGAAACTGGAACGGGAGATGGGCAGCAGCATATTCTTGATAACAACTCAAAATAATAAAAAAGCCGCGGTTGGGCTTGGCAACCCCACTTTGGATGTGTGTTGGTGGGCTATGGTTCATGGGGTGTCCTCTCTGTCCTCTCCCCATACCGCTGCAGTCGAGGCGGAGTCGCGGGGGAAGAGGAGTGTTGGTATGGCAATGAACCACTCGTCTTATCCTCCGCGACCCTGGCAGGGCTGCACCGTTGATGCAGTAGTGGTGGGGCAGCGGAGGTAGAGGTGTGTCAGTAACGCGAAGCGTCGTTCTTTCTTCATTCCGCGACCGAAATTTGGCGGCAGAGCCACAGACCAGATCCGTCGCAGGGGTCGGCAAAGCTAGTGCTTCCGAGTGATCGCTTTTCCTGCCTTCATGGCCTCCGTATATCGGAACCCTTGTCCGTAACGCAGGTGAAGTTAGGGGACGCGAAGTAAAGCGTCTTGTGTTTCTGATGCGCCTTACCTGGAAAGGAAAAGGAGAAGGAGAATTCCTCTCCGAGAAGTGGCGGCTGGAGCTGGTGGGGCCGCGGATGTGTGCGAAAGCGTTCCCGTGGCCCTGCCCAATGCGGCAAAGGTGGAACACTGTGGGGTTTTAGTCGGTGCTAGTCCGAAATAATTTGCCTTTGCGAGGCGATTATGCGTGCATGCGTAGGCATACCCATATAAGAAAAAGTCTAAGGTAATTTATATCAGTTATTGCAATTGTGATACATCATGTGAATTATTGTTATGGAGATCAGCAACTGATATTGAAATATATTTATACAGGGTTATTTTGCAATAATAATATTAAAAAAATCTCGAACATTCTGTTCTTTTCATCTTTTAAATTCAAGATTCGTGGTGATGCATTTTTTAACTGATTTTACTGTGAACGAACACATTTGTAAGGGTCGATCGGTAGGAAAAAACGTTGTTGCCCATATCTCACATTCAATTTGGGAATATTTTAAAATAAAAGTAGAAACTTTATTTACTCGTGTTTTCAAAAATAGCAATAACGGTATATTCATTAATTATATATTTGAACTTAAGTTTAAAATTTGGCTACTCTTTGAAAAATATATAACTGATATTACAGAAAAGATTTACTTATACTGTTCTATTTACAATATCAGACCAAGGGACTCACTCATAGACCTTTCAATAGAATTAATATACTGAATGATTTTTTCTACCGTCTGGAAAAAGTAAGCTTATTTACAATTGGTAGTATTTATTGATAGACAAATTTCATAATAAATTAATGTAAAATTAAAAAAGAATGGAAAATATCAATTCCATAAGCTTCTATTCCATTCACCTGTTACATCCTTTTTTTTCAGACGGTAAAAGACATCACCCAGTCATATGTTGCATAACAATTAATTTTCAAAATAATAAACTAAAATGGAATTGAATATTTTATTCAATGTAGATTATTACAAAATAAGTACTAATTAAACGTCATTACTTTGTTTACCACTAGTTCTGGAAATACCTCCAGATGAGTCTTAGGATAGTCCGAAGATATCCCGTATCACGTACGTATCAGTCTGAACGTGATTAGAATGGCTCTCTAGCACCCTATAAACGGCAAGTCTCCGGGCGAGGATGGAATTATAGCGGAGCTTCTGAAAGCGGGTGGAAAACCGGTACTTGAAGTCCTTCAGAAGCTCTTTAATTCCGTCCTCCATGGTGGCACTACTCCCGAGGCGTGGAGCAGAAGTGGTCTTGTTCTTCAAGAAAGTTGACAACGCTGTCTTGAAGAACTACAGACTGATATCCAATCTGAGCCGCATTCTACGTGCTGTTCTCGAGAGTCCTTACGAATCGTCTCGCACGCAGACTTGACGACTTGCAGCCTCCCGAAAAAGCCGGTTTCAGAAAAGGCTTTAGCACCATAGAGTACACAAATACCCTTCGAAGTCATGAAGAGTGGTAGATTGTACTTCGAAGTCCGAAGTACAATCTGCCACTTTGCCTGGCGTATGTGGTCTATGAGAAAGCCTTTGATTCCGTCGAAATTTTGGCGTGCTACAGTCCCTTCAGCGGTGCCAAGTGGACTGTCGGTATATCGAAGTCCTGAAGTGTTTGTACAGTAAGATCACTAGGGCTATCCGAGTACAGAACCAGAGTACGAAACCTATCCAACTGCAGAGAGGTTTAAGACAGGATGACGTAATATCCCCGAAACTCTTCACCGCTTCATTGTGTAACGCTTCCCCTCTCTCAACAAATAATAAATATATTAAATACTAACTGTATTATATTCCCCTTTACATAATAATTATACATATTTGTGACCAAGATTAATAAAATATGTTTTGATCTTTCTAAATGATCTTTCTAAAGGTTTAATAATAGGCCGTTTGTAATATTTTTGGCGTGATCGTCTTAGTTAGGACCCTTATTTACGTTGTGTTTGTTTAGTAACTTAGTTCTTTTAGGTGTCTTTTGGAAGAATGAACATTCACTAGAGCAATTGAAAGCTGTTGGTAGTGCCGTAGTGCCTAAGTGAACCCCGTTCACGAAGACAGGGCTCGAGAAAGGTTCCACTTGTATCAGGTTTACATTATTAATTTAATATTATTTATCTCTTCCCACTCGGAAAAGGCTCAAAATATATTTATACAAAATACCCGATACAAGGGCTTCGCTCTCCTACATTTATTTGAAAAATATAGGGGAGGCACACGGCCCCACACACGCCGTGCACGGTGAGCGCCAACCATTTTGATGCACTCCCCCCGAAGGGAACGCTAATTCGGGAACTGGACCGTAGTCCACAGCAAAATAACTGACGAACCAGTAAAAGAGGCTTGGCCCCTTGTTAGTTCGTAAGCACAAACATCGACCGAAGTCGCGCATGTCAATGCGTGTAAACGCCAAACAGAATACGAACGAATCCAGTCACAGTGAATGTACGTCACACGGTTTATGCAAATAGGCACACTGGCCGTAAACCCTCCGTGAGCGCCACCACCTGCAGACCGCCGCTCCTGCAGACGTGATGTAAGTGTATGGAATCACCACCAATTGCATGATCAGCACGGCTACTAGCCGCAGAGCGTGTCATGAGTCTACCGCTCACCTCGAGGGAATGGGGTCCCACGTTGTGCGACTTTCGACCGCAGCCTTGAGAGTCTCCTCAGATCCTCCCGCCAGCTACCACCCGCATGAGGTCGACACATATGCTCCACCAACCAATACAATGGCAGATATAGCCAAAAGGCAGTTATAAGATAAGAGTAATAATTCGCCATCAGAAAGGGTTTGTGTCACTGACGTTGAGTAAATGCATTTTCGACCATGTTTGTCTCACCCACCAACAAGTTGCCTTCAATCATTCAAAGGTGGGAAAGTTACAGAGATATAATATTAAGTTGTTATATAAAACATCGTGGAGGGCAGACAGTCTGCAGCCCCGTAATGAAGGGACCCGACTTGGGCAAAGCTACTTAGGTGTGAGTCAAACCAAGACGCAGAGAGCGCCATTGAGAATAGCGTCCCACCAAACAACAATCGCAGAGACGCAATGCTGCAGAACGCAACAAGCATCAATACGACTATCGTCGGGCTTACACCATCCCAAGGTCCCCCATACATCCCAGCAGACATCACCACCCGCATACCTCCATCGACCAGAACCACAAGAGTGCGTCGAATCAGGCGCAGCACACCCGCAGATCCATCACAAGACGCAATACCGCAAGTAGCAGTAAGCATCAATGCAACTATCATACGGAGGGCGCCCCCTTACAACACACCCACATGACCCCTATCGATTTTGGTAACAAAGTTTTTATTGTTGTTATATAAAAAAATATCACCAACGTATCATAGTAGCACGCTACTAAGATGCCAATGAACAAAACTCCACGTATCATAGCGCTAATGCACTAAGACATGAAGTTGAGTATGCCTGTTACACTTAAAAGTGCTACCAAACACACTCATCATCCCAATCCGAAAGATAGACGACGCATCGCTATGCGCTACTACGCCGCCCACAAACGGTATGGGTGTGCGATGTCCACGGGAAAGCCGTATTGCTACAACAGACCCGCTTACCACCGGCACTAAGATGATATGTCTAGGACACATCGGTTAGCGAGTCTAAGTTTATCTCGGATCAAAATTGCTCGTGAAGCAGCACACACGCTACCATAATATTCCTTTTGAAGTCCCTCATAAGGACTAGTCATTTTGCTACAGTACTAGGAACAGTCGGTCACCCGACCACCCCATACAATGCATTTCATCAACGAGACCTTCAATAGTAATGCTTTTGTATCATAGACCTTACTTTCATAAGTCATTAATATATAGGGTTCGAACCCACGACCCTACTATTGTAATGCATATTCATCATAGAGACCTTCTATAGTATTGCTTTTGTATCATAGACCTTACTTTCATAAGTCATTAATATATAGGGTTCGAACCCACGACCCTACTATTGTAATGCATATTCATCATAGAGACCTTCTATGTTGCTTTTGTATCATTGAGTTTATTATCATAAGTCCCTAATATAGGGCTAGTCATTGTGCTACAGTACTTCAGGCAGACGGGCTCCCGACCACCCCATATATATGTACAACTGCAGGTATGTATCTCCGACAGCTCCTCCATACAAGACATCTATACATGAACACCTTCCATAACTTTTTTTTCTTTTATACATGAAATCCTTCCAAGACTTTATTATCTTATAAATGTTATTTATCTTTATTTTTATAATATTTTCGACTTGTATTTCTATTATTTATCTCATTTTAAATATTTTTTTCAAGTTTTTAATAAATTTATTTATTATGGAAGACAATATTTTGCCTTTAATTTACTATGTTATTGGTCTAATGCCTGAAATGTATTTATATTAACTTTATGGTTATTAATGTAATTTTATTGTTTAATATATATCTTTTAAGACTATTTTTGACGCCCCTTTATATTGAATTTAATTATTAATAATAATATTGGGCCGTCACAATTGGAAGACGTTTTCAAGCTACTGGACTGGAAAGGATACGGTATTAACATCAATGGCGAGTACATCACTCGCAGAATCGCTGGAGTACCTAAGCTCTATGCTCAATGACCTCAATAGTGTCTCCCAACGGATAGGTCTTAAGATGAACATGGACAAAACAAAGATCATGTTTAATGTTCACGTCACACCTACGCCGGTAGTTGTTGAGAGCACTATGCTCGAAGTTGTTGACGAGTACGTTTACCTGGGACAAATAGTCCGATTGGTAAGTCCAACTTCCACGGAGAGGTCAATCGACGGATTCAATTTGGTTGGGCAGCATTCGGGAAATTACGACACATCTTCTCGTTAGCTATACCCCAAAACCTGAAAACGAGACTTTACAACCAATGCGTTGCCAGTGATGATCTATGAAACTGAAACGTGGTCCTTCACTGCTGGCCGTATGAGGACGCTCAAAGTCACTCAGCGAGCTATGGTCGAGGTTCCTCTGCGAGATAAGCTTAGAAATGAGGGTATCCGCAGTAGAACCAGAGTGACCGACATAGACCAACGGATTAGTAAGCTGAAGTGGCAATGGACCGGCCATATAGCTCGAAGAACCGACAACCGTTGGGGAAAAAGGTTCTCGAGTGGCAGCCTCGTACTGGTGAGTCTTAGGAAAAACCTACAAGAAACGCAGGGTGTTCATTTATGAAACATAAATTCTTACAATAGTATAATACAACTATTTACACGAGTCGTAATAGAACCAGCATGGTGGCATCGCATTGTTGCACATACGTACGTTCATTGTCCATCCATTACAGCCTATAAAAATTCACCGTTCAACATAGGCCATAGACTGCCTCTTGGTTTTGCCATAGTTGCCGCACTTGGCAAGCGGGTTGGCAACCGCAGCTTTTTTATTATTTTGAGTTGTTATCAAGAATATGCTGCTGCCCATCTCCTGTTCCAGTTTCCATCTGCCGCCTCTTGCAGCACCCACGGATGGTTTGGGGTGGTGAGTATTCCTACACCGCCACTTCACGGTTAACTGAAAACTACATAAATAAATAGAACTATTTTAATTATTGGTATTTGAATATTATTAATATCATAATATGATCCAATTGTGTGGCGCTATTTAGATTTAAGATAATCAAATAACATTTGTTTAAAAACAATTTTTTTTTTAAAATATAACCTTCAAATTTTCATTTAACATATTGTCCGGATCACTCTTGGCATCACTCTATATCTGAACGTAAAGTTTAATCACAATCGTTTAGTCATTCTGGAGATTAGCTCGAACAAACGGACAGACATGCAAATTTAAAAAATGGATATTCAAGTCTTACAGACGTATTAGTTTATATGTGTAAAATGTGAAAATGTGTAAGTGTAAAATGACGTGTAAATAACCCTCTCAGTCTACAAAGCAGTCATTTCCATTTATCTCAATATTCACGCAGGCACTTCAATTTTATTTATAATATGTATATATATATGATATTTTATATTATTATATATAGGTTTTTTTAGATAGAATATACTTAATATATATATATATATATATATATATATATATATATATATATATATATATATATATATATATATACATGTATATAATTTGTTAATCATATCCTCGATTAAGAATCACAATGGAGATGCGTTGTCACCCTTGAGACCTACAGTGGAATACCTCGTTTACAGTAAAAATGCAAATGTAGCACTAAGCTGATATTTTACGTTGGTATTCTGTAAAAGCGTGGCCTTTTCCCGGTCGAGCCATTCCATTCGTGCTTCAATCATAATATGACGACAGCCAGCGTATTACGGCATATTATATGTAAAAAAGTGTGTTCCGGGGAGCGGAGAGTCAGTTATTTCAGTAACTCCAAAGTGAACCTGGAATTTGACCTACGCCATCTGCGATTATTAAGGACTTTATTGAAGAAGCTAAGCGATTTTCGACGACGTAATAGTAAACTTTCTTTGTATGTGCAAAAATACATAAATTTTTCATCACAATCGGTATTTATACTCATAACGCACGTAACGATTGGTATCAGAAGCGGGATGCCGATACTACTATGGTATGGGAAGAAAAAAAGCGTACTCCATGCGCCAGGAGGGAAGTGAATGGCAACAGGAACGGCAACAGGAACGGCAATAGGAACGGCAACAGGAACAAGAAGATTCGAGGGGTTATACATACATATACATATATATTTTTTTTTATATATATATATATATATATATATACATATATATGTATAGATATATAAGATTTTAACATGCATATTTTGTATTTTATATATAAACTACACCAACATTATAGGACTTTAATTAAATAAAAAATTCCTGAAATAAAAGTTGCAACATAATATCCTAGCAAACACAAACTATTTGTTTTGCTTCAATCACAAAACCAATTTCGCTATTGTTTCGAGGGCTCTATAAAAGGATTCCTGGTAATTTGTTACTGTCTTTCATATTACACATTTTCATGAGGGTATAAAAATGTATAATAAGAAAGACAATTTTGAAGATAATTTTAGCACAAAATGATTTTTATGATAATGTTAAAAAAGAAAGGTTATAACAATAGTAGAAGGAAAAACAGACTTGCAGGTATTTTAGCGGAAGCAAAAATGGAATCGAATCCAAAAATGGAAGTATGAGTACTGTAATAAACCGTTATTTCATTTATTATGCTAGCTTGGAGTTTCACCTGTATATAATTTAGGGTTTTAACATAAATAAGTATTGTATTATGAGCAAAGTACCTCCATGTTTTAATAAATGGGTGCGTTTGGCAGAAAAAAGCGCTAGCAAGCGCTTGTAAGCAAAATGGCGATCGTAAGTGGTAAGCGCTGTCAAATCGTAAGTAGCTATTTTCCTCCAGGACACGATGTTAGTTTTAACCGGGGAACCTAACCTAATTTAAATATATGTTTGTAAAGTATTCATATTAAAAACTTACCAATCATGAATTTTTAATAACATGTATATGTTTATTCATGTCATTATATTACTTAAAACTAATATTGCGCAAAACAACTTATAAACTCTACTTCAAAACAAACAAATTAAATAAGCAAAATGGCGGATTGTGTCAGCGCTACTGAAGTAGCAATCATGTCCTTGCCGAAAACTATTTCAGCGCTTATAAGCGCTTGCTAGCGCTTTTTTCTGCCAAACGCACCCAATTAAGTTGTTTATAACCCAGAAACAAAAATTTTTACGTGGTAGAGTCATGCTGCAGCTATACTATTGTTAAGTGCGGGGTAAGTAAAAATGTCGACTAGGGTGAAAATTGATGTATTTTCCACATTCACAGCATTTTTATAATTACGTCCGAAATCTCTAAGCTTTTTCTGTTTTTTGTATTTAATAATCGCAGATGTCGTTGGTCGATTTCTCGTAGTCCATTCCCGAAGTAGGTTCAGGGAGCACTTTCGCGTTCCTGAACTAAATAACTCTCCGTTCCCCGGCACACTCTTTCGTATTCGATAAAATTAATATAGAACTTTCTAGGCCAATCCAGGTGGTGTGGATAGTGTCCCGAATTTTGTCGCGACGTGCGTTCGTGGAATTTCGCGGCTGGGATTAATCCGAATACTTCCTCAGAGCACTCTCCGTCAAATATGCGATATAAGATGTAAAGGGATATGTAGCGGCGCTGTCGTCGCGCCACAAACGAAATAAACCGAAGCTTAAATCACGCTATCAACATTCCGAATCAGAAACAGTATATATAGAAAATCTCCGAACTATCACTCGGAGTGTTGGCCGCTCCCCGGGCAGAACACCTTGCTCGGCGGGAGATCTCCCCTTTTCCTACCACGGCCACAGTGGTTCCGATCTCCGAATTATCACATGGAGTGTTGGCCGCTCCCCGGGCAGAACACCTTGCCCGGCGGGAGATCTCCCCTTTTCCTTTCACGGCCACAGTGGTGACCATCCGACGTGATCTGAACACGCAACCAAACAACCTTCGGAAACTCAAGCTTCATCATCGTCATAGAATACCCCACCCATTCGCTCCCGAGCAGATATCGTCTGCAGTCTTCTTATCCTGCAAGCCATCTAGCTTCACAAGGTTCATCGCAGCACTGGAATAATAATGCTTCCTGTTCCTTCAAGCTACTCTCTGCCATACAGTGTTCGGCACGGCTCTGAGCCTTACTGCTCGCCTATGCTTCACGGCACTCTCGCAGATTACTTGCCTTCTTCTCGACTCACCGCAGACTACAAGGCAATCTCCTGGCACTTGCACATACGTCGGCAACGAGGCTGCACTATCGACCTCCGGTCTGAGCAGGGGGGTGATGTAGCGGCGCTGTCGTCGCGCCACAAACGAAATAAACCGAAGCTTAAATCACGCTATCAACATTCCGAATCAGAAACAGTATATATAGAACATCTCCGAACTATCACTCGGAGTGTTGGCCGCTCCCCGGGCAGAACACCTTGCTCGGCGGGAGATCTCCCCTTTTCCTACCACGGCCACAGATACAACATCTTTTCGCAGTGCTAGTGCATTGAACCGATTGGAGAGGACTCGGTCGTCGGTGATTCGAGCCGCTCTGCGCTGGATGCGGTCAAGTGGAAGGAGCTGGCACTGGAGAGCTCCGGCCCAGAGATGGGAACAGTATTCCATGTGAGGCCGAACCTGCGTTTTGTAAAGTTGCAGCCGGTGTGCCGACTGTCCTACTCCGCTGAGCACGCCAAGATTTTTAGAGGCCAATTTGGCCTTCTCTTCCAAGTGATCACGAAACTGTACATAACATAATATGTCGACGCCAAAGATTCTGATATTGGCAGAAGCAACAAGGGGAGTGTGTTGAAACTGAGGAGATAAGACAAAAGGGTTCTTTCTAGCGGTAAACGCGCATACTTGTATCTTCTGGGTATTGAAATGGACTAGATTTAGTCGCCCTCAATTCGAGAATTTTGTTCAACAAAGATTCGACTTCAGACACAAGTTTGTTCCGGTACTCGGTGACGTTTTACCTACAAAATTTTGGCACGGCCGGTGTATAGAGCATCTCCGCATAGCAATGAATGCAACTATTACTGAAGTGCAGAAAAAACAGCGTCGGCGATAGCACGCAGCCTTGTGGAACTCCAGCTTGTAATCGGAGCATGCACCGTCTACTATGACCTTGATGCTCCGACCTGTAACAAAGCTGGTGAAGCCCCATATATATATATAAACACATCAACAGAATCTAGGGATATTTTATATTTCATTAAATATCTAAATATCTATAAAGAATTTTCTGATATAGTGAATAGAAGAATAATAGGTTATTTTAAGGTATTTTTTAAAAAATAAAAACATTTCACAATTTTTGGTTTTAAATAAAAATGTTAATTATTTTAATCGCCTTAGAAAATTAGTATGATAAAAACCATTCTATTCTTTTTTGTATAAAACTATTAAATTGAAAAAATCTTATAACATCTTATTATTTATAATCAGTGTTTCCACCTCTTACATTAATTACACGTCGATATCGATAGTTCATAGTTGAAATTAAATTGTCAATGTCTATAATATATGAATATATCTGTATGAGGTGCCATGTTCTTTCTTTGCAGGTTAAAGTTGTTGTTCCGTCGTCAAATTCGGCGGGAAATCTCTCAAAGCCTTTCGTTGATTGATTGGATTTAATTGTGAATTATCTTAGCCTAGTAGGCCAATTCAAAACTTGAATATCTAGTACGTCGTATGGGAAGAAACATTACCGTGTATGAGTAGAAATTCCTGGCCCATTTGGATTCCGTGTGAGACAATAACAGGCTCTGCCACCACCTCGTGGTATTTTTGTGCACTCATGCTGCCCTGGATATAAACGAGTTGGGTTCGACCGCCAAAACGAATTTCTGCCACACCATGATTATCCCCGCCTCGGTATGAATGGACCTCCTGAGGAGCCGTAGATGGCTAACTCTGCCTAAAGTTCTCCGAACGCGTAGAACCCAAACCGAGACTCATCGGTGAAGCACTAAATACCATTGTTCGTCGTTCCATGGTAATTGCTGCCAAACCCACAAAAGTCGTCTAGTGCGATTGCCACGTTGCAATGCTGGCACACGTGGCAACCTTCGAGTATGAAGATTAACTTCTTGCAACCTCCATCACACGGTTTAGTCACTTACCAGCAACTGGTGGTGCTCATGGAGCCTTTGTATGGCTGTGATATTGGGTTGTCTTCTAGCGGTCATTTGGTAAAATTGATCCTGCCTCTGCGTAGTAACACGATATCTACACGTGTACCATTCAGCCACATCCCCAGTACTGCGATAACGTGACCACAACCTTGATATCACGTTTTGGCTGGTGCGTACGGCCTCAGCAAAGACGCGTTGAATAGCACCATTTTTTAAGATGCCCACGGCTCGTAACATTTCATTTCGATTCAAATGACGACGTGACATGCCTCTTAAAGCTTTCACGGCACGTTAAATAAAAACAATCATATATCAATAAAAGAAAAACAATATAATCCCTTTTCATTAGTTAATATCAGTAGAACAATTTTAATTTTCCTTGACGTAACGAATTACTAACAATTTTGCCGCCGTATATTGTTGTTTTTAATTTACATTTTTTAATTTTGATAATAAAATAAAAGAGGACTCAATCTGATTATAAATTTTTTATGGAAATTAAAAAGATTTTAAACTACAAAGTCATAAATCATTTAGAATTAAGGTATACATATTGTGTTTCATTGAGAGTTTCTAAAGATTTTTGTAGTACCTTTAAAAGAAAGGTATTTATTTTAATACCTACTAATAATAGCTAATCATTTCCTTTTTCTTCTCCGTCAGCCCGAGAAAATGTTCTAGTACTTGTTTTTTTTACCGTTGTCAAGAAATCACGTTTGGTAGTTATCTTTAAATATTACAGTATCAGACGTCTTACACCATTGACGCTGCTATCTGTTGTGGGTCTGGGTATTTTATGTTTAGTGTAAACCAGATGATATAGGTATCGCCATATATCGGAAGCCAAATTATTATTTCAAAATATATAATATAATAATTCCAGCCAAAATATTATTGTTAAAGTGGAAGCCTCATATTGCAAAAATAAATAAAAAGATATCCAGTGCATGTTACGAATTGTCCATTCTAGCAGACACTACAAATATAAGTGTCACTAGAAATGCCTATTCTGGAAGCCTTTATCCACTCCAAACTTACAGTATCATATACTGAGGAAACTCAACGGATATACAATCCACATTCGTTCTCCAGAAAAATGTCTTAGTACAATAAATATATAACATGCATAGTACCGAATCATTAAGAGATGTTTTCAGAACAAAGGTGTGGCGGCGCTGTTGTCGCGCCGCAAGCGAAACACACTGAAGCCTAAATCACGCTATCATAATTCCGAGTCATAAACAGTATATATAGAACATCTCCTCTCCGAACTATCATACTGCGCCCTCCTTTCTGTCAAGGAGGGTCGCGTTCGTATACGGCTTAGAGATCTCTAGTTAGACCGTTAAGCCAGTCCCTAAAAGGCGGTGTTTAGTGGGTAAAAGCCTCCACATAACCACGCAGCCGGTTGAGTGGTATGCTATGAGTATTCACCGCCTCCCTCCCCCGCTTTCCGGAGTGTTGCCCATATTTGCTTCGGGCGCAAAAAAAAAAAAACTATCACACGGAGTGTCGGCCGCTCCCCGGGCAGAACACCTTGCCCGGCGGGAGATCTCTCCTTTTCCTTCCACCGCCAAAAAGGGTTTCCTAACACTAACTGGAATCTTTATCCTGGAATTATGTCTATTTTTAAAATACAATATGCAATATTTTGATTTGAATTCTGATTCAAAGAAAACATTCGCAAACAATATAAATATGATATAAACTTCCCTATTATTAAAAATATGATTTATTATAAAAGTACCTATATTACCGCTATTCGTGTATACAATCAGTTACCACCAACTATTAACAATTAAAAGGAAATATGTTTGAAACCAAATTAAATAAATTGTTAATTGAAAATGTCTTTTACAATCTAAATGAGTTTTTTTTAGTAAAATTAATGTTAGTAAGTGGTAAATTCTAAATTTATTTTCTTTCTTGTTGCATATGCGACATGGGTAGACTACACTGTAGAACCTAAAACTATATGTTTTTGTACTAAGATCATATTGTACACGGTTATGCAATAAATGTATCTATCTTTATCTTTATCTGGCATTTCCTATAGTCACCTCTCACTACACTCATGGGATGAGATAGGTTTATACTCGTAGATTCTAGAAAAGTTCAAATTTATTACATTTAGTACACACCTGGACTAGAGGAATGTATCAAGGAATTTTAAGAAATAGTAATTTTAGTAGTAGAGTTATTACTAAAAATAAGTAAAAACAAAGACTTGGTGCAAAATTTTTAAAGAAAAGCTATCTTTGAATTCACACTATTCTCAGAGGAAGTGGTGCGAGGAGAAAAAGAAAATTCGAGGTGAAAATTGTTTACAGTTTTTTATATGTGTTACGTCAGATTTTTTTCTAGATGGACCGGTTATGATGAAAGCTGGTGCTTCTCATGTACATGTATCAAGATTTGACCAGTAGTTTTTGAGCTATCTTCAATAACGCGGATTTAATTGACTTCGACTACTTTGATGATGTTCACATTCTCTTTATAATGAAGTATCATTTTTAACTCTTTTTTCTTATTATAATACAGATGAAGGTCATTAGAGCAATCTTTGATTTAAATTTTGGATATTTTGACCTGATATATGAATTGAGATGGTTTTACGTTGGTTTTTTTCTCTTAGTTGCCTCGTACGATTTAAAACCTAAAGAGTCGCTCAGACAAAAGTTTAATGAAATTAATATATTAACTTTGGCCTCTTAATAAATACATTTATGAAAACATATTTTACATACACAAAAATAAAAGTAGTTTTATAAAAATAAGTGATAATCATTCTGTAAATACTAGGAACAGACACAAGCTAGTAGTACCAGTTACTCGACTCAATTGAGTCAGTAATTCATTCTTGGGACGATGTATACGCTTTTGCAACAAAATCCCAAAAAAAATGTACAAAGTTCAAAAACATTATTGAACTAAGTTTGTATAAAAAGAGTTATTATAATATTAAGAAATTTATGGATGATAATAACCCCTGGGAAAGCTGATCGCTACCAAGGTATTTCTAATTTGTTGTGTTGTTAATTGTAACTTACATGATTGTAAGCTGATTTTTTAAAGCTGGGTTTCTTGCCGGTTTCTTACCAGGACAAAGGCTTTTTCCGAACCAGTGGTATATTAAAAAAAATCGGCCAAGAGCGTGTCGGGCCACGCTCAGTGTAGGGTTCCGTAGTTTCCCGTCCGTCACAATAAGTGTTCCCACTTATGAGTTTAAAGGTGGGTATTCATTATGTTCGCGCTCCTGCAACTGCTCCCGGTAGTGGGTATTGCATTCATTTTTAAATACCTTTCCAACAATATATCACACGTTAGGGTTGAAATTAAAAAAAAATCACTTCCCACTTTACATATAGGGGGGCTACCCTAATAAAACATTTTTTTCCAATTTTTATTTTACCACTTTGTCGACGTGATTGATACACATATTGGTACCAAATTTCAGCTTTCTAGTGCTAACGGTCACAGAGATTAAGCGAGGACGGACAGACGGACAGACAGACATGGCGAAACTATAAGGGTTCCTAGTTGACTACGGAACCCTAAAAAAGTGTCTTTAAATAAGTATTATTTGTAAGCTATATTGAATAAAAAAGTTCCTGTTTCTGTTTCAGTACTTGGCTACTATCCCATCTGTGGTGCGAAGCCCTAGATGATAAATCCCACTGTCTTAGCGCAATGAAAGCATATTCATTTTGTTTTTAAATTTTTTATTACTTAATGTATGAATTTTGTGCATTTCGAATTGTCATCGATATCGATATCTTAATATAATTACGTGTGGTAAGAAAATCCATCTTAAGCGAATATGTGAAAGGCAAGAAATTAAGACGCCTGCGGTGACAGCCTATTGCTATTGTAAGTTCCTACTGTAACATTCGTCCCACTGCTGGTTAGAGGCCGCCTTTTATTACTGAGATACAACTACTATTTTAACGTGGACTAAAGTAGTAGTTGTCTATAAGCCGTGTGGCGGTGGCTTTAGAATTCTGCCACCACTTCTCTTCCTGTGGGTGTCGTACGAGGCAACTAAGGGAAAAAAACCACCGTAAAAAAACAAGCTTTGACATCCGACAGATGGCGGAAGAACCATCTCAATTCTCATGTCAGGTCAAAATATCCCGATATGTGATGGGCTGCAGCGTCACAAATGCAACGTGTCTGACACTACGATCGCCAATTCGCTTGCGCAGTGTGGTGATTAAGGGCATAACTTCCGAATAGCAAGCACCAAAAAGACATGGACCCCAGTTCCCGGCCGACGCTATGTACCTGACCGTGATAGCAGTCATGGCAACAATGGGATAGGGTATGTTAAGAATACCCGGGAGAGAGTAGGATATCGTCGGAAACTTTAATAGTGGTAGAGCCACGCGGCAGCTTTTGCTGTTGCACATATGGGCCGAATCGAACAGGGATGGTACCACGACCTCACAGAAGACCAGTGTAAATAAAAGCACTGCTTCTGCATTTCACCTGGTGAGTGCGGGTAGCCCAATTACCCCAACCCCCCCTGAACATGGTAGCGGAGTTAAATAGAACACTATCCCAGGAGGGTACCAGCACCCTTGGCGGCGGAGAATCTCTCACTGAACATCCAAGCTACCCTACTCTTTCCGAACGTGTGTATGCCAGCTGCCCCGCGTGTTCTAGGGAGAGGGGGGGGGTGAAATTCCGTTTGAGACGAAACCTGCTCGAGGCAAATGGAGCATTAAAACAAAGGTGCCCTCTGCAACGCTGTTCGTGGATTTCTGCAACATCAGGGGACTTCATTTAAACCTTAACGCCGGCTGATACTTCGTATCTCTCCTTCCTGGGGTACTATTAGAATACTCCTTTGTGCCCCGGCCTGGAGTTTGCGTGTACGTCAGAGAGGACATCTGTCTTCATCCTATTCATCCTATGGCTGCCCGTAGACAGCGTCGACCATCCGCACATCTACGGGTGCCTCTATAAGCCCCAAAGCGGTAATGCCGACACAGACCGACTCATCGACTATGCCCGCTCGGCTGCAGACTCCATGTTATTTGGCATTGTATATAGTCTGCCGCCGTATTTGGCATTATAGGTCAGCCGATTGGGACGGGATGCGAACTTTTTTTGCATCCTACCCTTAGGGGCAGGTTTGCTTCTCGCCGGATGATCCCAGCGTTGTTATTTATTCTGTCTACAGGGTATGAAACTTGATTATATCATCTGTGGTACCTATCGGAGGCAGAACCCAGCCATGGTTTGATCGCTCCTGCAAAATTCCATTACGCCATAAGCTACCAAGCCTGGGCTGACGTATCTACGTCTTGGGATGCAAATACCAGCGCTCTTAACCACCAAGTCCTTCAAAAGTGTCATTTTCAATTTCAGATTCATCAATGTCAGAGCATATTGGTGGAATTGGCGAGAAATCAGTTAGACTTCCTTCCGGAACACGCGCATTCTGATCTCTCGCCAAGGCTGTCCAAGGGAACTTTTGTCAATCATCTCCCATCTCTGCACAGGGAGGACGATTTACTGGCCCATGCCGCAAAGGACAAAGCTAATCTGCTGGGCTCTCTCTTTGCGTCTAACTCGACTCATGATAACGGGGGTAACACACCGCTGAGCATTCTTTTATCTATACGTCAACAAGTCAAGTGGACTCGATGGCGTCCCATCTATTATGCTGAAGACGTGTGCTCCGGAGTTGGCACCGGTTTTAACGCCTCTTTTTCGGTACTTCTACTCCCTAGGCGTACCGAAATTAGGCCTATCACTAACCTCACCTCCTCGTACACCAAAATAATGGAATCTATTATAAACTGCCAGCTCATGAGGTATCTTGAGGATCACAAGCTGATTGGTAACCGCCAGTACGGTTTCCGTTGCGGTGACTCAGCTTTTTTTGATTTGCTGGGTTACCTAACTCATAGATGGGCGGAAACAGTAGAGTCCAAGGCGTTGGCCATTAGTTTGGACATAACGAAGGCCTTCGATCGGGTTTGGCACAAAGCGCTTCGTACGAAGGTTCTTTCCTATGGTCTTTCCGAATAATAGTGCAATTGGATCATCAGTTTTCTTGCAGATCGGAGCATCAAGATCGTAGTAGACGATGCATGCTCTGATTACAAGCTCATTAACGCTGGTATCCTACAAGGCTACGTGCTATCACCAATGCTGTTTCTTCTGCATATAAATGATATGATGCAAACCGGTAACATTCTTTGCTATACGTGCCAATATTTTGAGGAAACAATTTGCCAGGTACCAGGACAAACTTGTGTCTGAAGTTGAGACTTTTTTAAAAAATTCTCGGACTGGGGCGACTAAATCTAGTCCAGTTCAATCCCCAAAAGACAAAAGCTTGCGCGTTATCGCTGAAAAGAACCCCTTTGTCGTTTTTCCTCAATTTCAAGGCACAACCCTTGTTACCTTAGCCAGTATCGGAATCCTCGGCGTCAACATATCGAGTGACGTGTAGTTTCGTAGTCATTTGGACGAGAAGGCCAAATTGGCCCCTTAAAAGCTTGGCATTCTCAGCATAGCGGAGCAGTATTTCAAGCCGGCACATCGCCTGCTATTCTCATCTCTGGGCTGGGGCTCCCCAGTGCAAGCTGCTTCCATTTGTGTCCATGGAAGGAAAATGGGAGATCTCCCGCCGGGCAAGGTGTTCTACCCGGGGAGCGCTTATGCTCCGTGGGATAGTTAGGTTCTATTCTATATATACTATTTTACTTCGGAACTTTAATAGCGCGATTTAGGCCTCGATGTGTTTCACTTGTGAAGCGACGACAGCGCCGCCACACATTTGATCGTATCCAGCGCAGAGCCGTTCGAATCATCGACGACCAAGCTCTTTCCGATCGGCTTGGCTCACTGCTACTGCAAAGAGATGTTGCATTTCTGTGCGTATTGTATCGCATTTATCACGGGGAGTGCTCTGAGGAATTATTTGGACTAACTTCAGCCGCACAATTTCACCATTGCACACCGCGAGATAACTCGCGATACAATTCATACCATCTGGATGACTGGCGGTCCAACACTATGCGATTTAATTGAAGTTTACTTCCTCGCATAACTTCCTTGTGGAATCGACTACCACCAGAAATTTTTCCGGACCGATACAACTTAGAGACCTTCAAGAAAAGAGCCTACTCCTTTTTAAAAGGCCGGCAACGCATCTGCGATTCCCCTGGTGTTGCAGTTGTTCATGGGGGGGGGGGGCAGTAATCACTTACCATCAGGTTTCATCAGAAATGGCGACAAACGAGCATACGGTATGTTCGTTTGTCGCCATTCCTATAAAATAAAAAACTGGACCTGGTGTCGTACAATGGGCGAAATATGTTGCACGATGAGAACATTGCAGAATTAGAAGTAGAGTTGAAAAATGCAAGATGGCACGTTTTGGTGTTAAGTTCGAGGAGAAGATAATACACAATATATCCGAATACACTTATCCTCGAATCGAGCCACCTACTCTACTATCTCGAGAGACATGATCTTTCCCAGGATGGAGTGGGCTTTCTCATCAATAGAGTTCTCCGTGACAACATTTTGAAAATCTTTAGTGTATCTTGTTTTAAAATTAACTGAAAAATATATTGTAAACGTTGTACAAGTTTACGCACCAACTTCGAAATACTCGGACGATGAAGTTGAAGCTGTGTATAAAAACATAGCTAAGGCTTTACACAACATCACTAAAGCCCACTTTAATGTCGTCATGGAGGCCCTTAACACCAAAGTTGGGAAGCATACAGGTGTTGAATCGATTACGGGACCGCAAAATTTAGGAAGCAGAAACCACAGGGGGCAAATGCTGATTAACTTTCTCGAAAAAGAGATAGGCATTGATTAAAACTACTTTTACGGATTTTATCGCGTTTTATTTATTTTTAATACCCGACGTTTCGGGTGCTTTCCAGCACCCATGGTCACGGGGGACTGAGGTGACTGACGTTCCGATGTCAAAGTTAACCCGGAGTACCTTCAGCTTTTTAATTATTGTGTTTTGAAGTCTTGCAGTGGTATGCTTGGGTTTAGTTTTAATTTTATTAATTATAGGATCCCAAGCAGGTGGTAGTACCCAGCCTCCTTCTCTATTGAAATTAGGATGTTTTTTAATTTCAATAACCTCACGTATCATCCTTGGTAGAAATCGATGTTCTTTCGCGAGGATTTGTGGTCTATTAAATCTGATGTAATGGTTGGGGCCATCTAGGATATGATCGCAAACTGCAGACTTCCTGGAACGTTGATGCTTCACGTCAGCTATGTGTTCTTTTACGCGGGTTCTAATTGATCTCTTTGTTTGCCCTATATATGAGAGACCACAATCATAATCAAGCTTGTACACTCCTGCATCTTGTAGAGGAATATGACACTTGACGGATGGTAAGAACTGACTAATCTTCTTCGGCGGCTTGTAGAATGTTCTAATAGAAGCTCGCTTCAAGATGTAGCCAATCTTGTCTGTGACACCTCTGTCATATGGTAGTACAGCAGGCACACGCTCGACTGTATCCGGCTTCACTCATTCACTGTGACGGAGGCGCGGGACTCGAAGCTTGTTGTTGTGCAGAACCTGCTTGACGTGCTGAAGCTCTGCGGCCAGGTGTTTGCTGTCACAGATCCCTCGTACTCTCTGTAACAGTTCAAATACATAAATAATGATATTATACCTTTATTGCCATTTTGAAAGTAATGTGAGTAAATAAGGCTTCTACTTTTATATGAATTTATCCCAAATCGAATGTGATTTATGGGCAACAACGTTTTTGCCTACCGATCGACCCTTACGAATGTGTGCACGCGTTGTATAATCAGTCAAAATAATGTATTACTACGCATTTTGAATTTAGAAGACGAAAGGACTGAATGTTTGAGATGTTTTTCAATTAATTTTCCTTTAACATTTACCTACCTATGTTATGTTTTTTAATCTGACGTTAAAAAATTATGCTAGCAAAAGCTTTAACTATGCGGTAGTTCCTATTAAAGAACATGGATATGTTAATCGAAGTGTCACGTGTTAACAATTACAGTAAAATCACAACAAATATATATATATATATATATATATATATATATATATATATATATATATATATATATTATAATAAAAACTATTCTATGAGATCTCTGATTATAGCATAAATTTAATATCATTTTTATTCGACTTAACCTTATAGGCAATATAAGCTCACAATCGTAGAGTTTATACATGTAGCTAATTACCCTTTTTTTTTTTTTTTTTTTTTTTTGCGGATGGAAAATCATCTAATGACCCCTCTCGCTCTGGGTGGAGCGTAAGGGAGTGTCAGACTTTTACTGACTAAAAACCATCCGTGTTCCTTCAGTGCCCTTACGTTCCGGAGCCGCGGTATCTCTTTCGAATAGCCCGCAGCCCCGACAGGCGTCGGCCCTTGCGGGCCCCAACACGCTGCTGACAGCTCTTTGAGGCGCGCGTGGAACAAAACGCGCCGTCGACACGGCCTGTCGTCGTTAGACGGACGGACGACGAGCTACCCATTGCTCGCCGTCCACAGGCCCGCGCCTACGGTGGCCGGGGGCCACGACGTAGCCCCCGACGCCCGGGGCGTCTCCCGCGGCGGCCGGGGAGGAAAGCTGCTGCTCTTTCCTTCTCCCGCTCCGCCACCTCCTTCGCTAGCATCACTGCTTCGCAGAAGGTGGTGACGGCATCCCATTCCGTCTCGCTCCGGACCATGGCTTCGACCAGGGCCGGACGCGAGAGGTCGCCGCCGCCTATCGCCGCTACGAGGACACGGCGGTGCTCCGCCCAAGCAGGGCACACCTCCACGGTGTGTTCCACCGTGTCCTCCGGTCCATCCTCGCAGTGGGAGCACCCGGGCGTTTCCTCCCGCCCGATTCGGTGCAGGAACCTCCCGAACACACCGTGTCCGGTGAGGACCTGAGTCAGGCGGAAGGTGAGGATGCCGTGGCGTCTCTCAAGCCACTCCTCAAAGAGGGGTCTTATCGCCGCTATAGTGGCGTGCCCAGCACGGGGTTGCGACAGTCGCTCTCTCCATGTCGCCATGAGATCGTGCCGAAAGTCTGTCCGCTGCGCGACAACTTGCCACGGCAGCGGGGTTTCCCCCCGGCATAGTGCCTCCGCGCGCCATTCGTGCAGGCGTGCGAGGACTACCGCCTCCAGATCCCATGGCGGCAATCCGGCAAGGAGGCTCGCCGCCTCGCGGGAGATCGTGCGGTAGCCGCGAACCATTTTCACGGCGACCACCCTTTGGGGCGCGTTCAGGTGGTGGACGGCAAGCCGCGCCAAACCACGCGCCCACACCGGGGCCCCGTAAAGGGCCATGGATCGCACGATCCCCGCGTAGAGCCTCCGGCAGGAGGCGTTTGCCCCCCCAGGTTCGGCAGGAGTCGCCTGAAGGCAGCCCCGGTCCGTTCCAGTTTGGGAGCCAAACGTCGGAAGTGCTCAACGAAGTTCCATCGGCCGTCGAGGACGAGTCCTAGGTACTTCAGCGTCGACTCGACGCCGATGGATACCCCTCCTACCATTACCGAGGATCCCGGTGGTGGCCTGTTCCGAGGACCATGGAAGTGCATGGCCTCGGACTTGTGCAGAGCCACCTCGAGACCCAGTTGCCGAATCCTCTCAACGACTATCGCAACCCCGCGTGTCATAGTTTCCGCCGCCGCCTCGTACGACCCCCCCTTGTGCCAGTACCAGCGTGTCGTCAGCGTAGCAAATTACGCTGACGCCGGTAGGGAGGTCGGCGCGCAGCACCCAGTCATAACCGATGTTCCACAGAGGTGGCCCCAGAACCGAACCCTGTGGGACACCGCACGACATCTCTCGCCGGTTCCACTCACCGTTGCGACCGGGGTAGATGACGGCCCTGTCCGTCAGATAGTCCCCGACTATACGACGGAGATAGGTCGGCACCCGGTGATACCGGAGTGCCTCCCTAATGCAGCTCCAGGGCATGGAGTTGAAGGCGTTGGCGATGTCGAGAGACACCGCCAAGACAACCCCCCTCTGGCCACTGCATCCCCCGTCGTGAGGGCTTTCACGCGCATGATGGCTTCCACCGTAGAGCGCCTCTTGCGGAAACCAAACTGGTGTTCCGCAAGATCCGGCCCCGTCCCCGCAAGGTGCTCGGCGAGGCGGTTTGCAATGACTCTTTCAAAGAGCTTGCCCACCTCGTCGAGCAGCACCACGGGCCGGTATGCGGACGGAGAGTCCGCAGGGCGCCCCGGCTTCCGAATGAGGACCAGCTTCCCCGTCTTCCAACGAAGCGGGAATTGGCCTCTCTCCAAGCATGCGCTTAGGAGCCCCTCCAGTCGGGGCCCGAGAGCCTCCGAGGCCAGGACCCAGGCTTTGCCAGGCAAGCCATCGGGTCCTGGGGCGGTATTCCTGGCCTTGAGCCTACGTACCGCCACTCTCAGGTCTACCCCGGTCCCTTCCGGGATGTCGACGTCGTCGTCCTGGTGGTCCGCTTCCGGCACCGCAGGTGGCGGAGCCATAGGCGGGGGCGGATGTTCCCGTCGCGCAGGGAACAGAGCGCTCACCACGTCCTCCACGAGCTGGGGCCGGAGACTTTGCGTCAGCGGGGGGGCCCAGGTGCGGAGTTTATCCCGCACCATCTTGTAAGGGCGCCCCCACGGATCTCTGTTGAGAGTCTCCAGCATCTCCTCACGGGCCCGATCCCGGGCCCGCAGGACAGCCTCCCGGAGGGCGTTCTTCGCCGCTCTGTATCCCTCGTACAGCTCCGCCTCAATGGCTGCCGCATTCGGTGGACGAATGCGGAGCCTGCGATGCCTGGTGTACAGGTGCCGCGCGGCGACACACGCCTCGCGCAGAGACGTCAGCTCACGCGACCACCAATACACCTGACGCCGGGCGCTTCCTGGCCGGACGCGGGGCATTGCCACGTCACATATCTCGGACATGGCCTCCTGGAACCACCCTGCCTCATCATTGACGTCGGCAGGCCTGTCCGGTGATGACACCCAGGCCTGCACGATCGAGGCTTCCAGGAGGAGCTCCCGGTCCAGCTGCTTCAGCGCCCAACGCGGACTACTCGGGGCCTGTTGGACTGGCGCGCTCGAGGGCTGGGTGGAGACATCAAACCGGATGTACCGGTGGTCGGAGTAGGTCTCCACCCCCCTCCATGACACGCCAGTCAATGGCACGCGGCGACAGAGCGGGGCTAGCGAACGAGATGTCCACCACCGACTCGCCCCGCATCCGCACACACGTGGGGACAGAACCCCGATTTAGGACGACCAGGCCTGTCTCCAGAGCCCAGTCTTCCACCATCCTACCCCGCACATCTGTACGACGAGAACCCCAAGCCAAGTTCTTGGCATTGAAGTCCCCGAGGACAAGTACGGGGGAGGGGATAACTTCCGACGACGACTGCTCTCAGCTCTGCAAGAGAGTTGTGGAGCTCGGCGAGAGATCGGTTCGGGGAGAAGTACACCCCCACAACGACGAACTCCCCGAACCGTGCTGCTACGCACCCCTGACCCCTCCTGACACCTTCAAGGGTCGGGGTACCGGCGGCGGCCGAAGAGATGATGGCCACTGAGCCGTTAAGGTCCGCCACCCAGTCCTCCCTAGGCCAGACAAAATACGGCTCAGCGACCACAGCGATGTTAATCGACCACTGCGCCATGCTCTGGAGCAACAGATCCTGAGCGCAGGCGCAGTGGTTGATATTCGCCTGGAGGAAGCTTAATGGGGCCGTTATAGGCATTCCATTTCAGCTTCCTCCACGGGGGGCCCCTCTGCGGGCGTCGGTGTCGCGGCGGCGGCGGCGGCGACAGTGACAGCGGTGGCGGTGGCAGTTGTGGCTGCGGCGGAGGCCAGGCGGCGGCCTGGAGGCGGCTTTGGCCCCTACCCTACCCGCGGCCTTGGCCTTGGCGGGTGGCACGCAGGCCTTGCTTCCGGCCCGGTGATCGGCTGGCTTGCCGGTCGCCGCACACGCATCACAGTGCGGCGTGGCGCAGCAGGTTGCCGATATGTGTCCGGGCTGACAGCAGCGGAAGCACAGGCGACTGCGGTCAACCTCCGAGGCGCATCTCACTGATACGTGGTGCCCCACGAGACAGCGATAGCACCTCAGAGGTCTGGGCTCCAGCAGCTTAACCTGCGCTGAGACCCAGCCCACCAGAAGCCTTCGGCCCTCCACTATGGTTTTGGCCGCCGTAACAGGGCAGCGCACCGTGGCGGCATGCATGCCCTGTTGGTCCGGGCGTATGGCGCCTGACCTGACCTGGTCAGTAGTGCACCCCCCGGACCTGGCGACGGCGGCCACCAACTCCTCCTCCGATACCGAGTCGTCTAGACCCATGATGCGCAGGTCTGCGCATCTGACGGGCCTGGACACCCGGGCCTCTTCCGCGTCCAGAGACGCTCTGAGCTTCGCAGGCAGAGCGTCCGCGGTCGCGCCACTGGATTCCCCGGGGACCTCTAGCATACGGGCCCCCGTCTGGGTGACTTTGAGCCGGAGGCCCCCGGTGATCCCGAGCTCCCCGAGATCCACCGCCTCCTTCGCCTTCGCGAGCAGATCGCGGTAGGTAACGCCCTTCTTTTCCGCGTCCGGCTGTAGTGTAATCACTACAGCTGCGGTCTTCGGGGCGCGGAGCCTAGCCGCGATCTTGCGCGCCCTGAACTGGCGCTGCCGCTCCTGCTCTTTGGCCTTTTTGGCTGCCTTCTTACCCTTCTTCTTGTTCCCGACCACCTGCCAACCGGCTTCAGCCGCGGGAGGTGTAGGGAGCTGGGGGGGCAGTGACGGCGGCGGCAGCTGGCTTGCCGCTGGCGCTGGCACATTCGCCGCAGGCACTGGGGCTGGTGCAGCCACCACCTGTGCTGCCGCCTTGCCCTTTCTCGCCTTCGTCTTGCCTCCCTTTCCCGTCGCCGGCTTAGCCGGAGCCGGTTCAGCCGGTACCGGATTTGCCAGAGCCGGTTTTACAGGGGGGAGGGGCAACTGCAGCCCCGCCCGTTGGCTGGCTAGACGGCCCCGGCCTGGATGCGGCAGCCGTGGCCGCCGCGTACGAGACCGTTGCCGGCCTCGCTGCCGTCTTGTTTGCCCCTAGGGGGGGGCGCAGGACGATGCCCTCCAGCACGGAGAACCGGTGCTGGAAGGTAGCCAGCTCCCACCGGACCAGGTTCAGAACCTGGTTCTCCACCGGCACGGGCCGGCTTGGGCACTGCGTCTGGGGCGCCGCGCGAGAGGCAGGCTCACGTAGACTGGCCAGGTCTGCGCGGAGCTTCTTGTTCTCCTTCTGGAGAGTCTCCATGGCGGACGTCAGGCGGGCCACGTCCGCCCGCAGCTTTGCCACCTCGTCCGCATTAGGCCCGGCGCCAGCAAAGTTGGCCTCCGCAGCCGCCATGATGGAGGCGGAGGCCCCGGGAATGACCTTTAACTTCGAGGCGGGCTTTTGCTTGTTGGCCACGACCTTGATCGCGGCCTCCACCTCCTTTACGAATCTGGCCTTACGCTCCCCCTCGGAGCCGCCAGTCGCACTCGTCTCTTCGCCTGATACCGTATCGCCCGGGTGGCGCCCCTCCTCGGCAAGCTTTGCCGCTCGTTCGGCCCTCTGATTGGCATTCCCCTTGCCTCTCAGCCCGCCCCGCCCGTAACTAATTACCCTATGTTTTATGTTTGTATTCAACGATGTAAGATATTTTTTTTTAGGAAGCCGTTATGCAATCTTATTCTACCGCTCGAAAAACAGGCAAATTCGAGCTCTAACTTTTAATGTTGAGTTAATATTATACTGTAATGTAAAAAGAGTGGTGTTTCTTGCTTAGGTATTATACATAATATATTAATACATAGCTTATTAGCTTATAAGTTGTAAAATAAGTGTAACGAAAAACAGTTGGGCTTTTAAATATTCATTAATGCTCATTTCAGTTTGATTTTGCTGGTTTCCTTATAATCTCATAACAAAGTTGTCTTCCCTCAGCTAATTTGTATTTTTTTAACAAAATTGTAGCACACTGCAGTATATTATGGGTGCCGCACGAATAGATCGTCTCGACCAGGGAAAGATCACGTTCTCAGAGTGTCCCAGCGTGAAATAACAACGTCCCTTTCCTTTCCTCTATCGCACATCCAGACGTTCGGCCAGTCTTTATGGCGTATATTACACGCTCATGCAGGCGTCAATCAATTCCATTAATCATGATTGATGAAAACGGATGGTGACTGATAGGCGTACAATACGCTCATGCAGGCTGTCAGTTTTACAACAATTACGGTTGTGATTGACGCATAACCTACCGTGTAATGCAAGTGATTGACGCCTACATGAGCGCGTAATGTACGCCTATCAGTCAGCATTCATTTTATGTCAATCATGATTGATGGAATTGATTGTCGCCTGCATCAGCTTGTAATGTACGCCCATGGCGTGCTACCGTGTAATGCAGTCATTGACGTTTGCATGAGCGCGTAATGTACGCCTATCAGTCAGCATTCATTTTATGTCAATCATGATTGATGAAATTGATTGACGCCTGCATGGGCGTGTAATGTACGCCCATGGCGTGCTGCCGTGTAATGCAGTGATTGACGCCTGCATGAGCGCGTAATGTACGCCTATCAGTCAGCATTCGTTTTATGTTAATCATGGTTGATGGAATTGATTGACGCCCGCATGAGCGTGTAATGGCATATGGCATGGCATACATAACGCGCTCATGCAGGCGTCAATCACTGCATTACACGGTAGGTTATTCGTCAATCGTAACCGTGATTGCTGTAAAACTGACAGCCTGCATGAGCGTGTAATGTATACCTACCCCTTGGTTCTCAACTTAACAAATATTAGAACCAAACGGTTTGCTACATCGTTCGTCATACGTACAGCAAATGAGTGAAATAAGTTGTCAGCATCTGTGTTTCAATCCGATTACACTGTGGGGCCTTCACGGCAAGAGTAACTAGGCTTTTGTTAATCTAAGTGCGCTTTACCGTCTTCGGCTTATCACCACTTACCATCAGGTAAATTCCATCTCGTACCAAAGTCAGGCACTGGTTTGGAATAGTTAAAAAAGAACCGCTGTATTCGTACAGTAAGTCTTTTTATTGGAGGACAAAGACATTTGCTTTTGTCATTCTGTCCACTTAAAATCAGTTAGACCATATACTCTATTGGGAAATTATTTTCACATCGGTACACCAAATCATATCAAACATTCGTTCAAATAATTGATATCGTTCTAATTCAGTTTTCAAAATTCCAAGTTACTTAAAAATTTACAGGAAATTAGAACTTTCATAGAATGTAAAATAGCCATAAAACAGTTTAGTTTGAGGTTATCATAGCAATGTTCAAGGTGGAAAACGGATTTATATATTAAATGACTGAATTTTGACTGCCTCGTTGGGCTGGTGGTCGTAAGCGCGACTGTTGATCATGAGATACTGGTTTCGAATCCCGGGTCAGGCCAAAATCAGGTATAGGTTTTTCTAAAAAGAAATTAAGCTAGGGAGAGTGAAGGAACAGGGAGTGCACCTATGTTTGCTTGCGCAGATGGCTAGCATATATAACAGGATTATTTTCCGTTGAGACTGGCCGTCGTGTCTGGAGTTCGGCTTGGAGGACATTATTTTTAAATGATTGAATGATAATCATGAAGAATAAAAAGTGTGTGATTGTTTTTATAGATCTTATTTAAATGCCAGAAACAAATATAAATGCTGGAAGAAGATTGGAAAAGATATTTCCGTTATGTGTAATATGCACTATAATGACTTGCTATAAGGAACCACCTTACGGATTTTGTGCTTAAAAACTGGTGCATAATAAACGTTCTTGAAAAGTTTAAATAATTATCACAATCCTGAGTTTTCTTAATGTGTATTTAAAGTATTTATTAAACGTTATAATGTTAAATACCAAAATAATGTTCTCGGTAAATTTATTGTAAGGTACATTAAAAAAATTGTTATTTACGTTTATATGCAAAAGATTCATAACAAAATAAGTAATAGTTTCCACGCTCCGCTAGCAATGGATATTAAATATTTTATCGATAAAACGCGAACTCTATCGAACCTTTATGTTCAAGGCTCTAGAAGAAATAAGAACGGTTGGTGGAATACTAATTCAGTCACGATGTAATACAGAAAAAGGGTCACATTATCGTATTTTACTTAAATTTATTTGTCTCTTCTCACCTATTTTATATATTTCTTTATAACACAATGTGTTATTTCTTTAAATTTGTTAATAACTGATTTCGAAAATATGAATTTAGGATTAGTAACTTTATTGTTGAAACGCTAAGCTTTTCCTTCCTTAATTTTTTCAAATGTATTAATTCTAGTGGGCTTTGTCCTTTCTTTGAAAGTATTTCCTTCGTTTGATGTAAGTAAGTCCATTGCCACATTAAAATTACTACATAATAGTTGGGTATGCGAACTGAGTAAAATCTTACGCAAGGTGACTGAATAACTATTTCAAAAAGTGCGTTAATTTTTCGGTGCAGTGGCGGTTATTAGTGCTTTCTAATCGAGGTGATCAGCAAATCCTCCTAAATTAAAAGACTTTTTTTACTTTGAACTATATGCTGTAGAGGTTAACGATTGGGACACATTTCTTTTATCATAGTTTTTCATTTATTAGAGAAAGTAGCAGAGGCTAAACATGCCTGTTTATACTACGCTAGTGTATTCTAAATCTATAGTTGATACATAAACTCATATAAGGACAATCCTGGTGAGTTTGTATGTATAAAATTGTTAAGATTTATAAAAATGTTATAAGTTCGTATCTATAAAATTGTAGTGTATGCCTGTATTATTGAGATAATAATTGGCTTTAATAGAAGCCCGCTCAGGCATTCTAAGAAATCCATTTTTAAAAGTTTATTAGTATTAGTAGGGCTATGCGATCGCACTGCTATGCAGCTCTGCGCTCATAATAATGCTGCGGTCATGATGGTGTTAGATAAAACAAAAATTTTCTTGCTAAAAGCCTGAAGACCGAGGTCTAAGCTACCTTTCCCTCATTCTTTGCTACGCCTCCGTTCTCTACCAGTCAACCCATGGAATGGTAAGATTCCTGTGTACTGTTGTCATCATCCTGCGTCAGTGATGGTTTGGTGGGGCGTATCTTGTCAAGGCGTCACAAAGCTACATTTTTGTGAAAAAGGAGTGAAAACTTCAGTCAAATTGTATCAAGAGACAGATTTGGATCTTGTAGTGAAACCTCTCAGCAGTAAACTTTTTAAAAATGTACCGTGGACTTTCCAGCAGAACTCTGCACCTGGTCACAAGGCACGAACTATCCAAGCCTGGATTGAAAGCAACGTTCCGGACTTTATAAGAATTGAAGACTGGCCCTCATCTAGCCCAGACCTCAACCCTTTAGACTACAAATTATGGTCAGTTTTAGGACATGGCTTGCTGTAAACGACACGGCGACATTGAGTCGCTTAAAAAAATCTCTGGAGCAAACAGTGGCGAAATTTCAAATGGAAACAATGCGTAAATCCATAGATTCATGGCCAGACAGATTCAAGGCCTGTATAAAAGCAAAAGGTGGACATTTCGAATAGAATATTGTTTTTGATTTTTGCTGAGACTTTAATAAATATGTACATATAAGTTTTTAGTAATGTATTACATAACTTCATTGAAAAAATGCATTTTCATTTGCAACAGAACTTATGGCCGGACTAGGTATATAATTTCCCCCGTGCGTCATTGCCATGGAAGTATAATATATTATAAAATTGTACGAAAGTACATTAAAAATGTATGTAAGAAATTTTACTTCTAAGAGACTTTATTTTCAAAAGTAAGTTATTTCGTGTTCAAAGATTTTTTTAAAGTTGCTTGCTTTATCTGAGACTCAACCCGACCAATGGTAGAAAGAGAATCTGTATTTTTATGATGCCTATCGAAAGGGTCAAGCTACGCATCGCCTTGCGGCACGCCAGCTTCCTCATCAGCACAGGTTGAGGTTATTTGACTCACCTTAACTGACTCTCCTATCACGTGCGAAATTAAAGTAAGGTAGGATGGGAAGAAGGATATCATGATCAACTGTATTAAAAACATAAGAAAAGTCAACTAGAACTTCGCGAGTTTCCTATATTAGTTCTTTTACTACTATTAGTTACTTCTATATTTATAAGGCTTGGTGAGCTGAGTTCAAAGGTTTGATACTGTACTATTTTGTGTATACTTTCTGAAGACGATGACAATAATCTAACACAAAAAACAATGGCCAAAATTCTATAGGAGCTGGACTTGACTTTTATTTTTCCTGTCCCAAAACAAAATATAGTTAGATTGGTTTGTTTTTATGCTGTAAACACCATCCCGTTTGAAAATCATATCTAAATAGACAAGGTTTTTGATCGTCACCAATACTTTTGAGGTGTAGTTAGCGATAAGGGAGGAGGGTAATTAGCGATCTCATTTCCATTTAATTCGATTTCTCTGTGATGAAATCCATTATGCTGATAAGGTGACAATCTTTTTAAATTTCTTCGCGCAAAAATTATTAGTAACTTTGTATAAGTACAAATCACAGGCTAGATACATAGCTAGATATTCTTTGGATCTTTTTATGAAAATCATTTTTTGACCGAATTCTTAAAAATATTATTCTAAACTGTTAGTAGTTTACTGTTTTACCAAATAAACCACACGATTTACTATATCTATTAACATACCTGTAGTGCGTTGAACCCGCTGCTCTGTGTTCTCGAATGAAGATTCCCAGACGACCAATATTTACATGATGTCTAAATTTTTCATAGTAACCATTTATTTGTTTAATATACATTTTCTATGTTAAAACTAATATTATATAATATAGACTTATTGAATTGGGTTAATATTGATTACTGTATTTCAGAATTAGTAGATCTCACTATTATCATTTCATGTGATTATTGCTGAAATTCATATAACCCAAAACATTTTGTATGGAAATAAACACATTTTTAGCGTTTAACATGTAACTGTCGTGAACCATGTTATTAATAGGAAAATATACATGTATCCTGAAGTCTGTTTGAAAAAAATTCCAATATGAGAGGGCAATAAGACAATATAACAATATATAATTATTTCATACACTGCCTATAAAAGTCCAATGTTGAACATAGGCCTCCACCAAAGATATCCTCTTGGTGGGGGTTTTGTCATAGTTGCCACGCTTGGCAGGCGGGTTGACAACCTCATTGTTTTTTTTTTAAATTTGAGTTTCATCAGAAATATCCTGCTGTACATCTCATGTTTCAGTTCCCTCTGTCACTATTCCAAATATTAATTTAATCAGGCTTTTTGAAAAAATGTCTTCCATTAATTGGGAAGAATAACAAAAAAGTATTTTATTTAATTGTAGGGCAAAGTCATGTTTAGATGCGACGATGAGCGAAGCGAAAATTAGCTTTAAGTTACTGCTTACCACAACGTGTAACCAGGAGAATTTTATGTAATTTTTCAGTCCTCAATGTCTTGTCATTAAGTCAGGTTACATTATAACTCCTAAATATAAATAACCAAAAACAAGTAAAAAAAAAAGGAATAATTTCATAGTAAGCATTATATTATTAATATTTAATAATCCCTTAAAGTTAAATAGCCCAATTTGTCTTGTTATTTATTACTCATGCTATCCGTTGTACATAATGCTCTCATTTATCATTTGGTCCATAATATATTATCGACATCAAAAAATATTTAGGTGAAATATGAATTTGTTTCTTATAGATGGTGTTATAATTCCATCGTTTACGTTAGACATAAGACATTCAAATCGGCGACGGGGAGCAGTGTAAAGGGTGCGACGCATCGAACACCGATCGCCAATGTCCGACAGAGGACTTGCAGGCTAATTATGAAGTCGACGAAATTCAAACTTTTAATATCTCGGCTCTCGCATCGTAAAATTATTGTGTGCTTAAATAGAAATATCATTATTATGATTTACTCTAGAGGTATCCATCTTCATTACATTATAGTACGTTATCTGAAACTGTACGAATATGTACCCTGGAACATCATGGGAAACTAGCACAAATATTTTATTAGAATTTCTATTTCAGCTAACCAGATATGAATAATTTACTGATGTGGGAGAAAGATTCTCGAGTGGCAGCCTCGTACCGGTAAGCGAAATACAGGGCGGCCCCACAATGGATGCGAGTCGACCTGTCGCTTACCAGGTCGACAGGTGTCGACCTGGTAAGCGATGCAGGAAGTCGATTGGTGCAGATGGCTCGGGACCGTGCTTTGTGGCATTCCTTGGGGAAAGCCTATGTTCAGCCATAATGATAAACCAGAAATGTAGAGTAATTAAATTTATTTTGTTACTTTCAACTAATTCTTCGATTAAGAAGTTGTTTCCTAAAAATCGACGAAATACGAGAACATTAAATTTAAAATTGGGACTTGATCAATTTTGCTCACTATTCACGAGTTTCTTTTTCCCGCGAGTGCGTAGTAAATTTATTATTAGATGAATGTATAGTGTCCACATGCATACATGTGAAAAAGTGCATATTATGTTCGATAATAGTAGAGCCACGCAGCAGCTGTATCGTGGATACAGCACGAATGGGTCGGCTCGACCAGGGAAGGACCATGCTCCTGATTATCAGCGTAAACAGCTTGATGCTGCTGTGTTTCATATGGTGAGTAAAGAGAAGCCGTGACCGTTTTTATTTTGTCCACTTACCATTACCTTAATTGTGTGCTCGTTTGCTCGTTAATTATCCTCTTTCTATAAAAATTAATGTTTATATATATATATATATATAAGTTGATATATTTTAATTTTTCATATTCATTACTTTTTGGCTCTCTAGTAACGACGGTAAAAAATTGCATTCATGTAAAGTTTCTGGTTATTAAAAATGATTTTTTGATCATACGAATTACGAATATAACAGTGGTAGATATAAATTGTATCGTATACAACGCACACGCATATGCACGCGCGCGCGCACACACACACACACACACAGCACACACACACACACACACACACACGTACAAGAAAGCACATGCACACGCACACGCACAGGGGGGCACACGCAAATGCACACGCACACGCACACGCACACGCACACGCACACGCACACGCACACGCACACGCACACGCACATGCAAACGCACACGCACACGCACACGCACACGCACACGCACACGCCCACTCGCTCTTCTTTTTTAATAAAACTAAGATGACAAATGAACGTACAGTCCACCTTATAGTACGTAGCTACTGCAGTCTATGGACACATTTAGCCAAAGGCTAACAGATCTGTTGTCACCTCTGAGGACTAAGATGAAATGCCTCGCGTGTTATTCTACCGGCTTTTTACACCCTACAAACGGAACACATCAGTGCAACTATTTAACTGCAGGAATAGATAGGATAGTGGTATGCGACCACACGTACTCCTAGACAAAAGGAGTCTATCTCTTATTGTTAAATAGGAACACAACAGTGAGATTATTGTTAAACAGAGGTAGAAATAAGTTAAAGGAGTGGTACATATCCAGATGAACATTAGGCCGAAAAGAAGACCTAATGCCTCGTCAATTTTTTTAATAATTCAATTTTAATATCTTTCAAAAAGGAAAAAAAATAGTAATAGTAAAATAAGTTACTAGTAAAAGTCATCTTGCTTCATTTATGACTTTTTATTTAAATATAAATATAGATAGTAAAAAAAACAAGCAAAGTTCTAAACACTAGAACACTCTTAAATTTTAGATACGAAAGTATACTTATTATTGTATCTATAATAGAACTCACAAATATACAAACTTTCAAATACGTGTATTTGCTTATACAAACAAGAAAGTTAGCGAACAATATAAAAGTAATGAGATAGAGTGAAACAGTTGCCGTATCTAACCATTTCAGTAAGAGAGACAGAGCTATTCAAATTGAGGGTACATATTTCTACATAGGTAACAAATAGCTCGTTGAGAAAATGTGGATATTCCAATTTTTAGACTTTAGGCGTCTTAGTATAAAATTTTAATTCATCGGATAAATAATTTTCGCTTCAAAATGATGAATGTGTATTATAAATTATATGAATTTAAAAGGAAAATACCATTTCTTAAAAATGTTTCGATAATAAGTAATAACATATCTTTTTATTATAATATAATAAATTATTTTTTGTTACTTTGTCAAGTTGTTCCATTTTTCAACTTAATTTAAAAGGTGGGCTAATCTTTAAAATAAATTAATAAATTATTAAGAAGACATTCTTGGTTGGTGATAACGTCCAACCCGTCCATTTCCAACATAATCCATTCTATTATATTTATCTTCACATAGTAGATTCTAATATTATTAAGGATCAATTACTTTCTTTAAGTTTAAATGAAGAAATTTTATGTTTTATTGTTTTGACATAGTTTTAAATAAAAATTTCAAATTATGTGATTTAGTAATATTTTATATAATTTGCTGCGCACCAGTCGATGAATGGTATTTCCATGTTATGATTATTAAACAAAAAGTAGAAAAGTTGAAGAAAGTTGCAGGAGCAACTTCAAAAACAGGTATTTACACTGTTTGAATATGTGGGTTATACAGGTAGTTTGGAACGATTTTCTGTAAATTATTGACAATATTGTAAAGACAAAATGTACAGTAAACCAACGACTTAAAATATTTTTTATTTTCATTATCAATTTATAATACCTATTATTATTATCAATTTATAATACGTACTTTTAATACTTCTAATGAAAAAGTTAATAAATATCAATTGTATAAATTTGCACAAGGTATCTGCTGATATTTGTCAAGCATGAACTGTATTAAAACATACTTTTATTATTTTTATGTTGTCAGATTATAAACAAAGGAAGAAATATTACCTATAATAGTTGAATCGAAACTGGACCTGGTGTTCTGTTTTTTTTTGGTAATTATATTTTAAAAGTTTCGAATTCGAATGAAAGCTAAAATAATAAAATTGCAGTTATATAAGATCACTCTAAATCAAATAATATATTAGGTATCAAATAAATTCATTTTATTTTACCGTATAGCGTCACCTAGTGTTCAGCGAAAGCAACAAATCATGTTTAAGTGTATTACTTTTCATTTTTCTGTTCAAGTTGAAGTTGAAATGAACAGATTCACATTCTGTCCGAAGGATGGCGCTTGTCGTAAATGGCATAATATGTCATTATTGATTAATATTTTACGAAAATGTGGATATTAAATAGAGCAGCGATTGGTATTATAAATTTATGTATTTACTAACTTTTTACCCGCGGCTTCGCTCTCATGAGCTTGAATTTAAGAACATCATTAAATGTTGTTCCATGCCAAAATTTTGCAAAATATTTATAGTAAGTATTACATTATTAATATTTAATAATCGATCACTTTTAGTCACCTGTCTGTGTCGGTGTCTGTGTCTCTATGACAAGATTTTTTTTGATCAAAGATTTTTTTGGATTCTCAAAGACTATTGAATGTAGATGATTGGTATTTGGCATAGATAATATGCTACAGGAACAGGTGAATAATAAATTTTTCAGAATTGCAATAATATCATTTGTCTAGAAGCACCTAGTATTTTTTTATATCAAGCGTATCAACCGATGTGTCCATAAGAAAGGTAAATCGTCTTGGAATCAATATTTAATATATACATTTTACTCTTGACATTCATTCATAATTGAAGTTTATTTAGTTCTAATAAAATAATAATGAATTTCAGGGTTTTCGATGAATTTACGGTATAATGTTTATTTGCAGTATTTTATTCATATCGTTGGTCCCATTTAATATTGAATGGCACCATAAAATAGATGCAGATATTTTTTACGTTCGGGTAGACTTCAAAATTTCATACATATGTACTACACATGGAGTAAATCTAATTAATAAACTGATAAAGTTTCGTTTTAATTTTTTTACGTGTTTTTTTTTCGCATTTATGGATGAAAATGAATTTCCATTATAACCCGCGTAAAAGAACATATCGTTGATGTGAAACACCGACGCATGGGGGGAAGTCTGAAGTATATCAACATGTTCAGTATAGTCCCAACCATTATATCAGATCTCATAGATAGTAAATCCTTGCAATAGAACACCGATTCCTATCAAGGATGATTCGGAAGGCTATTGAATTTAAAATCATCGTAATCTGAACAGGGAAGATCGTTGCGTGCTACCATCTGCTAACGACTCCACAAATAGTCAACCAAATCTAAGAAATACATTTTGACAGTTGTCAGACTTATTGCACCAGGCATGCCAACCAAAAAATGGGAACGTACAATATTCGATTCTTAAAAAAATCGATATCGATTATTTAGAGTTGGTAATCATTTACTGTTTGGTTTTAATAATACCAGAATAAATTAAATACGGATAATTTAAAACACAAGATTTATCAGTTTCTAAGTATTTGTTACTAGGTAGTACTGCTTATTTCTAGAGGCACAGTTATAAAATTTAAGATTATACCTAAATTAAAAATAAATTTATTCAATCTCTATCAGCACAATTAGTTGAGTTGTCATTGTTTGATTTTCAATAATGCAGCCAAAATTAATGTCTCTTTCAAAGTCATCCATAATATTTTTTTGTTTTTTTACCACTTTTGCCCAATTATCCTTAGTGAAATGGGCGCATGCTTCAACGAATATTGAAAAAACAGTCCAAAAAGTTAAAGCCGAGTAACAAAATAAGAAGGCAAACACAAAATCACAAAATTACGCACAGTAAGCTCCCGAAATGGCGGGAGCTTGAAATTACGTAGTGGTTTTTATATCGCGGCCTTGTATTTGAGTTTTTTGCCTACACAAATTTACGTTGACAAATTAAAAAAAAACTTGTTTTATTCATGATTCATGTAATTTAAGGAATTTTAAAAATAAAAATTAAATTAAACAAATAATACATAAAAAAATTAATGATTCGATTATTTGAATATTTTTACCGATTATTGGAATATTTTTGCCGATTATTCGCATAACAATTAATTTTAATCATTCAAACACTACGGTAATGTACATAGCGATATATCGTTGAAACGACGTCAAGTACAAAAAGTTGATACTGCTTATTTTTTAATATTTAGCTTTGTTTAAAAGATTCAAATTTAAATTAGTAATAAAAAACTATACACGTTGTAATGAAACATAGATAACTTTATAATTCTTCGGATTTACGTAAATGGTTATTTTAAATCGTGTGAGTTGTGCTTGAGCAAAGTTATTGCTGAATGATTAATGTGAAACGTCAAAAGGTATTTCTTAGATTTGGTTGACTACAATACAATTGAATTCAAGTCCAAGCATACTACTGCAAGACTTCAAGATACTGTAAGCTCGTTCTGCGTAGATCGGACCAAACATTATTAATTAGCAGGTGAAGGTAGCCTGCGTTAACTATGATATCAGGACATTAAACATCTCAGTCCCTATTTAAATAAAACTAGTTTTTACGGATTTTATCGCGTATATTAACTTTCTATATTCCCAACGTTTCGAGCACTTTACAGCACCCATGGTCACGGGGTGGATTGAGGTGTTCGACGTCCCGATGTCATAGTTAACCACGGTTACCCACAGATTAATATTATTAATTTTTGTTCTGAAGTTACCGATTCCTTCCAAGGATGATTCGCGAGGCTATTGAAATCAAAAAAACATCCTAATTTCAATAGAGAAGATGGCTGGGTGCTACCATCTGCTTGGGATCCTATATTTAATTAAATTTAATCCCAACCAAAGCATAAAACTGCAAGACATCAAGGTCGACATCTGTGATGTAGATCGGAACACGTAACCATGGGTGCTGTAAAGTGCCTAAAAACATCGAAATTAAAAAAAATTAAACGCGAATCATCATTAAAATTAGTTTTATTCCAAATAAATTTATTTCACAGTGAACTTGGAAAGAACTACACTCATAAACAGGAGTAGAAAAATGTTAGTGTCGTTATGGCGGTAAAAGAGAATCCGCCACCTCAAGTCTTTCCGTGTGTGTATCACTCTCAAACTCACACTCACAAAACTCCTCCGCCAATTCTTATGACTCTTACAATTTGGGCAAATAGGAGATGGGCAGCATCATCTTCCTGACCAAAAGATCAAAATCATAATAGCTTCGGTTGCCAACCCACCTACCAAGCGTGGCAACTATAGCAAATAAATATCCAGCCATTTCAGTAGACTTTTGATAGAATTTAATGATGATGAGTTTCTCTCAGGTGAGATGAGGTGAGATGACGAGTTTCTCTCATATTTACTACGCTTAATATTTACGGTAGAGTGAAAACAAAAAAAGTAACATCTCCGAAAATATGAATGAAATAAAAACAGCATAATTGCCCCATTGAACGTAAGAAAGTACCAGCCTACATAAATGTTACTACTGGGCACAGGCCACAGAAAGATTTTGACAAAAAATTTTTTTTCGTGATGAGAATCTTAACTGGGAACTTGGCTTTTCCTTCACTGCCGAGAACGTGATAAATTGACACTTCAAATTGCAATTAAAATATATGCTAACGTATATACTAATGCTTACGTAATATGATATTTCAGTTTGAATCAGTTTTATTACAGCCGTTGACAAGTAAAATAAAACAAACCTTTTTAAGGTAAAATCTGCTTTCTTTGATAATTACAGTATTTTATTATTATTTACCGCAAGAGCCTTGTTCATTTACATATACTCATGTGAGCTATGAAGCCAGGACTGGCACAAAAATCTTAATAAAAATTAGAGTATGTTGTTAGTTATCATATTTCTTCGACTATTTTAATTACTCAGACATCTAGTTTTCATCATGAAGTTATTCTTGACCACTTTAACGAACTCGTGGTAAGTCAGCACGTAAAATTTTCTATAACAGATTCATTTGTCTTCGAGGGAAACGAATTTTACTTCTTTTTTAGAACGCTGGTGTTTACATCCCGGGACGTTGATGCGTCAGCCCAGGCCCGGTAGCACTCCCGCTTATAGCATGATGCTAGTTTACAGGAGCGACTAAACCATGGCTGAGATCTGCCTCCGATGGGCATCACAGAGAAAGGAATAAAAAGTTCCATACCCTGAAGTACCACAACAGCGGCAGAATCAGCAACAACGTTGGGATCGTCCGACGAGAAGCAAACCCGCTCCCGAGGGAAGGACGCAAAGAAAGACCGCAATCCTATCCTATCTCAATCGGCTGACCTGTAGTGCCAAAGACGCAATTTCAGCGTGAGTGGCACCACACTCCGGAAAAGACAATGGTCCGAGGACCCTTAAGGGGCGTCGACGGAAATCTCATATCCGTCCGGATGAGAGGTCAGCAGAAGTTCCAACAGGGAAGGTGTATGGTCCTCCACATCTAGAATCCGCGTAGGCGAAGTAACCAGTTGTGTCAGACCATATGCTAGGCAAAATCATGAACAGATCTCCCCGCATGATCGGTTAAACGTGAACCAAGCCACTCGGCATGGTGAGCGTTAAAATTGCCGAGGATCACGATCTCTGCGGAGGGGATCTGCTGTAGCAAATAATCTGTAGCCATTTGGACGTGGTCGAAGAGTCGGTCTGTTTCGGCATTACCACTATGTGACCTACATAGGCATCCGTAGACGCGAGAATGGTCGTCACTGTCTACGCGCAGCCATAAGATGGACAGGTCCGTACCTTCAAGGCTGCCGAGGCGTCGAAAACAGTTGTCCTCTCTGACATATACATGCAAACTACAGCCCGGGGCACAAAAGAGTGTTCATATTTTTATCCCGGGTAGGAGAGATACGAAACATCAGCCGGAGAGGACACCTGTGTCTCGGTTAGAAAGAGCAAGGCCGGCTTCGCCGTTTCCAGATGGTAGTGAACGGCGTTAACGTTTGAATGAAGTCCCCTGATGTTGCAGAAACTCGAGCGGAATTTCGCCCCCCACCAGGATACGCGGTGCAGCCTGAGTACCCACGTTCAGGAGTAGAGTAGCTTAGTCGTGGATGCTCAGCGAGGGATTCTCCAGGGGTGCTGGTACCCTCCTGGGGTAGTCTTGCATTTAATTCCGCTACCATGCAGATGGGGAGGGGGGGGGGATTGGGCCTCCGGCCACCTGCGCTCACCAGAGGAAACGCAGAAGCAAAGCCTCTACTTTACGCTGGTCTTCTGTGAGTTCGTGGTACCAACCCGGTTTCAGCCGGCCCATGCGTGCAACAGCAAAGGCTACCGCGTGGCTCTACTACTGTTAATAAAATTAAATAAATAAATTTAATATTATCAGTTCGCGCGACTTGCCTGCGTGCTATTTGAAAACTACAAATTTTATCAATATGAACAATTTATATGTATATCTTAATGTCCTTGTTCGTATCGTAAACAAGGCCAAAAAGTGCCAATTTTTGCAACCAAACGACTGATAAGTACTATATAGAGGTATAGACCTACTGTAAAATTATAATAAAACTATATTTTCTTATGTACCTTGTTTCAGTTTTGATCCCCTTGTCTTTTATTGATTTTCGTGGCCAAAAAAATTAAAATTTGAAAAAAAAATTAAAACTGGGAACCATCTGGCCAAAAGTGATGTCTGTTCGTTAAATATGTTAATAATTAAGTTAAATCTTATGTTACATTGTGGCTTATAAAAAATCTAATAATTTTGGCCAAGGGAATCAACTAAATATGCCGAATCTCAGGATTCAACCACCCCATCCTTGAACTTCCGAATTCTGATAACTAAGCAGATGATTTGTATATGTGGTAGAGCCATGCTGCAATTATATTAGTAGTACAGTTGTAACACGAATAGGTCGGCTCGACCGGGGAAGGACCATGCTCTTACATAATACCAGCGTAAAATAGTAGCTTAATGCTGCTGTGTTTCGTATGGTGAGTGTAGAGAACCAGAGTCTCATTTTACTGGAAGCCAGGCATTCCATCATAGTCCTCACGGGTGACATTGCATCTGCCTTTTGATTCATAATCGAGGATAGATGTAGATGTCTATGGACCACAGCAACGATTTACCATCAGGTGGTCTGTGTGCTCGTTTGTCCACCTATCCTATAAATAAGGTGATCTTAAATACAGTAGGCGATATAAAAGCTAGACCAGTTGTCACTAAACCCTTTGAAACACACACGCGCATTACGATTCAAGCAGCTCTATCAAACATAAAAGAGGATGACGTTAACGCTATTAAAGAATACGTCCATCGAAAAATTTGGCAGGATTACTCATTAATCCAAACTCTGCAGTCATACCAATTGTACAAAAGACTTTTAAAAGTTCATATCTTAACCTTTTTCTAATAAAAAGTGAATTGGAAAACGTTAGGGAGTATATAATAATAATAATAATAATAATTTTTATTACAGAAGATATTAGAAGACAAAATTGTACCATTAGCTTCTAAGCCTTTTGAATTAGTTCACGTAGATTTACTAACAATTCAAGGGTAAAATTATTTGACAATAGTAGACTTTTTTTATTTAAAAAAAGCATATTTAATGCTTAAGCTTACTATTTGCGAGATGGCACTGCTGTCAGTGTAGTACAAGCTTTACTGATTTTTAGCACACATCATGGAATTCTGATTATCATAGCTTTCGATAATGAGCCTGAGTTTACGAACCAACTTATTGCAGAATTCCTAATACTTCATAAAATTCTGCACCTTAGCATGCACCTAATGAAAATGGTATTGTTGAACGATCTCACGCCACCATATTAGAATATCTTCGTATTTTAAAGATAAATTAAAAGATTGAATGCGTAATGATTTCTTAAATTTACGCGAACACTACACATTGAATAAAAGTAAATTTACGGATTTTATCGCGTTTATTTATACTTATTTTTAATTCCCTCTTACATAGGTCAAACAAAAAGATCCATAAAAACCCGCATGAAAGAACATATAGCTGACGTGAAGCACCGACGCTCCGGGAAGTCTGCAGTCTGTGAACATGTTCAAGATCGTCCCCACCATTACATCAGATTTGATAAACCACAAGTCCTCGCAAAAGAACACCGATTCCTACCAAGGATGATACGCGAGGCTATTGAAATTAAAAAACATCCTAATTTTAATAGAGAAGATGGTTGGGTGCTGCCATCTGCTTGGGATTTTATAATTAACAAAATTGAACCCAAACCCAAGCATACCACTACAAGTCTTCAAGATACTGTAAGCTCGTTTTGCGTAAATCGGACCAAAAATTAATATTCAAAAACTGAAATTAGCCGGCTAACAATGACATTGGGACGTCAAACATCTCAGTCCCCCCCGTGACCATGGTTGCTGTAAAGCACCCGAAACGTCGGGGATTAAAAATTAGTAAAATTAGTGAAATAAACGCGATAAAATCCATAAATTTAGTTTTATTCAAAAATGAATGCGCTTTTAACCTATGCGCTATGCCCTATTAGCTTACAATCATAGTATACATAGTTTCACAAAATGCAAACCAAAGAAGTGATCATAGGACATTTTAACCTTCGCGATATTTTTGACATAGATCTGTCTGCCAATTTACTTCAACAGTATGTCGTATACCACAAAGACAGAATGATTGAGACCTATTAAACTATTCACGACCTATGTAACGACATGCGTAAGCACTTGACTGACATTCGCAACAAAAACCTAGAACCGGAAGCTGAATATTTCCCAGAACAACAAATATTTATAAAGAATCTATTCGCATTCCGTCAGAAATTAGCTCCTCGATACACACACGACACATTAATGGCAAATCTACCAATTCACATTTATACAAAGAAAAAACGAGGCCCCTTAACAAAAACCCGATTGAAGAGAATACCTAAAACAAACCAATTGTTACAGGACTCTCCTGATCCTTCATCTCCCTCTAGGACCAGCTCTATTGCAGGAGATAAGACTTGAAAGTCTTAGTGATGGACCTGGTATATTACCTTTCAAATTACGCCCCACTCGAATCCTATCACACTACAACGCATTTTTAAAATATGTAGATCTCAAGAATTAGGAGACAAAGTAAATTCTGTTAAAATACAGTTAATCAGTATTACTTCTAACCTTAACAACATAAAATGTTTCGTAGTCGCTTGGAGGGGAAGGCTAAATTGGCCTCTAAAAAGCTTGGTGTGCTCAGCAGAGCGAGACCGTATTTCATGCCGGCACATCGCTTCAACTTTACAAAGCCTCACATGGAGTACTGTTTAATCTCTGGGCGGGGGCATCCCAGTGTCAGCTCGTTCCATTTGACCACATACAGCGCAGAGCGATTCAAATCGTCGACGACCGAGTTCTTTCTGATAGGCTCGATTCACTTGCGCTGCGTAAGGATGTTGCATCCCTCTGCGTTTTCTATCGTATACGCCATGGGGATGTTCTGAGGAATGTTTGGATTAGTTCCAGCAACAAAATTTCACGAGCGCACATCACGTCAAAATTCCTGATACCATCCTCACCATCTGTATGCTTGGTGGTCCACTACTGTAAAGTTTTACTAGGAGTATTCTTCCTCGTACTACTTCTTTGTGGAATTGTTTACCACCGGCTACTTTTCCGGACCGATACGACTTACGAATCTTCAAGAAAAGAGCTTACTAAAAGGCCGACAACGCATCTGCAATTCCCCTGGTGTTGCGGTTGTTTATGGGCGGCGGTAGTCACTTACCATCAGGTGACCCGTATGCTTGTTTGCCCCCTCTTCTATAAAAAAAAACCATAATTAATTCCTTATTTCTGTATCATATTGATTATCTTAAAAATGAACAGTTGAGAAGCTTTTAAACGAACCGTGAGAAAAGAGGACTTGTGGATGGTCTCAGTTCCATCATAAAAATTAAAACTTAGTAATCGCGCAATGAATTCCATCCGCAAAGACGAAAATAAAATGGTAACGGAATTTAATAACCATGTAAGCCTAACTAAAGATTAAACAAACCAATACCCAAAATAATAAATAGCATTGTGGATAATGAAAATAAATTGGAAATATTAATAGGTAAAATAAATCAATCCGAGGCTACCAGCGACTATAACTTAATTATATATACCCATTTTGGACAAGTACTAATGGTCTCTAGTGATAACGTCGATTCCATCTCACAGGAATTAATTAAGTTACAGAATAACTTAGCATTTATAAGAGCTAACAATATGCACCACTCTATAGTTAATATAGAATCTATCCGAATAATGATTAACCGGGCAACCGAACTTTATAAAGTAAAAAGGTTGGAGATTTAGATTATATATATAATCTAAATCTTAATCTATATAATTTCAATTATTATATATAGATTAGAGAATATTATGACATTATTAGATTAGGTTCATATTATGTACGAAATGAAATAATAATAGGATTTAAGTTCCCGATTCTATTACCCCATATACAATATGTAACGTAATTAACGCACACCCTCAGACACCCCAATTAGTATATTATGTTATAATCATAATACATACACTGAATTTTTAGTTAAACATTTTTACGCACTGATTATTTTTAGTTATACTAATTCCGGAAGAATGTTGTGGTCACAGTACAAATCCACGAACGCAAAGACTTTAACGTGCTTGAAATAAAGTTCATTTTTCTTTATTTTTATTGAATGACAGATTTAGTAATAATACAAATAAAACTGCACTCTTAAGTCTTATTGCCACATGTTACGGTCCATTTCAGTTTGTTTTGACTGTACAGATTTAGTGTGACTGTAATTTACGTAGTTTTAATTATTTTTGGGATAAAAAATTACCTATATTAAAAATGATAGGAATCGATTCAGTAAACGATTCTGAACAAATTACTATCTCAAAGTGCGTTAATTATGTTACATGTTGTATATGATATGTATCAGTTATCTATTGTTCCTAACACGAAACCCTTACACCACCCTTTCCATTTTATCAGAAAGTTCAGCCATTTATCAGAAAAATTTCCAGTACAGAAAATTTTCCGGGTAGAATGCCCGATGATCAGTAAATGGATTGCATCCTTCAGCTCATCACAAAACAAAAGATGAATGCAGTATGTAACCCAATCACAGTCATCCTAGATAAATCGGCTTAGTACGTATCTCTTTATTGTCCCTCTGAAATGCTACAAAGAAACGCCATTATTCTCAATCTCAAAGACTAAAGATCGATTGAAGGGGCAAGCTTTAAAGATAATGGACATACCTGAACCAAACACCAGCATCCTATCGCCTGCTTCGGCATATAAATTGAGTTAAATAAACCTTCAACATTTTCATGCAACGAACACCAAAATATCCCAGCAATCGCCAGTAAATCTAAGGAGGAACGATGACTATAGTCTATACTCTATACCATACTACAATACCATTTTAGGTATTAATAATAAGTGCGGGTGCACTGATTCAATTCATACTATATACAAAATACATGCTGAAGCCAACTGGAAGTACGCAAAGAAATACAGAATAAGACCACCATAAATCAAGGGTTTACACTGTTCCGGATACTAATCCCGATCAACTAACAGCTCAATTCACGACCAAGGTCTTCCATAGTCGCTGTTATTCGGGCTTCTTGTGTTACGCAGCTCTAATCTGGGTAATATGCAGCGTTGCATCAGCTTACGACAATCACGGGGCACCGCGTCAGCATAACGTGTGTACTGTGTTATATTACCTGGTTTTAATATTTTACTATGTGAAATCATTCTAGATTCAAACATCGAATTATACTCACCTCACTTAGTTGTAATAATTAATTGTAGTAATTATTGAAAATTAAATATATATTAAATAAAAATTGCTTTGTTTGCCACCTCTGACTGGAGTCCAGATGGAGGAGGAGGAGATGGAGAACACGGAACTGTCTCAAAAACTAAAACTAATAAGCAATCCCGCCAAAACAAATGCTTACCGCTGAGTTCGTGTGTCCTTGCGGTTATCACTTTGATAATTTCCACAGATCGTTCAGTCGTTACTACATTCCCAGTTTTAATTTTATAAGTTTAGTTATCCCTACGACTAGTCTTTATAAGGAATTTAGAAGTTATAGTTGTAATTTTTTTATACAATTATACAATCTATTATACCCGGACGCAACAAGCAGTTCGATACTACAAAAGTGATATAGAAATTAACAAACGTATCTAATTGAGTACTCACACAATTATAAACACAATTTCATCGTTATCTTTCATTTTGTACAAGAAAATAGAAATGAAACTACTACTACTACTGTGGTACTTTAATAGTTAAAGAATAATTTAATAGTTAAAATCAATTGCAATTACGATTGATAGTTAATAAATTCATCAGATTAATCTAAAAATAATTCTTTTACTTTATTTTTATTGACTTACCTTCTTTTAATCCGTCCAAAACTTTGAATTTAAAAAGAGGTAAGAAAACAAAACTCTTAAAATTATTTGCAAGTTTTATTGGGCTAATTCTTACGTCACCAGTAAATTTTAGTAGGTAAAATTCGGTGCCACATGTGCAGTGCTGCCAACACTAATTTGTTAATATCCCCGAAAATACATATCAAATTCCCCAATTTAGGGACAAAACTTCAACAGATTCCCTACAAATTTTAAGAAATGAAACAATTTTGAACTAATTTTATAAGATTTATTTTTTAACTAAATGTTTTTTTAACTAATTGTTTTTTTAACATTTTTTCACAATTTCTATATTTTTGTGACAAGTATTTTACTCCATGGAGTATTTTCATTTCCTTCCCTTCTTCCCATTAAAAGGAACCGCAGTATCTGCATTTACTCTGCTTTACAATTAAAAAAATAAAGAAATGATACACAAAAGTTGCCAAAATAAATCCGAAAATTAAGTGTGATGCAAGAAGATAATAAAAAAGGGAGTCATTCGATATTCATAAGTAACCTAATAAAAATGTTAAGATAAGTATTTAGATTTCTTGAAAAAGGTTCTGACTTGGCCCGGGCAATCGATTTTCAAAATCCCTGCATAATACCAATCCCCAAAGAATCCTCTACCAACTTTATGTTCCCTGCAATTCGGGGAATTCTCCACATGTTGGCAACGCTAAACATGTGTAAATTGCGTGGCGACACGTGTCGGCCGGGCGATCGCAGCTTGTGTGGGAAAGGGAAGGGTAGATTGGGCGTAACGTAGACAGAGAATGCTAGGGCGTAAGTACATTAACACCTAAAGCCGAATTTACATTACGAAAGTAGTAGCTCGAAATTAGTTTTATGACATTAATTTCATCAACAATTTCACGTGTAAATTTACAGTTTCATAACGCATGCATCGGTTTCGCAACACTGGATTAATTTCGTGCCATGTGCATATTTTTTTGTAAAACTAATGTCACGCAACTACTTTCACGATGAAAACGCGACACGAAACTAGTGTCGCGATAGCATCTGCACAGGGTAGACGTGTGTTTGAGTGCATCGTGCAGCTAAATACGCGCCAAAATGGCAAACCAACGTTGGTCAGTCGATAAAAATATAAAATTCATTAACGAATACCAGCGTAACGAGTGTCTTTGGGATCCAAAACACCTTCAATATAAAAATAGAGATGCTAGAGAGGCAGCCTACAAAGTAATTATGGAAACCATGGAAATGGACATTGTGAAAGAAGTTTTAAGCAAAATTGATGAATGAAATGAAAATGATTTCACGACACTACTATTTTTTGTGAAAGTAGTTTTACACGTGCTGCAACTATTTTCATGAAACTCATTCCAACATGCATAACACTAGTTTCGTAATGTAAATTCGGCTTAATGTATTGTTATAGATAAAAAAAGTTCAGCTGTGGAGGCAGTGATTGGATGTGTTAATGACTAGCGTTTACGCAGCGAATTACTGAACGCTAGAGCAACCACTGTGCCTAAATTTATTTCAGTGGCAACATCTATACGGAAGAAACGCTCTCATGTAAACCCATGTTCTTTGCAGACAGTCAACAATAGACATCAAGCTGTCGTATATGCAAGAAGACAAACCACTCAACCAATGACTGCAGATTTAAACATTTGGAGTATAAACCCGAAGCTGGAAACAAGGACACTAACTACAAACTGTACCTACCTGTACCCATTGCAAGAAACCAGGCCACACTTATGAAACTTGCTTCCAACGGAGTTAATGGAACATAATATCATACGTGAAAGCAAATCACCTTACTCAAGCCCTATCATCTTAGTTGAGAAGAAGAATGGTGATGATCGACTCTGTGTTGACTTTCGAGAACTCAACTCAAATACTCTACGCGATCATTATCCACTTCCGTTGATTTCCGATCAGATTGACCAGCTAGCAAATGGCCGTTTCTACACAAGCCTCGATATCGCAGTTGGTTTTCACCAAATTCCTATCGCTGAGACCTCGATAGAGAAGACCGCCTTCGTCACACCAGATGGGCTATATGAATACCTCACCATCCCATTTGGTTTGAGTAATGCTTGTTCTGTTTACCAGAGATGCATCAACAAAGCGCTAACGTCGTTGCTGGGAACAGCTGCACAGGTTTATGTGGATGATATGTTGAGTAAATGCGCAGATTTTCCAAAAGGAATATCACACCTAGAGCGGATTCTCATAGCGCTACAAGATGCCGGATTTTATATCAACGCCGAGAAGTGCAGTTTCTTCAAAAGATCCATCGAATACCTCGGAAATGTAGTTTCTGATGGACAAGTACGACCAATCCCACGTAAAGTGGAAGCTCTTGTGAAAGCTCCAGTACCTAAGACGGTCAAGCAGGTGAGACAGTTCAATGGGCTGGCAGGGCTGGCTGGTACTTCAGGAAATATATTCCTAACTTTTCACGCATAATGCTACTTTTCAGGAAATATATTCCTAACTTTACACGCATAACTGACAAAGCAAGGTGCTAAATGGACATAGACAGACAACCACGAAGGCACGTAACACAATCATCGAATGCTTAACGTCCGCACCGGCACTGACACTATTCCAGGAGGAAACACCCATACAACTATATACGGATGCTAGCAGTCTTGGATATGGTGCAGTACTGGTGCATGTGATTGACGGACGTCAACATGCGGTTGCTTTTATGAGCATGAGGACTACTGAACCGGAAAGCCGCTACCATTCCTATGAGTTGGAAACGTTAGCAGTGGTACGCGCTATAAAACACTTTCGCCAGTACTTGTATGGACGAAAATTCACTGTGATAACAGACTGCAATGCACTGAAAGCGTCCAAGCACAAGAAGGACCTTTTACCAAGGATTCATCGTTGGTGGGCATTCTTACAAAACTACGACTTTGAGGTAGAGTACCGCAAGGGTGAACGCCTCCAACATGCTGAATTTTTCAGCAGGAACCCCACTGAGTATGCAGTCAATATTATGACAAGAGACTTGAACTGGCTTAAAATTGAACAACGACGCGATGACGAACTGCGACCTATAATCGACAGCCTTAGTGAAAATAACCCAGTAGAGGACTATGTCTTGGAGGATAACGTCTTGAAAAAAATAAGTTAACGATCCTGTTTTTGGTCAGCGACTTAGCACACAGTTGTCAACTCTTTTCACCGCACTGAAACATCCCGGCTGGGAAAAGACATTACAGAAAATCAGAGAAACTTATTGGTTGGACACAATGAGTTCTACTATTCGAAGATTTGTAGTCAATTATGTTATATGCCGAATATCCAAAGGAAGATCTGGTGCTATCCAAGCCCAATTACACCCAATACAAAAACCAAAGGCTGCTTTTCAAGTCATTCATATGGATTTAACTGGAAAGCTGGGCACTCCAAATAACCAGCAGTACGTCGTAGTCACCATTGACGCTTTTTCAAAGTATCTTCTGCTCTACTTCTCCAGCAACAAAACCCCACACAGTACATTAGCTGCTCTGAAACGCACCGTGCACCGATTCAAGTAATAGTCGATGGAGGAAGAGAGTTCCTTGACGAGTTCAAAGACTATTGCGACCACGCTGGAATAAATATTCATGTCATAGCGCCAGGAGTTAGCCGAGCGAATGGTATGGTAGAAAGGGTCATTGCAACTCTCAAAAATGCATTGGTGATGATTAAAAACTTCGAAGCAGAGCAGTGGCACACTACGCTTGAGGAACTGCGACTAGCAATGAACTGTACAACTCATCGTATCACTGGCGTTGCTCCATTGACGCTTATTACACGAAGAAAGCAGTGTGTACCTCCTGAGCTTCTCAGCTTGGTGAATATTGACAATGAAACCGTAGATATCGAAGCACTTACGCAACAGGTACAACAGAAAATTTCCCGTTCGAGCGAACAAAACAGACTAAGATTCAATCTACATAAAGCCAAAATTCATCACTTCCAACGAGGAGACTACGTGTCGATTAAGAATAACCCTCGCAATCAAACATCTCTCGACCTTAAATTCAGTGAACCGATATGAAGTTTGCAGAATACTAGAAAATGATCGCTACTTGGTGAAGAAAGTTATCGGTAGTGGACGACCTCACAAGGTGTCTCATGATAGCTGCGCCACGCTCCACAACCTGGTAAACAATTGTCCGTATCGGCGGGAAATGTATCACCTCGTCATCAGGACTCTGCTTCAATTTCAATTGAGCCTGTCCCTCTGATTCTACGAGACCCAACAAACAACGATATCTACAGGGTGAAAGCAATTCATCAAAATAAAGCGTAAGTAATTCAATTCAATATTAAACTTTAACTAAATCTACCAGAATCTACGAGAATCTACTAACCTCAATAACACTAATATTACCAACCATAAAGTCTGGTGGAGCGTCGAGCCTAAGGTCGCCGAAGTCTAATTCCCCGGTCGAAACATAAAACCTATTACGCGAGCTATCGTGGACAATGGTTTTCAGAGATTGGGGTATACCTGACGAGAAGATGTGTCGTAATTTCCCGAACGCTGCCCAGCCGTGTTGAATCCGTCGATTGACCTCTCGGTCGAAGTTGGACTTACCTAGTCGGACTATTTGTCGCAGGTAAACGTACTCGTCAACAATCTCGAGCATAGTGCTCCCAACAACTACCGGCATAGGTGTGACATGGACATTAAACATGATCTTTGTTTTGTCCATTGTTGTATTAATCTAAGTGGACTGTATCTACTAAATGTTTCTACACTTATATAAACGGCAACTATAGCATGCGGTACAATGCACTCGCTCTTCCCTAAAAACGAACTATTATTTGCCAAATCGATGAAAGGAATCCTGCTTGATTAGGAGAAAACAAAATTGGAGCGGGTTTAAAACACAGTTATATCAAGCAGGATATATTTAGGAATATTGACTCACCGGGGTTCAGTCTTCTATGCTGTTGAGCACTATAGCTGCGACTTCTGGAACTTCTTCTGGAACACTCCGGAGAGAGGCGGTGCGCGACTATATCTCACACGAGGTGAGGCGGGTTTCCTGGAGCTCGACTGCTTCCAGGCTAAAGCGGTTCTACTAGTGGTGTGGACGTGTGCTCCAGAGTTGGCACTGGTTTTAACGCGTCTTTTCCGGTACTCCTACTCCCTAGGCGTAGTCCCAAAATCATGGAAGACGGCTTACGTCCACCCGATCCCTAAAAAAGGCGACCGCTCTGACCCGTCCAACTACCGGCCAATCGCCATCACCTCCTTGTTCTCCAAAACAATGGAGTCCATTGTAAACTGCCAGCTCATGAGGTACCTTGAAGATCGCCAGCTGATTAGTGACCGCCAATACGGTTTTCGCCGTGGTCGGTCAGCTGGTGATCTTCTGGTCTACCTAACTCACAGATGGACGGAGGCAGTAGAGTTCAAGGGGGAGGCATTGGCCGTTAGTTTGGACATTGCGAAGGCCTTCGATCGGGTTTGGCACAAAGCACTTCTTTCGAAGCTCCCTTCCTATGGGCTTCCCGAGAAATTGTGCGATTGGATCACCAGCTTTCTTGCAGATCGGAGCATCAAGGTCGTTGTAGACGGTGCAAGCTCCGATTGCAAGCCTATTAATGCTGGTGTTCCACAGGGCTGTGTGCTATCGCCAACGCTGTTTCTTCTGCATATCAATGACATGTTGCATACCCGTAACATTCATTGCTATGCAGATGACAGCACTGGTGATGCTCTTTACACCGGCCGAGCCAATATTTCTCGGGAAAACGTCTTCGTGTGCCGGGACAAACTTGTGTCTGAAGTCGAGTCTCTGCTGGACAGAGTCTCGGATTGGGGGCGACTAAATCTAGTCCAGTTTAACCCCCAGAAGACACAAGTTTGCGCGTTAACCGCTAAAAAGAACCCCTTTGTCGTATCCCCTCAGTTTCAAGGCACTCCCCTTGTTGCCTCAGCCAGTATCGGAATCCTCGGCGTCGACATATCGAGTGACGTGCAGTTTCGTGGTCACTTGGAAGGGAAGGCCAAATTGGCCTCTAAAAAGCTTGGCGTGCTCAGCAGAGCGGGACAGTATTTCATGCCGGCACACCGCCTGCAACTTTACAAGGCGCAGGTTCGGCCGCACATGGAATACTGTTCCCATCTCTGGGCTGGGGTCCCCAGTACCAGTTTCTTCCACTTGATCGCATCCAGCGCAGAGCGGCTCGAATCGTCGACGACCGAGTGCTTTCCGATCGGCTCGATTCACTGGCGCTGCGAAGAGATGTTGCATCTCTTTGCGTATTTTATCGCATCTATCACGGGGAGTGCTCTGAGGAATTGTTCGGATTAATCCCAGCCGCCAAATTTCGTGAACGCACTACACGTCAAACGTCCCGATACCATCCACACCATCTGGATGCTTGGCGGTCCACCACTGTACGTTTCACAAGGAGTTTTTTTCCACGTACAACCTCTCTGTGGAATAGGTTATCACCGTCGATTTTTCCGGACCAATACGACCTGGGGACCTTCAAGAAAAGAGCTTACTCCTTTCTAAAGGGCCGGAAACGCACCCTCAAATCTCCTGGTGTTGCGGTTGATCATGGGCGGCGGTAGTCACTTAACATCAGGTGAGCCACATGCTCGTTTGCCCCTTCTTCTATAAAAAAAAACTACGAGCGTGGCGGGAAGAGAGTCTTTTTAGGACACTATTATCCTAGGCGGTGTGGTTTCAACGACGAGCGCGGCGGGAAGAGGCTGCGCGTCGGTCGCGCGTGCCTTATATATCTTCGGTTCCGATGATTACGTGATGTTCTAGAATCATTTTCTTTTCCCTCCCACCCCACCACCCCGATGTGTCGATAGGAGGGTATGAATGATATCGTTTTGGAAAGGGATAACCGATTTGGCAGCCTACCGTCAAATAAAATAAATACGAATGGTTTTCCGCGCAACCATCTCCCCCCGCCCTTGAAGGATCTCCTTCAAAAAATAACTAAAACAACTAGAGCTAAGATCAAACTAACAAAATAACTAACGCTAAGATTACCTAAATTCAACAACAATTTCTAATCTAGAAAGCTAATTTAAATTATGGAAGAGGCAAGGGGGCACAAACGGACAACAGGACGCAGGTAAGACCCAACCGTGGTCTTAACGCGAGCTACCCTAATTACTCCGTCGGAACCGGGAAAGACCTCTTCGACAATTCCTAACGGCCAGTGGAGAGGCGGCGTATTCTCTTTGGTGAGCATAACTACAGTTCCTACAGCTAAAGGTTCAGTTGCTGTGTTCCATTTTTGCCGAGACCGCAAAGCATGCAAGTATTCCATCCTCCATCGTTTCCAAAACGATTGCACTAACCGGTCTAATAATTTGTGGCGTGCGGAAATGCTAAGTCTGTTCTCATCCATATCTACGGCGGGCAAATACTTTAAAGGCGTTAAATTTAAAAAATGTGCTGGAGTTAGAGCCAGCGGTTCCGAGGGGTCACTAGACAACGTACGACAAAGTGAGCGGCTATTCATTACGCATTCAATTTGAGCGAGCACCGTACTTAGCTCTTCGAAGGACAAAATTTGATCTCCTATTACTCGGTATAAGTGACTCTTTAGACTCTTAATATTAGTCTCCCAATTGCCCCCAAAATGACTCGCGGCTGGGACGTTCAGAGACCACTCAATGCGGTTCTCGGCTAGAATGTGAGCGAACTCCGAATTATAACACCCGCCAGCCAAGAGCCCATGCAGTTCCGATAAAATACGTTTTGCACCGACGTAGTTCGTACCGTTATCCGAATATAATTTACTTACAGGGCCACGGCGGGATAGAAATCTTTTAAATGCACCCATAAAGCCTGCTGTGCTTAGATCACCAACGAGTTCTATATGCACCGCTCGAGTAGTTAGACATACGAAAATGCAGACGTAAGCCTTTGTGGATCTTATACTACGCCCGCGAGTGAGCGTGACCTTAAACGGACCAGCGAAATCAGAGCCGGTGTGCGTAAAGGGCTTTACTGATTGTATTACTCTTTACAAGATCTAAGTTCCGCCATTTCCGGAAATGACGACTTGGGGCGTGCCAGAAAGCAAGCTATACATCTGTGCACCCGATTGCGTATTAAACTACGTGCAGAAAGAATCCAATAATTCTGACGCAAGATCGACATCGGCAAGTCAGGGCCAGCGTGCGAATTCAATTTATGATGGTAATCGACTAATAAATTCTTGATATGGTCTTTGCGCGGTAAAACTATAGGGTGCCGTTGGTCGAAACTCAATTGCGAGTTGGACAAGCGTCCACCTACCCTTACAATCCCATCCTGTAAAAATGGCTTAAGGCGTTGAAAGGCGCGACTACAAGCTCTATTCGATTGTAATCTTGTAATTTCTTCAGAGAAGTGTGCACGTTGAAGTTCACGTAATACTAGCGACTCGGCATAGTTGTAATCGGACGCTAAGACATACGAACGTCGCGATAAAAGCTTCGCGAATCGACAAACGTAAATTACGCTACGCAATAATTTCGACCAAGAGGACAAGCGGTTCGCCAAAGCAATGATTGGAGAAACCTCGCTCGAAACGTTCGCCACTAGAGCGTGTCTCTTCTCTTCCGGCGGTTGTGACACTGACGAAGGTTCGAAATCGGTTATTGGCCATTGCGAGGGATCCAAGTGAACCCAAGAAGGTCCGTGGAACCAAAGCGGGTGGTCCATTATTTGCATCGGGGTGAGTCCACGGGATAGATAATCGGCAGGGTTTTCCGTACCGGACACGTGATAAAAGTTCCGCGTTTCTAACTCGTCTTGGATCTTGGCCACTCGGTTCGCGACAAACGTATCCCAACGGTGGGGTGAAGAATGAACCCAGCATAAGGTGACGGTGGAGTCGGAAAAGGCAAATATCCTTTCTATGTGAACTCTATACCTACATGCGCTGATAACTGCGGTAATAAGCTTGGTGAGTACTAATATTGCGCAAAGCTCTAAGCGCGCCAGAGAGACAACCTTACGGGGGGAGACTCTCGACTTAGAACTAATGAGGCTAATCGAATTTCTACCATTATTCTGAACGTGGAAATATACAACGCCCCCGTAAGCCTTCTCGCTGGCGTCTGCAAACCCAACGACCGTTATGACGCTATTTCTATCGACGTTTATATGACGCGGTATTTTAATTTCTCTTAGTAAAGGAAGTTCCTCTCTAAAATGCTGCCACAAACGAACAATGCTGTCAGGCGGCGAATCATCCCAATCGCATTCAAATAACCAAAGTTATTTAATCAAAAGCTTAGCGTATAATACCACTGGAGCTACGAAACTCATGACATCCCATAATCTAGCAACGCATGACAGTATTGTGCGCTTTGTGCATTTCTCTACAGGCGGATTTACCTTAATGCTAAACACGTCGGACTCTGGTGACCAACACAGACCGAGCACCTTGTGTGTATCAGAATCGTCGAATACCTTTATCGCCGAAAGACTGTGTGATATTGGGATTGTATCTAAAACCGGACGCGAATTACTAGTCCACTTGATAAGATCGAATTGACCCGATTTCATGAGCCTTATAACCTCGGCGGTGGTTAGGGTGGCCTCCTCCACGCTATCGACCGAGTATACAAAATCATCCATATATAATTCACTCTCAATTGCCCTCTTAGCTTTAGGATAAGAGGGACCTTCATCGTGGGCGAGCTGTTTCACCGTGCGTAACGCATGAAATGGGCTCGACTTTAAACCAAAACAAACGCGGTTAAATTCAAACACCATTAGAGGTTCCTTTGGGTTGAAACGATATAAAATGCGTTGGAATCTACGGTCGCATTCACGGACCCCTATGCAAAGAAACATTTGGCGAATATCGGCGGATAGTGCTATACTAAACAAACGAAAATTGGCTATTGTATTAAATAAATTGCCCTGTAAATTTTGCCCACTATAGAAGATATCGTTAAGCGACAGGTGAGTGCTAGTTTTAGCACTAGCGTCGAGCACTACACGTAACTTAGATGTAAGTTTGTCCTCCCTAATGACCCCGTGGTGTGGTATGAAATACGTCGGTGTGTCTTCGTAATTATCTAATTTCGAAGCCACGAGTGATATGTAACCTTCTCTTATATATTCGTTAATGACGCCGTCATAAGCTTCCTTTAACTGGGGTGAAGCGAGCATCCTACGCTCCAAGCTGTAGAAACGTTTTTCCGCCATTTGACGCGAATCGCCGAGAGATAAAACATCTCCTTTAAAGGGTAGCGCTACACTATATCTACCGTCGCGATCACGAACGGTCGTGCGGACGTAAATTTCCTCGCATAATCTGTCATCTGAGCTAGCTATGGGTGGGACGTTCACCTCCTCCATCTCCCAAAATTTGCGGACTAACGACTCGAGCGGTTCGACAGCCATACCACAATAAGAGGTTGCCGAAATACTATCTATGATGGGGGCGGAGCCAACGATAATATAGGCCAATACGATTTCCAGTGCGTAAGGCGCGGTATGCGAGAAGTTGCCCCTGACCTTATTGTTTAACAAAAGATGAGGGAAAAGCGATGCTCCAATGAGCATGTCTATGTTTCCAGGAACGGCGTAAGTGTCGTCCGCTAGAGTCAAATTTTTAAATTCAATCATTGCCGAGGCGTCAACCGAAATGGTTGGCAACCGTTCAGTGACCCTATCCACTACTAGTGCATTTATATCAAAGTTAACATTACGATCTATCCGAGAATAAAATTTTAAATTTATATGTCCCTGGGTAGCTTTACTAGTACCTCCGATGCCTTTGACTACAGGACATGAAAGTGACCTATTTATTACTAAGTCTAAGCGCTGACAATATTGTCGCGTTATAAAGCTATTTTGGGCTCCGCTGTCCAGCAGTGCACGGACGCTTTGTTCGTTTCCACGCGAATCCCTAACCAAAATACGCGCCGTACCCAGTAACACGGTTGAAGGAGGTTGTGCTCCCATATTCGCCAATGAGCACAGAGCGACATCACCAGGTCGACCGCTAGAATCGTTGACTTTAGTAGGGGTGAATTCCTTATCCGCTTTACTAGACGCTGCTATGTTGCTATTTTCAAAATGTAATAGCGTGAGATGTTTCCTGGCGCACTTGCTACATACGGAACTCGATTTGCATTTTGCAACTAAATGCTTATCACTTAAGCAGTTCAGACATAGGTTGTTTGTCTTTACTAATTTATAACGTTCGCTTGGGGAATATTTACGAAAAGTCGTACAATTATATAAATTACCGTGTTTATCTTTACATACGATACAAGTATGCTGAAGTGATGTTGACGTGGTGGTTACGTAATTTAACGACCCTGCTATTTTAGATGGTTGAGTCTATCTACGGTCGACGCACCTTTTAATCTCCTGTTTAACGTTCGGAGAGCGCTGCATCACCTTTATTTGATCTCGCACGAACGATGCTAATGTATGAAAGGAAGGCATCTCCGAGCTACGATGCTCCATTTCAAACGCACGCACGGTGTCGGGGTCTAATTTCTTTAGTGCAATATGGAGAAACACCACGTCCATAAGGTCATTAAATTTCGAATTCTTAAGTGCAGCTACCGATGCCACAAATTTATCTAAGGACTGCTCTAAGCCGTTGATGTTCGCGGATGATATAGGTTTAAGATCGAATATCTGGTTCAAATATTCGGAAGCTAACATTCTCCTATCTTCATATTTAGTTTTAAGCGTTTCGAATATTAACAAGTAATTGTTTGCTGTAGGTGTAAAACCAGAGCAAATTGACTGTGCTCTGCCACTAAGTTTACTAATTAAATAATATAATTTTTCAGCGTCCGATAACGATGGGTTATTGTGTATATTGTTTTGAAAACTACTGAAAAAAAAGGGCCATGTCTTAATATCACCATGAATGATCTATTGGCGGCAACCTAATTGAGTCGCGTGGACGTACCTGTATTTCCGGCTTTGCTTCGTTTTGAGATTGTAAGAATTTTTCCGTTCTTTTCACGCGACACAACATATCTTCAAATGCTAGAAGCGGTTGGTAGTTCACTATGTATTTCGGGTCGATTTGTAATTCTAAATGATTAATTTGGTCTAATATTCTTTCGTAATCCGTCCGCAAAGAATCTACCGTTTCAATTTCATTCAAAAAAGTTTCCCGCACTGCTTCTACATTGATGTTCTTTATGTGATCACTAATACTTTGTATACGTGAAAAAAGTATGTCCCTCTTGGCATAAAGCGTTTTAATTTTAATTTCATTTCCACTAACTGCCATTTTAAATTATTGTAATAAAGTTATATTAATCACAATTAATCTCACAACGCACAAATAATGAAGGATGGACACTCGTATGCTGTATTACGTAATTAAATCGAACACCTGTTACAGCGAGTCCAGGTGACGCGTGTCGCTCGCTAGACTCGATATATTTTTATCAAAATTGTCGGGTACGCGTACAAAACGATTGCTATTACACTGTTTCAATTATTTAAGTGACTAATAAGCTTAAAATTTAAACCAATTACAAACACTATTTAAATGAATAATTCTGTTTGCGAGTACCTAACCAAAATTTAAATTTAAACGAACACTATTTAAGACTATTCCATAAACTAGAGTGCATTATCTAAATAATTAAACTAATAATTCGACCAGAAAATGGTTGAACGACTACTAAACACCAGTCCAAATCCGGCTCGAAGGACCAAAAAATGGTGGAGCGTCGAGTCTAAGGTCGCCGAAGTCTAACTCCCCGGTCGAACCTTAAAACCTATTACGCGAACTATTAATCTAAGTGGACTGTATCTACTAAATGTTTCTACACTTATATAAACGGCAACTATAGCATGCGGTACAATGCACTCGCTCTTCCCTAAAAACGAACTATTATTTGCCAAATCGATGAAAGGAATCCTGCTTGATTAGGAGAAAACAAAATTGGAGCGGGTTAAAACACAGTTATATCAAGCAGGATATATTTAGGAATATTGACTCACCGGGGTTCAGTCTTCTATGCTGTTGAGCACTATAGCTGCGACTTCTGGAACACTCCGGAGAGAGGCGGTGCGCGACTATATCTCACACGAGGTGAGGCGGGTTTCCTGGAGCTCGACTGCTTCCAGGCTAAAGCAGTTCTACTATGGTGTGGTTCCAACTACGAGCGCGGCGGGAAGAGAGTCTTTTTAGGACACTATTATCCTAGGCGGTGTGGTTTCAACGACGAGCGCGGCGGGAAAAGGCTGCGCGTCGGTCGCGCGTGCCTTATATATCTTCGGTTCCGATGATTACGTGATGTTCTAGAATCATCTTCTTTCCCCTCCCACCCCACCACCCCGATGTGTCGATAGGAGGGTATGAATGATATCGTTTTGGAAAGGGGTAACCGATTTGGCAGCCTACCGTCAGATAAAATAAATACGAATGGTTTTCCGCGCAACCAAAGTCATTGTGTGTTTGTGTAATAACTAACATAAAGCAATACAGGTTACTTACAGATATCCGACTCAAAAGAAGTCCAATCTATTGTTACAGGTACAAACAAGAACTACAATCAACGAGGCTGGTGCAGAGCGCGCACCGCCTGTCAGTATGGCCGTATCGGCGCAACAACAATAGTTCGTCGATTATAAAAAGGATTAATGATTAATTACGCTGTTTAATAATTTGATTGTGTTAAAAATAGTTCATAAGCCATTAGTTAATCACTGTTTGAATATTACAATGTAAATATCTGGTGATCCACATAATTTGGTACCTAACTTGAACCGGTGAACACGTGTCCGCCGCGCGATGATTCACACCGGTGAGCACGTGTCCGTCACGCGATGATTCATATAATTGAATACCTAACCTAAGCCGGTGAACACGTGTCCCCCACGCTATAAATACGGCCGCACAAAGCGTGCTAGGGCAGTCTGCGCAGCTGACGTCACACTTTTTAAAAATACAAAGGAGCTCGGTCCTCCGTTAGATATAATTTTTTTTATCGGGATTGATTTTCTTTCTATCCCGCCATCAAAGGTATGTTTGTCTTCATTTTCGGTAGCGTTTCAATAAGAATCGGTATATATACAGGCAACAATAATAGTTTTGTAAATAATACAATCAATAGCAAAGAAAAAAGAAAGATAAAAGTTTATCGACCAAATTGGCGGTATTTTGAAAATGGGCCACGTTAAAAGTACCCTTAACCGACGAGCATGTATGCGTAGATATATGGATGTAAAGGAGGCGAAAGAGGTATGTCAGGATCGTGTCAAGTGGAAGTCCGTGGTCTCTGTCTACCCCTCTGGGTGACAGGCGTGAGTGTTTATGCTTATTATTTTATTATACAATCAATAGCGCAACATTCGAGTACGCCATTTATGGAGAGTCTATCTTAATGTCATCAGTGTCTATGCCCCTACGCTAGACAAGTTTAATGAAATTAAGGACAAATTCAACGAAGAATTGACGCGGTACATAGATCGTATCCGTCCAAGAGAGCAAATCCTCTTGGGCGACTTTAATGCTCAAGTAGGACAAGATTATGACGCCTGGTCTGTTCTGGGCAGACATGGTGTTGGTAAAATGAAAAGCAGCGGCCAACTGTGGCTTGGTCTTTGTGCACAATTAGATCTTGCAATTACAAATACTATGTTCAGATTGCCTGCCAAGTACAAGGCGACGTAGATGCACATCAGATCGAAGCATTGGCACCTTATCGATTACGCTATCGTGTGTCAAAAAGACATCTCTCAAGTCCAAGTCACCCGTGTCATGCGTGGTGCTCACTGTTGGACTGATCACCGGCTTGTTATTATTAAATTAAATCTTCGTCTTCCACGTCCTTGTAGATCGGAAAGATTGAAAGACTCCAACATACTTATTTTCGTGTTCACGGAGTGAGTTCGCAAAAGTGACATTATTTACAATATGTTATTCTTTATACAATTGATTGTAATGTATTATCATTTAAATTAATTATTATGTGTTGTTATTTAAATTAATTATTGTCTTGTAATTAGTAATCTTTTACCATTTGAATTGTTACTTTTTAAATTGAGATGCTACATTTGTCGATTTAGGTTTTCCCTGTAATGGTAGATGTTAGTAGGAAATATAAATAAATAAATAATAAATAAATAAATAACACGAGGCCTAAATATGCCGAAACCTTGAGCACTGCTCTGCAGCCCTCGACCTAAAATCAGGTGAGATCAATATTGTCTGGAAGACTCTATCTTCTCATATTCTCGACACAGCTAAATCTACTTTGGGTTTGAGAGTCCGAAAACATGAGGACTGGTTTGATGAGAATGGTGGGGTACGGTGTTTATCACGGACGCTATTGATAAACACCGTAGGCTGCTAAAGCAGCACAGTAGAACTAATCAGAGTGGAGGTGTTATGGAGTTGCGTCATAGTGATCTAGAGATGCGTAAACTCGCACGACAAGCGAAAGATAAATGGTGGCAGGAGAAGGCTCGTCGGATGCAATGGCTCGCTGATACCAACCAGCTCGGTGAGTTTTATGCTGAGGTGCGACATCTACTCGGTACGTCCCGTATGGCGAAAGTTCCACTGAAGTCAACTAGTGGTGAAGCGCTTTTTAAAAGCAGGGAGGAAATACTCGAGCGATGGGCGGAGCGTTTCAACACCCTACTTAACATGGATCATTTTGTTGACCTAGACCACGTTCGCTGCCTATCAACAATCTTTCGCCCTCGAGCTCGATGAGCCAGTCTGGCCTGACGAGGTAGCTCTTGCCATTAAGCAACAGCAAAATAAACGCGCGATTGGTGTTGATTCTACACCGGGTGAATTATTGAAGTATGGCAGTGGGGATTGGAATTCGGCGATATGGGAATTTTTTGTCTTTATGTGGGAAAAAGAACAAGTATATAAATACCTTTAAGGTATCCCTCATACGAGCCCTATATAAGGGCAAGGGTGACCAGTCGAACTGCAATTCTTACAGTGGCTTTTCGCTTCTTTCAGTGCCTGGAATAGTCTTCGCCAGACTTGTATTAAACCGCCTCAGGAAACTTTCTTAAGGGATTTTGCCGGAATCGCCAGTTCGGATTCCAACCTGACCGTGGTACGTGTGATGCGATTTTCTCATTAAAAGCAGAGAACAGGGTTCAACAGTTGGATCGCTGCCGCTGCTACGGTATTTGGTAAACTGGATCGCAAGGTCTTTGGTTCACATGACCTAAAGATGGCCACCAAAATTGACATTTATAAGGTGGTAGTGCTGCCTAGCATATTGTACTCTTCCTAGTAATAGTTTACCGCCGTCATATACGGACGCTGGATCGCTTCCAATTTCGATGTCTGCGCAAAATTGGTGTGGACTCTTATCGCGAATGCTAGATCAGCGTACGGAAAAGTGCATCTTTTTCTCTGAACTTGAGAAGAGTAAGCGTAATCATGGCGGACAACTCCTCAGGTATAAAGATGTACTTAAGCACCACATGAAGAAGAGCGACATTGAGCCTTCAGAGTGGGAGCAAGCACCTGCTCAACGACCGGAGTAGAGGTATTTGGTGAAAGTCAAGATCAAAATGATTGAGGAGAATCGCTGCTCTGAATTGGGTGCCCGACGTGCTGAACTCAAAGCACGCCCACCATTTTGGATTAACTATAATTTCTGTAATGGTATGCTCACCTGTCCGCATTACGCGCGAACATTTGTAAATAAGATCGGCTGCGTTAGCCATGCACGAGCACACCTACGACTGGATCGAAGTTGAAGAGGTCACTGTGGCCGAAATCGGTCTAGGATTATATATATATATATATATATTATTTTTTTTTTTTTTTTGGAGAGTTTTGCTATATTTGGAATTTCTTTATACTTGTGACCTTTTTTTTGTAAGGATACATGTTCCGCCTCTTTTACAGTCTTTTTTGCGTAGCATGCTGCCAAAATGTATAGCTTTTCATGACCAGCCATCATAAAATGTTATGGTAAACAGATTTCAATTCAATTTCGGTATCTTTATCTGATATTTTTTAAGACATACAGTTGCTCATTACACGGAGTGTTGGCCGCTCCCCGGGCAGAACACCTTGCCCGGCGGGAGATCTCCCCTTTTCCTTCCACGGCCACACAGTAAGCTCTCTCGTGTTCAGTAAGCCAGCAATGTTTTGATGTATTAAGTTCAGGTTCTTAAAAGAGAAAAAACTGCTCTGTTGTTTGTTTCGTCAATGTCTTGGTAAAGAAGATTGTTAAATTTTTCTACTCTCCAAACTATACATTGTTACATTACTTACGTATATTGTATACATGGGCATGCAAATTATAACATTTGTACGAGTAAGGTGGATTTTATTTAGCATTTTTCTTATGTTTGAAATTATACTCGAATACTCCTTTGTTGTTTTAAAGGTAGTTAAATAGGTTATTAATGAATCTTGCAATAAGCACCGCCGTGTGAAGCTGCAGTCTTCAACAGATTTGACAACATACAGGCAACTGAAAAGACAGATCTGTTCAGTTCCCTGTATGATCAGATCAAATGCATGTGGTGGGACTTACGCAACTTTAATTCAGCTCGTATTGAAGAAGCTATTCTATTAGCTAAAGACCGAGTGTGGCAGCATCGTTTCCACGACACTTGAGATTTTGGGTGAGATTGAGAGGTTCTATTTGCAGCTGTACACATCGTCTTAGGAGATACAAGTAAGTGTGGGTAACGATCCAAGAGCAAGTCTTATCCGCAACTATTCTTATATCCCGGACGTCAGTCTAAATTAGAATAGAATGGCTCTCCAACACTTTAAATACGGCAAGGCCTCTGGCGAGGATGGAACTACAGCAGAGCTTCCGAAAGCGGGTAGAAAACCGGTAGTTAAAGTGCTTCAGAAGCTTTTTAATTTCGTCCTCCATGGTGGAACTAATCCGGAGACGTGAAGCAGAAAAGCGGTGGTCTTGTTCTTAAAGAAAAGTGACAACACTCTCTTAAAGAACTTCCGACTGATTTCCTTTTTGAGCCGAGTGTATGTACTGTTTTTGAGAGTCAATACGAATTATATTGCACGCAAACTCGACAACTTCCAGCCTCCGGTACAAGCAAGTTTTCAAAAAGACTTTAGTACCATAGACCACATACACACGTTTCGGCAAATTGTATAGAAGACCGAAAGATACAATCTGCCACTTTGCCTTGCATATGTGAACTATGAGAAAGCCTTTGAATTCGTCGAAATTTCGGCGGTGCTATAGTCCCTTCAGTGGTGCCAAGTTGACTGTCGGTATATCGAAGTGCTGAAATGTTTGTACAGTAAGGCCACGATGGCTATCCGAGTACAGAACCAGAGTTCGAAACCTATTTGGATAGGTCAATTGTAGATAGGTGTAAGAGAGGGTGACGCCAAATCCCCGATACTCTTCTCCGCTACCTTTCAAGATGTTTTCAAGCTACTGGACTGGAAAGGACACGGTATTGACATCAATGACACCGCTCACCTTGGATATGCCGACGATATAGTCCTTATGGTAGAATCGCTTGAGGACCTAAGCATTATGCTCAATGACCTCAATAGTGTCTCTCAAAGGATAGGTCTTAAGATGAACATGGACAAAACAAAGGTCATGTTCAAATGTCCATGTCACACCTATGCCGGTAGTTGTTGGGAGCACTAAGCTCGAAGTTGTTGACGAGTACGTTTACCTGGGACAAATAGTACGACTTCGACCAAGAGGTCAATCGACGAATTCAACTTGGCTGGGCAGTGATCGGGAAATTACGACACATCTTCTCGTCAGGTATAGCTCAAAACCTGAAAACGAAATTGCACAACCAGTTTGTGATGCCAGAGATTACTTGTGGATCTGAGACGTGGTACTTCACTATTGGCCGTGTGAGGCTCAAGCGAGCGATGGAGAAGGCTATGCTCGGTGTTTTTCTGCATGATAAACTTAGAAATAAGGAGATCCGGCAGTAGAACCAGAGTGACTGAGTGACCGACATAGTCTTACGGATTAGTAAGCTGAAGTGACAATGGGCTAGCCATATAGCTTGAAGAACCGACAAGCGATGGGAAAAAAAGGTTTTAGAGTGTAGTGAAACCCTCCACTAGATGGAGTGACGACCTGGTAGGATATAGGTAGTCGATAGATGCAGGTGGTTCAAAACCGTGGTTTATGGCATTCTTTGGGGGAGGCCTACGTTCAGCATTAGACGTGTGAAGGACTCCATAAGATCCTGTACTGATGAGTGATAAATGATGATGGGTCTTGCGGAACTCAACTCGGACCGCATGGATAGTTTCTACGAGCTTCTAATTTTTTTACGTGTTGGTTTCAAATCTTTAGATGCACGGGAGGGAAAGAGTTTCTTTGAATACCCTCTTCTACAAAATGTTTAGATTCAGTGTGCCTTCCATCATTCGGTAATCAGTTTCAATTTTCACCCACGCAATCACTAAAATATCACTAAGCAAATGTCGCCTAGTCGTCATAATGAATCAAGTTAATTTTTAAGGCTTGACCACGTCCACTTATTGTGGGGCCACTTTTAAAAAAAGGAGTTCATCTTAAAGAATCCCTCTTTCCGCATGAAGTCTGATTACTATGTTGAATCCTTGGATTCCGTTACCCCATTCCGAGTTTCCTTACCTTCAGGACACTACCCTTTCTTGCGCCTAGTTTAACTTCAAATCTTCTATCGTATTGTGAGTATCAGGAGGTCGAGGTAATGTATGAGAAATAATCATACATTACCTCCACCTCCTCATCGAGATCTCGGTTACTAGAAGCCGTCCCCTTAAGCAAATGTTTAAGGAGTTGCAACGCTTGAAAGGCGGTTTTGCAAACAGTGTTTGATTATTGAGTTATTAAAAGTATACTGCTGCCCATCTATTCAGTTTCCCTCGATCACCCTTAACGACAACCTAAATAAATTAGCTTTTTTGACGCCGCCAATATACAGAATTGTAATCAATATAATTTATAACATATTACGTTATGCAAATCATTACCTTAATTCTAAAATTAACTTCTTTAAAATGTCTTTTTTGTAATAGTACTTTAGGCTACTTATTGCTTATGGAGTCCTTGTTACTGGTAGAGTCAAGCCGTTTGTACTCGTATTGCAGCCATAACACACTACATTGTGACTCTACCACATAAAAAGTATATTTTAAGGAGTTTATCAGTTAAATAAGATTTCCCTTAGTGAATTCCATTGCAAATTATAATGTAGAATTATTTCTAAATATACTGTTTTTCTCCTGAATGTCGTGTGCATTATCAGTTTGAAAAAATAGTTTTAGTCATAGATTATTGTATATTTATTTGCAAAACTGTCCGTGTATAACGAAATTAAAATTATAACAGAACACTGTCTATTTTGAATAAAAATAAATTTACGGATTCTATCGGGTTTAATTAATTACTTTTACTTATTTTTAATTCTCGACGTTTCGGGTGCTTTACAGCACCCATGGTCACGGGGGGGGGGACTGAGATGTTTGACGTCCCAATGTCATTGTTAGCCCGGCTAACTTCAGTTTTTGAATATTAATTTTTGGTCCGATTTACGCAAAACGAGCTTACAGTATCTTGAAGACTTGTAGTGGTATGCTTGGGTTTGGGTTCAATTTTGTTAATTATAGGATCACAAGCAGATGGCAGCACCCAACCATCTTCTCTATTGATATTAGGATGTTTTTTAATTTCAATAGCCTCGCGTATCATCCTTGGTAGGAATCGATGTTCTTTTGCAAGGATTTGTGGTTTATCAAATCTGATGTAATGGTGGGGACGATCTTGGGGAGGTGGGGACGAGCGTTGTTGCTTCACGTCAGCTATATGTTCTTTCACGCGGGTTTTTATGGATCTTTTTGTTTGACCTATGTAAGAGAGACCACATTCGCAATCTAACTTGTACACTCCTGCATCTTGTAGAGGGATATTACACTTGACGGATGGTAAAAATTGACTAATCTTCTTCGGCGGCTTGTAGTATGTTTTAATGCAAGCTCGCTTCAAGATGTAGCCAACCTTGTCTGTGACTCCTCTGACATATGGTAGTACAGCAGGCACAATTGAAAAAAAAAACACAAAAAGAAACAAAATCCAACATTTTTTTTGTCATATTGTCATAAAATTGTAATCTTTCATAAATTTTTGAAACAATAATAATAGAATATTAAAGTAGCTTGTAATACCAACTTTTCGATAAAGGCCCAATTATTTTTTGAGAGGTTTATTTTGTTTTATTTATATTACCACTAGTAACGCCTTATTTTTGGTATTTACATATTTTATTATTTGAGTGTTCACGGAAGCTCAGCATTTGTGTTCGTTACTGACCTTTGACATAATGCTGATTATGTTTCCAAATGGTGCATTATGGATTTTTACAAGTTGAACAAAATTAACCCTTCAATCCCCATAAAATTCCCATGCAGTCGCATGCACCTGGCAATTCCCGAGCGGTCGCATGCGACCGCACCCACCACTTAAACCCATTGCACCCATTCCACACCCGACAGCACTTAAAACCATTAAAACTTATATTTAGAGACTACTTTTCTATGAAGAAATTTGGCATTATAAAATCTATACAAAACTCTCTATCCTGTGGTCAGGTTTTACTTCATTACAAAAAGATTTTATTGTATAACAAAAAAACATACCAAGCGGATGTCGGCAGCGTGAAAATCACAATTATTTCTATATATTACTCGAAATTATTTACGTAAAAGATAAATTATATTCACACAAAAACTTTTATAACAATTTTGTAATAAAACACTGCAGTAAAACACTAGAAAAATCCAAAAATCAACATCCAAATGAAAATGGCGTACGTAATGAACGTAGAATGTAAATTAATATCTATAGACTAACTGTTTTTTATTCCACTAGAGGATAGAAAATTTCCTATTGATTCCATAATGCCAGACTTCTTCATAGAAAAGTAGTCTCTAAACATAAATATTTATGGGTTAAAGTGCTGTGGTTGGGTGCGGTCAAATTTGACCTCTTGAATTTTGACGGAATATCGAAGCGGTCAAATTTGGACGCTTGGCGTTTGAGAGGTAAAATGTTGATTAATTATTAGAAGAAACATTCTTTCTTCCTTTCTTTCCTTATTTACACATTACCTGCTTACAAATTTTGTTTACATCTGATTTTTACTTTTGATACTTCAGTTTATCAGGTTAAGAAAAAAACAACATCAGTTCGAATTTTTTTTATTTAAAACGATTCGCAAAGTTGTACCCACAATTTGCTAGATTCTAGCTATGCATGTTCGGTACGAGATGATTAAAATAAGAAGTTTGTAAACGTTGAACTAATATATATCGCGATCAACTTTTCAAAACAGAAGAAATCATTATTAGTATGAATTTACCAATAATTATTAATGCTATTGTAATAAATTTAAATAAATAAGAAAAATATAACTATAACCTGCTAACACAGACAAAGGTTGGTACGAATTAATGTAATCGCTTACTTCTACCATTATAAACAATTACAACAGCTTGTAGAACTTTCGTACCCATCTCGATCTGTTGTGATTAAATGTTTTATAAAATCTACCAGCACTTTGTTATAAAAAGATATAAAATATTTCACAATACGCCTTTCGTCGTTTTTGTCATGTTGCTTTTATAAAAGAATAATAATGTGGCTGACATTGTAATAAAAGTACTTTATTAAAAGAGTGCTAGTACAAATTTTATTTTCTCACGAGTTAAAGAAAACAAGACAAAATCGTGTCATTTTCTTTAAAATGCGAAATTGGAAAAGCACCGGCCAAGGCAGCCACATCAAAGATGATGCGTCGACTGGAACTTTTCTTTGTATCTTAGAGGGATTTCGTTTTATTTCTAAATTAAAATAGTCACTGGACTCAAAACATGGCTTAAGTACTATACATCTAAAATATATAAATTATTACAAATTAAGTAAGGCATTTACAACATCGGGGATCCTTAATAGACCTTCATATTTACACGATACTAGACTGCTTACGTAACATCGTGTAAAAATAAAGAATTGACTAAACTTATATCGGTAAAACAATTTAAGTTTATAAATGGTCAAGATTTCGGCGATCTAAAATGACCAATGCACCACTATAATCTTCTGACGTAATATTTCAGTATTTATTCTTAATTAAACTTGGCGTTGGTCAATGTGTTTCCTTGTATGTAAAATTCATGTTTAACCTCTTTATCATAAAGGCGTTTACAATCTAGCACTACCGTTTGGCACTGTTTGTTTAAGAAAATAACAATAAATTATGCAAATATTGGTTGCTAAATTCAAAAATGTATAAATTGCTGTTTTAGAAAATTATTAAATATTTAAATCACAGTCAAGGTTGATAAATTTTTCATTGAAATTGAGATGTGCGTGCCACAACACTTTTGAAAAGTAAAATATATTAATAATTAAATCAATTACTACATATGACACGAAATCTTAAACTACTCCAACGCGTAATTTGAGCATTATTCTTGTGCATAGGAGAATAGATGGAAATAATTATCACATAGGTTTTATCCTAGTGAAGAAACGTTCAATGATGGGATCACAGGAGCATTTCACCTTCGTCGCTTTGCTGACACAGCGGCTGCTATCATTTGTCGCAGCATCGGTTCCGGAGTACACGCCTTTGGATCACATTTCATTTGACCATCACCTCCGCATCTGAAATTACGATTTGCTTTCTTTATACTTTTTTTGACTAGCTTTGTAAAAAAATCGCACAGGGTAATATGGCCTTCATATAACTCCATATGTGTACTACGTGTTCTGTTGTTACCTCTGATGACTAAGATCGAATGCCTCCCAGCCACTAATTATAAGACTTTCTATATCCTTCCAACCGGAACACAGCAATTAAAAAGTGGTAACATACCTAGGCAGACTACTAGGCAAGAAAAAAAGTGCTGCCACCTGTGACTTTAATCATTGATTTTAACTAATTAAGAATATCGTACGTGGTAGAGCCAGGCTGCAGCTATATTATGGTTGTAGCATGAATGGGTCGGCTCGACCGAGGAAGGACCACGCTCTCACAGAATACGAGCGTGAAATAGCAGCTTAATACTGCGGTGTTTCGTATGGTGAGTGTTGACGGAGACCCTTTTTTACTGGAAACGAGGCATTTCATCTTAGTCCTCAGGGGTGACAACGCACCTTCGTTTTGATTCTTAATAGAGGATAAACGTAGATGTCTATGGGCCACAGCATCCACTTACCATCAGGTGGACTGTGTGCCCGTTTGTCACCCTTATTCTATAAAATAAAAAAAAATATATCATAAACGCAGTTTCAACAGCAATACGAGAATAATTGGCTTGCAAATGATACTTACGTGCAATGTAAACATGGCCCTGAAGATGCACGTACAACTTCTCCAACTTTGTATGTATGGCCTTTTATTTGACATCCTCTTCTTTGTGCTGCCCCTTTATAAGCATGAGGCAGAAAATGTGGTGGTAATGTTGTCGTTGTTGTTGTTGTTGTCGTAGTAACATTGAGCGTAGTGGCCATTGAAACAGGACATTCATAACGTGGACAACAGAATCCTTGAATAGGTTCTTCGTGACATCCATGGATCGGTGGAGGACAACTTTGTTGTAAACAAATAATATCACTTCTAAAACAGAAACAAAAATCACAAGGATCGTCTCTCGGTATTTGTTGTGCAGAAATATATGCCTTGCCCCCATATCGGCACGTTCCAGGTCCAAATGCTTGATCTTCTTCTATATAATCAGGTTCTTGACCATATCCACTTGTTCCAGTAGGTGGGAAATTATTATCTTCGTCTGTGGGTAAGAGATCATCAGTTGGCAGAACTTCATTGAAGCTAGGTTTCGGTAATTCTGGATGAGGCGTTGATTGTACTGCTTCAATTGGCTTTTCATCCAGTTTCGTAACGTTATCAAACTGGATTGGTGATAGAGTGGTTACATCTTCAGTAATCTTTATTGTTGTAAATTTGCTTACTGCAGGAATAAATTCTTCCTTTTCAGGTGCACTAGTTTCATGTAAGGTGGTTTCAAAATCATGTGGTTTATTAGTGACTTTACTGTTTTCTTTTTCTTTTTCTGAGATCGTTGTAACACGCTCATCGTATTTAGGCGTTTCCTGCTTATTATAAATAGTTGTAGCTACTATAGGGATATAAGTTGAAGTCTCTTCATTATATGGTATTGGCGTGTGTTTGGTAGGTGTAGTTACTCTTTCAGTTGGAATTGATTGTTCTGCAGATGTAGAATGGAAAATATCTAACCCACCAAGATCTGTGCCAGGTGTTGTTTTTTCTTGATCTGCCTTTGTCGATAATTCCGTTTCGTTAATTAAATCCTCTGTTACCTTTTCTTGGTCAATTATAATTTGTTTGCTTGTTGTAATTTCAATCTGTTCTTTTACAGTAAATTGAACTTCTGAGCTAAGAGTCGAAGTTTTCTCTTCATGATATACTTCCGGAGTAGCTTCAGTTTCTTGAATACTCTTATGCGTATGTTCCTCTAATTCTACGAAGTATGGAGTAGATTCGGCATATTCGTATTTTGGTTTAGATGTTTCTTTCGGATATTCAGGCAATTTTGAGGTTTCATCTATAGGTTTCGTTTCTAAAACATTTGATTCTGTAGTGATTTCTACTGAAACACCTACGTTGGACTTTGTAGAAAGATCTAATTCAGTTATATTAGTTTCTTTTGGTAGATTGATTGCTTCAACGTGTGAATCTTGACTTCCATCCGATGAAGTAATTAGTGTAGCAGGTGATTCGGTTCGTATAGTTTCTTGATCTATTGTTTGCTCAGGTGATATGTGCGTATCAATAGCATATGATTCAGTTGAATATTGATTTCCTTCTGGTGCTTTTGTTATATCTATGTCACCATCACTTGTATGCAGCTCTTCCGTAGACCCCGATAAATGACTTTCCGTACTCGAAAATGCAGACAGTTTTGTCTCTAATTCTTCTAAATGAGTTTTTGGACTTTCTGTAGTAGTTGTGAAAGCGGCATAATTTTCATGCGTAAATGGTTCATCTGTGATTTTCGATTTTTCAGTAGTAAATATGTCATGATCAGTTACCAGAGAATCTTTATGTATTTCTGTAAATGTTTCCTCAGAGGATTTTGTATATTTTTCTGTCGTATCAGTACTTATTTTGTCTTCACTACTGGTGGAGACTTTCACTTTATCTTCATCAGACGTGATTTCATCTAAATCAGTTTTTGGGGTCGTCTCGTATTTAGCAGTCCATATTGATTCTGTTGCAACATCAGGCACATCACTTACGCTATGTTGTGTTGCATGTAAATCAGGTACTGCAGTGACTGTTTTTCCTTGGTCTGGTTTTCCAGTGACATTAGTAAATTCAAATGAGGTGTTAGGCATAAAGTTTTCAGATAAATCATTTTTATCTTCTCCCACTGCAGATTCTGTAGTTTTTGTAATACTGGTATCAGGGAAGCTAACAGGAGATTTTGTTGTAGAATCAATTAAAAGAGTTTCTATAGATATTTTATTTTTGTCAATGTCTGCAGGTTTGCTAAGTAAAGTTTCTGGTATTTCAGTAAACGATGTGGCATATTTTTCTTCAGATAATCTGTCATTTTTATTATCCGTAGTTGTTTCTATATATGAAGAACTTTCATCGGGAACGTTAAATGACTTTTCAGTTGTTATTGCTACATCATGGTGTTCCGAAATAAGAGTTGTGCTTTCAAAAGTATATTTTTCAGGAGTTTCAGTAGTTTTATCTTGGTAATGAATGTTCGTTACTTCCTTTTCTTTTTCTATATCTTCTGGTAGCTTAGATGGAGTGGTAGCTGTATTTTCAGGAACTTCTGTTAATTTTTGATCCTTATGAATATTCTCACTATCACGTATATTATCTGTGACAAGCTGTGGCAACTCCGTATATACGATTACTGTAGCTGCTTCTCCTGCCGGAGTAGATCTTTCTTCATTATTTACGGTAAGAGATTCCGGAAGTTGTTTTGTACTAGTTTCCAATGTGGGTGTTGCCAGTTTTTCTGTTCCTCCCTGTGGTGGTATTTCTGTAAATATTTCCTTATCAAATTTAGATAATCCAGAAGCGCCTTCTGTTTCAGATTCTACCAAGTGCATTCCTTCAGTAATTTTTATATCTGGAGTAATTGTGGCAAGCGTTTCATGAACATCATTTACTTCAGTAACAATTTCCTTGAATACTGTTACTTCTTGTTGAGGTGCAACGGTTGAATATATTATATCTTTTCCAGCAAATTCTGTAGTTTTTCCTGGTGATTCTGCTATAATTCCACCAGTGTATGCTTGTCCGGAAGTTTCAGTTACTTTTTCTATATATTCATCTGCCGGGGACGCAGATATTTTTTCAGTATCATATTCTAATTTTTCTGTGGCAACGAGAATATCTTTTACTTGTTCGTTATCTTCTGTTTCTGTAGCTTTTTCAGGTAATTCTGTGATTACTTTCACAGTAGTTTCTTCTATTTTATTTATATTATCTTCTAATTGAATGCTTGCTACAGGTGTTGTTAGACTTGTTTGTTCCGACTCTTCAGTTATTGTGTGTTGCTCGTCACTAGAAAGATTTGGAATTTCAGCCGTTTTAATATTATTTTGTGTGCTGGGAGCTTCTGAAGCTTTGTAGACTTGACTTTCTGATAGTTCAGATTTAGGAGGAATACTTAAGTCGGAAACTACTGTTGTATTATCTTTATCTTGTAAAGTTAAATCATTATCTTCTGTTATTATCTCTGTTGCTTCGGTGAATATTTGTTGGTCATTTGCTGGTACTTTGGTAGTTTTTTCTTCTTGTTCATTAATTACGGTAATATGAAGATCATCTATTATTTCAGATTCGGTAACCATGTGTGAGGACAGCATTTCCGAAATATCTGTTGTTGCCTTTGTATCATATGAATCTGGTGATTTAGAGTCGTCTTGTGTCACAATTTCCGAATAGCCAGGGGTTGGTTTGTCTGTTATAGGTGCATTAGACATTGTTGTCACTTTTGAGTATATGTCTTCTTCTACTTTATTTATTACATCATGTGAAAATGTGATATCTGTAATGTGAGGAGTAGTTTTTTCCACATCTTCTATTTTTAATATACCTTTTGTTGTTATTTCAGGCACATCCGTAACTGATTCCTCTGCAAGTTGAAGCTTAGTTGTCTTATCTTCTGAGTCAGGAGGAGTGGTAGATTTGTTAAAAGTCTCCAAAGGTGAAACTTTTATAGACACACCTTCAGTGACTTGAGGTGTTGAAGACTCGGTAACTTCCTCCTCTTCTTTTAAAACTAAAGTGTGTTGAGTATTTTCAGAAGATGTTTCTGGTAACATTGTGGTCGCCGAAATCGATAAATCTTTTTTGGAAGTCGTTAACATTAATACATCAGATATTTCTGTAGGCGTTATTGTATTATAAACTTCGTCAGACCCTTGTTGTTCAGCTTGTTTGGTAATGTCAATAGATTTTTCAGTATATATTTGTATGTTGTCTTCAACTTTAGGATAAGTTTTGGGCGTTGAGAAATCTGTCTCATATACAGGAGTATTATATTCTTTATATTGGGTTGTTTGCATGTCCTTATCTGTTTGTATAATATGCAGGCGTTGTGTAGTAAGCCCATGTGTATGAGATTCAGAATCAATTTGAATATTTGCTTGCCCTTCAACTTGCTCGGTTGAGAATAGATCTGGTTTTGTAGTTATTTCATGAATTGGTTCTATTTCATTTACCTCATCTATTTTTTTATCGAAAAGATGGTGTTCAAATATCTCAGGTATTTGTGTAGTAATCTTATCAAACATAATTACAGTAGATATACCTTCATTGTTATCTTTCTCTTGACTTACCACTGATAAACCAGTATCTGTTTTAACTGGTTCTGTTATTATTAATGTTGGGATATCTGTAACTATTTTAGCTGTTTCGGTTTCAAAACGCTCAGGCATGCTAGTACTAATATTTTCATCAAGTGTGTTTTGTGATGTACTTTCTTTATCGATGGGTTTCAATATTTCAGTTTGAGTTTCTTCAGAACCAGGTTCGATTCCTGATGTTGTTATATACAGATCTGTTTCGTGTGAAGGTGATAATTCAGATTGTTTTTCATCGACATCTACAGAAACTGGTAATTCGGTTCCTCTACCATTTAGAGATTCCATTAAATCGTTTTCAGTTTCTTTTGTAGTAGTAATTGGTAATTCAGTGAAATATTCTTCTGCGTTGGTTTCTTTAGTTGCGGATGTGATTTCTTTTGTTAAATATGATTCTGGTGTTTCCGTAGCTTGCTGTTCTTTAGTTTTATATTTTTGTATTTCGGGAGTAGTTGTCGTCGATTTTTCTTCCATGGTGTATTCAACAGTTTGTTCGGTAGATACATGATGAGGTAGTTCTTGTTCCTCATTGTTTTCAGTAGTACCTTCGCGGTGGATTGGCGTTGTTAATACACTTGAAACTTCAGTAGAAGTTTTGCCTTCAGTTTGAGTATCAATATTATCAATAGGCTGCTTAGTTGTTTCAACGAGTTCTACTATATTCTTTGTGGTATATATTAAAGTACCATCAGTTGTTTTATCCACATATTCATTGGATTCCGGCAACTTTGTAGACATTTTTTCAGACAGGTTTGGCTCTGTGTATTCATTTTTGCTTACTGAAGTTTCGGTGGTATACTCACTATCAAAAAGTAAAACATTTGTTGTAGTAACATCTTTGTCATAATATTCTTTATCTTTTTCATCTTGTTTAACTAAAGGCTTAGTGTCATAAGTTTCTGTTATTTGTGAGTCTGTGTCTCTATTTTGTGGCGTTGTTATTTCGTTTTGAGTTTCTGTTAGACTTAAATCTTTTTCATGATCAGATATGGTGTATTCTAATGTACTTGTTGTAGGTAATTTAGGAGTTTCTATTAAATCAGATATAGTTGTTAAATGATATTCTAGGCTGGGAGTCTTTGATTGTTCGTTTAACGTAGTATTTTCATCAGCAGATGTATTTGCTTGTTTTTGATCACTTTCTGCATTTGCTTCTGCGAGTGCAGGTTCCGGTAAAATATGGGAGGATGGTGTAGTCAAATATTCTTTTTCGCTTATTGCATTTTGTGATGTACTCACTTGTTCTACAGCCTCCTCGGTAATTATTTCGACTTTGGGTTTCATTGAAGTAAAATTCTCCAATTCTATTTTTAAATCTAATTCAGTTATATCGGAAAGATGTTCGGGGTATTTTGTTGTTATTTCTTGCATTGTAATGTCAATTTTTTGACTTGATGTATCGTAATTATCCGTTTCTTGTTCCAAAACGGAATCCGTTTTTGTATCAGGCTTTGTTGTGGTAAATTCAGAGTCAATTGCGGAAGAAAATTCCTTTATATTTGTTGTAGTATCTTTAGAAACAAGAGATTCTGTTATTGAATCTATCAATGTATTTTCAGTATTATATGTAGAAGGTAATTTCATTGCAACTTCCGATGTTCCTTTTCGTCTACAATTGCCATTCTCGCATTCCTTTTCGACATCATCAACTTGATTTTCAAGAGATATATCAGTAGTACAAATGCCATTTTCACAGGATTTTTCATCTGTTGTAACAGATTGTACGTCAGCAGTATTACCATTTTGTGTTACACAATCTCCACTTTCGCAAGGTTTTATAGCTGTTGCCTGATCACATTTACCATTGGCGCAAGCTTCGGTGTGCTTAATTGGCAGTATGGGATCTTTTTCTGCATTTTCGCATCCGTTTTCTCCACAGTCAGGTTGTTTTTCTCGAACCACATCAACACAATTTTCAGATGTACATGGTTCATGCTGTTTAGATGGTGGTGTTTGCTTATCTACAGTCTCTTTGCACTCATTTCCGTTGCACTCATTAGCAATAGCTGGTCTAGGGTTATCTGTACCGGACATTTGGCTATGAACCTCTGGTAAAATTGTTTCCTTAGATTGATCACATATGTAAGTAGGGCAGCAAGATTCGGCTTGGTCATATACAGGTTGACAATTACTCATAATATTTTCGTATTCGGGTGGCGGACTACATATGATTGGATCACATTTTACGATGCTGCTAACACATCTACAGCTTGTCTGACACTTATTTGTGCTAGGTACTGTTGTATTGTTTTTGTAGGTAATACCATTGAGTAGACAATCTCCTTCTCCTGGTATTCTGCCATGCGAAACTAACACTGACAAATCTTCTTCAATTTCATTTTCTATTGAGTTAATACTAGTTGTTTCATCGAAATCTGATTTTATTGTACTGAAAGAAATATATTCATTTGTGCTTTCTTTGAAATCCTTATCACTTCCAGGTTTAGTAGAAATGTCTAAAGAAATTTTCGTTGTAGTTTGTTCAGTTTGGAATGAATTCTCAATATCGTGTGCACCTGCAGTTTCTAGTTTATGATAATTGTTTTGAGGTGATGTAGTGGTATCGATTATCGTTTCATGATCATCGTTTGTACTTCCTTTTTGCCCATAATATTCTTTTTCAGTAGTTATTTCTTTAAGTTCCTTTTGAGTCGTAACTTCAGTAATAACATCAAAATCATCTTTTCTTAATGTAGGCTCTGTTGTGATAATATACTGGTCATCTTTAGAAATAAAACTATCAGACAATGAAGAAGATACGTAATCACTAGTTGATTTAGTTGTTATGGACAGATCTTCAGTAATTTTTTCATCTTGTGTACTGATGGGTGTCTCCATTTTTTTGTTTTGTGAATCAGTTGCTTGTTCTTCTTCCGCAGATATATCAGGCTTTGAAGACTCTGTAGCTATATAATTAACTTTTTCATCTCGTATAATGATGGTTGTTTTCATTTCTTTGTTTTCAGAATCAGTTACTTGTCCATCTTCCACAGATGTATCCTGTTTTGAAGACTCTGTAGCTGTTTTACTTTCATAAAGAGTTGTTTGTTCAGCGCCAGATATTTCAGGTTTTTTATGTTCAGAACTTAATATCGGAATTGAAGTTTGTTCAATATAAGGTTCGATTGTACTAGTAAAAGGTTTTGCTTCTGGCATTTTTGCTGTAGTTAAGAACATTTCATCTGTTAAATCAGGTGTTTGACTTCCTGTCGTTACTGTTTCAGATTCATCGAAAGCAATTACTGATTGATCTTCTCCACTGCCTTCCGTTTCTGTTACATCGAAAATTGGCATATCAGTGTATGGTTCATCAGGTTCAATTCTATAACCACTGCCTTCTACTCCTCCTCTTCTTGGAGGTGTTGACGAGGTCGTTTCGAAAATTTCACTAGTTGTAAGTTCAGTTATATGATCAGTGGCTAGTTCATTACTTTCACAAATGTAGGTGTCAGGGCAACACTGTCCATGTCGCGGTGGAAGTGAAGTACAATTTTTTCCCTCATTTTCCATTGGAGTTCCACATCCTTGTACTACACAAACAATGTCACCTTTCATACAATAGCAATGCTCGCAGGCCTTCTCAGTTTTTAATAAAGCTCCATCGGCAAATATTTGATCATCATGAACACAATCCTGAGATGCTTGTGTAACTGGCTCTAATGTGGTAGTTGTAAGTAAAAATCCGGGCGTTGGACGTACTGTTGTGGTCATATCATCCAAAAGTGGTATTTCATCTTCTGGGTGATCTGAAACAATAACAAATTATGTGTCTTACATTGAAATTCATTGCATTTTTTTAAATAAAAAATAAATGCGGATAGTTACCACACGAGTATCTTACAGGACAGCAGACATCTTTATGATAAATAGGAATACATCCATCAACGTGTAAGGTACATTCTTGCATTACACACGTTGTCATATTTCGAATGCAGTAACAATGTTCACACGGTTTGTTTGGGGTTGGTGGTACTTTAGAACCCTCTGGGAAATACCTTCCGTTGATGCTGCAACCATATTTGTCTTGTTTTCCTATTCCAGTTGCTCCGTATTCAGCTGGAGATGATGTGGAAGTTGATGTCAGTAGGTCAACTGGAACTGAAATGAAATAAGTAAATAGTTCTTATTCTGTCAGATAATAAAACAGATTTATAGATCACTTTGAATATCTTATTATTGATTTTAGACTACGGTAGCTTATGAATATGAAACGGTAACTTATGAATAACAAAAGGTTAACTATGCCATACTTAGTACCAAAGTTTACGCTTACGCTAGCAAAAAGACCTCGTCTAAACATATTAGTATTCGATATAAAGCTTGTCCTATAAGTTAAGTTGTTTTATATGATAAATTCGAACTTACTACCTTATAGGTCGTGTTCTACATGCCGACTTGAACACAGATAATGTGACGCATGATGGAGAAATAGGAAAATCTATCATCATATCTCAGAGTTCACTCAGAGGAAATAAGTGAAATTGACCTTCAATCAGTGGCTGTATAGACATTTTGTAGTAACACCAGATACAAAATAGCCACATCGGGACTAAAAATAACATCATAACGTGAACGATAATTGGATCTGCTGGCTTAATTTATTTATGTATCGATTTTGACAAAGTAGTATCATTACGTCTCATTTTGGGCTTAATTTTTGCACTTTTATTTTTCTAAATCTATGGCGAAAAGGAATCCATTTTTATTAGGGAATAGATATATAGTTATTTTTAAGTACCGTGTAACTGGAATCAAAATGTTAAACACGTACAGAAGTTTTCGCCACTTATTTTAAATTTACATTTTTATTAAAGATATGCGGACAAACAAGCATGACTGCCTTATGAAAAGTTTCGACCGCCTCCCATAAACATATGCAACACCAGAAGAATTGCAGGTGCGTTGCAAGTGCATTGCCGGCCTTTTAAAAAGAAGTAAGTTCGTTTCTTGAAAGTCCCTATATCGTATTGGTTGGCCGTTAGTAAACGATTATACAAGGAATTCGTGCGAAGATGAAAACTCCTAGTAAATCGCATAGTGGTGGACCGCCAAGCATCCAGATGGTGTGGATATTATTGAAAATTTTGTCGCTAATACGTTGGTGGAATTTGGCGGCTGGAAATAATCCGAACAAATCCTCTGAGCAAACCCCGTGGTAAATTTGATATAAAATACAAAGGAATGCAACATCTCTTCGCAGTGACAGTGGATCGAACCGATCAAATAGAACTCGGTCGTCAACGATTCAAGTCGCTCGTTACTGAATGCGGTCAAATGGAAGGCGTCGGCACGGGTATGTCCCTGCCCAGAGATGAAAACAGTATTCAACGTGAGACCGAACCTACGTCTTATAAAGTTGCAAATGGTGTGCCGTCCTGAAATACTGTCGTGCTCTACAAAGCAAGCTAAACCTTTTAGAGGCAATTTTGAATTTTCGAAGTGACCGCGAAACTGAACGTCATTCTAATTCTATGTCAGGCTTAATTTGTCTTGTACGGTTATAATTTAAGATATTCTTTATTACATATCCCTTCGTATTTGCAGATATCGAAGCTCTTTTTTTTTCAGATATTACTTCTCACTTTAATTTGTGTATATATTAAATCGCAAAAATATCTGATTCAATAAAAATTTATTCCTTTTCGCTGTCATTTATTTTGAGTAAATTGTAAATTCAAGAATTTTTTGTGAGTGCTTTTTCTGTCGCAGCGCATTTTTGTTGAGAGGTGGGACTTATTAGGATGATGTAAAAATGTTTATTAATTATCTAGGTTTAGGCACTCGCATAATATTAGGTATATTGAAAATGTCGTACACGGTCTTCCAATTTTTTTTACTAAGATTACGATCGTTGCCTTTTCTGTATTTTATGTTTTGGTTAGTAAGCGTAAGTGTCATAGATCTAGACGTACTCGTATAACACTGCGATCGCCAATTCGCTTGCCAAGCGTCACAATTAATGAAAATCCTTTTTACTATAAAACCACCTAGCAGTGCTTAATGTCGATGAAGATGAATGTCACTAACAAAGGTAAAACGATTATACAAGGAATTTGATAGAAATACTTACCATCAGGGCATGTGACAATAGGACAACACTGATCAGCGCGTTTTTCTACGGTACAATCCTGACCGATAGCCTTCGTGAAAGGACAAACCCTCAAGTAGCACATAAGCATTCGATTGTGACAAGTACAGTTGAGACACGGTTCGTTCGTCATTATTCGATCGCCTTCGCCATAGTGCTGGAAGTTATAATAACAACCTTCCTTTGTCCCTGAAAGTAATAAACAAGTGATGTTTAATGACAAAATAGTAATGTTTTAAGCCTATTATGATACCCATGATACTTCTACAAGTTAGCAAAATATAATATAATAGCTTTCCAGGCAGACGTTGTCCTACCCTTTTCGACGACCCTTTGTCATTTCCTATTAAAAATCTTTAAATTCGCAAAAAAAATTATGGGTCACTCATGGGCAAAAAAAACTACCCTATCTCTCAAGTTTGACCAAACTGCACACGACGTGCAAATTTGATTAAAATCGGTTAAGTAATTTAGGAGTCCATCGTGGACAAACAACGTGACACGTAATTTATATATATTAAGATTTTATAATTCTTAATTAAAGTTAAGATAAAATTTTATTTGCATTTAGTGTGGTCTTAGTCTGATTTTAATTTTATTTATTTTTTATAATATTAGTGTGACAAACGAGCTAGATTTCCCCGCGGTGGTAAATACTCACTGCAACCCCGTAAACCTGTAAACTACCTAATAGGGTGTGGGGTTATTGTTGGGGGACGGTTCTCTTCGGTGCGCCCTTTTTTTTTTTTTTTTTTTTTGTTTTGTTAATCTTTTTTTTATTTTATTCTCGTAAAACCTGGAAACGCCTCCTTCTTTTTTTCAATGCCATGGATGCGTTTACATTATTGTAGATTGAAATAAAATCTCTTTGGCTAATTTATCCTCCAAATTGGAACATAGCAGCAGCATAGTAGGTAAGCTACCAACCCAAATGGTGTCATAGACAAAAAAAAAAAGAAAATTAACTTGATAATACAAACAATATAGGTAGTACGTAGTAAAATTTCTGTTCTAAATCCATAAATTTAACTGAGAATCATAATATTTTACATTTCATAATATGCTAATTGTTAACAGTGTGGTGGGGGTTTTAAATCATCCATCACCGCACTTGGGCCCGTGAGTTATCTATGGGAAATGTCGAAAAAGAAAGATATACAACTGTATACCATTTCGTTCAAGCCGGACGTATAAATAATCTATAAAGGCGACGGGTGGCAGCGTCAAAGGTGCGAATCGTCTCGTATTGTGATGGTCAATCTACCAGCCAAGCGTGATGAAAAAAACAGTCTGTCCAACAATAGAGTCCCATGTACAGCAGTGGACTGTTCAAAGAGGAATCGTTTACATTAGATATTTAAAAAAATATCATTCTATCATTTTAAAATGCCATTCGCAACCGCAAGAACCCCATAATGAATTCAATTTCTGGCTTGATTATGGTTTAAAAAAATACCAATGTTTGTTAAAATTCATTTATCAACTCACCTTCGTACATATCTAGCGCTGTGTGATTGCTAGCCATCGGTGCTGAAAACCAACATATGAATTAAATACTCAAATTAGACTGCATATTTTATGTTTATGAATTCTAATTTATACTTGTATAACGATAATTATATAATACATAACTAATATAATACAACATAAATATATAATACATAATTAAGGATATTTAAGAGTAGTTTGCAATGTATATGTAATATGGTCATCCGGTTAATATAGTCACTTTCTTATAGCTCAAAAACTACAGGTTTGTTTGCATAGATGACTCTGTGATACAAGGGTCAAAAGTGCCCTTTTTTATCGACGCTATTACGATAGTTGACAATATAGTAAATATTTTAGCCCATTTACTATGGTGTAGTGTAGTTAGTTTTTTAAGTTGATTTTTCGAAGTGTTCATAATTATTGCTAAAGTTTGATTGCTATTTTTTTCTTAATATATTATTTATATTACACGAATTTGTGTTTTTGTCTTAGTCCTCGTCCTAGTTTCGGTTTTATAAGGAGGCAAAGTTTAAAATTAATATTAAGATTAAATAAGTTAAGGTGACCATATTACCCTCACGTACGTTACAACAACAAAAGCTGCATCATTTTAATGTGTTCAGCTCAATATTAATATACCATTCATTTAAGGATCGTCCTGAGTAAGTTTTTAGCTTGATTAAAACTACTTTTACGGATTTTATCGCGTTTTATTTATTTTATTTTTAATACCCGACGTTTCGGGTGCTTTACAGCACCCATGGTCACGGGGGACTGAGGTGACTGACGTCTCGATGTCAAAGTTAACCCGGAGTACCTTCAGCTTTTTAATTATTGTCTTTGGTCCGATCTACGCAGAATGAACTAACTGTGTTTTGAAGTCTTGCAGTGGTATTCTTGGGTTTAGTTTTAATTTTATTAATTATAGGATCCCAAGCAGGGGGTAGTACCCAGCCTTCCTTCTCTATTGAAATTAGGATGTTTTTTTAATATCATAGCCTCAAGTATCATCCTTGGTAGGAATCGATGTTCTTTCGCGAGGATTTGTGGTCTATCAAATCTGATGTAATGGTTGGGGCCGTCTAGAATATGATCGCAAACTGCAGACTTCCCGGAACGTTGATGCTTCACGTCAGCTATGTGTTCTTTTACGCGGTACGGTACGCGTAAAAGTAGTTTTAATCAATGTATAGTATTCGCGGAAATATAAGAAATCATTAAGTTTTTAGCTGTTTTAAGATTGACATAATTAACGAGTTATTGTTAGACAGTACCTAGTCTGTCGGCAGCAATTCGCCCAATGGTCTCAATCGGTCATCGTTTACCGTCGTTTTAGATATCCCTTTTTTTGTGTAAAATAAAATTATAGAAGCTGTAGGCGACAAAACTATAATTAAAGTAATGGCTAAAGACGTTAACATTAACACTGATCATCGTCGATTCGACACTTGGTTTTGGGCAAGTCATAACTCCAAAGATAAGACCTAATTTCTAATACGGTTGATTAGCGGTAATGACGTTGTCATTATACAGAGGTTATTCTAAAAATGCCAGAGAATTTGTAGATTCCAGATCTATACCGATAATTTAACGGAAGTATGCTGCTAGTTAGGATAAAGCGGTGTGCCCGGGTATGATAAGCGCGGCACACAGACGACCCGTTAAGGTTCGGCGCCGCTAGATCTTATGGTTATATGCGACTGTGCGCAAAGCTGCCAGCTCGTCCACGTAACGGTCTCCAGGAATGCCGTCAGCATCCAGTTTTTGTCCGACGTGATTTCAGTAACGAAATTTATTATTTCAATAATTTATTATGAAACTTTGTTATTAACAAAAAAATGTAAGGTTGTAGCGGATTTTATCGTATCGGACAATATTTATTATCCGTTTATGTATTTTTATTCGTACCTTCAATTTATTTATAAATTGCGTTCTAACACGGGAGCATTTTCTTTACCCCATGGTGCTTGATGAAATGTTTTCATTAAATACGTATAACTGTGACGTTATAAAACAAAAAAACTACTTAATGCGAATTCGTGCGCTTAGAAACATAGCCCCAAGCAATTGAAACAAGGAGGCAACATGAATTTAAAATTTGCACTGCATTAATATGGATTGTTGTTTCAGTGAATGAATGTCGCCGTGTTCGCCATGCGTGATTAAGTTCACACGGGTAGACCTAAACATTGTAGGCCGCATTTGTATGTACTTCCTATGTATGCCATTAATTCCACACGAATTCTTTGAAGTGACCGTGCCACGTATACTAAATCTCCGCGGACTAAAATAACATTATCTAATAACATGCACTGCGAAACAGCACACACTGACCTTTACTGTTAGGCCCGACCATTCGTTTTAAACTTTGTCCAGACGTTGGAGTCTATTGCGAAAACTATTAAGCTTGATTTTGGTATTTAAACGCAGATGTGACCTACCTACGTTGACATTTTATTTCTTTAATAAGTAGTACGATTCAAAAACGTAAAAAAAATAACTTTGTAAAAATCATGACGAAATTATTTAATACGTTATGACATAAAAAATCCTTTATACCCGGAAAAGAATAGTCAGATGCAACCAACGTTTGTGCATAATTAACTGTTTAAAGACCAACGTCCTCGAACCTGTTCGATAATCAACTTAGTACCCGTATGAATTTAAATATGTGAAATAAATCATAAAAAAGTATACCGACTGAGATTTAGCGCTTGCAACTAATGTGTTTTGTAATTGTAAATAAAAATTCTTTAAGAAAAAATGAATTAAAGATATATTTTATCGCGTATATAATATTGATGATATAATATATTTTAGATTTTTGCTTTACTAAAAATTAATATTTTGGTAAACTCTGAATAGAATAGTTTTGAAGAAGCCTATAAAAGGAAATAATCGCTGTTCGCGTGCAACCCGGATTCGAACCGCCGCGCCGATACTATTAATTGCAGTTTTAAGAACTTTTTTGTTCTGGAACAGCGTTGTGGATTGATCCTCTGATGAGGATTAGAGAGGACCTTCATGACAAAGACAACATCACATCACTAATTTTTCCCCTTATTCATCCCTTTTAAAATGTCCTGTGTGTCCTGTGAATCCTTTTTTTTCCTCACAATTTTTTGTATTTTTACAATGTTCTACAAAAAGTCAATCCCTGTACATGTCCACACGAACTCGCAAATAGCTCATTACAAGAATTAACGTTTCACTACTTAAATCGGATTCACTTTAATGGCTGCAAATAATATTTGAAGTACTTATCTAATTAACGTGATGAGAATTTGCAAGGACAATTGTGATCGTTCATGGAGTACTGTTATCACATGTGAGCTGATGCTGCAAAATATAGTCAATCTTATCGTATATATCTCACTAGAACCTGTCAGTCCCGAGCATATATGCATTGTTGCCAGTCTCTTGGTATTTTTTTATATAATATGGGTAACAAACGAGCACACAGTACACCTGATGGTGAATGCTTTGGCCTATAGACTTCAACATCTATCCTCGATTAATCGAATCGATAAAATCGAATCAAAATGCAGGTGCGATATCTCCCCTGAGAACTATAATGGAATGCCTCGTTTTCAGTCAAAAGTGTTTCCGGATATCGTCACTCACCATAAGAAATACAGCAGCATTAATCTGCTATTTTACGCTGGCATTCTGTGAGAGCGTGGTCCTTCCCCGGTCGACCAATTTGTGCTACAACCATGTAGCATGACTCTACCGCGTATAAAATATTCATCGAGGAAATAAAATAAAGACATTATGCTCAAACTACTCTTTATGAAGTTCACCCTATTTGTGACTCACCCGCCGAGGAGCAGGCGATGCAGGCGGCTAGCGCGAGCAGCGCCCCTGCCGCTCGCCTCCGATCCATCTGCCGCCTCCCGTCTGCAACAATCAAACAATCCAATCAATTACAAGCAGCCGCGTATCGCCAGCTCATTATCACGCTGTGAACTCAGTGGGGAGCTCTGTCAATAACTAAACTAAACGTGCATTCACCATAAAATAATATAAATTAAGTACATTAACATACGAGATATTTTTGTAAAGTTACAGACTATATACGTCCCACTGCTGGGCACAGGCCTAACCTCATTTCTGAGAGGGTTTTAGGGCAAGGAAGTGTCCGCCGCGCTTCCCCAATGCGTGTTTACGAAATTCACTGTCTTCGAAAAATTTTTTTTCTTATTCCTCAGACATGCAGGTTTTCTCACGATGTTTTCCTTCACCGCCGAGCACGTGGTAAATCAGCACTTAAAATTGCAATTAACAATTTTATTGGTGCCGGCGGCGATCGAACCCGGGTTACTCGCGTTCTGTTATACTTACAGCGAGCGTTAACCATCTGAGCTACCACGGCTCATTCACCATTTTTTATACAATGTACAATGTATATCTCAACGTATAAAACAAAAATACCCTCTTACGAGGTAGTTCCTATTAAAGTAACGTATCGGGATGACGCTGCCACTTGGAAAATGAAACATTAAGCAAAAACAAAGTTTCATAAAAATCGTTAGAGCCGTTTCTGTAAAACCAATTACAAACACATATTAGGTATTATAATTCCGTGTTCCATCGCCCCGTTAATCTCGTTGCTGTTGTAAGACTATACGAAACGTAAAACAGATCGCGTGGCTTCCTGTTGATGTATGCGTTACTGTGTGGAGCAGCATTTAAGGTACGCGACGTCTGGTACTACTTACTTCCTACGTCAGTCCTTCAGCTTAGCGTGACGATTACGGAAAATCATCCATTAAACGAGAAAGGTTCATGCCCAGTAGTGGACATTTCTGGGCTGATAGAGATAAAGAAGAAATTATTTAATATATAGTAATGGTTTCCTTAAAGTAAATATCAAGATATGATATGAGGCGTATGAGCGCGAAAATGGCAGAATTTATTTATCTTCACATACTCGTACTTTATATTATATGATTTTGATTGTATCGTATGTTATATTACATACAATATTTACACGATAATTACAAATTACGTAAATTCATAATTTGGAGGCACTGTAAGAGCTCAAGAGCAATGCGTAGGATTAAATTTCATAGTACGCTAGCAACCTGAATTTAATCTTTGCCGGCATAAACAAAAACGAGCTTTGTTTAGCGTTAGAAAAGAATATAATTTTCTTAGTAATGAGTGGTGTGACACCTATCTAGATGAACTTGGAATGTATTACATTATCTAAAGACAACATTTTTGATCCATATCGTTAGAGACGTTTCCGGGTAATTAATTACATATATACATTTAAACGAGTATATAGGAAAAACTGTTTGTGTTGGTTGTAAACTTTCATTCACCTTTCAGAAATTATATGAGTCATGTTCCCAATAGCAGAACGTATAGTACTCCTAACTTCTCACCACTGAGCATTTTAATTTTTTGAAGCATGCTACTTAAAAATCAAGCCAGAAAATTTTCTTGCTAATACAAATTATCCTCTAATATGCATTATTGGTTTCGAATATTTTGATTACACAATATATTTCTTCCCAACGCGCCACTAAAATTAAAAGTTATCTACTTAGGCAACAGAAAGCGGAAGTATTAAAAAGCTTCGCTCTGAATGGAAAAGCATACTTTAATAAATTTGGTTGCAAAGTAAGCTTATTAAGCTAAATTTAACTTCGTGACAAAAAATATTTTGTTTTCATTCAAAGTTCAAAAGCGAGAAGTTTTTGCAATCTTAATTGGAGGGGTGGAATGAAATGAAGTGAAGGTACTTGTAACAAAATACTAAAGAAGCTCTTGGGCGGTGTAATAAACGTAGAAATGTATCGCGCGAGAGGAGCGAGGGATAGTGGGAAAATGTGTCGTGGAAGTAAGCATTGAGGACGCGCTCCCGAGTGGGGGCGGGGGCCTGGGGCCGCCGTCGCACCCCAGCCGAGATGTACACACTCCACGAGTGCGTTGTTTTTAACAACTCCGGATATATATCCTCATACTTATTATTGCTCTCGAACCGTTGTCATTTGCAATTCATTCAACAATGCTATGCGTTGTAGCAAGCATTGCCTTTAACAAAAAGAAAAAAAAATTGTCAGTCGCGTAACATGAGTCGGAAACTATAAAACGCGTACCTATTTTTAACGTTTTCAAATTTCTTAGCAACGCATATGCCATATGAAATATATTACAGTATACTCATATAAGAAGAAGAAGAATATATAAACATAACATACATACTTTATTATAAATATCCTTACTTAACCGTAAATAGGAACCGCGAATTATTTTTAAATGTAAAAAAAGTCCTACGTTGTGGTTGACTCGTACCGGCACGCCGGCTGATTGGTAGTTACTTCATGACATATAGTTTAAGAGTCAATAACGACTAAGTATATTTAATTCCTTAGCTCAATAGTCATAGCACAGTGGAAACTTCTCTATCTGAAGCCGTCAATCAGCTCACACTGAGTACGTGCTGCAGTTCTCATGTTTATTGTTATCTTTTCTATTGAAAGCTTTTTACATTGTAAATTAAGAAGCGTAAGTGGAATTTTTTTGTATGAATTTTCTCTCTTCATTCGTCTCCTGGTTTTAAGCAATCGATTTTGTCTAAATCGCTTAAATCAAAGGTATTGTTGTGCTTGTTCGTATATATAAGAAAGGGTCCCTTCGTCTAGACGCGCTTGGCAAGTCACCTCAGCTAAGAGGGTGAGGGAGCACACAATTCTGTAACGTCTATTTATTTGCTTTAGCGAAAATATGTGTTCGACACATTAAGGCGTGTTTGAGTTCTTCATCCTGTCGATGGCACCTCTTGGAAATTTCGTTGGAACTAATTACGGAAAGTTTCGATAAAGAATTGATTCGATTTTTTTTATTATTGGTTTTACGTGTACAAGTTAAATTAAAACAATATTCTGTTCAAAATCACAAAGCTGCTGTACACTTTGATGCATATCTTTATAAAATTCTTTAAACAAAGTATCGTTACGTTCAGCCTACTTTTTATTCCCAACTGGAAATAATATTATATCTGATGGACACAAAGTGGAAGACTCGGTTTTTCTTAATGTATACAATGGGAGCCCACTTCCCAAGTATAATTTGGTGTACCGTTTGTCCAAGCGATGTGGCGTCAAAAGTAACAGTTAATTTGATTATATATTAAACCTTAATTTGAAAAGCATGAATATGAAAGTTATGCCAAAAATGATGTGATGAATGTGATGAGATTTCATTCATTTTGAACTTTACTTTACTTTCTTTTTGATAAATATTACTATCGATCAAAGACTACGTTTGCAAAAATATGATATGAATTGTACACATCTTGTGTGTACAATTCGTGTCATATTTTTTCATATTAGCATCACTCAATTCGTGTCATATTTTTTCATATCAGCAAGACTAAAGTCTTCTTATTGATTCTTTTTATTGATTGACTTAGCGACGTTCATGCAATCATGTCCGAGCTAGGCATAAGCTATCGATCGAAGTACACAAAAGTGGAAAGCTTATCGCAACATCTCTCAATAACTCACTCGTAAAGAAACGAGTTTATACAAAATAACAGCTATGGGAACTGAAGATGATTGGATGCGATCGGAAGGGCGCGGGCGCAATCCGCGGTAGGTCGGTGCCCGGCGCGGCGGCCGCGTGTTGCCCAACACATAATTTCGGAACAGTGCAACCGCAGCGAGCATTGACACCAATTTCTTGAACATGGATTAATACTAAACGATATTGTGAAGCTTATATCTGTATTCTCATTTCATTCGAAATCATAAACATAATGGCTGCTTTTGGCAGAAAAAAAGCGCTAGCAAGCGCTTGTAAGCAAAATGGCGATCGTAAGCGGTAAGCGCTTTCAAATCGTAAGTAGCTATTTTCCTCTAGGACACGAAGTTAGTTTTAACCGGGGAACCTAACCTAATTTAAATATATGTTTGTAAAGTATTAAAATTAAGTAATTTTTAATAATGTGTGGTTATTCATGTCATTATATTACTTAAAACTAAAAAACTCTACTTCAAAACAAACAAATTAAATAAGAAAAATGGCGGATTGTGTCAGCGCTACTGAAGTTAGCAAACGTGTCCTGGCCGAAAAATGTTTAGTTTCGCCATTTTGCTTACATGCGCTTGCAAGCGCTTTTTTCTGCCAAACGCACCCAATATTTTAGTATCCTAACGGTAAATTAAAATCATACCTATTTAAAGATTTGATATTTCGTTACGTCAAAACAAAATGTTATGCTGAGGTTTTTTTTATAAATGTGAATATTAGAAGTGACAATCGAACATACAATCCACCTGATTGTAAGTGGTCACTGCAGCCTATTCACACCTGCAGCCAACTTCAAACAAAGAAGGCTAGAGATGCGATGCCACCTCTGAGTACTTAGAACGCCTCCCAGCCTGTGATTACTCTGTATCTCTATATTTTCTCTATAGCTCTTAGACCGGAACACAAGCAGAGATAAGATGGCGGTACCTACCCAGGCAGTAAACGATTTCTACCACCTAGAAAAGGATTCTCATCGACAGAAGACTATCCACCGAGTTAAAGTAAAATAATTATTTTTGTACCTATGATGCGACTGCGCATACTAACTATGAATCATGTAGGTCTAATATCACTCTCAAATTAATCCCTCGATCATGACCGTACAAAATAAAATACTTTTATTTTTTTATAAATGCATGAAATCATTCACATAATCACATAGTCGTATTTATTGATAATTATAAAAAGTAACTATACCATTAAAAAATTGTTTTAAGTTAACGATGACTTTTAAATATGTTGTTGATTAAATCAGTTTCTCGGCTTTAGAAAAATAATTCTTTGGGGGCACACCTATCTAGAATAATTTGTAAAGTAAAACAATATACCTACTCCAACTTGGTAGACTTAGGCTTAAGCTATTATGCTATTAGGCGATGGTCTCTGAGGCAAAATACCAATCATATTACGCAGGCAAGTCAAGCTTCTTGGTTTGTGCATGAAAACACGGAGAAAACGAATTTTCTCAGAAACGAAACCTAGCTACATCGATTTTTTGCCACAGAAAACCCATATATTGCAAATTTCATCGAAAGCGTAGAGCCATTTTTACAAATAAATATATGCCTATATATTGCTCATAAATAGTATGGAATAAAAGTTACAGAGTAATATGTTTATGTGTGCGTTCATATTAGCGCTAACTCAACCCAGAAAAAGTTTGCTATAAAGCTGTAGCGAAGATCGGAGACGAGATGGCTGACGGGTCACTTGGCGAGGGCATCGAGTTCTATCCCGTCCGCTTTGACTTGCTACGTGCTCTGTTGCTTTATCGAATTACAGGCGTCTGAAATACGTACAGCGACTTAGACGTCTATATTTTTAAATATGTAAAAATAAAAACCATTTGAAACTATGAACTCTATATCATAATAATTAACATACTTACTTACACATATTATTTAATTAAGCACCTTAATCATTTGACATCTTGGCACAATTTAAGCCAATGGTAGTAATATTTTTAATATTATTTCTGAATGATGATAATGTACTTAAACAAAGGAATCTCTGGTATTTTATGACAGCCTTTTTGTTTCACTACTGGACATTGACTGTTTGAAAGAATTGTCATTGCTGATGACGCGTTACCAGCTCTTAAAATTTAAGAGACCACAGTAGTCAAATTATCAAATCAAAAACGCAAAGGAAACAGTTAGATTTCAGCGTAATTTACCCATATGATTGATTAGCAAGTTGTCACATTGTAAAGTGGCGGACGCGTGGACGTGACGACGCTACGTTCAGACATCCAGCGCGAGCGTTCGCACAATGCGCTCACGTACGCATGTCGCGATTATCAGCCGTCGTAAATTACCACCGATTAGCATAGGAGTCGTGGACATGGCGACTTTGAGGCGTTATTAGATTCTACTACAAGACAGCACTGCATCGTTATTAGGCGATAATTGTCGTGGAAGTGTAGCGGTCGATTAACGGACGGCGCAGGTATGCGCATACTAAGACGTATGTAACATACTTCAGCCGTGTATGTCAATTTCCAAGCATCTTGATTACGGCTGTTAAATGACACATCCCATACAAAATTGATGCGTTTAGGTTAAATCTTGTGTAACTTTTAATTTTATTGTTTATTTTCTCATAATAATACACTAGACTAGTTATGTGTCCATTTAAGAAATATTTGCAAATGCAAGTTACTTGACAAATTTTTTTGCGTCCGTTAAGAAAATAGGTAGGAGGAACACAAATATTAGCTTAATTCTAAGAGCCTCTTACAGTTCGTTGACTCGTGCAAATTTTGTGTCAGAAGATGTTAATAAAAACTATCTAGACCAGCACACAACATAACAGTTCCCGGGTTTTTTAAAGCATTCGCATACCTTATCGCTGTAAAAACATCTAGTACTAGCTTTAATAACGGTTATAATGTACTTTTCTGTGACAGTAAAATGTTAAATTTGTAAAATATAATGTGTGTTGCAATAATATATAATTTTATACTGAGATTTTGTTATTTACTTCTTAAAGAAAATAAGCGTAATTTTATTTAGACATAAATATTTTATAATTATCATATTAAATTTGAATTTAACGAGCAAGATATAATTTTAATTCATTAATCACATATTAATTTCATCCTTCAATTGTATCATATTGGCGCTTCCTACGATTACTACCTACGATTTTTTTAAAGTTTACGTTCATCCCTTAAACTTAAAACCTCCCTAACTCGGTTATTTTGATCGGAGGAAAAAAATCATATAACCTTTTTTATGTATATTTGTAAGTTCTACACATTGTTTGAAGAACTTTTTTGTCTAATTTTTACCGTTTTCGAGTAATTGCGAAAAAACACTTTTGACAATTTTTTTCAACCCTTGCCGAGGGTTGCAGACACGAAAACCTTTACACATTGTTTTTGTATCATTAAAACTACATTATATCAAAAATGCAAAGTTGAGTGAGTGCCAACATTTTTATTTGAGTGGACTATTCAAGCTATATAGCATGATTTCGTAATTTATTTAACTAAAACATTTGAAAATGCGTAGAGTTGATTAATGCTTTCAATATTTTTCGATCGTTCGCATTACCATTTATCTGCGTGATAGGCATAATGTCTCACGCTCTGTTTTAATCTGACCTTAATGGCCGCTAATATGATACCGGAGCATCGGCTCGACTGAATTTGGAATAGCCGCCGCCGCGCTGTTGTGCTACAATGCCTATCGCAGGAACAATCACGTAATTCTAACGTAGTCCGAATAGATTAGGTAAATCCGCACTAGACGTCGGAAAACCGTTACATTATTTTAATATTCCACAAGAGCACTCTACGAATTATCTCATTACCATAACATTCTTTTGTCGATTTATCTATATCACCAAAATGCTTTCATTTCGAGTGAATATGCTAATACGTTTGAGAATAATTCGCATCACGAAAGTGCCGAGGTGATTGATAATCTGCATTGGACAACAAATAGCAGTTTGGTGTCTTAGTGGAATTTAAAGTTTAATGTCATTCTCAAAACATTATGTACTAAACATATGTATAGGCATTATACTTTATAACCACGTGCAGTGGGAAGCGAGTGAGAGTTAAATGGTTCTACAGGAATTTCGCGAAGTCCGTCGGAGCTTGAGGCTCGTAAATGCACTATTCTTTTGTCTGTGTGGACGTCGAGCAGCCAGCCACCGTTAGTGTGAGCCGTGTAAATGTTGTTACTAGGCGTACGTTGAATTCACGATTGTTGGTTGGAAGGCGCGACGCTCACACGTTGAGCGTTGCCCCTTGCGCAGTCGACGCTTCAATAAAAAAAGCAAAGCTCGCCTCCGGGTTACTGCTCAGTGCTCAGTGACACCTCATACGATAGTAAAAAGTAATCTATAAGTGCTAATTAGAATAAAAACCGCAATTAATGTGTTCATTAAATTTTCATAATTGATATAAATAACTGGCATATTTAAGTCTCAATATTTATTAACTCCAAAAACTGTATTATTCAGGGTTCGTATACAAGATTAAAAAATACTACCATGCCAATATGGCGGCTATATTTTACGCTATGCTGTAACAGAAACTTTTTATTCAAGGACTCTAAATAATACTTCATCTAATAAATCGTTCTTATGTTTATATTACCGTCGGTTCGATAAAACCTCTGCCCTGGGGAGAACCAACAAAAACGCAGCGGGACTTTAAAAAAACTGTTTACAATCATATATGTATCACAATTAACGACACAAAACAAATTAGAAATAGCTTGGTAGCGATCACCTCATACCCTGGAGTTATTATCATCACATTTAAGCGATTTGACGATCAGTGAGTTGTCGCCCTCGCATCCCTAGCGGGGAGGAATCCAGCGCCTTAAGCATTTAAATACGAAAGTACATTTGTGTACATTCCAATTAATAGCGTTCATAATTTCGAACGGCCGGAGGCGGCGCGGCGCGGAAACATTTCGTCGTGTGAACAGTTAGCCTTACCAGGAAGTGAGCGAACCCGGCGTTATGTCTATTGAATCGTATTCGCAGTCAGGTACGAATGCTTCGTGTCGAACAGTGTTTACGAGCGGTCAGCCGATAGCCGTCTGACTAGTCAGTCATTACCGACTATATCTCTATGTTAGTAATGAATGGCAAGTACTCACAAACACCAGAGTCGAGATTTAAACGAGCGAGCATGGGCACGTAGAGGTTTTCAACTTCAACCGAGTATTCCGTTAACTGTTTTATTGCCTCTAGCATGTTTTACAAGAATAATATGAGCTAAAAGTTAAATAACTTAAGCTATTTTATTAATCCCCATAGCAACGAACGCCAACCATGTAAACATGTTACGATAGCTCTAAGCATCGCTTCGTCTGTTGTGCTACAAACTAAGTGTAGCATTTAGTTTTAAATTTATTACACTGTAAGCTTAAGGCAAAATTCCTTTCGCATGAACTCAATGGGAATATTCGCATAAAACTCCCCATGGTTTACTGACTTTAAAAAAGGTGAACAACAATAGTAGGCAAGGGCTTCGGTTTTCTCATTGGAACTGCATTATAAAGAACAGGTTTCGAACAAAAACGATACTAAGGAGTAGACGCGAAACATTTATACGCCACATTATCATATTACACGGGAGTCGTGGTCATCGCTTAGAAAATTATGCTATTCGTTTTCACTTGCAACCGCAATAAGGAAAAAAGGAGGTTAAATAAACATGTACATACACTATAACACATATGTGGAATTGAATTCCCTCTAGCTATAAAAACATGTACGTAATAATTTAATGTTTAGACCTCCAAGCATGAGCGTACGCAAGTGTAAAAGCTTGCATTAATGATTATCTTATAGCCTAGGGAAACCTGAGGGCTTTGAAATGGAACCTATTAAGAGTTTTAATGACAGCGCCATTAATAAGAATATACTCCGTTGTAACTCAAGCAATAACTCTCGCGTTTGTTACAGCCGCCAGTTCAGGAATTAATGCTCGTAAATGAAGAAATACGATAAGAATCATAAACTGAAAATAATTTTAAAAGTATTATAACCGTCATGAGCTTTTTCAGTCCACTGTCGGGCATATTTTATGAATGCGTGTGACATTTCTTGAAAGACTCACTGGGCAAGTGAATGGTTACTTAGTGCAAAACCACCAGACAATTTATTTGATATTTTTTGGTAATATAATATTAATACTATATTAAGTGATCACGAAACTTAGGTAAATAATCGAGAGAAAATAATACTTCTGACAAGAAAAAGGTTGTCGAACTCTGCTTACTTATCATTAACCCGAGAATCGCTTGACAGGGGTCTATGCTCTATGCCATTAGGCATCATGTAGGGATTCGCCATAACTGACACACTTGGCAGCGGATTTTCGATCGTAGTACCAGATGTTTTGTCGCACCTAGCGTACTAAATAGTACTTAAACGACGCCGGTCCTGAGTTCGAATCGGGCTAAAACTGGCTATTGATTTTTTCTTCAGAGAAATTCTCAGTAGCGGCCCGAAGTCGAGAAATCAGCGGTATTTCATCCCGTGCCTCGGAAAGTACGCAAAGCCGTTGGTCCTGGTGATCTCTCCACGGTCGTATCGGATTACCGTCCCATCAGGCTCGGCGAATACACTCGGGCACTACTCGTAAAAAACTCGAAAAATCTGTTTGGAGCAAATTACTAAATAGTAATCTTCCCCCTTCTTCAAGGTTGTTCTGTCGTTTCTTCCAGTCCGTTCTTTACGGGACGAGACGGAGCGGAATTACTTACGACGGCGCAAGCTATTGTGTTATGTATTACAGAGTTAAGTATGCATCTGTCTGTCGTTGACAAATACATAATCTTAAACAATATCTCTATTGCATTTTGATATTAATGGGATATCTTGAGCAGTGCCGGGGTCACGTAATGCGTGCGGCAGCGACCCACATTTGAAGGATTACAAGTAGCCGCGGAGAGAATTTACCGCTAGCATTTCCATATAAGCTGTATGAATTTTAGGTCGCAACGAGCATAACATGCTCTTGCGCCGACATCTGCGCAAATATTGATTTAGTAAGTCGGAGCCTAAGCCGGTCTCGCCCAGCCAACTTGAGTGAACGTCAACATCGCCTTTCTTTCTATTGCTAAACAATCATTAATCGTAAATAGTACAAATAGTGTGTTATTGCCTCAGGATTAGTAGAGATATAGGTATGTTAGGAAAAAACGGTATTATTTTTAAATATAATCCGTATTAAATAGGAACAATTATAGATATAATGTATTTACATACATAACGTTTAAAAATTTTGTAATAAAGATTATGAACGTACTTAAAAGTACTGTTAATATTTGTTCAACAGTTTAATAAATAAATACTTGCCGAATACACGTAAATACTTGCCGAATACACGTAAGTAATTGCCGTAATACACAGTGTGGTGGCGGTGTAGGAATATCTATGAATCAATATCGTCCCGTGGGTGTCGTAAGAGACGGCAGAGAGAAACTGAAATAGTGGATGGGCAGCACGATCTTCCTGACAACAACTCAAAATAGTAAAAACTGTCAACTGTCAACCCGCCTAACCAAAGCGTGGCAACTATGGTATAATCTCCCCTGATAGGCAATCTATGGGGGAGGCCTATATTCAGCAATGGACTTTCATAGGCTATAAAGGATGGAAAGGACATGCCGAATTTCGGCCACGGTGGCCAATCTCAAGGAAGACTCGCCATCTAGCGGTACGGGATTAAAAACCGTAAAGCTTGATGGGACAGCAGTCCGACACGACCGAAGAGAGATCATGTACAGGACCAATGATTTCACGTGCTTTCCGAAAATACCGCCAACTTCCTGACTCAAGATTCCCACTGAAAATTGCTGAAGACAAAAATCCAATAACTAATTTTGACCCAATTCATGTCTCGAACCTGAGACCACCAAACAAAGGAGACAGCCGACCTGGAGTAGTAATACACTCAATAAAATATTATCTTTAAAAAGTTTGACACGAAAGCCGCTTAGAATTTATTTCTCTATAGTCATAAACGAGAGCTCGAGACCGGAAGTTAGGTTATTTTATTGGTTTACGTTCCAGACATGTTAAAAATACCATATCACCACACCTCTATATCATATTAAAAATTGATTAGTACTGTTAGGAAGACACCACAGTTTTAGGCAGTTACCGATGATGAACATGAAAGATAACCGTCTTAATAAGTACAATATTCTGGTAACAACCAATCGCCAGTTTTAAATGATGCTTGAAATTACTCACCTACGTATTCTCCACGGTCTGGTGATAATTGAAACATATATACTATTACGGCAACATTTTCTTGTGTACGAGTAACGAATAAACAAATCAATTTGAACACATGATTTGCTTATGGGTCTAAATCGATTTGTTAATATATAATTGATAACGTTGTAAGCAGGCTGTGAGATGTAAATAAGCCATTTTCTCGGAGAACTGTTGGCTTGTGTATGGCTCTATATCTAAATAAAAAAAAAACATGAGGATTAAGAGTATTATATATATATATATATATATATATATATATATATATATATGTGTGTGTGTGTATGTGTGTGTGTTTGTGTGTGTGAAATCAGATAATCACGTGTTTATGTGTGATTGCCACTTTTTAAACATCTTCACAAATGTCCCATTACCGTTGCAAACTGTCAAAAGTCTGCTGCTGAACATGTATAACCAGCAATGAACCTGCAATCTGGCAGTACAGTTGTTCATGGGCGGCGGTGGTCACCATCAGGTGAGTCGTAATTAGGCTTAAAGCGCGTTTGCGCCATCTTATATTAAAAAAAATGCTTCTCCTATATAAAAACATAGGCCTGCCTCATAGGGAATGAAGGGAGAAATTTGCCATAGTTGCCATGCTTGGCAGACAAGTGCTGGCAGCTGCATTCTTTTGTTAATATATATATAAGTAATCGAGGACGTACAGTTAATAGGTGTTTCTAATATACTAATTAAGTTTTAGGTATATAATGGAAACATCGTACAGGAAGTATAATCTAATAATATAATATAAGTTAACAATAATATAATATTTAACTTATTATCCGCGTAAATGCAATCATCCTTTGCTAATAAATTAAAAAAACTTTGAAAAAATGATTAGTCTCATAAACAAATTAAAATATGATACCTTAGAAGATTACGTCATAGCTATTGTTATCAAAGTTCTCTAATCATCGTCATGCACGAGTGTTTTTTACGTCTTTAAAGTACAGCATCAATCGTGAGTACCTATAACATTATTAATAAAACGAATATACACATAAATAAGAATGTTATTGCTTATAAAAAGACTAAAGACGTCTATAAATAGTATTTCAAGGCAACTGTCGAAACAAAGGATTTAAACAAAATCAAAGAAGCTATAACCTATCAGAAAATTGGATCTGTAAGTTTTACAACTCAACATAAGTTTTTTATAAACAGACTTACAAGTCGGGTAATTGCCTTCAAGGGAACATTATAAAAAGTTTAAAATTTTTTTATTTTGAAATTGTATTGCTATTTCTTGAATTATAGATCAATTTCTTGGAAGAGTTACACTTTATATAAAGATAAAAGTAAAATATTATGACGCCACCTTTTTCCGCCTTTGTTTACTCGATAGAATACGGCTATTGATTTTCCTTTTCAATTTCCTTAGAGTATTACTCTGGTGTGAATAATTCATGTGGGGTCCCAGGCATATTATTTTCACAGAGACCCTTCTGAGGTAAAAGAAATAGGCGAAAAAACCGTGGCTCTACATTTTTTTATTGGTATCTAGTAGTTGCCTGCGGTTTCCTTAATTACCGGTATAAAATTTTTTCAAGACAATTCAATCATACATCATAACTATTAGTGCAACCCGCAGGTGTTGATCATTCAAATTTATCATTCATCATCATCATTACGCCCATGACAATCCTCTACTAAATCCACCAAGGAATACCACAAAGCACTGTCCTAAGCCACCTGCATTCATCGACTTCCTGCATGTCGTACCATCTAGTGGTGATACTGTGATGGTGATACTTCGCTCACCGGTTCGATACGTCGACTCGATTTTCGGTTCTTCAAGCTATCTGGTCAGCACATTACCACTTCAGCCTACTGATCCCTATGAACACTATGTCGGTTACTCTAGTTAAACCATCCCATCCATTACAGCCTATAAAAGTTCACCGCTAAACATAGACCTCTCGCATAGAGGGAATATCCCTCTCTCTCACAGGGAGAATTTTGCAATAGTAGTTAAGAAAGGCAGGCAAGTCAGCAACCGCAGATTTTTAATATTTGAGTTGTTGACCAGGAAGATGCTGATGATGCTGCCCATCTTCTGTTTCAGTTTCCCTCTGTTGACCACCCACTGAAGACAATATAGTTAGTGGATATTCTTACAACCCATATATATTGAATAAAACTATTATTTACGGATTTTATCGCGTTTAATTACTTTAATTTATTTTTATTATTATCCCGACGTTTCGGGTGCTTTACTCTAGCGTAGCTTTACTTAGTGTTCGCGTAAATTTAAGAAATCATAACCCATAAATATCTTCTATGGCGCATATTGTATTAACCGAAACTCCGAGCAAAACTGGCCAAGTTTTTGAATTTCAGAAGCTGGATCCGCTCCCCCGTTCTATTATGTATGTATTATAATATTCTATGACATAAGCTGACTGGAGACGCCACTTTTTATAAATCGCTAATGGGACACAATCAATACCGATTAAGAAAACAATAAGTAGGTACAAACATTCTATAGGTATGGAAATCATTTGAAAAACTGACTGACAGGCATAGAAGCCTGTATTGAACTGCCTATCTTCTATTTTAATTAGGATCGATATTTTTTTGTAGAATAATGGTAACAAACGAGCTCATAGTCTACCTAATGGATAAAAATCGATGCAGAGGCCCATAGACTACTAAATCTATCCTCGATTATCAAAATGAACAGCACCATTAGGCCGCTATTTCACTTTGGCATTCTGTGAGAGCGTTGTCCTTCCTCGGTCGAGCCAACCCGTTTCTGTCAGAACCATAATAAAGTAGCTGTAGCATGGCTCTACTACGTACTCTTTGTAAATAATAGTACAGCTATTGTCATCTTTTGAGCATACAGAAGTACATTGATGAAAGACCTGAAAATTTGAGCCTATAGAATTTTAAATCGAAGCAGAGACTAAAATTGGGTCGGCTGCACATTCTTCTTTTGCGTGCGGCTGTAAATTTCACAACTTATTTGACAGGCCGTCGGAGATCTCAGTATCAGCTGTTCAGAGCTCAGTGGCAGCGCCACTTAAAAATGGTATTTGACAAATTGCATAGCGGGAAAGTTAATTTCTTCAAAAAATGTAACGGTTTACGTGTTTTCTGTACTATTAGTTTTATTATACATTAATTAGATTTTTAAAAAACAAACGAAAGAAAATCATAAAATAGAAAAATTTGAATAAGGGTTAATAATATGCAAAAAAATTAAGAGACAACTAGTATGGCATTGTTTTGTGTATTAATACAATACTCTGGAAACAGATTAACTTTTATTTAAAACTAACTTCTTAATTATATAACATTCTGTAGCAAAAACCTTCACCTCAGTGTCAACTAGCAACATCTGGTGTGCGGAAGATTATTAGCCTTCATTCAAGAAATCTGTATGCATTAATGCCCAATACCTGTATCCTGTACGTTCATCATTATAATATACTGGGTGATTTTTTTTACGGTCTGGAAATAATAGGGTGTAACAAGCATGGAATAGAAGCGTATGACACTGATATTTTACAATTATTTTTTTTTGCTTGCTGTAAATTTCACAAAACGCGAGCAAACCGGGTTCGATTACCGCCGGCACCAATGAAATTATTAATTGCAATTTTAAGTGCTGATTTACCACGTGCTTGGCGATGAAGGAAAACATCGTGAGGAAACTTGCGTGAAAAACAACGTGGAAACTGAGAAACAAGAAAAAAATATATTTCGAAGACATGTGAAAGTTCGCCAATACGCATTGGGGCAGCGCGGCGGAATATTCCTTGCCCTAAAACCCTCTCAGAAATGAGAGGAGGCCTGTGCCCATTAGTGGGACGTATATAGGCTGTAACTTTACTTTTTTTATGAACATATTATGAAATTGAGCTATAAATAAATACCACTAATTTGAAATAAACTTTCGGTACTAAAAAATAACAACAAAATTTTTGAACTAAATAAATAAATCAATTAAAAACGATCGAAATTAAAACCATACGTACCCAATTAGTAGTATTTATTGATAGATCAATTTCATAATATATTATTTTAAAATAAAAAATGTAAAGTATCAGTGCCATAGGCTTCTATTCCGTTCACCTGTTACACCCAATTATTTCCCAGGCGGCAAACAAATCATCCAGTATAGAAAAGCATTACTGCAATGATACCAACTAAAAGAAGAAAGAGAGGTTAGTTATTATTTTGATGAATGCAAACTCTTTTTTTTTCGGCGCCATTTCACCACGTTTTTATTAAGTTAGTATCCATTTATTGTTTGTCTGTTTATCGGTCGTTTCCGGGTGGAATTTTGCAACTCAAATTTTGAGCACTTGTCAATCAGCTGTCAGGCTGAAACTTTCAGCGTAGCTCACAACTCGATGAGAATGTAGGAGTATGAAAAAACGTGGTATATTAAATTATTTTAGTACAAAATATTTAAAAAACATGTTTGTAAATGTTAGCATATGTTTTAAGTCGAATTTACATCCACGTCAATGCAATTTCATCTACGCATCATTTCTGGGCATAGCCTTGCTGTCATTTCTGAGAGGGGTATGGAATATTTGTGAAGTTGCCCTGCTCCAGCATGTATGTTTGTTATTTTATGATAATAAAAAGTTATTACACATAACATACGGTTGTATGGCATTTGTATTTTATATTCGGAAGCGCAAATGATACATGTTTGCACGCATAAAATCGCGGTCACAGCTAGTTCGAAAAAGTTTAAAAAAGGACCGTGTGAATTGATTTATATGTACAGTATGTATATAAAACAGCAATGTATATCATTATAAAATAAAATTATCTCTCAGTGGGACTATATTTTCCTTCACCTTACAACGCTTCTCGCCTTCTCTTCTTCACATTTACAAAAAAGGCACTAAATAAAATATTGGAGAAAACTATTGTAAATGTTATGATTTAACAATTGAAAGGTGTGAACAAAATTCAACGTCTAATATTTTACACTACAACATTTAAATTATCTATATCTATATATTTAAATTTTATGTAATTTTATCGAAAGATGTATAAAGACTTATTTTCATCTCTGTAAATACGCTACTTATCAGCGTTAAAAATCAATAATAAGGTATCGCGCCATTTTGATGTAATATAATATTGAACAGATTTTAAATACAGCGATAAAAAAGATCAGCGAAGAGTTGTTCGTTTGTAAAGAGAAGTTAGCGATCCGAGGCGCGAGACAACGCCGGTGGCGGTGGCCCGCTGCGTTGCATGCGTCTCACCCGCTGCCGGGCCAGGACAATGACATCGCACGTTCCGCACGATAAAACAACCTGAACATTATGAAGACTCACCGGAGACTTTTCCACAGCAAAAACTCTTAGAGACCACCTATAATTGCCTTATTAAAATGTTCATCATAGTTAAGCCAGTACTAAAAAAATAAAATATTCTCCATGTTGCTACAGGTAAAAACAAAAGCATTAATTAAAAGTAAATGAATTGTTGTTTTAATCCGGCTAATTGATTTTTCGGTCACGGAATGTGGTAAAGGTTTCTTAATTAAAATACTCTATGTAGCAGCTTTTAGGCATTCTAAAAGTAACCCTCTTCAATCCTTTAGGTGAATATCGAATTAAATAAAAGTTAAAGACTAAATGCCGCTATGACTTTAGTTGTCGAACCTTTCAAAGCGTAAAAATCATGACTTAAAACTGTTCGTATTGGAAAGTAAACAATGTATTGTTGCTTGGTAAATAATATTCTTATTTTCTCACGCCGCAACTGGACCCAACATGTCGGCCACTAGACAAAGTTTGTACGGTGAACAACAACCATGCCTCCATAGCGCAAGCGTCATATATATCGGTACAAATACTAATTGGTAAAAGACCTATTCAAACACACCATAAGATTTTTTTACTTGGTAAATGGAAAACTGGATATGTCTATTTGCTTGTTATTTAGAGTGTGGGTGCCATGCGTCTGAGCGGTCAGCACTCAAGAGCTCTTTAGAGTAGAAGCATAAGAAAAGCTCGAGACAAGTCCTAATTGCTTTTTGTAAATGATAATGATAAATCGCGATTGCGTCCCACTTTATGATACAGATAATATAAACGATTTTCAACTTGCAATTGTAATGCGACATGCAACGAAGGTTCGAAGCATACTTTGATGGACAACATACGGCTTGGAACTTTAAAGGGCATAGCGCGTAAAGTAATGTTTAATTTTGGATGCAGTTGGAGGCCTCAAAACTAATTTCAATATTCGAATACTAACTAGGTCACCACTCGCGTGAATGTAAATAAATGTGAATAATACGAAGAGACAGTCGATTCAAATTGTGTCGAAATACACTCATTGTAATGGACGGTCTAAATTAAAATGTACCATAGAAAACTTTTAGATGCTGCAATTAAAGTAAAGTAGGCGAATTCTTTCTCACGTATATTAGACGTTGTAAGTCCCTTTCTATAGCTTGGGCTATTAATACATTAACTAGGCGAAATTTGGTACAGTGACGTCAGTACTTTCACGCCTTATACGAACAAAACTGATTGACATGAAAGAAGATAACTATTGTAATAAAAAATTTAGACGAGCAAAAAAAGCACCAGCTATATAACATCTTAACCTAAATACCATTGGGTGGCGACGGGTACCGCGAGAGTTGATTCTTTTGAATGTGAATTTTAAATCAACTTCAAGTAGGGTCATATTCGTGTGTTTCTCTTTATCGGTCATTTTAACCGGCATCGTTACTTGGTTATATTCTAATATTGACATTCAGGTGGCGAGCTAAGGCGAGGTTTCTTATATACCCGTGGATGGTTACCTTCGCCAGTACTAATAACTTTTCCGATGTAAGACAAAAGTACTCTGTTAGAGCTTACAGGCACATGTCATTTTCTAGCAATACCACCAACATACCTATAACTCGGATTCCAACTCGTATTCCAATTCGGATTCGGATTAAAATGTTTAATGTTGAATGTTGTCAATAATTTTCTAAATAGCTCTTAAAACTAACTATGATTACGTTATCACGAAGTGCACGCTTTGATAGTTACATAATTGTACGGGAAAACTATCTTTTGTTGACGAGTCTCGTTGAATGTACCATGAAATCAAAGTCACGTCACGAAATTACGTTTATAGCAAGTGAAACAGAAACGGTTTGCGTGTTTTTGCGGCACTTTTGTGGTCTGGTAACGGTTAAAACTCCTTGCGCCACCGATGTATGCCAACAAATCAAGAGCCGAAATAAGTTCCGCTGTCTGCCGCACGGTTGTTACACGCACTGTAAACTTATAATTATCATTTACCTTAAAATCTCAATTTTAAAAGTTCCTACATTTTACCTGCACTGAAAAAGTTCATAAAAGGCTTAAACGCAGTATACCAGATGAAATTTGCAGAGAAGGTTTAGAAGAAGTAATATAGGCAAATGGTAAAGAAAATTAATTTAAAAAAATCAAAAACATTGTGTCCTTTAAATCTTTTAAATTCAAAATGCGTGGTAATGCATTATTTTAACGGATTTTACTGCGCTCGCACACATTCGTAACGGTCTATCGGTAGGCAAAAACGTTGCCCATAAATCACATTCAATTTGGGATAATTTTAAATAAAAGTAGAAGCCTTATTTAATCGTATTTTAACAAAAATTGCAATAACGATTTATTATTAACTATATATATATTTGAACTTAAGTTTAAAATTTGGCTACTCTGAAAAATAACCCTTTATATTTATTAAAATACTCCTATAATAGTCGGTATTGAGCAAAGAGGCAACTTTATTGTAACATTTACTGTAAACGTTGTCATTTATGAGCCGATTCCTTGCAACTTCAGTTCTACGAATGAATGCGTATTGGTAAATATTCAAGTTGAATGACGGCACATGTTGAGTGTGGTAAGTTGCACAGGTCAATGGCACCTGCGAGCCCCTGATTCAATTCCCCATAAGTTGCCATTTTCTCAGGAAGCATCGGCGCGTGGTCCGCTGCGTCGTAGCGTCGCCTCGCCGCGAGCGCATTCAGTCACGGCGGAACACTGCGCGCGCATATTGACGCGCTGTTATTAATGCAGGGCCTTTATAAGTAAATTTTACTATCGACAATTAAATGTTGTCTATGCTTCGGCACGAATGAGAAGAATTTTGCGCCCTCCTTTCTGCCAAGGAGGGTCGCATCCGTATACGGCTTAAATATCTCTCGTCAGAGCGTTAAGCCAATCCCAAAAGGTGGAGTTTAGTGGGTAAAAGTCTCCACATAACCACGCAGCCGGCTGCGTGGTTATGTGGAGACTTTTAAGTTGTGGAGACTCTTAATTGTGGAGATTTTTAACTGGTAAGCTTTGAGCATTCTACACCTGCCTCCCCCGTTACCGGAGGGCGCAAAAAAACAGAAGAGTTTACGTAATCTATTTATTAAATTAATTTGTAAAACCATTCTGCGGTAGAGGTTTGTAATGTGTAAAAAATAAAGTTGCATTCGTAGATAACCGTGAACTAAGAGTTGTGACCTTGTATTTTGTACCTTAAAAAGCGCAAAGACAAAGGCAATCAGAAAAAAACGTCATCCAGCTATTTAGCTTCCAATCCACTAAGCGTGATTCCGTATACATAGTGGAAAACGTTTGTACAACACAAAGAAGTCGGAAGCCCGACAACCTTGTTTGGGCGTCATCTTCATTACAATCGCTAACATGTGGCAAATAAATATAGTAACGATGCTCACTATTTGGTTTATTACTTAAAACCTTCCACATTATGTAGTATAGGATACTATATAGTTAGTAATTCTCCAGCTGCTTAGTACTCGCACTGTAGACGGACGTTTAAATGGGATGTCCCAAACATATTAGGCAGTAAGTACGGGGCGGTAGCACTTGAGTGTAGTTTCGACTTAGAATAACGATGACACCTTTTTCCAGGTATCGTAAAAGGAGACAAACACCTAATAGGCTCCTTTAAAGTCACCGATTCCGAATCTGTGAGACCAATACGACTGCACTTTTCTCTCGAAGTCCTTCGTACTGTATTGTTCTCGTAAAGGACATAATTTTCTACCTAATTGTTCTTAAGAAATAATTCCGAAATAATTTTTATTTTTGTAAAACATTTTGTAATTTGCACGTAGAATGATAAGACAACAATCGACAACACTGGATTAAACTTTAGACTAACTTTCATATTTTGAGGTTTACGGGACGAGATGATGTAATCTCCCGAAAGCTGTCTAGGCGTGTAGGATCAAACTAGCCAAGATGAAAGTTGAATTCAACATTAACTCATATAATTAAGTACGAGTAGTGTAAAATTGAATTTATAAAGTAAAATAAACTAGTTACACTTCAAGGCTTAACTTAAGTAATAAATTCTGAATGTTGTTAATGTGAGCTCTGATGTAAATGCGATATTGATTTAAACAGCTATCGATCTCGTGGCTGTCTCCTTACAAAGCACAATCACAATTCTCCGGAGGAACCAGGTTTCCCGTTAACGTCTATCGTGCGGTCGCTTGATGCCTCCGAAATGATGCCTCGTTGACTCATGACAAATATTGACCATCTTTCAACGTTAAAGAGTTTAATGTGTTCTTGGTAATACGTTTCGTATCACAAATGTTACCACTCTAAAACATGCGAATTTGAAAAGTCATTCAATATTCGGTTACGATTATAGTGAGGTATTTTTTGTAAATATATATATTAATATATATATACTCTTTAAGAGAGTAACAGAGATGGGGCTGTGACTAAGGATTATTTGATTTTTACCAAATAATATTATTACAAATCTCCAAATACTCTTAAAAAGAGAATAATTTACACTTAAATTCGTATATAAGTTACGCGGAAAATGGTGCGAGGCAACCTAACCTAATCAAATACATCGCCTCACCTCGTCTCATGGGCGTCGTAAAAGTCGACTAAGAGAAATGTCTTCAAAATTTCGTAGCCCCGGCAAATGGCGGAAAACTGAAAATGGTTGAATGAAATGATTTCGAAAATAAATACTTAAGTGGTTTAAAAACTGATCCACAATATCCCACCAGGGATAGCAAGATAAAAAAGTATTTTAGAGCATTACACGCAATTCTGCCATTTAAATTATAACTTTCTATATTCAAAAATGAAAGATTACCCAGATCCCCATGGTATCTATCCATTCATTACAGCCTATAAAAGCCCATTGATAAACTTAAGCCCTCATATATCATAATATGGGAGATTTTGCCATAGTTGATGTATGACGGGTAGTCAACCGAGTTTTATTGTTAGAGAAAGATGCTGCTACCTATTTTTTTGTTTCAGTTTCCCCCCTGTCGCCCCCTACGACAATCGCGTGACTATGTTGGGTAGCGAATTTTCTTACACCACCAATTCACGGTAGGGTTATAGAGACTACGATAGTTTAGACATCGTGATACATAATTGCCTAAAAAAGGTAATTTACTGCAATCTATTAAAAATTTAAGTCTGTACCAAATTACACAGATTAACCAAAATATAGAGAAATATAAGATATAAATACAACTTTCTCAGAAGTTCGCTCTGAATTAAAGGGCGTATATACGCTGTGATGTGTTATATGTTACTTGAAATATTCCAAGTGCATCAAAAAGAGACTCAGTATGAGGTCCTAAGTTACTTGATATGACATGACGATTTTATGCATTATCGTAAGTATTAATATAAAATCTATAAAAACTGCTCTAATATTTTCTAAGCTGAAACCGACGTTATTATTTTTTAAATTTCTTCTAAAATTAAACTTTGTTTAAAGCTTTTAATATGAACTCCAAAAATGTATGTTATATAAGGGCTTGATAACTCCATATAAATGTGTACAACAGCGATGTTTTTTCAAAGTATCACTAGCGGGTAAGCCTCCGGCGATTGCGAAACCTTCACCCTGCACTTGAACTCGCGTCGCACCCGCTGCACGGGCGCGGCCGCGCCGGACTTTGCGCAATCAAGCGAGTCAAAATCGGCATTTCGCACTCCACACTTTGTGTCCTCTGTTTCGCTCTCCACGCTCAGCGTCATAATGCATGCTAATGCTTCAACGCTAATCTCGTTAGAAACGCGTATTAAAGGACTTTGTGAAATGGCTATATTATGTAGAGCGGCTGTTCCGCCCTCACGTTTTACAAACAAGTACCTGGATGACCTGGTTTTTTTTTTAAATCATGTGTTTACGAAATTATATTTAGATACAAATTACATACTGATGAAATATGAATAGGTAATATTTTTCGATCTTACCGACATAATAGAAAAAAACTGAACTGGTTATTTTAATAAAAAATCATGAGTGCAATTAGTTTAATTTAAATTTTCATGTTTTTAAAAAATACTAAAAAAAGGGCTCTAAATAATAGATTAACTCAAAAAAGACGGAAACTTTAAAAAAAAAGGAAAAAAATCGGACCGAAAACAGGACTCGAACCAAGGTTCTATGATTTCAAGACGTCCGATATCCGATTTGAGTTATTATAGTCATTAATATGTTATCAAAATTTACCTTCTTATTCTAACAATATTGTAGCAGTTTTTCATTGCCTGAAAACACGGATAAAACAACATTTTCTAAAAATGAATCCTAGCTAGATCGATTTATTGCCACCCCCTGGACACTAAATTTTATAAAAATCGTTGGAGCCGTTACCGAGATTCCGATTATATATATCCGATCACATATATATATATATATATATAGGTATAGGTATAGGGATATGTCTGTGTCAAAACGTTTTAATTTTATACGATGTTTCAAAAGTTTGTATTAACAAAAGTTAAATTTTTACGTAAAGCATTGTCATCCTGTCGATCACATCCATTTAATTTACTAAAAGTTAATTTGATTCCACGGAGTGATATAAAAATAGCCACTGATCATAGCGAACCTCTATTATCTTTTATTTCATTGCACAATATTTACAGGCCCCTAATGGACAAAAAACTCGAACTGAGAAGAAAAACAACTCGGGCAGGATGACATTCGATGCGCGCTGTAGTGTAAAATTAGAAAATGTTATCAAGATTATCTTCAGGGTTGAATAAAATTAACATCAAGTACTATTACAAATATATGCAAAGAATCACATTTAGCTATTCCGTAACAATCTAAAGGGCTATATAATATTGCTGTTTATTATGCTTTATTGTACATGGGTGAATGACGGCGACAACATTTATCTAAATACAAAATTTCATAGAAACGGTGAGAGATAGATACTATATATATTATACATATGTTATATATTACTGTGTGGTCATTGTGTATAAGCCAAAACTCGTGGTAGCTCAGGTCTAAGCGCCCATTGTAAATTTTACAGTACACAAGAAACCGAAGTTCGAACGCAGTCAGCACTTAAAATTAAATTTTGTAAAAGTATTGATGACATAAGAAAAAAAAAAGTGCACGTGAAGTCCACCAACATGCATTTGAACAGCGCGGTGGATATTTCCATGGATCTTAGAGATTCTCTAAAATATAAAATCTATGCCCCACGGTGTAACTGTATACAAGACTTTATTGTCATCAGAATGAATATCAAAGTACAATGCTGTACATAGGCTTCCCCCAGAGGCACGTCTCGTGGTAATATATTTGCCATAATTGCCACACTGGGTGGTTGGTTGGCAACCGCAGGTTTTTTATTATTTCGAATTGTTATGAGGAAGATGTTGTTACTCATCTCCAGTTTTATTTATATATGTGAATTATCCTCCGCAACCACTTTTTTCCTATAATACAAGATATACAATAAATATACAAGAATTGAGATTAATTTAGTTACTGACGTTGAATTGAAACGCCATAAAAATTTAGTCTTAATTATTGGAATCCGTTCCGTTGCGTTACTTTTTTCTTAATTATAGACTTTATAATTACCGTAAATGTTTATCGGTCCTAAGCTAATGTAAGTTTTAAAACTGAAGGCATAAATAATGTTTGACAATTAGAACATTACATTATAACGATACCGGTTAACGGTGTAGCGGCGGACAAAGAATATCCGGTACCCCATATCGTCCCCAGGGTGTCGTGAGAGGCGGCAGGGTATCAATGAAACAGAAGATGGGCAGCAGCATCATCTTGTTAACAACTCAGAATAATAAAAAGCTGCGGTTGCCAAGCCGATGGCCATCTGTGGCAAAAACCCACGGGACAATCTATTGGGGAGGCCTATGTCCAGCAGTGGACTTTCATAGACTGTAATGGATGGAATGAATTATAATGATAAACTTTGATTTCCCTGATATATTGGCACGTTTTACAATCTTAGTAAAATTACAAAATATTTTGCGGTAAGTTCAAATGCTTAAAAAAAAGAAACCTAATATTACGTTTCTTGACAAAAACAGCGAGTTAGATTCAAGCCATCGATATTTACCGCACAACGGGTGCATGATTTGATTTCAATCATCTTTGTAGCCACAATCGTGAATGATTAGTGGTGGTGACTGTGAAATATTTGATCCGCCACGCTCGTTCTTGCGGCACGCGGCTGGATCACTTACGAATGTTCGATGTTATTAAAGATGTTTGAAAATTTTCCGCAATATTTAGCCAACTTCAAAAAACGGAGGAAGTTCTCAATTCGACGGTACGTTTTTGTGTATGTATGATTTGGATGAATCTGTGTTTAATGTATAGATTATTCTAGGGAATGTAACTATTGAAAAGAAACTCGAGATAGCGATATTGCTAAGACCATTAAGAAGAGCTTTTAAGAAAAAAGCTTTTTCAATGAACTAAAAATTATAAAATTATTTTACATTATGAAGTGGGGACGTGGTATTCATCTATACACTATACATCGATTTCAAGAGCTGAAATATTTTAGTTTTTATTTTTTTTATTATCATATACCGCAAGTTATTGCTAGGGTTTTTACTTTCTTATGGTCGCTATACACGGCCAGTTTAAATGATCGTTCCAACTGATCGATTGTACTGTTTGGTAATATGTTTAGTACAATAAATCAGTAGCTCACGGACTTGCAAGTGCAGAGCGGTGCGTTACATGTTTGTGGTCCTAATAGTATACGGTCAGTTCAACTGACCATTCCAACTGATCAGTTCAAACTAAAACTGTTAATATTTTTTAAAATATCATATTTTTGATATATTTATGAATAAAATTATATGTAAAACTCCGATATTAATATATTTATAATGATCGATATATCGAAAATCGACTATTTAAAAAAATATCAACAATTTTAGTTTGAACTGATCAGTTGGAATGTTCAGTTGAACTGACCGTATACTATAAGGACCACAAACATGTAACGCACCGCTCTGCACTTGCAAGTCCGTGAGCTACTGATTTATTGTACTAAACATATTACCAAACAAATATAGACATTAGACATTGCACAGATTTTATTATAACTTGTAAAAGAAACCATACCATAGTATTTAAAAAAATCCTGAATTTCTTAAATGCTTTTCTCTGAGAAAGTCTTGTTTTTGCAAACCGGCGGTAGATTTTTACGTTCGTAGAGCTTTAAACCCAAAAATAATATGCCACGATAAAATTATAAGTTATGTTAATACTATTCGAACACCTAGAAGTAGAGTTAATAATTGATTGTTCCTACCATATAGGAAATACAACTTGTGATAAAGTACCAAAACTTTTTCGTTAACACTTTACCCGCTCTCTGTTATGGCGTCTAATGTACGGCTGCGCGGTGCGCTAGAAAACAAAGCTGAATAATATATTCCCCTGAGAGGGACGCGATGTTCCAAGTTAGTTAATAAAGAACAAGTTACTTGCGAATTTTTGCCTAAAAGCTACACTAATATCATGAAATAGAGCAAAAAGAACGGAAAGTTATTTGTGTTCGCAATTTAGAAATGTAGAATGATCTCATTCACTTGTCTTAGAGGAAAGAATAAATCATTGTTTTATATATAATTGATGAATAAAAATTCTTCAACAGCATCTCGGAAATTGTTTGAATTATCGAAATGTCCTACATGATATTTTCCCAGACAATATAAGGGCGCTACTAAGAATGGAACAAAGGCATGAATCATTCTTCACTTTTCTTGATTATGATTTTTATAGTGAAAAGTGACTAACGAGCTAACAGTCCACGAGATGGTGAATGGTTACTTTAATCCATAGACAACTACAACTAGCTTCAAACAAAGAAGACCATAGACCGACCATACGATGTCACGATAATTACTAGTTGGTTCTCCAACCCTGGGTACCTGCTGCTTAACAGCATATATAGCTAAGAGAGTGGCACCACTCCAGACGAGTCAAAGGAGCCCTATAATTAAGTAAATTATGGACATAAGAACTATCTTTTTAATATGGAGGTATGTAAATTTTTTAACAAATCTGACCGACAGTTTTAACATATTATTATGATTTTCAGACATGCGTAATTGTATTTCTATTATTATAATATTTAAGCTCTATTTGACAATTCATTTCAACTTTTTAGTAATTCAAATAAGTAGGTATAGCAACAGTTATAATTGAGGAACTCAATCAATATAAAGTAATGTATAAACTTTATGTTATTCAATGGAGTTCAGAATAAAAAATCCTTTCGCTTAAAATTTTGGTGAAATCAAGACATGACAGAATTACATATGACGTAATTATGACTATATGACAGAACAGTGCACGTAAGTTTTCTGCAACTGATAAATCATAGACCTTTTTGTTTAATCAACTTGTTTTGAGACAACATGTTTTTTTATTATTACTGCTACTGTTCATCATCGTCATTATTACAGCCCTTTACAAGTCTACTGCTGAACATGGCCTGTCCCAAGGAGTGTCACAAAGCTATTATTAATCGTATAAATAATAACTTCAACTAGTAGGAAATGTATTAATCAGGAAACTTATCTAAAAATACATAAAAAATTAAATAACTACGAAAACTTAATTATAAACATTAATTTATAAATTAATATTTATTTTACTACATTGCTTTATATCATATATTTTATACACAAAGTAGCTATTTTTATACAAATCCAACTTTTCTGCAATAATTTCTCGACCTTTTTTTATACAAAGGTAAAGCTTATTATTTCTGGTATTAGATCTCCCAAAGTTCTGTTGCAGCTACGCCTCAATATTTCATTTGTCCTTAAAGCAATATTTAACAATAAAAATATCTCCCTTAATATTAGATTCTTTTTAAACATCTAACAATTACTAATGATATAAGTTATCAGATTATTTTATTCGATTTTTTATTGGTTTACTTGTATTCTTTAATTTAGTGTCAATAAAATAATGTACCATATAGTAACTATTAACTTCTTAAAACTGTAAAATGATTTTGATGAGTTAATATATAATATTTATATATTATAACATTATATTAAAGCCAATACAAAACAACTATTTTGGCTTTCTGTTATGTGAAATTTATTTTAATTTCAACTAACCATCTTTTCTTTCCCCGATTCTGCATAGTACTAAACTAAAGAAAATATAAGCAAAAAATTCATAAACGATAACTTTTGCATTTCTTGTTATAAGTGTAAAAATAAAATATTCAAATCGGATGAATCTTTTAACGCAAACACTTCCGAAGCGTAGCGGCGGAAAAGCTCAACAGCTTGCTGAATACGGACGCTTCAAATCAGCGCTCTGTAAAGCTCTATGTGTAAGAGTTTTTAAGAAAAAACCTTATTGTCTTTATTTTAGTCAGAACTAAAAAAAATTACAATATTTTGAGCGAGTTTATTTATTTTTTTTTCAATACGAAACTTACCTCTTTTCGTTAACGAAATAAGTCCGCGCTGGTTTGAGCGGCAGTTCGCAGAGCGGTGTGTGTGCTACACTGTCCGTCGGTTAACAGTTATGTGAGTCGGAACGTGGTGTCTACGGCGCGGCCGGGCCGGCACTGACGCGAGGCGGGCGCTCCCGCGGTGCCGTGGCTCACGGAGGCTTCTCAGCCGAGCTTTCAGCGACACAACCCGCACGCACTGCACACTGCACTCGCCCTATTACCGCGTCTACCCACGCGATTTTTGTTCTCTCCTCGATCGTCTAATGTTCCGGACGCCCGTCGCACGTTTGAACTCTGCGCAGTGCCCGCTTATCCGTATAAATATGAAGCCCGGTGGCGGGGGACGGCGCCGGACCACGACACATCGCGAATCCACATCGAAATAAATTGGAGATGCAGCCAGCGTCCTCCACCATTGATTTTATTGCTTATCTGTCAGTTATAGCCAATTAGCAAAAACTCATCTCCCGCGACGTGTTACAACCGCTTCCGTGTATGCTGGGAGTGTTATGTAGAATTACAAAATTACCTACACCCATTACAGGCAGCGACTCGGCGGTTATGCCTTTGATCATTTATAGTTATGCAGATTATCTATTTCATATCCCATTTCACCGCTTTCATGCGATAAAACGGCCTCAACGACTTGCAAGTGAAGACGTTATGTTGCGGAAATGCTCCTCGTAGACCCTTTAATAATACTACCGGGCGTAATAACATACCAACATAGCAACAGCATAGACTTGTCTGACCAGTGGGACCCTTACTACCTACGCAGTAGGCTCGCAGTAACACCTTTGTTTGCATTCGTAGGAAGAATAAGAAACAAAGCGATAGTTTTGAAATAAACACCATATTCTCGAGACTCTGTCTGTAGTGGATGCTACAAATTATCTCCAGAATGGGTGTGTTATGATATCTCGGGTGTAATATATGTCGCAGTGGCTTTATTCATTGCAATGTACTAGTTGCTTGAATATGAACATTCCGTATTAGTATTCATGTTGAAATAATGTATGTGACTCGATACAAATCAAAGATCTTAGTTAAAATTAAGTGACACATTTTTATTAAAGTGATAAGCGAGCCAACAGTTTACCTGATGGTGGACCGGTTACTGTAGCCCATGGATACCAGCAACCAACCAAAGGGCAGCTACGGAAAGGCGAGATATATATAAAAATGCTCATGTAAATACACGAAGTAAAGTTCATTTAAGAAAAATGCTAGCTATATTCTACCAACTCGGAAAACCGACTTGAACTTAGATCCATAAAATATTCCTGGATTGGATATTATTTTTATGAATATGAATTTTTATGTACAAAAATATAATATAAATCTAGCTGGTTCGCCAGATGTTGCTCTGCCCTTTCTTTTTAGTTGTGGGATTAGTTTCGATTTCACTCCTGATTTGTAAAAATGTAAACATAAACTTAATAATAATATTCTCCAGACCGAATTTTGATCCCGGTGGCCTGTTTTAACGGAGACTATCCATCCATCTTGGTAGGACAGGATTAAGTAGAAGATAGAAGATTAAGTAAGCACATATTTATTCTCTATTCCCTCACTCTTATAGTCCGATGGGACTGTAATCCGACATCACCGGGCAGAGAACAGGCGCAGGACCAACAGCTTTTCTGAGGCATGGGTGTGGAAAACCGCCGACTTCCTGACGTCGTGCTCTTACTTAGAATGTTTTGACAGAAAATCCTAATAACAGATTTTGGCCCGACCCGGGATCCGAACCCAATCCCTCATTATCTGTAGTCGCGCCTACAACCACTTGACCAACGAGACAGTCAGTAAAACTAATTAACAACACAGCGAAGGTTCAGATACAAACCAACATAATATATTGTAAATATAAGTCATTTTGGCCAGTTAATATACAATTTGTAAAAAAAATTAACTACAGCGCGATTTCGATTACGTTTCGGCGGCTAATTTCTATCATAAGAGAGAGACATCGTCCGCCGTAGCATACTACGGCTCTCTGTCCGCTCTAGATTGTCGATATATGTGCGTGTCGATATATGCGCGCGTTTTCAGGGCTGCAAAATTATCGTTATAACTTGTATTTGGTTCGAAGAGTATCGTCACTTAACTTAATTGAAGATGAATGTAGATGTCTATGTGTGTGTTTGTCACCCATATGCTATAAAAAATAATCTCTGTAGCGTTTTTATCCGATTGCAATTTGTAGATACTACGAAAGTGCATAAATTTATTTTCAAAAATAAATAATGTAAAAATTTCATACATACAATTTTTTTTAAATCCTAGACATTCTTTACTATATATTGATATTTAGATAAATAAATCGAGTATTAAATAAAATAAAACAATCGGTTTGTTATTTCTCATAACATCTTAATTTATTAATATAAATATAATTGAAGTGTCTGTCAGGAAAATGCATGATATTAAGTCGTATATAACCATATTTAAATATTTGTCTGTCTGTATGCCTGTCGGAGCTAATATTCGAATTGGCTGACCGGTTGTAACGATACAGTAGGAACAGATAGAGAGCAGTAAAGTTACAGCCTATATACGTCCCACTGCTGGCCACAGGCCTCTCCTCATTTCTAAGAGGGTTTTAGGGAAAGGAAGGGGCAATGCGTGTTAGCGAACTTCACATGTCTTCGAAATATGGTGCCGGCGGGGATCGAACCCGGGCTACTCGCGTTCTGTTACATTTACAGCGAGCGTTAACCATCTGAGCTATCACGGGATATAGAGCAGTGACAGGAGGGATTTAATGTATATTTCATCCGAATACCATAGATATTTTTTTAAATAAAACGAAAAAATTATCATGTGTATAGTCTTCGTTTATTGTAAATCTAAATAACGCCTAAATGTGTCGAAGCCAGGGCGGATCAATAATTGTTATTATATCTTTATTTGTTAATTTACTGAATAATTCGGTTTCTTTTTTAAAACGTTACTACCACACTAGGTTTTTCTTCTGTATCGTGGGGGCTGTTGTATTTACATACATAAATATCTTGTTTGTTACTTTAATTTTTAACTTTTTTTACGTGGTAGAGCCATGCTGTAGTTATATTAGTAGTGTAGTTGTAGCAGGAATGGGTTGGCTCGACCGGGGAAGGACCACGCTCTCACAGAATACCAGCGGGTTGGGAACCGGAGACCCTTTTTACTGGAAACGAGGCATTCCACCTAAGTCCTCACGGGTGACAACGCATCTGCATTTTGATTCGTAATCGAGGATAGATGTAGATGTCTATGGGCCACAGCAACCACCTACCACAGGTGGGCTGTGTGCTCGTTTGTCATCCTATCCTATAAAAAAAAAGTTAATTATTTGTTACGCGGCCCATAGAGCCGCAACTCATTGCTAGGCCACTGCACCACGGAGCCGTCAAAATAAGTTGTATTAATAAAATGCTATTAAGCTACGTACTGTACTATTAGCATTAACAACAGGTTAACGAAACGTTTAATGTGTTTGACATACAAATGAGAAAATCTAATTTAAAATTATAAATTAAGCTGTCGTAATCATTCACGTAACCTGACAATATATTGAAATTGAATCAAAGGCTGAGGGTAACAGTAACAGTAAGCAGAAACAACAGGCAGAATTGATACGTACTCGTATGCAATAAACATAAGATAAAGGTAAACTAATTTGAATCCGTTAGTTTCCGCTCCGTACTGTGCATATGATATAAACATAGGTAATTGAGCAACCGATACCTAATGGTTTACATACAAAGTTTCCTTACTAAACCCCGAACGATAGCGGTTAATATTCAGTTAATATTCATAATATTAAGAACATACATAATTGTTCCATAATATTAACTGTTTTTCAATAATATTAACTGCCGTGTAGTGGCACCTTAGGACAATCCATCACTATATTTAAAGCGATAGTAGCCGAATGGTTAAGGGTACGGACCACAAACTCGGTGTGTCGTGGGTTCGAATTTGCCTCTGTAAAATGAACCACTCCTAGCACAAGCATTTTAAGCTCACTTGGAGTGGTTAATTGGAATATTAGAAATGGTAATATTGTCACTAGTACATAAAAAATATTTGGACTTGAGGGAGATATAAGAATTGCTAGAAATATCTCATGGCATCCGATGCATTGGGGTATTATCATTATAATATTTATTTTGTATTTTAACGTGGTAGACTCACGCTGCAGTTATAGCCTATAGTTGTAGCACGAATGGGTCGGCTCGGGAAGGACCACGATCTCACAGAATACCAGCGTAAAATAGTAGCTCAATGCTGCTGCGTTTCATATGGTGAGTGTAGAGAACGTTTCGTTTGTCACCCCATCCTATAAAAAAATTGTGTGTGACTTTATGGCATTCCTTTGGGGAGGCCTATGTTTAGCAGCAAAGGGTTGTAATTACAATTATAACGATAATATCATGTCAGATATAAAATATCTGGTATACAATTAACCATTCCACCTACCAAGACTGGCAATTATTACAAATCTTTTATAAAATGAGGAATATTTTTTTAGAAAAGGTGGACGGTAAGTTCCACATTGAGCAGTAGACGTATAGAAGATGGTTAAAGTAATTTTTGACAGAAGCATGGTCAAACCAAATGTTTGGAAGGGTTGTAATTACACAAATTATAACGATAATATCATGTCAGATATAAAATATCTGGTATACAATTAACTATTCCACCTACCAAGACTGGCAATTATTACAAATCTTTTATAAAATGAGGAATATTTTTTTTAGAAAAGGTGGACGGTAAGTTCCACATTGAGCAGTAGACGTATAGAAGATGGTTATAGTAATTTTTGACAGAAGCATGGTCAAAGCCAAGTTTGTGTAAAGACACAAATTATAAGTTTTCGGTTGTGAATGTAGGATAATTGCCTGTATCTAACACTGTATAACGCACCCCACCCCCTTCTCACTCTCTCTCTCTCTCTCTATATATACAACATGTAACAAAAACCCTGTTTTTCCCGTTAACTGCGTTATCAGAATCAGTATCCAAGCATATATAAATAAACTTTTTCAAAAAAAAAACTCATTTGAAAAAAATTTAATGAAAAAAAAAATTTGCAAATTGTATGTGGTTTTATTATCTCTGCATTGGCCGAGGAGTAAGAGGATTGTCAAAGACCCCACATTACCGATACTCGTGTGAGTTAGAGGAAATAAAGTCACATACAATTTGCAAATTAATTTTTTTTTCATTAAAATATTTTTTTTAAATGTGTTTTCTTAAAAAAATATTTCTATACGCTTGTATACTGATTCTGATAACACACTTAAGGGGAACCACAGGGTTTTTGTTACATATTGTATATATATATATATATATATATATATATATATATATATATATATATATATATATATATATATATAAATGGCCGTAAACACAAACATCGATCGAAGTTGTCAATACATGTAAACGTCACACAGAATACGATCAAATCCAGCCACAGTGAATGTACGTCCTAAGGCACACGTCGAAAAATAGGCACACTGGCCATAAAAAAGCCTTCCGTGAGCACCACTACTCGCCAGACCGTTGCTCCTGCAGAGATGATGTAAGTGTAAGGCATCACCACCAATTGCATGATCAGCACAGATTCTAGCCGCAGCCTGGCGGCCACAGCCTTGAGAGTCTCCTCCCTCCAGCTACCACCCGCATGAGGTCTACACATATGCTCCACCAACCAAATACAACGGCAGATATAGCCAAAGGCCATTATAAGATAATAATAATAATTCGAAATCAGAAAGAGTTTGTGTAACTGACGTTGAGTATATATGCATATTTAGATCATGTATGTCAAACACACCAACAAGTTTCCTTCAATCATTAAAACGAGGGAAATTTACAGAGATATTTATACTGTTGTTATATAAAACACCATGGAGGTCAGACATTCTGCAGCCCCGTAACGAAGGGACCCGACTTGGGCAAAGCTACTTAGATGTGAGTCAAACCAAAACGCAGAGAGATCTAAACAACTATCCCAGAGACGCAATGCTGCAGAGCGCAACAAGCATCAATACAACTACCGTCGGGCTTACACCATCCCAAGGTCCATCATACTATCCCAGCAGACATCACCACCCGCATACCTCCATCAACCAGAACCACAAGATGCGTTGAATCAGGCGCACAGTACACCCGCAGATCCGTCACAGGACGCAATACCGCAAGTAGTAGTAAACAAAAATGCAACTATCATACAAGTGGTGCCCCCTCACAACACACGCACATGATCCCTATAGATTTGGCAAAAATTGGTACCGTTGTTTATTAAAAATAGCAGCAACGTATCACAGTGGCACGCTACTAAGACGCCAGTAACCAAAAATCCACGTATCATAGGGCTATTGCACCAAGACATGGAGTTGAGTAAGCTTGTTGTACATAAAAGTACTACCAAACACACTCTCCCTAATCCGAAAGATAGCCGACGTATCATAATGCTAAATATGCAATCGGTGAGGTGTGTGATGTCCACGGGCAAGCCGTATTGCTACTACAAACCCGCGTACCACCGACACTAAGATATGACATATCGGTTAGCGAGTCCAAGTTTACCCCGGTCTTGGACACTGTGAAGCAGTCTACACGTCACTATAATAATTCTTTTCAAGTCCCATTTCTATCATTATAATGCTCAGACCTTCCACATATTTGCTTTATTTCATAGACCTTACTATTATCTTTTATATATGGGACTTCAATCGACAACTCTGGCGTTATTTGCTTATGAATCTAAGAGACCATCTATATTAATGCTTTTGTATCATAGACCTTACTTTCATTAGTCTTACCTAGATAATATAGAACATTATGCAACAATACTTTAATAGTCAGGCACCTAACTACCCCACATACTCTTATAAAAGCAATCATTACGTGAACATCCTCCAGCAATAAAAGAACACACTGTGGCATCACAATAACGCGCTCAATAATTTGAGACTAATTTCGCAACTACGAGTATAATATAAATCCTCTAAGTGTTATCTTTATTATTGTAAAAAATCTACTTGTTTTTCTATTATTTAATACATTTTGAATTTTTATGATAAACTAGCTTGCCAGGCAGACGTTGTTCTGCCCTTTTCGACGACCATTTGTGATGTCCTATTAAAAATTCTTGAATTCGCAAAAAAAATATTGTGGGTCACTCAAGGGTAAAAAAACCATCCTATCTCTTATGAAGTTTTAAAGACAATATTAAGCCTTTACTTTAATATAATACTTACTTATGTTCGAAATTAATGTATTTTAACTTGATGCCTACTAGTGCATTTTAACTGTTAAAATTATTACTTTTTAGATATTTAGACGACTTTATATAGAACTTAATTATTATTTATTATTGATAATAATGCGCCATCACAACTGCATCAGATTCTGTTTCTTCTCTCTTCGCAAAAAGGTACATTGAGTTTGCGTAGGCTAAGACGCGTTAATTTTAATGCTTCTGTTTCTGGGTACCATTTCCTCATCAGTATGGACATGGACATCTTTGGGTCCTTTGACGTGGTTTGGTTTTTTTTTTTTGCCGAAACGAGGTGGTTATACTACCAATTTTCGAAAGCTATGAGATCTTTCAAGGATTTCCCATAGACATCTTTTACGGTGCCACTATAAACACGAGTACCTTGTGGCACCATCTTTTTCTTGGTTATTTGATAGTAAGGACTTGTCGTATTCGACAGTCATAAGATTATTTTATTTTATACCCATATTATATCATCGAAATCAAATCAGGCATTTTTTTAGTCCATGTTTTTGACTTATTGCTGTAAATAACTCTTTCAAATATACGGCTTAATGTATGGTAGTATGAAACGGGTGTAGCAGAAGAGGTATGAGAATTTTTTTTTAATAGAAATGCGGTCATTAAGGAGTATGTTAGGGGTGATTCTGAATGATATTGATGACGATTCGGTGGTTTCGACACGTAAAAAGAATTAGTTAGGTAAAAGTAACGAAGCAAATTTATGCTGCAGAAATGAATGGCAAGGGACGCCCTAGACTGAGAGTTCATTGACGAAATTGGCGATATGTTGAATATAAACCAAATTAAAGCTACTCTTTCTATATATATATATATATATATATATATATATATATATATATATATATATATATAAAGCGCTGAGTAAGCAGATTTATGACCGCAAATTCCTAAGTATATTATAATATATTTTAATACTGTTCACCAACTAGTGGATGATGTGGCCCATAGACATTTATCCTCGATTAAGAATCAAAACGCAGATGCGGTGTCACCCCTGAGGACTAAGACGGAATGCCTCGTTTCCAGCAGAAAAGGCCTCCGGATCTCTACACTCACCATATGAAACACAGGAATATTAAGGTTTTGGAGGTTCTCTGCGCCCCCCGGGGAAAAAAAAATTTTCAAGTTATCTGTCAACTTTTCTCCTTCGTTGTTTTTCTACTGATTAATAATATGAGGCTTTCATTTTTAGCTACCTATTATAAGGACATTGCTTGTCTACTATTCCACTTAATGGCAAGTGGTGATGCAGCCGGATTGTGAAGCGCACTAACTTAGCTTAACAAAAGTCGATGTTCATTATTACCTACATGACACCTACATTGTAATCGGATGGAAAGCTGCTGGCAACTTATTCCCCTTTGCTGTACGCAGACGAACGATTAAGCAAATCGTTTCCGTTACCGTTACCGTTACCGTTACCGTTACAGAGTATTAAAGTCCACTGCTGAACATAGTCGTCTCCCATAGAGTGCCTCATAGACGGGTTAACTGTTCTATAATTAGCGGTCATTAGGAGGACGCTCCTGCTTTGTATACCTCTGTTGCTTCTTTGGCACGGGATGAAATGGGTTAGTAGATTACACACCGATTACACCGCCACTACACGGTAAGCAAACTGCTTAGTTCAAATGCGTGGTAAGTTGACCACAAAGGAGACTGGCCGAGCATCTAGTTGTTCGATGGTGGTAGGGAGGGGGAGGAATTGAGCTATGCAATTGCCGCACACACTAACACGCATAGATAATAGGGTTTTCTTTTAAAAAAAATCTCATTAGCAAACCGGAGTCAAGAAGCTGGCTGTATTTCACCCCCACGCCCCGGAAAGCACATAAAGCCGTTGGTCCAGCGCCTGCCTTATTTTAGGTCGTGTCGAATTACCATCTGATAGGACACACACTCACACACTATAATTCTATATATAAATATGATATATATATATATATATATATATATATATATATATATATATATATATATATATATATATATCACGGAGGAATATCGAAAGTCAAGTCACAGAAAGTCCTTATAATTTTTGAATCAGTGTTTGCAAATGAGAACAAGTGTAAAACTAAAATCTATCTACCCACATATGTGAACTATCTACATAATGTAATAAGCACATCAAAATTAGACCAGTTATATACATACTGCTTAAAATATCTCAAAAATAATCACTGTTAAAATAAGTATAACAATGTTTACCATTCATCGACAGGAATTTGATTACTTTTTTCCCTCGAGATTATGACATGTGACAGCAAAGTAAGGCCAGTGACCTTGTCCGGTGACACTACAAAACTCCACTTTTTAGAGTACCGCGCAGAATATAAATTGCTTCCGCCAAGATAGTTTCTCTTGGCAACATCCACAATCTGATATAGGCAATCTGCATCGATGACAAGGATTAGAAGTGTGTTAAAGTAACGTTTAACCGCAACACTATGGTTTTCCACAAGCTGTTGGTGTGTTGTCCGTGTTTTGCTTTTACAAATGTATATCCAAATAGAGAAATATTGTGGTACCACATTAAGAGTATACAACTTCGTTTCGAAAGAAAACTATGTTGTAGTAAGTTACAAATCCGCCTTCAAAAAGAACAATAGTGGCTTACTAAAATTGGTGTTTTTGAACTTCCGCCTAGCCGATATTAAATCACGGCCATTATTATCGAATAAAATTCTCATTCATTATTTCATTCATCACACCCTATCAAAAGTCCACTACTGAATACAGGTCCCCCTATAGATTGCCTTTCTTAGTTATTTGCCATAGTTATCTCGCTTGGCAGGCGGGCTGGCTATCATATTTTTTAACTTTATCAGGATAAAAATAGGAGACTTATAAAATATGTAACATAACATTAACTAAGTCTGTATCTGTGTACTTTTTGAACTGAATAAATATTTCTTTCTTTCTTTCTTACTATAGTGGATTATGTTTCTATACGGCTATCTATGTATAATTATCTAAATGTATATAAAATATTATACTGGAATAAGTGCGCGTGCATCCTTGTCCAAACCTATCTGCGCCAGACTCTTATGCAATCTTGATGTCTTCCAGCCGAATTTCAGTTACGGCGGCCAATCTTAACAGAAACTAGTCATCTGTGTACGACAGGATTATAGTGCACGAGTGTGAGCGTAAGCGCAAACATTCTTCGTTCCTTTAATCTCATTGTCTTCATTTTGGTTTCTGACAGCTAAGTGATACAGGCGTTTAAAGATATTATGAACGTCAAAAAATTAGCAATGACTGAGAAAACTGCAAACCTCTACAAATAATGGGCAAGTAACTGTGATCACATTTTTATTGTCATTCTCTTGTCTGTCGATTTGTCGTTTCCGGGTGGAATCTTGCAACTCAAATGCAACTAAAGACTTGAAATTTTCAACATAATAAAAATCTGGTATATAATTTTTTTAATAAACATTTAAAAAAATAACTTGTTTCCTTCCTCCTTTCTACAAACAAGCACGTTTATCAAATATTTGGGAATGTTCGTTGTTCTGAAGTGACAATATAAAACAAAATATGATTGTAGCACAAGAAAGCTTATTCCTTACGACTTCAGAACCCATTAAATATTAGCATCTAAAACACTACCGGTCGTTTATATTAATTAATGCGGTCTCAATCTTCAAATAACGGCGTCTAACATTACTATGCTAATTTATTATTAGGGTATTTTCTTGACATCCGCAATGTGACACACATTTTTTTAAACTTAACTGTAGCGGAAATATGATTGATAGTTGACCGTTTAAGTACGCTTGGTTCGCTCAGGATCGAGCACAGCAAATTTCAACTACGCCCGTAATGCTCTCTAGTGTACATTTACTTAGGTTACAACTGTACCTAAGCATCATTTGACTTGCCTTTTTGAATTGCCAATAAGCCAATATTAAAATAATTGAATCAAATTATGAAAAAACTATCATTAAACGAATACTTTGTTTTGTTAAAAAAAAAACTTAAAAATATTTTGAATAAAAATAGTACACCGCACTTTCGCACGTTACGAATGCTTTGCACCACCTATGGTCACTAAGAGATTCGGGAATATAAAAAACGGGAATATAAAAATAGTAAACGCTATAAAATCATTAAAGTCACAGCCTACATGCGTGCTAGCAAGAAGCAGGCCGCCTCTCCTTTCTGAGAGGCTTTTATGGCAAGGAAGTGTTCGCCGCTCTGTCCCAATACGTGTTGGCAAACTTCACGTGTCTTCAAAACATAGTTTTTTAGTTTCTTAGGCATACACGATTTTTTACGATGTTTACCTTCGCTACTAACTGGTACTACGCAAGTGGTAAATGAGTACTTAAAATTGTAATTAACGGTTTCGTTGGTCCTGGCGTGGATCGAACTCGAGTTGCTCGAGTACTGTGCGAGCTTATGAGTGTGTTGTGAGCTTACATAGACCGCTTAGCTTAGATTCGACAACATGTACCTAGTATATACGTAAGCATAAGAAATCATTAAATTTTGGTTTCATTTAAATTTATTCAATTTCGTAATTTTGTATCCACCACATGGCAAAATGAAATTAGATGCGTGATAATATTTAAATTGAAGGGAGAATCCATCACGCTGTTTCTTCCAGTTGTCTGTACCAAAAAGTAAACTTAGGTTAGTAAAAGATCCTGTGAATCCCGACTAATAAGTTATGTAATTCACACTATCTCCGAAATGTATCCTGCCGAATACCGAAAGGCGGGCTATTCTGTTCTAACTGGTTAGTTAGCTTTTTTGAAACTAAAGTGACAAATTAAGTTAAAATCACAAAGTGACAAATTAGGTTAAAATCTCCAAGTGACAAATTAAGTTAAAATCACCAAGTGACAAATTAAGTTAAAATCACCAAGTGACAAATTAAGTTAAAATCACCAAGTGACAAATTTTAAAATAAAGTAAATTATGGCAAATTAGTTATACAAATTTAAACCAAGTGACAAATTAAGTTAAAATCACCAAGTGACAAATTAAGTTAAAATCACCAAGTGACAAATTAAGTTAAAATCACCAAGTGACAAATTAAGATCCCAAGTGACAAATTAAGTTAAAATCACAAAGTGACAAATTAAGTTAAAATCACAAAGTGACAAATTAAGTTAAAATCACAAAGTGGTAAATGGCTACTGCAGCCCACTTCAAACTAGCACTTTATAAAGAGCAAGCAGTGATCAAGGCGTGAAATACCACTGCATTAAGTGGTATTTCACATACTTAACTTCCTTGTAACTGCTTGACATGCAACAAGAAGAGAGTATCGGAAAGAACGACCCCCGAGAAACTCCTGCAATAGTCATTAGAGGCAGCCTTGCATAATGACTCTGAGAGAACCTTATGTGAAAAAAGGAAAAAAGTCCTTCATCTAGCCAACTAGACCAGGAGAAAGCTGTACGTTAAAAGCTTTCCCAAAATCAGTTTGCTATACCCATGCATATTTATGCCTATGAGAGCATCAGACATTGGCGGGTTTGCTGACGAGATCATTTTCTTTTAGTATGCAGCAATTCATCCGTCAAACTTAGAGACTATGTTAAATCCGCCTTGAGTAGATACTCGTACATGTCCAGAAGTGGTACGATGTCAATTTAATCGATTTAAACACAAAACTATAGTAAATATCGCTGGGTTGGTGTCTTTTCCATAGTGAGAATATTTTATTCCGATCAGTACGTTTCCTCGTACCAAATCCTTATATCAAATGGAATTCTATACGCACCCGGCCTTTAAGCTATCACGCTTGTGTATTATCCCTATTATTTACATTAACAATCCATGTACACCCCACGCCCGGGCATAGAGAGGGTTTTGAAGCAGGAAACGCACTGCCCCAAATCATCTTGGCGGATTACACATATACTTAACATAGGTTTTTAATTCCTAAAGCATTAAGGTTTCCTTTTTTTTCCTTTCTATCCTAAAACATGTTTTCCTCTAACACCAAGCTGTATGAAATTACAAGTTAAAGAGTCGCATTAAAATTATGATTACTTATATATTTCAGTTATCAGACAGTATATTATAAACAGTTCTAAAATTAAAAGTATAATGGTGTTGATTTAAACAACAATCTTAAATACTGCCAAAATATTTCATATACAAAAAATATACATGCCGCTAATGTTATCAAAAAGAAAAGCCCTAATTGGAAACTGCTGCTTAAAAAACACATGTGTATTCATCAGCCAGTAATTCAAGAATGTGAATATCCTGGTTCTTCCCAGTATTAATCTAGGGAATAATTTCCTAAGCCCAGAGGAAATTAATAAATATAGGGCTTAGAAGTGAACTATAGCCAAACCAGCGCTTATGACTGCGCACACACTAAAAAAAAGTTTTAGAAAAAAATGCCTCTCTTTACATAGTCAACATACTTTTCCTTACAAATCAACGTATGAAATATTGAATAAAGATTAAGATGACAGTAAAACAAAACACACAGGGCTATCATGATCACAACACAACATACCAACTGGCAAATGGTATATTGTCTTCAGCAAAGATTCGACTAATGCCAAATACTCATATCATTATCATTATCTATTACAGCCTACAATATTCTCAGCTGAACACAGGCCTTCCCCACAGATTGTCTTATAGGAGGGATTTTGCCATAGTTACCATGCTTGGTAAGCGTTTTGGTAGCTGCAGTTTTTTTTTTTATTTTAGAGTTGCTATCAGGAAGGTGCTGCTTTATTTATAGGATAGTGTGACAAACGAGCGCACAGTCCACCTGATCGTAAGTGGTTGCTGTGGCCCATAGACATCTACATCTATCCTCGATTACGAATCAAAATGCAGATGCGTTGTCGCTCGTGAGGACTAAGATGGAATGCCTCTTTTCCAGTAAAAAGGGTCTCTGGTTCTCTACACTCACCATACGAAACACAGCAGAATTAAACTACTATTTTACGCTGGTATACTGCGAGAACGTGGTCATTCCTTTACAACTATTCTACTAATGATTTCTTAATGATTTCTTAAATTTACGCGAACACTACACATTGAATAAAACTAAATTTACGGATTTTATCGCGTTTATTTCACTACTTTTACTTATTTTTAATTCCCGACGTTTCGGGTGCTTTACAGCAACCATGGTTACGGGGGGGACTGAGATGTTTGACGTCCCAATGTCATTACAGATGTGATGTGTGTCCATTGTGAATTGTATTTTAGAGTTTATAGAGTTAAGGTAGTTTAAAAATGCAGTTACTTTGTCAGATGGTAAAATTGTGAAAGTGTCGTCTACGTACCGCTTGTAGAATCTTGAATTTGCAGGAGCAGTAAGAAGGGCTTTCTCCTCGAAGTCCTCCATGAATATGTCGGCGACTATTAGAGATACAGGTGAGCCCATCGCGCCACCATCTACTTGCTTGTAGAACTCTTCCTTCCACAATAGATAGCCAGATGTGAGGCAGTGTTTGAGTAATACTGCATATTCAGCAGGCATGTTACATGTTACATGTTAGATATCACATGAAACCAAAAAATCTGAGACAGAAAACATCTGGCCGCCGAACTTCAGTATGTCAAGCAAGTATTGCAAGACAACAAGCTTCGGGTCCCGCGCCTACGTCACAGTGACCGAGTGAAGCCGGCCACAGTCGAGCGTGTACCTGCTGTACTACCATATGTCAGAGGAATCACAGACAAGGTTGGCTACATCTTGAAGCGAGCTTCCATTAAAACATACTACAAGCCGCCGAAGAAGATTAGTCAATTTTTACCATCCGTCAAGTGTAATATCCCTCTACAAGATGCAGGAGTTTACAAGTTAGATTGTGAATGTGGTCTCTCTTACATAGGTCAAACAAAAAGATCCATAAAAACCCGCGTGTAAGAACATATAGCTGACGTGAAGCACCGACGCTCCGGGAAGTCTGCAGTCTGTGAACATGTGCAAGATCGTCCCCACCATTACGTCAGATTTGATAAACCACAAGTCCTCGCAAAAGAACACCGATTCCTACCAAGGATGATACGCGAGGCTATTGAAATTAAAAAACATCCTAATTTCAATAGAGAAGATGGTTGGGTGCTGCCATCTGCTTGGGATCCTATAATTAACAAAATTAAACCCAAACCCAAGCATACCACTGCAAGACTTCAAGATACTGTAAGTACGTTTTGCGTAAATCGGACCAAAAATTAATATTCAAAAACTGAAGGTAGCCGGGCTAACAATGACATTGAGACGTCAAACATCTCAGTCCCCCCTCGTAACCATGGTTGCTGTAAAGCACCCGATCGTCAGGGGGGCAGGGAATTAAAAATAAGTAAAAGTAGTGAAATAAACGCGATAAAATCCGTAAATTTAGTTTTTATTCAACTATTCTAACTGATATAATTGCAGCATGGCTCTACCACGTAAATATGCTGCTGCCCATATCATGTTTCACTTTTCTTTTGTCACCTCCTACGATATCAACGGAACGATATTGGATAGTGGATATTCTCTACATGGTTTCTACACTATTTTTAATTATTATCACCTATTAAATGATCCCTGCGAAAATGAGTCTATCTATCTTTACTCGAACTACTAGACCATCTTTTAACAATGTAGAGTGATATTCTGAAAAATAATTCTTTGTTCATGTGCTTTTTATTTACTTTGTAAAAAAATATTCTGTTTTGTATATTCGTTACACACCTCAAGCACAGCCTCAAGTATACTTGTAAGTTCGTATCACACCGTCTAGTCCTCAAAACAATATTAAACCAAAGCGAACGCGGAAGTATCGCTAAATAAAGTTTCACAGTGTGTGCAGATTTCGTGGTTGTGCCGGTAGCTATTCGTAGGTACCGACTATTGATTTTGTCCTCCCCAAATCGCACTCTCCCCGCTCGGCACACATATAACTCGCCAAACTCTATTGCTCATCTATTATTATCATTTTATAAAAGCTCCCTAAAATAGAGATCAATTTTCTAGACATTTCTATTAGATTCTTTGTAGGATATAAATTAAAATCCCCGTTTTATTAGAAATATCCCGGTATTAAAGATACTTATTAAGACGAGCAAAATGAATCTTACATAGTTGTAGTGTAGCAATTGAAACATTTCGTTTCGCAACCAAGTAATTGCTAACTTCAAAAAGTGTAACCGATAATTACTTTTGCAGTGTCTTATTATACTTACATATCTCTGAAGCGCCGAGTAATAACAAGAAAGCTCACTACTCCAAAGTTGTTTCAAGAGGCACTGGGGGAAAGCTGAAACAGATGGGTAGCCGCATTTTCCTAATAACAACACTAACGAATAACAACACTAACTAATAACAACACTAACTAATTAAAAAACTGCTGTTGCTAACTCATCTGTACCAAATATCCTCCCTATGGGCCAATCCATGGGGAAGACCTATGTGCAGTAGCCTTTTATAGGTGCCACTAGGTAGCGCGATAAATCGCACTACGAATTTGCTCCAGGCTTTTTATAAAATGTATATGTAAATCTGAACTTAATCGGTCCAGTTGCTCAGAATTTAAATGTTCACTTAGATATATAAATATTTGCATAGATTATGAATCGCTAATAACCATTTATAAAAATAAAATTAAAAGTTTTTGGCTCTATGCACATTTATTATTTGTTACTGCTTTCAAATCATAAACAAATATTATATGAATTACAAATTAACACCAAAATTCAATACGTATTTGACCATATATATAAAACATTCATGGAACCACCTGTATATTTTTATTATGAAGATAATGTAAATGACATGCATATCCAAACTTTTATTTTTAAAATAAACATATTAAAATTGCTGTTAAGGATATAAACATGGAATAAATTATATATATCTTTCTATCAAGTTTTGCGAAACATCATAAAACAAAGTTTTTGCTGAATATATTTAAAATTTTAATATTATCCATTTATATACCTACCTAATATAAACTTACAGTAATTAATTACATGTAATAAAATTGTTTTTATCTGTTTGTCTGTGGGTTTATAAACCTAGTTTTCCACAATAGCTGATCCTACTTAAATGTCATTATCAGTGTTCTATAGAGTTTATCTTGGGATAAATAGCGTTTGTTTCTCTTAAATCGACTTACAAATAAAAAATATAATAATATAAAATAATTTTTGAAGTGCGCATGCTCTATATGACGCGTGCACAAGTCGGAACAAAAAGTGCTTCTCGACTGCTTCATCGGTGTACGCTGATCAGATCAGACGATATAAGTGTAAACTGTAGGTATACCTACTGTTGTTAGTAAATATAGATAGATAGGTATCTATAAGGTATTATACTATTTTTATTAAAATAAAGGAAGACAGACAGTCATTGGTGTGTATGTCAATTTTTCAAGTGATTTTCATTTGTCAAGTTTGTATTGTATTCTTGGTGGTTGCTGGTAGTACCCGATCACCGATTTATAACGTCCCGTTTAAAGTTTTTTTTATAGCAAAAGGGTGTGAAACGAGCAAACAGTCCAATTGATGATGATTGGATGCTGTGGCCCATAGACATCTACATTTATCTTCGATTAAGAATCAAAACGCAGGTGCGTTGTCACCCCTGAGGACTAAGACGGAATACCTCGTAACCAGTAAAAAAGGGTCTCCGGATCTCTACACTGACCATACGAAACACAGCAGTATTAAGCTGCTATTTTACGCTGGTATTCTGTGAGAGCGTGGTCCTTCCCCGGTCGAGCCGACCCACTCGTGCTACAACTATAATATAGCTGCAGCGTGGCTCTACCACGTAATCCTAAGTTACGCTATGACCATCAATAATACGCAGGCTGTGCCAAGAGTTAGCAACACAGGAAATGTGTATTTATGTATTAGTTTCCGATAGCTGTACGTCCAATATTGTACAAAGAGAAGCTATTCTTTCGTCAAGGCCATTTATGTAAATATTTTTAATGTTAGTCAGGTGAACTTTCATCTACCTCATATATATTGGTTCTATGGTAATGATAATATCCTCCAGACCGAATCCCGGTCGTCGCGGTCAGTCCCAATGGAGACTAGACATCTGCGCAGGACAGGATTACATTGAACAAGTGTGTGCGCAAGCACTCTATATTTCCTCTCCTTCATTGTCTATGGGATTGCAATCCGACATCAGCGGTGAGATTTCAGTCGTACAACAAAATGCTTTACGTGCTTTCCGGGGCACGAGAATGAAACACTTCTACTTCTGGACTCCGGACTGCTACTGAGAAATTAGTAATAGAAAAACGCGATAACTGAGTTTGGACCCGACCGGGGATTCTACTCTGGACCACATGACCATCAGTCGCGCCAACGATCACTAGACCAAGGAGACAACCCGCCACCTCCCATGGCTCCACCAACCTTGCGGTTATATGGGCCAAATCTCGAGATACGAACGCGAACTTGCGCGGGGTTTTTTCCAGCGTGCACCGTTTTGACTCTCTGCAAGTTATTTGTTCAACTCCTTGTCCCATATCGCCACTCTTCCGTTCTAGGAATAACGTTCACTAAACTTTTTCATTCCAGGCAAATGTCTTCTTTTATTTGCCCTCTTCATGGCAATAATCGACGAGAGAATCAAAGTGGTTTAATGGTTCATTAGTTTCAAGCCTGAATTCTTTACGTCGATTTCATTATACGCATGTAAAGGCCATTGTAAAACTACGGTTTATATAGGTCCCACAGCTGGGCACAGGCCTCCTCTCATTTGCGAGAGGGTTATGGAGAAATTTGGCTGCCGCTCTACTCAAGTTTTTATGAATGTTATTTAAGAATAAGAAGATGTTATTATACCTAATTCACAACAGAATTTCATTTGTAGTGAATAATATAAAACAATCTATGAAATATAAATAGAAAGATAAACTTTGAGTATATAGACCTATTAAAAATTAGCAAAATGGTTCAGAGATAATCTAAGGTAGAAGTAAAGATAGTCTGAGACTCAATTTTATCGAATAATTATAGGTCTACTCTACAAGAACTGAATACCTAACTTCTTTCTTTAAACCCTTATAAATAAATTTTAATAAAATTAAAAAGGATTTGTTTCAACTTCTTTTAGTAAATAAGTTACGCTGACGAAATAAATTCATCAGCCAACTTTCTTTCTTTTATTCAGTATGAGTAAGGAACCTTTTGTGCCTTCCGCGAATTTCCCGATTACAAAACCGGTCAAGCCTGGGAACTGCTGGGTGATACTTGGATAAACGAAACGTGATAAGTGCTCGTGTTTCAATTTCTTTTACTTCGAAAAGGGCATTCGCCTCTGGTATATCTAAACTTCATCAATTCTATTGATGCCGTATTCAGGGAGTTACTTATATTATATAAGCCAACGTAGTCGGGCTGTATGGGTCAGGCGAATGTTTTTTACAATTTTTCAATTCATCCGTGGTTTATCGGGCAAGCCCTCCCATTGTACACTTACAATACACGCTCCAATAATAAAAAAGTTGGCCATCACGGGACGCCCGGCAGATGTTAAAAGTGATAGTACCTAATACTTGGTAAACTATTTACTAATCTGTGCTAATACTAATATAGCCGTAGTAACTCTGGGGCTTAGCGCTCGCTGTAAATATCACAGTACGCGAGCAACCCGGGTTCGATCCCCGCCAGCACCAATGAAATTGTTAATTGCAATTTTAAGTGCTGATTTACAATGTGCTCGGCGATGAAGGAAAACATCGTGAGGAAACCGTCATGTCTGAAAAATAAAATAAAAATTTGAAGACATTTGAAATCCATCAACACGCATTAGGGCAGCGCGGCGGATCCTTCCTTGCCCTAAAAACCCTCTCAAAAGTGAGAAGAGGCCTGTTCCCAGCAGTGGGACGTATACAGGCTATTACTTTAACTTTTAATGTTATACGAAAGTTCACTCGTTTAATCACAATACAATAACTGTGTTTAATGACCCACTAAAAATAGGCCTTTAATTTTTTTTAAATGAGATCAGTACGATGATGAGTAGTACGAGTAACTTAGCGATGCAGTAAAGGTAGCAATGACGTGAGTATTGTCTTTACAAAAAACTTTTTTGTATTTTTTAAAACTAGCATGCATAATCTGTACATTAAATTAAAATAGCTTCATGACGTTAAACCTATACTAATGCTGTAATCGCATTTATTTTTCTTTAATGCAGGGAAAAGCCGCCTGCCCCGGGAAGAAACTCGGCGCCGGAGACAATTCTTGTTTGCGCGATGGCTATCAGAAATGCAATCCCCTATTCCTTGCAGTGCTAATCAATGAATAATTACTCTGTTTAAGGGGCATCTCTATAAATAGCCGGCTGGATCGCTGACCTGGAGCGACGGGATAGTCCGGCCGACAGCCGCGGACACTCGTAGCAGCCTCCCGCCCCGCGCCACACGCCACCCCCGCCACGTCTTGACCTAGCGTCTTAACTCACAAAATTACATTACAGGAATACTTGGTAAAAATATCTTTTTAAAATCCACTTTCTTATATTTAAGAACGAGATACGAAATTTCGAAACTACAAAGAAGTTATATTAAGCTACAGCTACAGCAGTACGTAGTAGGCGCCTTCAAACAAAGTGATTGAGGATTATGTGTGCAATTTTGCAAGTAACGGCAACTCTAAACGAAGCTATCGAGTGAGGTACCTACGGTCACGTTGGGGTTATCGGTTATCGAGCCGTCTACGGCCACTTACTATGCAACATACATACAGTTTTTTGTAGATGACGAAATCGGGAACTGATCGTGACTGAGCGTTTAGGAATGAACATCTTAATGAAGACAACTATAACATTGGAATGAATATTGTATTTTATACTGAACACAATATCAAAAATTTAAATAAAATACTTATCGTATTTGTAGAACCGTTACTTGTCACACTAAAGTATAGACACATAGATATATAATAAAAAGTTGTTTTTGTTATTCAACGTAGAAATAAGAACCTGATTGAAACTATTTATAACCTAGCCGTGTATTACATACATATTGAACTAAAAAAGGTTCATTTTGCACAGCTTATTATGAATAAATTTGCGGCATTGACATAGACACTGGTAAAGTGGGTGGCCACAAGGTTGAATGTGGCGCTGAATGTCGCGATCAGCGACCGATGACCGGCGACCGGCGGCGTGGAACAAATGCGGAGACGACGCCAATTTGCCACTCAACATGACAGACACTCACCACTTTATTTGTATAACGTTAACATGCTCCACTAAATATAATATTGCGCCCTCCTTTCTGCCAAGGAGGGTCGCGTTCGTATACGGCTTAGAGATCTCTAGGTAGACCGTTAAGCCAGTCCCTAAAAGGTGGGGTTTAGTGGGTAAAAGTCTCCACATAACCACGCAGCCGGCTGCGTGGTATGCTATGAGCATTCCCCACCTCCCTCCCCCGCTTTCCGGAGGGTTGCCCATATTTGCTTCGGGCGCAAAAAAAAACTAAAGATTATATGATTTTCTTCTTCTGTTCTCAATACATAAAAAATTGGAAAAAATTCAAACTCGATTGTCATCCATCATCGTTCCAGGCTTATCTTTATTATGTACGCAGAAATGGCCTTGAATTGGATAGAGAACCTGTAGCGAGTAAAAGATAAAGATGATACGATTAAACTTGTTATAACGAATTACGGCATTGCAAGGACGATGTAAAGTTGAATATTGCATCAGAGGGAATTGCGAATACGTGGAGGCAACGATCGCGTGGAATGTTGGCGCGATGGCTGCGCCTGCGCAGGACGAGGGCCGAGTTCCCGCGCCCGCCGCCGCCCGTGACTCACCGCTCGGACATCTCACCACACTCTCATCGGGGAAGTACGCCTCTAATTGCAGGCTTCGGATTCTCAAAAACAATCACTGACCACTGACATTGACGTCAAGCGATCAGCCACTCGCAATCAGTGACCAACTCTTTAGAATACCGCACTAGCACTATTAATTTAATTTCCATGTAAACAGTGTAGTAATTTGTTTCTGTCTTAACTTTTGCAATCATTCAATAGTCCTTGTATAATTTGGCATTGTTTTTATGTTATTAGCCGACTTCAAAAAGGAGAAGGTTCTCAATTCGAGTGTACGCTTTTTTATATGTATGTTATGTTACGCGATATCTTCACAGATTGTTAACAAATTTTGATGATTCTTTTTTTTATTAAATAGTTGGTCCCATATACCTAAATTTAAAAAAAATTCCACTTATATTGGTTGCAAATAACTTCTTTTATAGTAATTTGAAGTCGGTTTTTACTTTTTGTTAAAAGTTATAATTATTATCTTTTAAATTCAAAATGCGTGGTAATGCACGATTGTTTACTTTTGTCTGTTTTTGTCGTTTTATAACCTAGTGCTTACTGGTAAATCGGTATTAGTATATGTTGGACATTCCATCTTAGTCATCAAGGGATAATGTTTCTTTGGACTTTTTCCTTTAAGTTTAATTGCAGGTTTTTATAGGTAGCAGTAGCGTCTGGTAACTCCTTTGTCACCTTTGTAATACACAATATCATATTCTATACGTAAGTTACTAATATATCAGAGACGCTGAAACATCAATAACTACATTTAATTAAAATAATACTAATTTTTTTTACGGAATTTATCGCGTATATTTAACTTTTTTTTTTTTACTCGACGTTTCGAGAGCTTTATAGCACCCATGGTCACGGGAAGGACTGAGATGTTCAACGTCCAGCTGTCATAGTTAACCGCGGTTACCATAGATTAAAATTTAACTTTTGTTCCGATCTACACAGTATGAACTTATGGTATCATGGAGTCTTGCAGTTGTATGCTTGGGTTGGGATTTAATTTTATTTATTATAGGATCCCAAGCAGATGGTAGCACCCAGCCATCTTCTCTATTGAAATTAGGATGTTTTTTGATTTCAATAGCCTCGCGAATCATCCTTGGAAGGAATCGGTGTTCTTTAGCGAGGATTTGTGGTCTATCAAATCTGATGTAGTGACGGGGGCGATCCTGTACATGTTCACAGACTGCAGACTTCCCGGAGCGTCGATTCTTCACATCAGCTATATGTTCTTTGACGCGGGTTTTAATTGATCTTTTAGTTTGTCCTATGTAGGAGAGACCACATTCACAATCAAGCTTGTACACTCCTGCATCTTGCAGAGGGACGTTACACTTGACTGATGGTAAAAACTGACCAATCTTCTTCGGCGGCTTGAAGTATGTTTTGATGGAAGCGCGCTTCAAGATGTAGCCAATCTTGTCAGTGACTCCTCTAACATATGGCAGTACAGCAGGTACACGCTCAACTGTGGCCGGCTTCACTCGTTCTCTGTGACGTAGGCGCGGGACCCGAAGCTTGTTGTCATGCAAAACTTGCTTGACATGTTGGAGCTCGGCAGCCAGGTGTTTACTGTCACAGATCCCTCGTGCTCTCTGAAACAAAGATTTACCCACGGTAGCTAACTGTGAAGGATGGTGGTGAGAATCACCGTTTAAATATCTATCTGTATGGGTCTTTTTTTCTATACACAGTATGGCTCAAGGTGTTATCAGGATTCCGAATTACTAACACATCTAGAAAAGCTAAGGAATTGTTTGCCTCTAACTCCATTGTGAACTGAATTTTAGTATTTATGGAGTTAAGATGGTCTAAAAATGCAGTTACTTTATCTAAAGGTAGAATTGTGAAAGTGTCGTCTACGTACCGCTTGTAGAATCTTGGATTTATGGGAGAAGTAAGCAGGGCTTTCTCCTCAAAGTCTTCCATGAATATGTCGGCGACAATGGGAGATACAGGTGAGCCCATCGCCACACCATCTACTTGCTTGTAGAACTCCTCCTTCCACAATAGGTAGCCAGATGTAAGGCAGTGTCTGAGTAATACTGCATATTCTACGGGCATGTTGTTTTCTTCCAGCCTTCTAGTTACAATTGAGATGCAGTCTTCAACAGGTAAGCATGTAAACAATGACTGCACATCAAAACTGACCATAGTTTCATTGTCTGCCAGACGTAGGTCTTTAATCTCGCTGACAAAATGGTAGGAATCCTTTATGTGTGCTCTTGTATGTCCCTTGAGCGGTGAGAGTATTTTCGCTAAGTGTTGAGCCAATCTGTAAGTTGGTGAATCGATTTGGCTCACTATGGGGCGTAATGGAGCATTGGGCTTGTGTATTTTTGGTAACCCATACAACTTTGGTGATTTGGCGCACGTAGGTATTATCCATTTTACGTCCAGATTTAATTTTTCGGAGTGTTTCTTTATGAGGTCATTAGTTGTTTTTAGTGTGCTGTTTGTTGGGTCGTTTTTAACCTTTTTATAAGTACTTACATCCGACAAAAGTTCTTGTATTTTAGAATTATAATCTGACGTATCCATGACCACCGTGGCGTTTCCCTTATCTGCGCGGAGAATCGTAAGTTCTGGTTTATTGCGTAGGTTCTTTAACGCTATAAATTCGTCTCTGGGAAGATTCGGTTTAGGCACTGAACATCGACGTAACATAGACGAAATGTCTTGACGTATCGCCTCCAAATCTTCTTTCCGCATATTGTTTTTAAATAAACAGTCCTCGACACTACAGATAATTTCTTCGTACGGTAATCTGCTTGGAGTTATAGCATAATTTAGTCCTTTGGATAACACCTTTATTGTTGCATCATCCAGTGTTTGTTTTGACAGATTATAGAACGCGATTAATCTATGATCTGTGTTTGTCAATGGTTGCTTTTGGTTCTGGCATTGATTCGTATGTTTGACATTTGATTTGGCCGTTAATTTTTGATATTTTTCTATATGTTTGTTTTTGCATTCGTTATATTTACTAATTTCGCGTTTATTTAATGTTGCGTAATAAAATTAGTATTATTTCAATGTGTAGTGTTCGCGTAAATATAAGAAATCATTACATTTAATTAATAATAATCTAATTAGATCTAAAAACGAAGTTCATGTTAACAAATGTACTATAGATATATTTATAAGCAGTTACGCATTTTTACAATATGTTTGTTTATTGCGCAAACACGAAACCATATGCAAAAAAAAACACTATACTTGATCCCCCAACATTAAATTTACTCTCAAAGAGTATGAAAGAGCATATACCTGAAGGGATTATTACAAAAGTGGTATCTTCTTGTAGTGAATATTGAAGTTGAATTTAGCCTGGCAATAATTTTGTTTTGGACCAGAACAAGAAGCGAATGCATATCTACATTAAATTTATCCCAAGAGGAATGTGATATAATGAATGTACTTTAACCAAACATTTAACTTGCCCTTATTTATTGGTTTTTAATTATTTGTTGTTGTAATCTTTTCTTCTTTTTAGCTTAAAGCAAAAGGCAATTTAATTTATTGCTACAAATAAGGTGATACAAAATGAGCATAAGACAAATGTTTGGTTACGTCCAATAAGAACGTTGCTGTTTCGGTTTACGAATCCAATGTAAGATGCATGTTCAATGTGAGATGTATATGAATGTGCCATTTATTCACTTCGCTAACATGTCACGAATCAGAACCACTCCCAGAAGATAATCAAGGAACTTTACGAGACTTCGGTGAGACTGAGTAAAGTGATTGGAATTATTTAGAAGCTATGACTCTTAATCCTGTTACTGAATCGAACTCCAACTGAATTTCATTAAGAACTCGCCAAAATAACTCTTCATAGCCAACAGGCCCGATTCTGGCCACCTACATGAATATTATTTATTTTTCTTATCTTGATCCGTTCCACGTAATTGCATTATTACATTAAAACTATCATACCATGACAAATTTGTTGAAAATTGAGATAAAGCTTTACTCGTAGACACCCACGCGCATTATTTAGCTTGAAACCAGATTTAAAATTAAAAAAAAACTTATATTTTACCGATATATCCGTATTTATTTGTAAGTTTTCGTCATAGTTGTGTATATTTAGCATACATATTTAATAAAATTTAAGATTGGATAAAAAAGAAACTATGGAAAAATTATTTACTACGAAATTGTTTCATCATCATCATCATCATTACAGCCCTTCACAAGTCCACTGCTGAATATAAGCCTCCGCCAAGGTATGCCACAAAGCGCGGTCCTAAGCCACCTGCATCCATCGACTTCCTGCATGTCTTACCAGGTCGTCACTCTATCTAGTGGTTGGTCGCCCTACACCTCGCCTACCGGTACGAGGCTGCCACTCGAGAACCTTTTTTCCCCAACGGTTGTCGGTTCTTCGAGCTATATGGCCGGCCCATTGCCATTTCAGCTTACTAATCCGTTGGGCTATGTCGGTCACTCTGGTTCTACTGCGGATATCCTCATTTTTAAGTTTATCACGCAGAGAAACTCCGAGCATAGCCCTCTCCATAGCTCGCTGAGCGACTTTGAGCGTCCTCATACGGCCAGTAGTGAAGGACCACGTCTCGGTTCCGTAGGTCATCACTTACTAGGTAGGACACGCACTGGTTGTACAACTTAGTTTTCAGGTTTTAAGGTATACCTGACGAGAGGATGTCGGTATATCGAAGTGCTGAATTGTTTGTACAGTAGGGCTACGATGGCTATCCGAGTACAAAACCAGAGTACGAAACCTATCCAACTGCAGAGAGGTCTAAGACAGGGTGACGTTATTTCTCCGAAACTCTTCACCGCTGCATTGGAAGTCGTTTTCAAGCTACTGGACTGGAAAGGATACGGTATTGACATCAATGGCGAGTACATCACTCACCTTCGATTTGCCGACGATATAGTCCTTATGGCAGAATCGCTGGAGGACTTAAGCACTATGCTCAATGACCTTAATAGTGCCTCCCAACGGATAGGTCTTAAGATGAACATGGACAAAACAAATATCATATTTAATGTCCATGTCACACCTATGCCGGTTGTTGTTGGGAGCACTATGATCGAAGATGTTGACGAGTACGTTCACCTGGGACAAATAGTCCGACTAGGTAAGTCCAACTTCGACCGAGAGGTCAATCGACGGATTCAATTCGGCTGGGCAGCGTTCGGGAAATTACGACACATCTCGTCAGGTATACCTCAAATTGTTTTGCAATCAAAAAATTTATCATTGTGAATAATAGCCAGCTAATAGGAAAATTACGCTTTCATATATTTAATCCAAAAAATGAGCAAATAAATAGGAGATGGCGGTTTTTCTTTTTAGTGTACCTTACAGTCCCCGCTTTTCTGAAGTACATTGCTAAATAATATTTATTAATTCGTCTAAATGCGTTGGAAACAGGAAGCCGATGCCGCATAGAGGTTCCGATTTCTTTACATTTGCAATGTCTGAAGTCTTAATAGGTCTTCGAAATTCAAATTCTACGTACTCCAGACTCCTGCAAAATACAAAGAAATATTATTCGCTTCCGATTTCTGACCCTCTGATGTGGTGTATCGCCGATTCAGGGACGCGTCTATAAAGAAAGTTCCCTAAATATTGTTATGTTTTATATATATTCTTAGGTTAAGGTTTATATTGCCATTGGCCAATGTTCTAATTTTTAAATCCTTGATGCCTTAAATAAAGTTTTTTTACTGTATTGTATTATTTTATCGGATGCTTTTGATTATATTCATTTATTATCAAAAGCATCTACATTTAAATAAAATTAAAAGAAATTCTCTAAAAGCATTCTTCATTATTGTTCACTTACATTTTCCGATTTATTTTGATAGACATATGGGTGACAACGTGTCCACATTCCACCTAATGGAAGTTGGAGTTTGGAATGGAATGCTGTGACTAGTAGACATGTATATCTTTCATTAAGAATCAAAATGCAGATGCTTTGTCGCCCCTTTGAAATAAGATGGAGTGTCTTTTTACCACTGACCTCTATATATGGACTGGACTGTGACATAATGAGTCCACGTAACTAGTAATAGAGATAAGACAGTATAACAAAATATATCGATAAAAATTCTATACTCTACCTGTACCTAAATAAATAGAATGGACGTTGCGAGTAGGCACGTACCCATAACGTCCATTCTATTTATGTATCAAATTAATATATTGCCATCATCATTCATCATATTTACAGCCCTTCAGAAATCCAAGGAATGCCACAAAGCAAGGTCTTGAGCCACCTGCATCGATCAACTTCCTGCATGTCTTACCAGGTTGTCACTCCATCTAGTGAGGGGACGTCCTACACTTACCTTTACCTTTGTCGGTTGTTCGAGCTATATGGCCGGCCCATTGCCGCTTCAGCTTACTAATTTGTTGGTCGATGTTGCTCACTCTGGTTCTACTTTGGATATCCTCATTCCCAAGTTTATCACGCGGAGAAACTCAGAGCATAGCTCTCTCCATAGCTCGCTGAGCGACTTTGAGCTTCCTCATACGGCCAGCAGTGAAGGATAACGTCAGAGGATAGTCAAGTGGCGCATCGCCAATCGCCATACCAACACTCCTATTCCCTTGCGACACCACCTTAACTGTAGCGGTACAGGAAGAGGAATCTCCTCTAGCCACCGCCAACTAACACACATCCAAGGGCTCCACCTCGGGCCAGTCGTGTGAGTACCCTACATTTAGCATAGGTTACCAAGCCATGGCTACCAGCCCCCTCCCCTACCATGAAAAAGCGGGAACCCATTCAGGAAGAAGCTATTTCTCACATAAACTCACGCAAATTCACTAAGGATATTAATAATTTTGCAGTCCCATACAATAGGAATATATATATATATATATATATATATATATATATATATATATATATATATATATATATATATATATATATTCCTATTGTATAATAAATTGGTCATATTTAGACAGACAGATTTAACAAATTTACGTCTTGTAAATAAAAATTCATCATCAGGCAAGGCAACCTTTCTTCATTTGGCTGAAGAAATAAAAAACCATCGAAATACTGCACTTTTTCAAAGTGGTGCGTTTCTCAGGTCTAATAAAACAGTCGTCTGTGAAATGTTTAGAACAAAGATAATTAGTTTGTTTCGCACGCCAATTCACAATATAAATACTTTTAAGTCATAATTTTAGTCTAAGTTCAGTTGAAAACCCACATTTTAAAATTATCTGTTGTCAGCGACTTTGGTTGTTAATAGATATGGGTAGGAAAGAATATCGATAAGTATTATAAACAGGGACCTCGACAACCCGATATACCCCATTTTAATAATTTATCAAAACTTAGTAATATAAAGCCAAAAATGTTAAAACGGTAAAAAAAATTAAGTACCCATATTATCAAATAGTTTTAATTTGTTTAATATTAGCTATAAATTCACTTACTAGTGGAATATTATACTACTTTCCTTTTTGTAACGAGTTTTACATATTACGCACAATCATTATTATTAAAAAATAATTCTTACTGTGTAACAAAAATAATACACAATGAAACCACATTCAATAATTTTGTTTTTTAATTTAAAAGTTCAAAATACAAACATAAGATTTAATAAGTCAATTGACTTTTGCATATTCTGTCAATTTTAGTTCCCGGGACGAAAAAAGGTGGCGCTCCAAATCAGCACAGATTTTTTTGTATGGTATAGCCAGTCCAACGTACTTATATCAACATCATTAAAGCCCTTCAAAGAGCCAAACCTACAAGAATACCAGCGTGAAATAGCAACATGATGCCGCAGTTATTCGTATATGTATACGTATATTCAGGTATGGTTCGAGTGTAGGCGATAACCATATACTGATATTGGTAAAAAGCACTGACGGCTATATATATATATATATATATATATATATATATATATATATATATATATATATATATATCGTTATCTACACTCAAGATACGAATATACGTATACATATACGAATAACTGCGGCATCATGTTGCTATTTCACGCTGGTATTCTTTAGGTTTGGCTCTTTAGATTTGGTGCATTCACAATCGAACCGACCCATTTGTGTTGCAGCAACCATCCAACTGCAACGCACACATACATACACACGTCGACTTAGGAACTTTATGATAAGTCAACTAATTGTTAAGTTGATCATTAAGAATATAATAATTGCATCCATCGCACAACCAGAGTTACATTTTCTCTTCGTCTGTCTAACAAATTGTTGTAGCAGTGTGTACAATTGTTTTTATGAAAAACATGCTCATTGTTTTGTTATTCGAAAATCAGTAAATGTACAATTGTTTTCAAAAATATTACTTCGGAATTCATATAATATTTATTCAAAATTCAAATGCAAAGGCATGTCATATAATAAGCATGTATTTAAGTTTTAGTCAACATACGCTATGACGTGTTTAGGTCGCGATGTAAAAAGGCAATGTAAAATATTATATAAAATATTAACAATTAAAGTTTGCCAATTTATTATTAATTAGAATAGTACTTTTGAAACTCCTTTACGTGCTCTATATTGTTGCTGCGTTACACGATTTAACATCTATACCATGTGAGATTTTCCCCGTAATATCCCTCAGCTACCTTTATGACGACACTAATTGCACACAACGGGATTTCTTTTTCATAACAAGAGCTGTAGTAGTTTAAATTATAAATCATTAACTAACTTATACGTTTGAATATTCTGGATGCTCACACAAACCACCGCAACACATCAACAAATATTAACTATGCATTTAACTGCGCGCTCTACCGACCATATTTAATACATCGTAACAATTATTATATTTAAACCACTGAAGTTTAAAAATTTATTTTCAGGATTAGGCTAAATTTTTGTTGCAAATAATTGTTAAAACCTTAGACATTAATATTTAGTCACGTCTGTCACTAAAATTGCCTTCTTAAATTTGTTTCTACAAATAACTAACTATTATTGTCTCAAAACTGCTTTGTAGCAAGTTTTAAAGTTTCATTTAAAATATGAGTGATGTGAAAGTATGTTTGTTTTAAATGTTTTAATCACACTTGAACGGCTGAATAGATTCATATTATAGTTACTTATAATATACCAAAACTTAATTCCGAATACTTATACACCATATTTATATAACAAGTTTAATAGTCTGTCACTAAAATTGCCTCCTTAAATTTTATTCTACAAATAACTATTATTATCTTAAAAATGCTTTGTAGCAAGTTTTAAAGTTTCATTTAAAATATGAGTAATGTGAAAGTATGTTTGTTTTAAATGTTTTAATTACACGAATGGCTGAATAGATTCATATTATAGTTACTTATAATATACCCAAACATAATAATACCAAATACTTATACACCATATTTATATAACAAATTTAATAGGGCATATAAAGCAAAAAATAGAACAACTATGATATCAAGAAGAAAATAATATTGTGTAAAACATAAACACACACACACACACACACACACGCGCGCGCGCGCGCGCACACGCGCGCACGCATGCACGCACGCACGTAGTACACACGCACGCACGCAATCACGCACGCACGCACGCAATCACGCACAACTAGCTTTTAGTTTAAGTTTAGCACTTGCACACACCTCTATACAGTAATATTTTCATTTTAGCTTTATTAATACATTTTTTTAAAATTTGGTAGCATATAAGTTATCTGTACAGCTAATTTTGTGAGAAGACACTGGCTCCTCAGATACAGGTTTCACCTACATTAGGAGTCAGAGATTTCAAATTTATTTGTCAAAATTTATTAGTGAAATAAAGCATTATTATTATTATTATTAATAAATGTGACATTCCAACGACTATTACTGTATGTAAAACAGTAAATATTTTAAGAACCGCAAAAGGAAATGTGATTATGATCTGTTTTGTTTCTCTTTTTTTTATACAGTACATCAAATTTGATTTATTTCTAAATAAGAAAAGATTTAAGGGTTTTTTTTTAATTTCCTTGCTAACCATTTTGTTATCTATGTTATAGAAAGTCCTTTAGGTTCATAAGTAGTCCGTAAATAAAAGTCTAAGTTTGTCTCTACTCAATGCTAGCAAATTGCGACGTGACGAAGTGTTTTGGTCACGCTGCTTTATCCTTTGAAAGTGAGCCGTGAAATCAGTCATGAAAGTGAAGGTTCACATATACAAAGACACGAACAAATATGTATTTTATTTATTTTAAAAAAAAGCGCATACAAATAAAACAACGTTGTTGAGGTCGTCTGTAGTACTGTATAGTTTACTTATTTTTTAGGTTTATTATATTTTTAACACTTTCGCGCTATATCATGTCCCGCGTAGACGGCCTATAGAGGCAGCCGTGACCGAAATCAGAAAGATGATGCTGCCTAACTCTGTTTCATTCTCCTCTGTTACCTCTTAAGATACCCTCAAACTGACAGGCTATATAGGGATTCTTGTAATTGTTAGTAATTATGAAGTTGGTTTAAAAAATATAATAATCCTTCAACATGGATTCATACCCAATTTTTTTATCCATCATTCGTGATCGAGGGCTGCTTTAAGGCTTCGCTAATGTTTCAGATTTGATTGCCCCCTATCGTCTAGCTCCCTTAACGTTCTTTGCTTAATTTGTTTCATTAATGTTTTATCTATTCTCGTTAATTGTATTTCCGTATCACAATGGAATTATTTACTTTTTGAAGAGCTTACTTCCTTACCGAAGTGCTTCTTTCCAAGAACTCGTTGTCAAATAGCGTTAAGTGTTATTGTTGCCAGTACCGAAGTTTCTTGAGTATCCACAGTATGCCGAAAGTTTTTGTTTTCTTTGTTGGGATATAGCTATGTTTGTGACGGGTTTATGGAATAATGTTGCTTCCTTTTTTAATAAATAATATCATTATATTAATGTACTTATGTTTGGTAAGTAAAACTTCAGGGAAGGTTATATTCAGCAATGGACTTTTATAGGCTTTAGTGGATATCAGGGGGCATGGTATTGCCCCCGCCAAGGCGAGTAAAAAAACGGCACGACCGTATATACTATAAATACTTTTCTAAATATTACCGTGTGACACTTACACACTCTTCGGTGTCGTAAGAGGCGATAGAAGGGACAAATCAGGAGAGGAGCAGCAGCTTCCTCCTAATAGCGACTAAATAAAAACTGCGGTTGCCAACCCAAATGCCACGCGTGGCAACAATGGCAAATATCCCCCCTGTAAGGCAAACTAGGCGGGAGCCCTATACTTAGCAGTGGATTTTAATAGACTGTAACAGTAATGTACATAATTAAGTTGTTCAAAGGTTGTTTAAAGCTTGAATACACACATTTTAAAGACACAGATAAAAATAGATAAATCTAGGGATGCGGCAGCAACACTGGTTGTACACAGTACGAAAATAAAACCTTTAATACGAACAATATTATGCATAAAAATCTCTAAATTACTCTAAACGGCTCCTGTCATTTGTAAGAGGATTAAACATTGCAATTAACGATTATTGTATTGATGCTACGAAGTCTAAAGGCTAGCGCTACCCTACCCCAGAGCTAACAAGGCCAAAGGAGTGGCGTTTTATATTAATTCTGGGTTTAGGCTTGATATATGTATAATGAAAGTTTTCTTAGCTTAAATTTTACAATAAGCTTTTTACTATAAATGAACTTTACATAAAACAGAAATATAAAGTGTAACATAATTATATCATAAATTTTATATATATATATATATATAAAATTTATATATATATATATATAACTATATAATCAATTCATACAGAACTATTTAATTTATAATTACAATATAATGCGAAATCAGTCGCTAAGTCGCAGCTATCCAACATGTGAAGGTTGGAACTGGAGCGACTGAACAGTATCTGAAAGTTGGAATCCTTACTCACCACTTACCGTTACAGCCTTTTAAAGTTCACTGCTGAACATACTGCTGCCATAGTTGCCACGCTTGGCAAGCGGGTTGACAATCGTATTTTTTTTATTTTAGTCGTTATTAGGAAGACCCTGATGACCATCTCCCGATTTGTTTAACCTCTGTCGCTCTTACGGCACCCACGGGATGTTACGGTACCCCGTGGGTATTTCTATATAGCCACTTGAAGTTTCGTGAACCTATAATATTTGCGTAAACTTTATGAATTACGAAAGTCTGGTAAAACTCTATAAGTATAATTTTGTCCAGCTATTTCTAATTCACATGCGTAACTACTGAGACTGTATTTGAATAGAACAACGTTCCCGTGTTTGTGAGACTTGCGAGTCCTTCGGAAATTGCATACAGACGATTATGACGGCGCGGCGATCGGTTAGGACAAGTACACGTAGGTACATATTGTACGGGCACGGATAAGTTAGTACGTAAGTAGTAATATCACCTGCGGAGCTGATAGCATCCGATAGTATTCGGAAGTTGTTACTACTGTCTAAATCAGTGATTCCCAACCAGTGGTCCGCGGATCACCAGTGGTTCGCAAGAGCTTAAATATGGTCCGCGAAAGATTTCAATATTTTGCCTACTTAATCGTTTTAAAAACACATTTGTTATTTTTAAGTACCTACTTTTGCAATAAAGACACAAATAATACTGTTAATGAATGCTTCTTTTCAGTTTATTACATAATAATGTTAAAAGTTGTGATTATAATTTATTGTTAGATTAACATAGTTTTTTTCTTTCACCTTGTGGTCCCTGCTAACAACAAAAAAATCAAAGTGGTCCCACACAGTGGACACATACATTTGCGCGCCCGCGTATAAATAGAAGCAGAAGGTACACATAATTACAAGAAAACAAATAGATCAAGAAATTAGCGTTAAAAAAAATTCTTTCAGAAAAATGAATAAAAGCTTGATTTGGCCAATGTAGTGCCACGTAGCAGATATGGCAATGAATTTACACTGCAAGAAAATTTGAATCCCAAAGGTCGTTAATTTTATTACTCTTTGCTTCATTACGAATGTTTACTGTTTGCTAGGAATTAGCTTAAGCGAGCTAATTTGAAAGTGCAAACTATTGGACTAACGATAACGGTATTATTGAAATAAATCACGCTTTTCAAATTTTCCAATTTATTTAATACGCCAATTGCAATTATACAATTATATTTTTTAAACATCTATATCATACGATATATTTTTATTAAAATACTAATGGACCGTTTATTTTTTATAATTGCACTCTTAAAAGCAACGTTAAATGACTAATACACCATTCAAGTTTTAATAGTTTAAATACGATAAATTACCACAATCATCTTCTTTTAGGTATCTAAATTGATTATTCTTATTAACTTTTTTTTTCTTTTTTAATAAAACTCTTCGAACTGCATTGGACTATTAGTTGAAAATGTAAATTGTCTAATGAGATGTGAATTATTAAGAAACTTATAAGAGTAGGTAAGTCAGTCATGGGAACTTACACGTATATTGCACTATAATCAAAAATTGATAGAGGGCGAAGGCGGGACGAGCCTCTCGCTGCCTAAATAATATCGATTATCCGACGCAGCAGATGGCCGGGCTGGCCGCGTGTCCGCCGTCTGCGCCCCCCCCCCGCGCCTCACCCCTATTGAGATTTATCTTCCCAAAACGTCCCCTACACGCGAATGGATTATTCGATTTATATTAAGTTTCCGCAATTCCTATTCAGAGGGATCGAAAAATGTAGGCCCGGTGAACATTTGCACCGCGGATTTGGCAGTTCCTTTGTAAATATTTTCGAAGGGCGCGTCAGTTTGTGACTGTCATTAATAATGACAAAGCGAAATAGTCAACTAATACAAACTACTTAATGACACATCTGTTGCATTGTCCGCTTTTACTTATTTTATTTATGAGAGCTAAACAAAGGAAAAATTGGCATTCCTTTTTCGCGGCAACATGTTTATCGCAATTCTTTTAACCCCATACCTAACATCCATATTAATGAAGGATACTTTACCTTGACAAAATCTGAAGATTGGGTCGCTAAATATTGTATTAGTCAATTTGAAAATAAGTTTTTGTAATGTACCATTTAGAGTCAGATGAGAATTTATAAATAGATAGTACCCGGATGACCGAGCTTTGCTCGTTTTTTTTTTGAAATTACATTTATATACAAATTACATACTGATGTAATATTTTTGATCTTATTGACATAATAGAAAAACTTAACTGGTTATTTTAATTAAAAAATCACGAGTGCAATTAGTTTAATTAAATTTTCGTATTTTTAAAAAATACTAAAAAAAAAGGGCTCGAAATAATAGATTTTCTCACAAAAGAAGGGAACTTGAAAAAAAAGGAAAAAAATTCGAACCGAAGACGGGATGCGAATCAAGGCATTTAGATGTCGCGACCGCTCGATATCCACTTGAGCTATTACGATCATTAATACAGTGTCAAAATTTACCTTCTTATATTGTAGCAGTTTTTCATTGCCTGAAAACACGGACAAAAAGACATTTTCTAAAAATAAATCCTAGCTAGATCGATTTATTGCCCCCCGAAACTACTTGGACACAAAATTTTATAAAAATCGTTGGAGCCGTTTCCGACATTCCGATTATCTATATTTTTTTTTTTTATATATATATATATATATATATATATATACAAGAATTGCTCGTTTAAAGGTATAGGATTTGTTGGTGATATGTAGTTAGGTAACAGTTTACTGTAACGTAAAAATACTGCACATCAAATTATATCAAAACAATAAGACTAGATTACATTTTAAACAGACTCCATTTTAACACGTCGACGGATCACAAACATGAGAAATCAAACAAAGAGGGTGGATCGAAATGATAACGAGCATAACTCGCCGGATATCACGTAATAAAATAAAACGATCGACTTAATATCAGAGCGCAAACTCAAAATCGCTGTGCAATAAAAGGATCCGGGTGTGCCATACATTTAAGATCATCCAAGTCTGTGTAAAAAAAGATTGGTTTACGCCATTTTACATAATCTCTGTCTAGACGGCGGCTGTAATTCAGTTAAACTTCTCTTATTTAGCGTGGTCGCGATTTTGCGGTCCATCTAGAAGTTACATTTGCATAATGCATATGGAACATATGTATTTCAGAATGCATCCGCTACTCGTGATGAATAAAAATATTTAGCAACCAAAACCTTGAGTAATAGGTTAATATTTACTCCCATCATCATTACCAGTTCGTAAAGCGCAGTGCTGGAAATAGATTCTTTTTAAAACCTGTCTCACCGGTCTGAGTATTGTACGTCTGGCGTAAACGAAATAGTTATATTGCCATTTAAAGGAAGCCATAAGATCTTCCTGATTTTTCCCATAATCACCTCTTACGACACTCACCATGCAATGGCCAGCAAAACGGCTTTTTCACAGTATTTGATATTTGCCATGCTTCAAGCGTGGTGCTACAGTGAATGTTTTTTATTTAGGAAACTCCTACAGGAATAGGCTATAATATGACGACGTTTCAGTTATTTTGTAAGGTTTCTTACAACACAGGCATGACAGACATATCTTCAATGTTGCCGCGCGGTCGTCATAATTGATCGTTTTAACATATCGTAATGATGACAAAGTTAACGAAGCCTTATAAATTTCATTGTCTCTTACGCGTGGTATGTATGTTACGCGATATCTGCGATATCTTAATCTATTGTGAACTGATTTTGATCTGTCTTTTTTATTAAATATGTGAAGTCAATTCGGGGTTAATCCCGTATAAATTTGGAGAAAATTTCCACCCCTAAGGGGTAAGGGTGGCAAAATAGGGAATGAAGTTTTTTATGTAACTAGACGACATTGATGTTGAGATAGCCTTAGTCACAAAAAAAAGTAAAAAGTTCAACTTCTAATAAAAGCTTAAGTCCTTCTATACTATATCTTAGCATCGACTTCAAAGCGCGAAATTATTTTATTATTTTTAGTTCTTTGAAGTAGACTTTTAACTTTTTAAACTAAGTTAATATTGTATGCCGGTATTTTGTGTTATTCCTATATAGCTGGAGAGTGGCCTTACCACGTTAATAAATAGTTGATAAATTTAGCTGACCGTTTGAGACCGAAGACATACTTTCAAAAAGTCAACTGCACGGAACATTTTATTGCGCTACAACTGCGAGTGCAAACTTCACTGAGGACGTTATCACCCGATCTTAACACTAAACGATAAGATCGAGGGTGTCAAAGAAACGTGAACTATCAAGATACATTCACACGCCCGCTCCCCGTATGACGGTTAGAATCCGACACGTAACAAGTATTTTGTATCGTCTTCAAATAATTGTTCCTGACCTGTTTAAATGTTTGCCTATATGCAATTACTGAATGCAAAAACCACCATATCACGTTATAGAAGAAAACCCTCATGATGGCTCGATTTTGGAATTATTAATTTAACATCTAGATCTGAGAATCAAAAGTATTACTTTGTTAAGAAATATTTGCTTATGACAAACCTATGATCCGCACGATAGTACCCAGACCACTAGGACACATACAAGTAATCGTCGATGAATTCAAGTTATTAAATAATCTAGACTTAAAATACTCTAACCGCTGATAAAAATTGTCAGATAATGTGATTAAAAATACATCACCAAGAGCAGCCATCACGGAACTCTTTGTAATGAATTACTGGTAATGATATCTTTGATATTCAATCTGTAAAGTTTCTTTAAAACAAAGAGAAGGTCCCGACACCCTTGTATCGCGATATCGATATATCATATTTCGCCTTGTCAACGGACGCCTTTCAGATCCTTTCTCATTATCTTTAATTACTTTAGTGTTTAGAATTTTGCAGAAAACTTAAATAATTTAAAATCTATTTCTAAATTTTTATCGTAATATTATTAAATTTTCATTTAATATAATTACATTATAATTACATATATAATGTATATGTACTATATATGTCTTATTACATCGGCAATAAAATTTGTTCTTAAATGCAGAAAAACGAAATATTCGAATAATGTCAGAATCGATGTTTTAAAGATTATATTGAAATTCATTACTATAATACATTAACTATAGATTTACCTTTTATTTTAAAAAGATAAGTAAATAACCGGGATCAGCTTCAGATCTTCCGTTTCATTTCGCCTACGGCAACTCAAGGGTGTCCAATTTTCACAGTCTAGCGAACAGTTATTAATTTAAAGAAAATATTGTTTAAAATAATAATTTTATTTTTATGTTATCTAAAAATAGGTTTTTCCGTTTAGTAGTGGAAATTCGTCTAAAGTACGTTCTTATAACAACTTGCTGCCTGTTAAACTATAAAACATTGCCGTTTGTAATCCAATGGAGACTGTTAATTAAGGTAACAAAGGAGAAACCAATATTTTATTTCACCTTTTGGGTGTTGTGAAAGGCAACATAAAAAAGACCCCAAAATATTTTGTGGATTAACTAATCATCTCATTTTATAATGGTGTATAAAATATAAAACTTCGACTGAGAGGTCAATAGACGGATTCAATTTGACTGGGCAACGTTAGAAAAATTACGACACATCTTCTCGTCAGGTATACAACAAAGCCTAAAAACGAGATTGTTTAACTAGTGTACGTTGCCAGCGATGACTTATCGATTTGAGACGTGGTCCTTCAGTGCTAGCCGTATGAGGACGCTCAGCGAACTACGGAGAGGTCTACACTCGGGATTTTTCTACGTGATAAATTTAGAAATGAGGATATTCGCAGTAAAATAAGAGTGACCGATATAGCCCAATGGATTAGTAAGCTGAAGTGGCAATGGGTCGGCCATACAGCTCGAATACCCACAACCGATGAGAAAAATGTTTTGTGGCAGCCTCGTACCGGTTATCGAAATGTATGGTGACCCCCCACTAGATGGAGTGACGATCTGGTAAGACATGCAGGACATTGATGGATGCAGTGGCTCCGGAACGTGCTTTGTGGCATTCCTTTGGGAAAGCCTATGTTTAGTGATGGGCTTATGAAGGGGTGTAATGATGATGATGATAAAACTTCCCAATGTACCTAGCAAATGTGATCATTACGAAACCCTTTCGCCCGTAGGAAGTCGCCATGTCCACCAGTGCTTATGGTTCGACGAAAAACGTTACATTGCTGAATTTGTTGTAATATATTCCTTTTTATTCGAACATCTCTTCTAAACAGAAATATAAGATAAATATCAGGGAACCCTAATTTGTGCATACGGATACCACATTTGGTAATGGTTTGAACTTCCGCTTGTCATCGTTCATCCTCCTCAGTCGGAGAACGCAGTCGACGCCGGCGATTCAGAGAATTAATTTAATGAAAACATTACAGCTTCGCAAACGCGTGACACATCGAGTTCTCAAACATTGGCGGGCTTTATATGATGTGAATATAATATTATAATATGTAAACCCATGCGATACTTGTACATATAATATAATATTGTGGGTGAATGGACTAAATTACACACAAACAAGTAAATTTGATGGACTGTACTTAAAAACTACTTTTACACTTATTCTACACTGTACAATTAATTGCTGCGGTTTTGCTTAGCAAGTAAGTAGGTTACAGAAATGCGAATATTGCTACCAAGCGTTGCTACATAACTACCTCGTGGTCTAGTGATCGTAAGCGCAACTGCTGATCTTGACGTACCGGGCTCGTCGCCCAGGTTGGACCAACATCAGTTATTAGGTTTTTATCATATCAGTATTGGGCTACTAATCGCATAAAGCTATATTAAAAAAAACAATCAGATATCTTCTAAAGAAATGCTACTCGTGCCTTTCTTGTATTTTTGGCGGATTTTGTAATATTTACCGTGTCATAAAATTATAAATCTGAGCACCCCTACTAGTTTTACTATATTTAAATTGATAAAAGTGACAAAATGTTAAGCTACGGATTAGAAAGTTCTTATTCTACACTGACCTAGTCTTTGTATAGGGTACAAATAATTGTCCAGGTTCAAATATTTTGTCCATGTACAATTTATATACCTACATTGTGTTGTACGCCTCTACGAAAAGAAGAAATTTGTGTTAGTACGAGTATATATTTGTTGAGAAGTGGTTGACGATTTTTAAAAAAGTAATAGGGTAAATTGTCATTGAATCAACACTGGAAACGAACTCTTCTAAAATACCAGAATTACCGGACAACCGGTTGTTGGCAACAAGGTATTATGTGTATATATATATATATATATATATATATATATATATATATATATATATATATATATATATATATATATATATATCGGGACCCTTAGTGGTTGTTGGATGTAGGTTTATTGCGACCCTCAAGCTGGCAGGTGGAGATTGTGCGCGCTAATCAATTGCGTGCTAACTCATACTATTGTATACGACGTAAACTGTTGCTAACCAACTGTTGCTATAAACATCGTGGAAGAAACAATAAGACGTGTTAAATTTAATATTTTTAACATCGGCATGCAAAGATTCCTGCTATAACAGCAATAACGTACTCAGTCTGCGGTCATGGGATGCACGACAGTCACGAGGAGTTGTGGAGGTCGAGCGAACCTTGGTGATTATTTTAGTATTATTTATGACATCATATTATTCATCTCCTATAATACCTGATAACAAAGTGATCTTTCCGATACGGCCCTGGTTCACAATATCATTCGAGATTCAAGCTATTCTATACGCTTTATTGTAGTCGTAAATTAAGCATATAAAAAATACGTAATTGGGCACATAGTTACGATTTTTTGAGTACAAGTGTAACTAGACTACATTTTACCAGCACATATTCTAAAATACATATATCACTAAGAAGTACAAAACATACTCTAAAATATACACAGAACTTACGCAGCATATAGTGAAAGAATGTTTGAGGGTTTTATAGGCCTGCCTCAAGGAATGTTACAAAATAAGGTCCTGAACCACCTTCATCCATCTACTTCCTGCATGTCAAGAATGTCGAACATTCTACATCTCGAAACTCGAGAACTTTTCTTACCCAACGCTTGTGGGTTCTTCATGCTATTTGGCCGGCCTATTGGCATTTCGGCTTACATACTGTGTCCGTCGAGTTATGTATATTAATCTGGTTCTACTTCGGATATCCTCATTTCGAATTCTATCATACAGAAAAACTCCGACTGCTCCAGTGCACGATGATGGTATTATGGATTGTCCGTGCGTGATTTGGTAAACATTATATTAAGAGCAATTTATAAGCTACTGCTGGCCATACGTCTTTCTAAGTATAATAAATTGATAACCATTACTTGGAAGATTTGCTCATACCCACAACTCTGGTCAGGAAGATTGGTGAGTGTAAATTTAAAACGCCAAACTTTGCGACGAATAAGTTTAACTAAGTGCTATATGCTATCTCAGTTTTTTTATGAGGCTAAACAAAGTTTTCAAGCATTGGAAACTTTTGTCATAGAACAGATCTTAATGCAATTGAAAATTAAAATTAAATTAAAAGCACTTATCACAAAAAGTTTGGACCTGTATACAATAGTTTTAACTTGTTTTGAATTATTTGAAGATATGATTTTAATTTGGCTCCTTCTTACGTATCTTTATGCGATCGTTGTATTGAATGATGATAACGAATAATTTCAACTACATGCTATATGACATCTCAGTTTTTTATGAGGCTGAACAAAGTTTCCAAGCAATGGAAGCTCCTACCATAGAACTAATCTTAATGGAATTAAAAATTAAAATAAATTAAAAGCACTTAATTATTACAAAAGATCTGTTCTATTACTGGATCATCTTTTTTGCAATTTCTTAAGAAGAGTTATCTTCCACTGTCCCTGAAATGGAAACTCATGGACGTGTGCATACTTCCCATCCTCACCTATGGTACCCAGATATGGTCTTTGGTGGTCCAGCAGAGGTCCGCACTTGAGGTTTGTCAAACTGCTATGGAACGTAGTACTCTGGATATTATTCTTGTAGGCTGGATTAGGTATATCTAAATCCGTTCCAGATCGAAAATTGCTGAAATGTAACGCGTGGAAAGCTCCTACGCTAAAATGGCGCTGGACTGGATTCATCTGTCAGATGCCAAATGACCAATGGGCCAAGGTGACAACCCAATGGGTCCCTGTAAAATTAAAAATCAGAGAGGCAGACCCACGCGGAGATGACAGGATGAACTGGACTCCTTCATGAACTGACCTGTGGTGGCTCTAGAGAGAGAAAAGTAGAAAGAGAGAAGGGAGGCCTTTGCCCTGCAGTGGAACATTCTAGGCTAGTAATAATAATAATTATAGTGAGAAGTGCTTTTTGCTTATTAATCGAGAATATATTTAGATGTCTGTGGGCTACAGCATCCACTTATAATCAAGTTGACTGTGTGATCATTTTTAGGGTTCCGTAGTTAAACAACATATATTTATAGTTAAACAACATATTATACCTTATAGTTTCGCCATGTCCGTCTGTCCGTTCGCGGATTTACTCAGAACCCTAGGTGTTACAAATCTATAATTTGGCATAGTTAAAGATATTAATAACGTCTATAAAACTGAGAAATAAAATCTAAAAAAACATTTTTATTTTGGGTACCTCCCATACAGGTCAAGGGAGGATGAATTTTTTTACCTGTGCATTCTATTTTTTTGGTATCGTCGGATAGGTCTTTGAAAAACATTGCGGGTATGCAACAACATCCTTTGATTCAGGGGCCCGTTTGCGGAATATTTAACTTTAAAGTGGTATTTTTAATTAGAGCCGTGTGTCCCCCATCCCCTCTACCAACTAAACCGCTGTTTTTGGTTTAAAAGTGTACATAATAATAGTATATATAATGAAGTTAAAAGGAAAACTATCACAGCTAAGTAGAATTAACAAGTTAACGAGTATTAGTTGACCAACTTATAAAATACACTTGGATTAGTAAAAATTTCGTTACAACTCCATAGAAAATTACTTAAAACTCGCTGCATTATAAGTTTGTAATGTTATTGTAAACTGTAAGAAATAAACATTTTATTATGAAAACGACTTCTATTCATAACTACTATAACTTTACTATCACCTTTGCGGCATAGGTAGGGAGAATCTTTTTAACTGACGTATTACTTTCGCTTATTTTTTAGTTGGTAGTTACTGTAGGCCTTATTTAAAGTATTCATACAATCATATAGCTTCATTCAGTTTCACTTGTGTGTGAATCTCAGGATAGTTTAGGACAGTGGTGGATACTCGAATATATCTTAGGGTTGCACTGCCGGGAATATATGGACAGATATTAACTATGACCATCTTTGCATGGACTGACTGTGTATTTTCAAAATCGAACCGTTGTTTTAAACTTGTATGAATGTCCACTCCCTATAAATCTTATTGGAAATAAGTTCTTTAGTTACCATCGTCCAATTTGGGCCCATTTTTAGTCGTTATAGCGGTGAAAACGTGAATTCACTTAATATGCTCATTATCAAGAAAACCCATTCTCAGTTCACGTATTGTGACGGGCAGCTACGGAACCCTATCCCTAAAATGTGCATGGCCCTACTTGACCATTTTTTTAAATGTAGGAGACATTTGTAAAAAAGATTCGAATATTTTGTTAGATCTTTTATGGCTAACTGCGTCAAATTTATGCATAGAAGTCGCGCGAGAGCCTAAACATTTTCCAATGTAAAAGTCAATGTTAAGCTCCACTCTCTGCATTTTTGTAATATTACAAGAAATACTGTGTTCACTAACTTTGACAATGCACCGTGCAATGTTTGGCTCTATTCCAAATTGAAACTGCCACTTACACGGAAAATATTACGAAAAATATCAACTTCAATACGTCAAAGTTACTTAGACGAAAATGAAATGTGTTCGGAATACTAAAACATATTGTTCAGGATATAATAAATATAAAGGATACAATAAATGTAGTTTATGAAAATAAAAAGGACCCATAGACAAGTAAAATAATGAGAAAGAACACTCTTAGCCGACTCGACCGAAAGTGGGAGTGAACCTATCTGTTTTGCTTACACCAAACATGAATCCGGACCAACGCGATTTTAATTAAGAATATATAATAGAATTATTTTGTAAAAGAAGACTCCAGGTCAATTTGTGTCGCTTATGTTTAAAATTATCATAAACTTATCTCAGTTTCTTATTTCTGTTAAAAGTTATTCATTTTTCATTCCATTTGAGCGCAGACACGGGCTATTTAGGTTAGGTTGATCTAGTGTGTAACGTGTAGTGGGAAACGAATGACGTCATGAAATCTCTTATATTTCCACTACTCCATGAAATGAAAACAATTGTGTTAGGCTAAAAATTCGATCGCGATGAGTGCAGCAACGCGCTGAAGACGTGCTGAGAGCCGTGGTAGCTCAGGGGCTCAGCGCTCATTGTAAATTTCACAGCGAACAATCTGGGTTCGATTCCCGCTGGCACCAATGAAATTGTTAATTGCAATTTGAAGTGCTGATTTACCACGTGCCCGGCGGTATAGGAAAATATCTTAAGGAAACCTGTATGACTGAGAAATAATAAAAGTAATATTTCGAAGACATATTAGGAAGTTTGCCCACACGCATTGGAGCATCGCGGTGGTCATTTTCTTGCATTAATATCCTCTCAGAAATGAGAGGAGGCCTGTGCCCAGCAGTGGGATTTATATATGCTGCTTACTTTAACTTAACTATTAACTTAAACATCCGATTGCATGATAGCGTTGAAACATAACATTTTTGGCTGGTTTTGTAGATGAAATATTTAATAGGCATTGCGCAATATTCTCCATATCCGATAAACGTTTAGGACTAGATTTTAAAATTAGACTGGCTGCAACCTGAACTTGGGAGCTGCGATGCAGTAGTTGGATATTTCTTTTTTTAATTTATTTATGTACACACATCAAGATACAGAAGCAGCCTTATAGTAATTTCGTAATTTTGTTGTACGTAACATGTTTTACAGGGAATAACCTCATTTTGTATAAGAAATGGCGTTGAAAAGACCTCGCTTAGACATTGAAAAGGGGGATGTCGTTTCAGAAAGAATCTAAATCTACGAGAACAAAGCAGCCTAATGAAGAGCAACCCAATAATACCATTTCTGATGAAATTGCCTACTACATCAGGTTAGCAAAGGCTGACAGAAGTTTAAGCCCATATGAATGGTGGTCTTTGAGTACCAATAAGAATCGATTCCCAATTTTAAGTAAGCTTGCTAACTTATACTTAGTCCCACCAGCAAGCTCTGTTTATTCAGAAAGACTAAGAAAGACCTCAGAAAACTGAGGCAGATTTGGTTTATGAAAAAACACAACCGACTCGATCCCAGTCGTGCAGAAAAATTAATTTTTCTGCACCACAATCTATCTCTTCCGGACTTTGAATATTAATTAAAAAGCCTTATTAACTTCAACATGACTGATTTTAGCTAACTTTTATATTTTTAATGATGAATATATATTAATACTAATGATCGCCACACACGGTCAGTTCAACTGATCAGTTCAAACTAAAACTGTTGATATTTTTTAAAATATTGTATTTTCGATATATCAATAAATAAACTTAATAATAAAACTCTGATATTGATATATTTATAATTATCGATATATCGAAAATTCAATATTTAAAAAAATATCAACAGTTTTATTTTGAACTGATCAGTTGGAATGATCTGTTGAACTGAACGTGTGTGGTGTCCATTAGTATGTTTTGTTTAAAAGATATAAAATAT